>CM075482.1:22890000-24137500 GCA_037950665.1 Hypophthalmichthys nobilis
TCTACAAAAACCTTGTACATTCACATTGCAACACTGAACTATCCAAAGTTTTTGATACATTAACAGAGACCTCCGATTCAACAAGCCTCAGTGTATTACACTAAAAAACGACTCATGCAATCAACTTGACAGAAAAAGTTGATTTGGCTTTTTAGATGTTGAAAACACTCAAATATTATATATATATATATATGTGTGTATTGCTGAGGTACATTAATTCCATACAGCACCCCTGACAGCAATGTAGTGTCGGCCCAGATCTGGCCCACATCTGGTACATGTGTAATCCACATGTACCAGATGTGGGCCGGATCTGGGCCACACACTATATTGCTGTCTGGGACATAAATGACATCCACAATCTTATTGTTGGAGTCCAAAGGAGTTTAATTTGGATTTCTTGACAGACACATATTTCTTAGTATGTCCTCTAGACAAAAAGACAGCTGTACTGTCCATATTTGCACATTCTTGTTGAACTTGCCGTTCCCAAGCGCAGCTGCACATTTGATTTTGCGCTAATGGGAAGTCAAGTAATTACAAAGTCTTCATTAGGTAGATATAAACGCATCAAGTTTGGCAAGTGAATCCTACGCAAAAAGTGTCGCCTCAACATGGAATGATCTGCTGTTAGCAGAAGCTTTGCGATTGAATTAGATTTTACATAAGTGTTCCCATTAAAGACTAGAGCTACTTGCATGCCAGAAACAAGCTTTGAAGACTCTATCTTGAGGATTACTGCTTTTCAAATGGTTTCGTCTTGCTGATCTGAAGACTGACTTGTCCAGCTGGTGTGTAGCTGCAGGTTTGTGCGGACACTTGCGTTTTGAAGCTCTGCAGACCTCCTTCTTTTCCTCTCTGGACCTCAGAGCAGTACGTCGGCTGGACTTCAAACCTCGCAAAGCTACTGGCATGGCGTGAAGAGTTGGATGAAGTTTCTTGTGTCACATGAATAGGTATGGTCTTCTCTCGCCTTGACCGAGAGCTGCCGCTCACTGATGAACCTGGAGTAAACATGCTGGAAATATGTTCCTTGAAGGAACCAAAAAAACCCATGCGAGGCTTTGCGGATGCCACTGGACGTCCAACGTGCAGCAGAATGGGTTTGCCAACGACAGGCTCGTTAATTTCTCTCTGCACCACCGAGATCTCACTTGGCTTCTCAACAGGGACGTGATGGTCTGTACGGCTGCCGAAAATCTCCCCTTCCTGAGGGACATAGTCCTCGAGGTCTTCAAGAGTAAGAACTCGATTCCCATCGGTCAGCATTTTGCAGTCTCGGGCACCAAGTTCGTCATCTTCGGGCTCCAAGACAACAGTTCCTTCTTCATCTCCATCGGAGTCAACCAATACACATGGGTCACTAATATCTCCTGTAACAATTGGGTATGATGTCATATTGTCAACCTCAGACACATTCTGCACAGTTTCCTCTTCATCCGTACCAGAAGATGCTTGTAGAGCCATTGCGGCACCCACTGGCTCCTCTACTAACTTGTTGTTGGAGTTATTAGTGTTTGGATTGCCCAGTGGTGACAGCTTGCTGGGGGAAACGCCTCTTCTCCTTGGTAATTTGGGTGATTTGTTCACTTTATACTCAATTATTTCTCGACTTCCACCCATCTTGGGTTCCTGGCCGTGGCACCCTCCGGCTCTTGAACGTACACTGTCGGTACAGTCTTCCTGGCCTGGGTTCGTTTCTGTCTGGGCGGTTCGGGAGTGGACGTCTCTGAGCGGTAAGCACCCATGGGCGATCGTCGAGGGGACGCGTGGCGTTTCATACGAGTGTTCTTCACCACTGTGGTGATGGTCTCCTCGCTTAAAGTGGAAAAATCACATTTGTGAGTATGATTCATGATAGACGCACACAGCAGACATAAACATAATGCATAGCTTTAGTAAAAAATCTGCCATCAAAAATACAAACTGTGATATGTAAAGCCAGTTTACACTTAATACAATATAATTAAATTCTTCAAAATTTAAAAGAGTAAATTTGAAAATATTTTATAATGTAATGATGCAAATCTGAATTTCCAGTCTTCGGTGTCACATAAATCTTTTGAAAATTTTCCAATAGGTTGATTTGGCGTTTAAGAAATATTTCTTGTAATGATCAATGTTGAAAACAGTTGCGCTGCTTAATATTTTTGTGGAAACTGATGTTTTTTCAGGATTATTTGATTAATAAAAAGTTTAAAAGAACAGCATTTATTTGAAAAATAAGACTTCTTTATCAATGTAATGTGTCCTTGCTTAGTAAAAGTATTAATTTCTTTTTAAAACCCAAACTTTTGAATGGCACTTTGTGTTTTGGTGCATATTCTGTATGAGACTTACATAATTATGGTTTTCTTTGGTATTTTCGTCTCTTGTTCCGTTACTAGTTGGAAAAACAACATAAAAATAGGTTAAATAGGTTACATCTTTTAAAAACATTATATTTATTTTCAGTTATCAAATTTCAGTTAATTCACTGCTTGTCAAAGAGGTACAAACATGATGCTGAATTATAAAGAATACATTCAGTCAGATTTCTAAATATAGGTAAATTTATACTTTTCTCATTTTTTAAAACCATCTTTCATAGTAGCCCCGTTATTAAAGGATTAGTTCACTTCAGAATTAAAATTTCCTGATAATTTACTCACCCCCATGTCATCCAAGATGTGTGTCTTTTGTTCTTCAGTCGAAAAGAAATTAAGGTTTTTGAGGAAAACATTCCAGGATTTTTCTCCATATAGTGGACTTCACTGGGGTTCAACGGGTTGAAGGTCCAAATGGCAGTTTCCGTGCAGCTTCAAAGGGCTCTACATGATCCCAGACGAGGAATAAGGGTCTTATCTAGCGAAACGATCAGCCATTTTTAACCACGTCTAGCTCTGCGATGCGCCATGCATTAAGTAATCACATTGGAAAGGTCACATATGACGTTGGCAGAAGTACCGTGGTAGGGCGAAAAACTTTTCTCCTCCAACTTCAAAATCATCCGACATCGTTGTTTTACCTTTTTTTGTAAAGGCCGTTTGACTCTTTGCACGTTCCCTTTGTAGACACTTGCTTGGTACTTCCGCCTACATCACACCTGACCTTTCCAACATGATTACATAATGCATGGCGCATCGCAGAGCAGTGCAAGACGAGCATTTGTGGTTAAAAAGTATATAATTTTTATTTTTTTTTAGAAAATGACTGATCGTTTCGCTAGATAAGACCCTTATTCCTCGTCTGGGATCGTGTAGAGCTCTTTGAAGCTGCACTGAAACTGACATTTGGACCTTCAACCCGTTGAACCCCAGTGAAGTCCACTATATGGAGAAAAATCCTGGAATGTTTTCCTTAAAAACCTTAAATTCTTTTCGATTGATAAACATCTCGGATGATGGGGGTGAGTAAATTATCAGGAAATTTTAATTCTGAAGTGAACTAATGCTGTAAAACCAATAAATATTGTAAAAGAATTTGTACATGTTTTTTAAATCCCTTTTAAGTTTTCAGCAAGTGAAATCATAACAGATGGGAAAAGCTGTCATACTTTTAATGCTTTCAACTAGGTGGCATATGTGTGTTGACAGATGTCTCTTACCTTCAATAGTGATGGCCTGATCTGCTCGACGTTCTCCTGCCATTGCCACAGCAGGAGTGATGAGCTGTGCCGCACACCTGGCACTGCCCAGACGGTTCGACAGCTGCAAATGAATAATTTGATGATCATTGGCTTATTTCCTCAGGGTTGGAGTAAAGTAAGAACTGTAAGGACTCAAGTAAGAATCTCCATACCTCACACTCATAGTGACCGAGGTCTCTTTCTCCAGGGTTCTTGATAACTAGGACCAACACTCCACTGCGTGGTTCACTGTATGTCTGAAACTTCTCCTGGTCTGTTAGAAGTTTACCATCCTTAAACCATCTGTGCAAGGAAATGCCATAGTTTAACACTAACTCCACAATTTTTGTCAGTGAAATGGATGGCATTGTTGGGTTTTAGTTATTTATGGAATGCCTTGATTGGATTTTAAACATGGAAATAATATATACTATTGTATAAAAGTTTATCATAGGTAAAATAACTGTTTTCTATTTTAAAATGTAATTTATTCCTGTGATCAAAGCTGAATTTTCAGCATCATTACTCCAGTCTTCAGTGTCACATGATCCTTCAGAAATCATTCTAATAACGCAATCATTCTTGTAACATTATAAATGTCTTTAATAATATTTTAAAGAAAAAATAAATCTTACTGACCCCCAAACTTTTGAATGGCAGTGTAAATATTAGTGTAAATGGAGTGACTACCTTATCTTGGGACTTGGTGCGCTCTGAATGGTGCAGGTGAACTGAGCATCTTCTCCAGGAAAGAGTGTGGCGTTCCGGATCTTATTCACAAAACGTGGAGGTACTGCAAGAGATTGATTAAAAAAATAACAATAATTTAATTAAATCTTTTCACAGATTGTGATATCTTTACCAAGTTAGTCACACCAATTTGCTCACATCCATCACTCACCCTGCACAGTGATTTTGCCTAGTGTGCTGGCGTTGCCCGCAGAGCTGGTGGCAAAGCACATGTACTGGCCAGAGTCGTCTGCCGTCATGTTGTCCAAAATGAGTGTGCAAGAGCCGTCTGGGTCCTCAATGATGATGTGATGAGGATCCGCTTCCACAGCTCGCCCGTCTGTTTGTGACAGTCGGATGGATGAATTACTTTACTTTTTAGAACACATCAAGATAGGAAACACCTAAGATTTGGTTCCTTACCTTTGTACCAGGTGGCCTGTGGTTTAGGGGCACCAGTGACCTTGCAGGCGAGCTTTACTGTCTGTCCGAGCTCTGCTGTGAGGTCTGTCAACACTGAGTCGAAATCTGGAAGGCCTGTAATAACAGTAAAATGTCAAATTTTAGGACTAGAGTTCATTATTATTGTAGTATTTAAGAACATGACAGTATTTAATAGATGATGATGTTTTGGAGTGTGTTTTGCCATCCCCAGGGATGACATTTTTTTGTAGACCAAAACCAGGAAACGAGTTAGCATTTTTCTTTTTGGTTAATAAGGTCTGTGGTGAACACAAGCTCAAGATAGTCGTTCCAAACTGTAAGACTTTTGTTCATCTTCATCAACACATCTATCCCTCCATTGACAGCTACTCAACTACCACTGTGACGCTTCAAAAAGTTCATAAAGCGATCGTAAAATTAATCCATATGAATTGAGTGGTTTAGTCCAAATTTTCTGAAGAGACTCGATCACTTTATATGATGAACAGATTTAATTTAGGCTTTTATTCAAACATTTTTGGGTGAACTATCCCTTTAAGCTTCAAAATGTTCATTTGTAAAGATTATCATGATGAACAAAACATGTACGAATCATAAACTTTTGCTGGTCACAGAGTGTATTTGCTGCAATAATCCAAAAGACAATGGGAAAATCCTATTGGTTTTTTGTAGAGGGAACCAGGGTGGTTCTAACTTCTGGGTTAACCTACAAAACAATAAGTCATGACTGCAGTGCTCCAGGTGAGCCATGTACTTCATGCTAACGTTGGTGACTTACTCCACGCTGGCATGCTATAACGCTGCTGAAGGTCACGGAGGTCGCGCAGCCATGAGTTCTTGATGATGACAGTCCGAGCCTGCAGTGTGTATTTTCTCACAGAGTCTTCACGCTCATGCCAGATCTCAAATGCTCTCTCATCACCCTCCACGGTCTCGTTCACATCAATGTTTGTGAGCTAAAGCAAAACAATAAAATATTTTTACTATACTTTTTTTTTTTTTTTTACAATATTATTCACTTAACTCTTTCCCAGCCAGTGTTTTTGAAAAAAGTTCTGAAAATGCTATATATCAAAACCAAGAACAGACAGACAAAAAACAATATATTCTTGCTTCATGTATTCTATTTCATCAGCATTTGAATGTGGGTAAGTTTCATAAAAAAAAAAAAAAAACACATTTGAGCAAAAACATTTTGAGCAAAAAGCTGAGAAAATCACATTTTTGTCAAACACTACTTCCGGATCGGATTCAGAACAATGATCAAAACACAGATGGAGTAGATGCTTGCACAGTCCTATAGCTTATCCTGGGTCGACATTTCATTCTGTAACGTTAGGCAGTTTTGATTTATGTGCTGTAAAGTTGATGATCTCGTTATTTTACATATGCATCTGCTTACATATGTATGGAAGCCCGTTTCCGCCACTAAATAAAAAAATAAAAAGAGTAATTGCGACTTTTTATCTCAGAATTCTGACTTTATAACTCGCAATTGCGAGAAAAAAAGTCAGAATTGCGAGAAAAAAAGTCAGAATTCTGACTTTATATCACGCAATTGCGCATTTATATCTCAGAATTCTGACTTTATAACTCGCAATTGTGAGATATAAACTCGCAATTGCGAGATAAAAAGTCAGAATTCTGAGATAAAAAATTGCAATTACTCTTTTTATTTTTTTATTTAGTGGCGGAAACGGGCTTCCATACATATGCTATCGCTTGTTTCTGCTTCTTCTTCGCCTGTGTTTTGATCAGTAGATTCAGTACTCTTTCAGAAGATGTGTGATAGCTCCTCCTACCATATAACAGTAAAAACACAGAAAACTGGAAAATTCCATCAATGGTGGGGAAGCGCTGTCTCATAAATGACGGGGAAAGAGTTAATTACATTAATTTAAAAAGTTTTTGCTAAGCTCCAACCTTCATCATATTCTTGAACACATATGTATGGGTATCCATATTTGTGTCTCTCTTCTGCTTGCAGATGACCACATGGTTTTTGAAGAGGAAAACGTGGCGGTGGTGACCTCTGGCAGATGATCGAATTCCAGGAGCTCCTTCCCAAACAGTGAAAGGCCCCTGTAAAATAAAGAAAAATGCTTCACTTTATAATCGTGCACTACAAGAAAGTGAAATTGACAATGTGAGAGCACTTTATCACAAAGCGATTGTCGCACAGATATATTTGTAGCAATAGCCAACACTACATTGTATGGGTCAAAATTATCGATTTTTCTTTTATGCCAAAAATCATTAGGATATTAAGTAAAGATCATGTTCCATGAAGATATTTTGTAAATATATCAAAAATGGATATGCATTGTTTTTCAAATAGTTGTATCTGTCCTATCCTAACAAACCATACATCAATGGAAAGCTTATTTATTCAGCTTTCAGGTGATGTATACATCTCAATTTAAAAAAATTGACCCTTATGACTGGCTTTGTGGTCCAGGGTCACAATTGTCCTGTACATTAAAGGAACTGTACCTGTCTAATAGATTCTCCCAGCGCCTCCAGATTGGCGGGGTAGTTCTCTATGAGAGATACATGGTGTGTGTTCTCTGAGCGCTGGGAGAGGGACGACACCATTGCATAGGCCTGCTCCAACAAACAGCAGTTCTGACCATTCCTTGCTTTGTTCCGGATCAGTTCCTATAATAAAATTATGGGGAATTGCTCACTTTCAATTATGCATCGCAGAAAACATAACACAATTCCTAACCACATTTTTAGATAGTTATTCAGCATTTTGCAAGTGCAGATTGGAGATTTTTCTTTACACAGAAACACAGTATTGTGATATTCAAGTCTGTATTACCTTCAGTAAAACCCTGTACTTTTGAATTCTCTCTGCTGGTCTCTGAAGATAAGCATTGATACTGAGCACCGGACCCTCTGAGGTGTCAACGTTTGCCAACTCTGAGACTGTATAATTCTAATGAAAGAAAGATAAAACATGTTATGTTCTGCGTCTTCAGAATAGCAAATTATTTTAGTTTACAGACAAAGAAAAGTCACTTTTTTCGAATGCAGATTTCATGAAATCCGTCACGATACTGTCAGTATTTTGTAAACCCACCTTGAAATATTGGTGCACTTCTTTATCACTGATAACGGACTCAGCCTGTGACTGTCCAATGAGATACTGCAGATATTTCTCAAAACCTTCAGAGTTTCTCAAGAAATGCATGGCAATGTCATCATCTGTGTCACAATCACGCAAACCAGGCAGCAAAGAGCTGGAAAACAGACAACAGTCAAGTGTTTTCCTCAAGCTTTTTCCTGCTGTCACATCTGTATGACAAGACTAGCATATAAATGAAGAAAATAGATATAGAGTTAACCACAGAATTAACCATAATATTTGATTGTTTGAACTCTGTACCTGCTGTGGAAGGATTTCAAATCACTGATATTACGGAAGATGGTTTCCTTCTGGCTGGCGATATCAGGTGGTGTGCTCTCCTCGTCCACACGCTTCAGATGGTGTGATGTGACGAACTCAATCTCCTTCAGAAACTCGGTCTCTGTGTTGATCAGCTCCTGAACAAGTTGACTAGATACAAGTGAAACAGAGGTAGAATGAGTAGAGTTCTAGTACAGAATAAAATGCACATTGAACACTGTTTTTAATATGTCAAAATTATACCAGAGTTTCTTCTTGTACTCTGTCTCGGTGACTTCCTCTCTGGTGGTCTCTGGGACGTCTGTTACATCTGCAGACAGCTACAACACAACCAATCCATCATTAGTAAGAAATAATAAAGACTTATAACCACTATGAAAAGCTATCATTACATTATTTGCATTTTTAACCCTAGTGTCAAATCCACTAGTCCATTATGAATGATCTAAATTTAAGTTTCACATGCTATCACATTAACTAGTAGCACCAGTTGCACATTTATCTATAAAACAAAACGAAAAATCTAAACAGACCTTCAGTCTCTTGTCAAGGTATGCAGGTGAGACCCATCCCTGGCGAGACGGGTTGGATTTGGTAGGCTTGGTGCGGACCAGCCATTTGAGTGGGTGGGCGGAGTCCAGAACCTCCACATACTGGCCCTCTTTCAGAGCGATGGCATCTTTACTGACACCCATGGGGTTGTAATCAGCTGTCACCACGTAGATATCAAACATCTGCACAGATGCATTGAGATAACAGTACATTTATAAAATGTGCAGTGCTCTCTTCACACTTTAGAATATGAGAATGCTCTAGATATACTGCTTTTAAATATCCTTCTGTGAACTTAAGATTAACCAGATGCTTAATTCACATAAATAATATGAACTACAGAATTATTATTCTAACATAACCTTTATTTCCCCTTTTCAATGCATGGTAAATAAAAAATTCTTATTTAAATAGAATGCAACTGGTCTGACATATAATAATAATAATAAAAAAATGACCTCAAAGTGGCAAAATTAGTTTGTTGATGACATAAAGAGTGTGATATTTGTGATACCTCTCCCCTGGCATCTCCTTCATCCGATTCAGATGATGAGTCTGCGAGCAGAGATGGAGGGCGTGATCGGCCGTGATATGGAGATGGTGATGGTGTTTTTGTTTCATCATCACTGTCAGCTCCTGGGACACGTAATGTAGCTTGAAACAGACAGTGACAGAAAGGATAGAGGAAGAAAGCGATAATATGTCAATTATGCTCATTTCCAAGACGTAATAATGATTAAGTATCAGCTCAAGAAACAAGCTCAGCTCAAAAAACATTTGCTCAGATTAAGGTAATCAATTAAAAACCAGCAGACTATATAATTTAATAATATTAATCTGGACATGAAATTTGAATAATAATAATTATATATATATATATATATATACACTACCGGTCAAAAGTTTGGAATCGGTACGATTTTTAATGTTTTTAAAAGAAGTTTCATCTGCTCACCAAGGCTGCATTTATTTAATTAAAAATACAGTAAAAACAGTAATATTGTGAAATATTATTACAATTTAAGATAACTGTTTTCTGTTTTAATATATTTTATAAAGTAATTTATTCCTGTGATCAAAGCTGAATTTTCAGTATCATTACTCCAGTCTTCAGTGTCACATGATCCTTCAGAAATCATTCTAATATGCTGATCTGCTGCTCAAGAAACATTTATTATGTACAATTGTACAAAATATTTGTGTACAATATTTTTTTTAAGGATTCTTTGATGAATAGAAAGTTCAGAAGAACAGCATTTATTTGAAATATAATCTTTTGTAACATTATAAATGTCTTTACTGTCAATTTTGTGCAATTTAATGCATCCTTGCTGGATAAAAGTATTAATTTCTTTAATTTCTTTTCAAAAAAATAAAAATAAAAATTCTTACTGACCCCAAACTTTTGAACGGTAGTGTATAATGTTACAAAAGCTTTGTATTTCAGATAAATGCTGTTCTTTTGAACTTTCTATTCATCAAGGAATCCTGAAAAAAAAGTACACAACAGTTTTCAACAATGATAATAATCATAAATGTTTCTTGAGCAGCAGATCATCATATTAGAATGATTTCTGAAGGATCATGTGACACTGAAGACTGGAGTAATGATGCTGAAAATTCAGCTTTGATCACAGGAATACATTACTTTATAAAATATATTCAAACAGAAAACAGTTATTTTAAATTGTAATAATATTTCACAATATTACTGTTTTTACTGTATTTCTAATTAAATAAATGCAGCCTTGGTGAGCAGACGAAACTTCTTTTAAAAACATTAAAAATCTTACCGATTCCAAACTTTTGACTGGTAGTGTATATATTAAGCAAACATACATACACACACACACACACACACACACACAGTGCATATCTTTAACCTACGTACTTCAGAATTTCAGTGGTTTTCAAAATACAAACGATATATATAACATCAAATAAACAATTAAACAATGGTGTTTGCGTGGTAATGATTTCTCGCGAAATCGCGATGACGAATTCTTCTGCTGTGAAATATTGCCGCCTTTTTTAAAATACCGCGAACTGATGGTTAACAAGGCTAATACTGTAACCCCCGTACTGAAACTCTAGCTAAAAACAGACATTTGTTTAAAAGTTAGAGAGCCCGAAGAGATACACGGTGGTGGTAATATAAAATAATTTGGAAATAATATCGTCAAAATGGATGCCGAGAACGATTTATGAGGAAAACTGTCCATTTTCGCAGATCTAAGAGAAGGTAAGCAGCAATAATCGTTCTTATTTAGCCTACAATTCAAGTATCTTCTCTTATGAGTGAAAATTGCTTTACTTACTGTTATTTACAGTTAAACGTGATTGTGTCTCAAGCAAATACCGTGTTTTGGCGAGAGAGGGTGATGGAGGTCCGTGAAGGGATAAATTGTGATGGTGGTTTAAAAAGCTTGGGATCAGATTTAAATCTACAGTACAAAAACAATCTGTGTGTTATTTTACAAACTAAGTTTACCCAGTTTTATTGCTCAGTTTGGGCATGTATTCGAGAATATTCATCAGACAAGCTTCATGTAGTGTAGAGTTTTTATCTTTGCTTTCGTAGAAACAGAAAAAGAAAAAAAAAAAAAAACGATGTAAATAACAACAGTGATGCTGTACATGTTTCTCCTGTGATTTAACATCATGCTTGTGTATTTAAACAAAATTGTGCCCAGACAAACATTAATGTATTGCTCATGCAATTCCATGTCTAAATGAATATACAGTGAGTGTTCATCCATTTTCTTTGTGTATACTGAAACAGAGACACCTTGAGAGTGTAAAAATGAGACACTGAATTTCAAAATGTCCAGTTTATTCTGAATTGTGACAAAATAGCCCTGATTTTAAAGAACCATGACTTTATTACCACTATGCCATACTTCATACATTTTGTTCTTAACATATCAATATCTTAAAATTAGGGTTTTTTCCTTTTTCTTTTCTTTTTTCTCCTTCTTTTTTTTTAAATGTTGAGAACCAAACAAATAGACATGCAACGTGATTAACAATAGCATAGCCTCATGGAGAAAAAGTCAAGGTTCTGGTGTGATACACTGGAGGTTCTGCGGATACATACTGGTTACTTTTGGCCAAGATTTCATCCACTGGAGCACTTGATGGTTCTGTAAGCTGTCTGAACAAATCAATGCTTCAATGAGAATGTGAGTGAATAGAGGGATGAGAGGATGGATGGATAGTTTGATGGATAGACAAAAGAATGGAGTCAGTGAACTGGTGAACAGGGGGAATTGGGGTTCCAGAGAGATAAGATTATATTCTGTTTTATATATATATATATATATATATATAAAACAGAAAGGGAAGTCCAGGAACATATGTTCATACAAAATTTCCTGAGTATAATTATTCATTTAAAAAGTGAATTAAAAACAGGTGTACTCCATTTCAGTACTCAGTACATCCTGTGAGATAAATTCAAAGCATTTGGACACACACAAAGCTCATTCAAAAACAGCACATACTGTATTGAGTGAATATTAGGATGCATCTGTAGAGAAGACTACATTAAAATGATAAATAGTGCAAAATAACAATGACATATCAAGAATGCTAATTTAATTAAAAATGTACAGTACAAATAGTACACACATTTATACATATTGTACATAGTACATTAGCTCAATAATATTGACTGAAAATGATCTAAATGAAAAAAAAAAAAAAAAAAAGTGTTTTCTCTTACCTTGAGTGAACTTGGCAGATACCATTTCAGTGATTTGGGTTGTGAGTTTTTGTAAGAATTCCTCTGTACCCACTTCACCAAGGTAAGGTAGTTTGACCTCCCCTACGATGTTATCACAATAATCACTTGTTGCAATTTACATCACAACTGCCTGATGGCAGTCACTCACTCTGATATAATCTGACAGCACACTGATAGTATAAAGTAGTTAAAAAGAAATTTAAATAAAAACTTAAACAAAACATCATCTATCAAATTTTCACCTTTGCCCGCTTCCTCCGGTGGGTTAATGGTAATTCCCATTACCCTGGAGAAAAAATATTATAATGAAATGTTAATACCTAAATCTGTAATGAATAAAGGAATTTTAATTGACAGCTGTAAGCTTTTATATTTAAACTTACTCTGCCCCCACTTTGCTCTTTTGCTCTGGTGCTGTTGGATAGAAAAGTATAAGAGTGATGATTAACAGATCAGCTTTTTAATAAAAGTCTATTTAAAGAGTAATAATAACGTCAAAAAGGTATATACCAGCAATAATCTTGGTATAAAATAATTTAAAAAAAGTAATGCAATCCTGACATAACTATGATCAATAGCTAAACCATGAGTTCCTGACCTGTCTCCACATCCAGCCGGGCTGTGTTAACCGACTGTCCAGCACGGTTGGTGGCAATGCAAGTGTACATGCCACTATGTTTTTTTTCCACTTCCATGAGGATTAGACTATGTTGACGACCAGAGCTGGCCACCTTGTAACCTGGTGTGTCTGCCTTGATCCACAAAACATCCTTATCCGACACTTCCTTTAACCAGTTCACAGATGGGGTTGGGGAGCCTACGGAAGACAGTGACTTCGCTTTACATGTTTTCACCTTGTGTAACGTGCAACTGAACACCATGCTTAATGCTTCAAAATTGCATTTAAAGTCATTGAATTTATTGTGGTAACACACCATACCTTCCACTTTGACTGACAGGGTTATACTTGCTCCCTGTTTCACCTTCTTGTTGCTGAACCTTTCCAAGAAGCGTGGTGGCACAAGTGGCACCTTTGAATCTATTTGTGGAAAAATACAAGTGGCATAGCAAATGATATGCAGGCTTAATCTTTCTTATTACTGCAAATTTCAAAATGCATTTGCATCTGTCCACACCATGTGGAACAACGATTCACAATTACTTGTGCTTAGTGCAAGAATATGTAACATCACAGATGTTTACCTCTCATTCGTCCCTGTTCAGGTGCTGGCCGCTCTCCAGGAGCTAACGAGTTGAAATTAAGTATACAAACAAACATTTTATAATTTATTTAGCACACTAAAAATACATTTAATGTGAAAAAAATCACTATAATTATCATTTATAATCTAATTTCACCATGCTTCCATTTCCTGTCATTATCTTACAAAGACCCCATGGAAGCAACACAAAAAAAGGCTTAAAGCTTAAAAGGAACATTTACCCAGTACATTCAGTCGTGCTGAAGAGTAGGCAGATCCAGCTATATTGCTAATGTATGCCGAGTATTCTCCGGTGTCCTCGCGCTTAACATCCAAAATCTCAAGACTATGCTGATCTCGCTCGGTCGACAATACAATTCTGTTGGAGGCTTGAAGTGGGGTGCCATCTTTGAACCAGTAAACTCTTGGTGTGGGAAATCCTGCAGAATGGTGTTGAACATGAAATTGTGTTTGCAACCCATATTACTTCGGCAATGTAACAGCTGAAAATTAAAGTCGCCTTAGATACAAAGCCATGTGAATGTGTATTAAGAATATAAACAAGGTCATTAAAAATAGGATGGATAGAAAAAAGGATTGCTTAGGCTCAGAGCAGCTAGATATGAATAGCAGATACAACAGGTGCAGATGCAAAAAAGGAATCACTTGGAATAAACAGTGCATAAATAAATAAAATACAGATCAAATAGAATCTGAAACAAAACCATTTGCATCCATGAAAAAATATAGCTGACCTTTGACCCTAACACTCATTTTGGCAATGGGTGCTCCAGGACTGAGGAATAAATCATGTAACTCATCCACAACCTGAGGAAGCTGCTCGTCCTCTGCCACCGACTCAAAAGCCTCGGTGTCCCTGTGCTCCGAGCTAAGAGAACAAGCCAAAGACAAGCAGAAGCCCATTTAAAACTAGCATGAAATTTAAATCAGAGATTTGTACTTGTAATATTGACGTGTCATAAAAATCACTTTATATGATTAAATCTTACCTAGACACATAGCCTTTAGCACTGACATAGGAAGACGTCTCTGTGGCATCAGCTGCTGTGTCATAATCTGAGCTGCAAGACACTTCAAAAATACACAAGTCTGAATCAATGATTAGTTATATATATAAAGCATTCATCTTAAGTATGTTGAGAATGTAGGTGCAATTTAGGGGCCATCTACAGACAATGACAATTCTTCTTACAAAAAGCATGCAGTTGCATTCTTACTCTTCACAGATGCACCGGTAAAAGAAAGTGCCATCTTTGTTAAAATGCTTCAATAGGGGACACCATTTTGGATTACATTGCTTTCTTGTCTACATTTGTGAGTTTTGATTAGACACTTTCTTTTAACAGTGTACTCACTGTCCACCCTCAGCTCAGCCTTGCTGGAGGCGATGCCACTGTCATTTTCAGCCATGCATCGATATACGCCCATATCTGTGGGGAGCACAGCTGTGATGATCAGCTGGTGACGGCCTTCCTGGTCTTCATTGATCATGTAGTGGTCGTTTTCCTCCAACAGCTTTCCATCCTTGAACCATCGCACAGTGGGAGAGGGTTTGCCGACAATCACGCAGTCAAAACTGACTGGAAATCCATCAGGAACATCCTGGCTACGAAGCTCCGTCAGGAAGACGGGGGCCGCTGGGATGTTGGTAGGTGATTAAGATAACGGGGAGGAGCAAACAAAACCGAAAAGAACAGAACATAGCAATACTTTTAAGGAGGAATGCTGAACCAGGCGAAGACATGACATGCCATCACTTTGAGATCAAAAACGAGCAAGCTGCAACATTTTTGTAAATATCAAAAGTGCTGCCCTAAAATGACAAACATAATCCAGCACTGAACCATGCAACTTTATGAAGAACCAAACAACACTAGCAAAAACAGTAAAATCACATGTAAGAGGTGTCATACCAGGGGTTCCTGTCATGAAAGCAGGCATCGGTCGGTCCTGAGTTGGGGTTTGGGAGCCATCTTGGGAGAGGCTCATCTTTGTGATACGCAGCTCTACCTTAGAACCTGCTGCTGTTATGATGGCCGTTTCAATGGGTACTCCTTGAAAAGTAAACATTTCCTGGAAGCGCTGGGAAGCCACTTGAGCTTCTGCACGATTATCAAAGCGGATGTAGATATACTGATCGTCTTCCCGGTAAGACTGTAGATCTGGTGGAGGTAAATCTCCTTCATCCGCACTCACAAAAGGTTCCTCCTCCACATCCGGAGGAAGGCGAGTACGAAAAAGTCGCCGTAATCGTTTACTTGCCTGACGTAAAGTCTCATCCATCTCACTGCCTGAGGAGCTCTCAGCTTCACTATCTGCACTATAGCCCAGAGTGAGGGGTCGTCGCCCAGAAGATTCCCGCATTGACCCTACAGTGACTTTACCACTATGGGTGGAAATGCCAAACTTATTGGTGACTTCACAAGTATATACACCTGTGTCTTTGGTTGTGGCAGCTGTTACTACTAGAGAGCAGGTACCATCATTATAGATGTCAATATGGTGGTGCTTGCCATCTATTAAGGGTTCACCATCCTTTAGCCAGCAAACTTTATCTGGCTTACCCTCCACAATGCACTCAAGATGAATTGTCCCATTGGGCTCCTTAGTCTGCTCTTTAAATACTTCTTTGAAGACTGGTTTCATGTCCTTCCTGGCTTTATAACCTTTGAAGGCGGCCTGAATCTTGACAGCAGCATCTTGCAACTCATCCCCATTCTGAGCTTCCATGGCTGGCTCCACAGATGTCTTTGTAACAGATTGCTCAGTCATCTGAAAGTGCTCATACAGTTTCTTGGAGGCAATGGTCTCAGTGTGACTTTCCACAGTCATGGAGGACTTGCTGCTTTTCTTAAGGTAAGACACCAAGCTTGTTGTCCCACTGAGAGATTCCTCATCAGAACTGGTATAAAGGTTAGGCTCTGCTGTGATTTTGGGAGCTGGCTCAACAGCTCTCTCTTTCTCTTTCACTTCTTTTTCAGGTACTTTTCCTTCTTTGCTTTGCACCTTTTCTTTTCCATCTTCTTCTGGCAATTCGGAAATTGAATCTAATGTAGGTTCCCGACTCATTCTCCTCTTCTTGGCCACTGCCTCCCACAGAGCGTGTAAATCTCCCTCTGAAGCAGCCTCAGGAGGCAGTTTGGGTTGGCTGCCTGCATCCTGAGAAAGTGTTGTGTCATCTGTAATCAAGGAGCCATCATAAATCAGTGTCGCTCATGCATATGGTAACATTTTTATGTTGGACAAAAAGTTTATTAAATAGATCGACAATGCGTCTCTGCAACAGCAATTCGTCTGACATGAAAACTCAGGTAATCGGAAAGTGTGAATAAAGTAAAGAATAAAGTAACATTGTAAACTGAAACAATAAAGAGAAGTAAACATATATGCAAAAAGCAGAAGAGCTAAAAACAAAAAAATGAAGAAAAAAAGCCATCAAGAGACTTTGTGAAGAGGAAAAAAGTTATTTGAACACTGTAATCTTGTAATGAAGAAAAGTCACAAAGTTCCAAACGTTGTGATAAAGGCATAAGCAAGCAGAAAAGAAAAAAGACAAAAAAGAAACCCAACAACAACAAAAAAACAATGATAGTAAGATGCGAGGTACCTTCGAGGTTGAGGTTGATTGAAGTTTTTGCCTCATCTGAGGCTACACAACAATAGACACCCTGGTCTGTAGACTGGAAATCCTTAATGAGCAAAACTTGGCTCTTGCCCTCAGCTAACTCTTGGTACTTGGCCCCAGCCTCTATCTCTCTGTTGTCCTTGAGCCATGTGACTGATTTACTCTCTGCAGAAATTTCACACTCCAAACGAACCATCTTTCCTTTTTGGAGCTCAGAGCAGGTTAACATTTTGGTCATGGTCACTGGTGCATCTGAAGACCAAAGGTCCATTCAAAGAACAGTTGAAGAAATACAGCAAGAACTCAACAAGAACAAAGATTATTATTTACAACAAATACAAATTACGCTTGTTTGGGGTAGTTTTTAGTGTTCTACTACACTGTAAAACCAACTGAGGAAACAGATTTGCGAGTTACTGAGTTCACTAAAAGAATATTTCCTAATATACAATTAAACTCCACTCAAAAATTTTATGTTGCTGAAACTTCACTGTAATAATTAAAACCACTCAATTTATAATTCAATATAATAAGTTTTTGAGTTGGAATAACTTTTTTCTGTTAAGTGCAATGAACTTTCAGTAATATTAGTGAAATTAACTCATTTCATTGGGTTAGGTTTTACAGTGTACTACTGTAGCATCTAGTGCAGAGGTCTTCACTCCTGGTCCTAGAGTCACTTTCCTGCAGAGTTTAGTTCCAAATGTATTTAAACACACTTGAATCAACTAATCAAGGTGTTTGGATTTACTTTAAGTTATAACCAGGTATGTTGGAGCACGGTTGGAACTAAATTCTGCAAGAAAGTAGCTCTCCAAGAACAGGAGTGAGGAACCCCGATCTAGGGCAGACTGCTAATAGCAAGCCTTCTATACAGACTCATAGAGGCAGTTGGGTTAGATTAACAAACAATGTACTCACAATGTACTCTATCGATAAATTGGTCAATTTATTGAGTATCCACTTACCGAGCATCACGGTTTGAGGCAGCTGGACAGGCTCTCCAATGCCAGCACGGTTAATGGCTGCCACTCTGAATCTGTAACCTGCCCCAGGTATGAGGTTTTCAACCAGAAATTCAGTGTTGCACACTGGTTCTGTGTGGCAGGGAAGCCAGAGGACACTGTCCACTAGACGCATTTCCACACGGTAACCAATGATTGGGCTTCCTCCATCACTGAGAGGGGTGAACCAAGACAAGGTAACGAATGTTGGGCCTTTACTCACCAACTCTGGGTCTTCAGGGGGATCAGGCACAGCTACAAATAGCCAGACAAAAAAAGAAAAGGTTAGACAGCAAGTAATGGTAGAAAATTGTAATGAATGAGGCACAAAATGACTCTTACCAATTGTGATGAGTTTGGCCAATGATAACGCATCCCGAGCTGCAAATGTGATTTCCTGTGTGGGCCGAGCCTGGGCTTTCTTCAAAATGAGGGTGTAGGAAGAGCCACTGGCTCTCATGGCCCATTGGTCATTATGTTGAAGCTCAACACCATTTGCATACCAAGTCACTTCACTCTCAGGCACAGCTTCATTCAAAGCACAAGTGAACTCAACTTGATCTCCTGCAATGGCGGTCTTATCTTCCAAAGGCTTGACCACCTCCAGTTGCCAAGCTGTACAGAACACATCCATAACATTCAAATGCATTTACATTTATGCATTTAGCATCATATTTAATAAATGATGAAACTAGAGCATAAAACTAAAAAAATAGTAAACAAAGCTATAACATTTAAAATAGAAACTAAGGTGCATTTATATTTAAAATACAGTCATGGCCTATAAAACTAAAGTCATTTTTATTTGATAAAACATACCTTCATATAATTTATTGCTAATAAAAGAGAAATGCCATACCTTTGACAGACAGAAGAGCAGTAGTTGATGAAGTCCCAGCTTGGAATGTAACCCTTGTGTTTTCACAAGGATGCAAGTCCTTTAAGAGCAGAAGATGTCGTCGGCCACTCTCAAAAGAAACAATCTCCACGTTTGCTGACTCCTTTACAGGCTTGCCATCAATTAACCACTGGCAGTCTTTGGTTTCAGGACGTGACAAGGAGCATTCAAAAAGTGCTTCCCCACCATTAATGGTCTCCACATTACTCAGCTCTTGGAGAATGTCAATGGGTTTAGCTGCAAAAGAGACACAACACCTGAAAAACACTGGTTTTCTATGCATTAAATCAAGTTGCTGTAGTATACAAAGACTGGTTGACCTGGGAATAATTAAAACTATAACTTCTGACTTAAAAACAACAATGAATTCAGCACAATCACACTCGATTAACAACTCTTCCAACATTTCACTAGCATATAGCATTCAGCATGGAGTAGCAAAGGTAGCTGCAATAAAAGCACATGATGGTTACTGCATAGCCAGCCAGATGAAAAAAAACAGCAGTTTTTGGGTGCCTTTGAATATTGGCTTAAAATTGCCTAAAAATGACCTTGTGTCATATGTCATAACTATAAACATTTTAACTCATGCAGAATAACTCACTATAACTTAAATACAAAAGGACAATACAAAAATAAAACAATACATTCTGCAAGAAAAAAAACTTGAAACCTGGATTTTTATAGTTTTTAACTTTTTAGATAAAGGCGTGTGCTGTATTCGATTTTGAAATTGGTATGGAGAATTACTAAATTTCACTTCGTTTGACTAGTGAAATTTTGGTATCATGGTCATGTGAAACCATCAACATCCTAAAGATGTGTCCCAGTAAAACCCTTTTAGTAAGCCTGAGTCTTTGTGATAATCCAAACTTGAGTTATGAATGACACACAGATTCTCCTCGTCTACAGGTGTGCTCACCTTGCACCCTGAGATGTGCCACAACAGAAGTTCCTTCTGCCTCACAGGAGTACATCCCCCCATCCTGGGGCTCCACACAGCTAATGTACAACCTCGCAACAGTCCAGTCCTGTTCCACTATTACCCTGCGACCGTCTGCTCGCACAGGTATGCCGTTTCGCTTCCATATAGCCTTGACTGGCCTGGAGTACTGACAGATGAACTCTGCAGGCTGGTTCTCTGCTACATGCTGGTCCTCCATGGCACTGACCACCTCCACATTGGGATCTATGGAGGGTTGGTGGCGGGGATAAGTCATTTTCTCAAAACCCCAGTGCACTTTGGAGTAGAGCACTTCACCTCAAGCCTCTTTAAGGTATTGGGTTGTATTTTATCTAATTTGCAACTGAAATACAACCTTTGCAACTTCATCATCTAAGTCACTGCTGTAGCTGTTTTTCCTTTTTAGTCTTTCAAATTCTATTACTAAGTCAGATACTAAGTATGGTTAAGTGTATCATCTTTTGCTTCTC
This sequence comes from Hypophthalmichthys nobilis, assembly GCA_037950665.1. Classification (NCBI taxonomy): domain Eukaryota; kingdom Metazoa; phylum Chordata; class Actinopteri; order Cypriniformes; family Xenocyprididae; genus Hypophthalmichthys; species Hypophthalmichthys nobilis. The sequence continues at coordinate 22,910,674 of CM075482.1, forward strand.
TACTCCAAACTGACCAAGGACATGGTCAATTACAACCAACAGATGCCTAGTTGCAGTGTCAGTTCAAACTAAGGCCAAATTCTAGAAAAAGTACATGCAGCACAAAAACAGCAACGTAGTTAAGATTGATGAGCACAAGGGTCTTATTGAGAGTGTATGCAAGACAAAAAAAAGCAAAAAACAAACAAACAAAAAAACACTCTTCTCATTTTTTGACAAAAGTTTGCTGGCACATTTTGACTTATATGCTTTGGTGCATCAACTAGGGCTGTTAAGATTACACACTAATTTAGTAGAATTAAAAACATATATTTAAATCAATGCAGTGTTTTTGCTAGTCTGCAGACAAAGCAGCCCTATATGCTACACCAGTGAAATGTGCCTCATCAAACCACACATACTGAGAGTAGGCAGAGTTTCCACAATAAATATTCAAGCATTCATAGCTGATACAGACCAACAGTAATAATGATGATGTTCTATTTGAACAGCCCTTAAGTCTACCTCAGGCAGATTAATATACTGAATTATAATATGTATTTTTATTGGATGTTAAAATGGATTGCTGGGATAGTGCTAGGCTTATTGTATGTATGTCTAATGATATGTAAATAAAACAAACAATATACTAACTGCTCTTTTTGTGATGAATAATGATATGTCTTTGAATTTGAACCATTTAGTTCATTTGGGGGCTTTTCTCAGCAAATATTAATATGATTAATTGTGATTAACTATCATGTAATTTATATATTTTAAAATTTTAATCTATTGACAGTCCTAATATGAATAAAAAAAGTTAAATGTTAGCCACACTGCACGTTTTTATTTGTAAAAAAAAAAAAAACACTATCTACATAGCTCGACAGTAAGACTGCCTGAATCCCCGGTGCCAGCGGGCCAGTGTTGTCGCAATGAAAGTTTGTCATTTGTCAAACAAATTGTAACCTTATTTATAAGAAAACAAGGTTACATGGATCTAAAACAATGAAAACAACTTTTCTGAAAAATTAGGCTGGACAAGTAAAAATCTGAACCACTGGCCTGTCCGGGCCAGTAGAAAAAATTCTTAGCATTGAGCCCTGGTCCATATACAAATCCAAAATCAATGTGCATTTATTAATTAGTATGCCAATTTAGTAAGTAATTAGCAAGCCCAGATACTGCAGCCAAATCTACTGTTTTAGGTTAGAAATACATGGCACATAAAACTACATGCATCCATGAATTTCCATTAAAAATACATTTTTGATTTTATTGTATACTTTTGCCTAATAGCTAAGTGTCTTGGCAGCTAACAAAAAGATTCCATTCTAGGCATGGGTAACCCAAGAAGAGATTAAAGTAAATAAAAATCTTGTTCTATCAGGATTGTATTATTGAGCATGACACAACGGAAGGATGAATAAAGTTGTTATTTTTGTTTTGATTTTGCGCACAAAAAGTATTCTCGTAGCTTCATAACATTAAGGTTGAACCACTGTAGCCACATTGACCATTTTAACCATGTCTTTACTACTCTAGACCTGGAATCAGATTTCATCAAAAATATCTTAATTTGTGTTCCGAAGATGAACGAAGAATGACATGAGGGTGAGTAATCAATGACAGAAATTTCATTTTTGTGTGAACTAACCCCCTTTTAGATGTAGGAAATTCATGGGCACAATATTAGTCCAGTGCTATTCAATTCATTTTTAAGCCTTTAGATCTCTCAGCCAAGTGCTACCAGGCCCCTTCACCCCATTTGGTACCTTTCACTAACAGTTTGGCGGAGGATGTCAGGCCACCTGTTTTGAACAGGACTGTACCCGAATCATTGGGAGAAAGGTTCCTTAGTGTGAGAGTGTGGACATGGTCTTCACCCACACTTATTTCACTGAAGGTACTGTTCTCCAAACGAGTGCCATCTAGCCACCACTGAACTCTGCCTTTGGCACGGCGAGAGAGCTGGCAGGAGAAAATTGCCTGTTCGCCCACAAACACATCTGTATTCTTTATACCAGACACTATGAGGACCTCAGCCTCTGCAGAGACCAGACACAGAAACCCTTAGATCACCAGTGTCTAAAAATATGCATACATTGAGTACACTTCAAAAACATAATGCAAAATTTATGAAGACATAAGGGCATATTCAAAAAGCTACAGATTTCTGTCTGTTTCATCTATAAAAGCTTTTATAACTAACATACATAATGCAATTGACTTAAGAGTGTTATTTGATACCTTGCACTGTGACTGATGCTGTGGTCAGCTGGTCTCCAGCATCACAAGTGTAGTAGCCATTGTCCTCTGGTTCCAGATCATGGACATGGAGCTCCAGCACACATCCATCCTTTTTCATCTCAAATTTCTTACTGGGTTGGAGCACCACTCCACCCTTTCTCCACTCTACACTTTTAACTGGTTTAGAGAGTTCACAGCGCAATGTGATACTATCTCCCTCAATTGCATTCTGGTTCTCTAACTCCTTCTGGAAGTACGCAGGTTGACCTGATGATGGATGAGAAAGAAGTTGAAAGGATGTAAATGTTCTTAGCTCCACAAGAGAGGCAGTTACAAAGTGAAAGGAAACCAGAACATAAGGTGGTTCTTCTTGGAATCCATTTGTGTTCACTTTCACAGTCAACAGGCATGTTGATAATTTGAAAAAAAAAAATAAATAAAGTCACAGTCCTACAAACCCGTTTACCTTTTACAGTAAGGGTGGCGCAGCTTTCTGCATCTTTGGTTTTGCACGTATACACCCCTGCATCCCCTTCCTCCACCCTAAGGATGCGGAGCTGATGGACGGCTCTATCCTTGTAGAGCAGATACCTGCCCCCTGCCTTTATCATCTCCTGGTCTTTGTACCAGGCAACAGAGGCCTCAGGGTCAGAAGTCATGCAGGACAGTGTGACTGTTTGACCCTCTTTGGCAGTTAAGTCCAGAGGCTTCTCTAAGAATACGACTATAGACAGGAGAAACCCAAACCCAAGTGCTGTCACATCATATTGTTTGCCTGAAGACTCTGAAACTTAGACACTTGAAGCCATTGAACAGATACTGTGATACACTAAAAGAGCTATACTGAGTGATAAACTCATGCTTTAACAATTATGGATGGGAATTAGAGAAAAGACAGCCTAAATGATAAAAAGGGAATAATGAACCTAAAAATGAATGAAAATTACAATTTTGGAGTGTAGCTGTAGAATTGCTAAAGCAGATGGAAAAGCAGCTAAAAGCCTTTTGTTATGACTGCACAAAATGAATGAAGCTACTACCTAATGACAGACAGATGATCACTTGACACCAATGAACACTGTTAGCCATAATGTGTCTTTTACCTTTGGGTTTCTCCTGCACCACCAAGTAGGCGACACTCTTCTCAGGGCCAACCACAAAGGCTACATCACCTGAATCATCGGGTGTGACCATTTTCAGCACTAGGCTGTGTTCCCTTCCTTGGCAGCTGATTTGATTTAAGTCATTGTTTTGAAGGTGGTTGGAGCTGAGCCACCACTCGACATTCGTAACCCCTGTTTGGGACACCTCACACTGGAAGATAGCATCCTCGCCCGTTATCACAGTCACATCCTTTAATTCTCGCGTGATTTTTACACATTCTGCGAAGGAACGTGATGAAAGGGACTATTGAGGATCTTCCAAAAAAGTCAAATGAGGTAATTGACTTGTATTTTTTATCTTTTATTTTTTTTATCTGTTAGTACTTTTTATCTACTAGAAGTGAATGAGAATGTGAGAGGATGTATTAATTCTCCAAACAGTTTAGTTTATTATTATAAACTTAGCATTATGCTATCCTGATTAGTTCATTGATGCTTTACTTTACATACTGCATTCTGATACTTGGATCATGCCAAACTTAATCTAAAACATCTAAAAAGCTGCTTAATGTAATTATAATTTGAGATGCTAATACTAATATGTACTTTTGCTTCCGCTGAGGAACAATGCAAAATGGAGACCATCTCTAAAGAAGAATCAAGATTGTTACCTTTGACGGTTAAAGTGGCTTTGCTTCGTTTGTCTCCTGCTTCGCATATGTACTCGCCACTATCTTCCACTGATAGCTTATGGATCTCCAAGGTTTGGATTGTGCCATCCCTCTTTATGGAATACTTCTTTCCATCAGATAGGACCTGAGTGTCCTTCTTCCAGGTCACACTGGCACCAGGGATTGAAGTTTCGCAACATAATGAGGCACTGCCTCCCTCTGTGACTTCCTGGCTTGTCAGCTCCTTCGAAAATGATAGCACTGGGATTTCTGGCGGGAAACAGTGATACATAGAACATGTTCTAAGACATGAGCAACACCCCAAACCTGAAGATTATGAGGAGTTCACAAATTTCCTTTGCAATTTCTCAGCTAGGGACAAAGGTAAGCCTAATTTTGGAATGTTTGAATTAGAAACCATGAAACTTTTTGCCGCATTTCTGTTAAAGATAAAATTAATCATTGATGATTGAATAGTCAACCTTCTAAATGCAATATCCAAACAATTAAAACTCAACATACTAACAAGCAATGGTCAAGATAAGACAGATATTTGACAAGTGAAGACAAAACAGATAACAAACATGCATAAAATTGTGCTTTCGTTGTTGTGGTGTAGATAAAGTTGCTGGTCACATATTTCTTTTTGCAATATGATGCGTTAAAGCATGCATCAAAGAAAGATAAATGCAAGATACATTACAGTACATATGTGGAATGTATTGAGTAATGATGGATATAGAATGATCAGACCCACTTATTGTGCACAACATTTAGAGAATCCAAAAAGTTCTTCAGTTTTACCTCTGACTGTAAGACAAGCAAAAGAAGTGTGGGGACCAACATGGAAGGACACCGTGCCTGAGTCTTTCTGGGTGACACTTCTTAGTGTGAGTGTGTGCCTTTTGCCTTCCATTCGGATTTCATTCATCTCATTGTTCTGTAGTGGAACGTCTTGCAGTGTCCACTGAACAATGAGTGCATTATCATGAGAGACAAGGCATTCAAAATGAACGTCCTCGCCTTCATTGACAATGCAGCTCTTCAAGCCAGTTAAGATCATGATTTCAGGTTCTGAAAGCAAATTCAGGTTTCATTTTGCAAAGAAAGTAACAAGCAACTTCAAAACAAATTTATTCTGAATGTAAAAATATCAGGAGTAGTCAACAAGGTCTTGACAAAGATAGCCATTCCTTTATATAAAAAGGTTAAATTGGAAAAAGGTAAAAGTGTATAACGTTATCATGTTAATTGCAAAAAAACTCCTGTACGTAAATAACCTAGCAAAATGAAGTGGAAGCGCATTTGAGAAAGGTTGTGCAAGTTTTAATTAAATTTAAAGTGCAAAACACATGCACAGAGAAGGTGCTTAAGGTGATCTGGGAATGAGGGCAAGCATATCATAAGAAAGGATGAATGATGTAGTACTGAGGATGGTATGGAGTAGATGTGCAATCATCAAAAGAGAATGATCAGGTAAAGTTAGGAGAGATGAGGACTTTTATCAGGTGCTTCCTACCCTTCACGGCGAGTCTGGCAGATGTCCGATCATGTTCTGTCTCACACGAGTATTCTCCAGAGTCTCCTCCCTGCAGCTTGTAAATAATAAGCTCAACAACAGCTCCATCTTGCTTCAGCTGACATTTGTTGCTTGCTTCTATTACACTCTTGTCCTTCCTCCAGATGACTTTGGCTCCAGGTTTCGCAAGTTCGCATCGAAACACTGCATTTTCCCCGGCCTCAGTTTCCAAATCTTTCAGAGATGATTTGAAAAGAACTGGCAGTGCTGCAAAAGGCGAGTGTTTCAATGTCATCAAAAGAAATGGCTTCAAATGATACAGGATTATATAAACTTTTACTAGACAGAGGGTTCAATCCAAGCCTACCCTTAACCTCCAAATATGCAATGCTGTGGCGTTCTCCGGTGTCACAAATATAGTCACCAGAGTCCTCAGGTTCAAGGTCATGTATGACAAGTTGGGCATGGTGACCATCTTGCTTGAATTCATATTTAGCACAGGGGCATAGGCCAATTTCACCCCTGCGCCACTCAACTGGAATGTCTGCTTTGGAGAGCTCACACTGGAAGCTAATGCTCTCTCCCTCAACAGCTGTTTGGTTCTTCAGTGCTTGTGTGAAGATGGCTGGAAGTGCTGACAATTCAAAGAGCGGTATAATATTTAAGATATTTAATTCCATATGTAGAGTTATAATATTTTCCAGACAAGTAAGTCTAAGACAACACAAAGGCCTTAAAGTACACCAACAGGTTACTTAGCTTTATCTTCATAAACTGTGGAATCATTAAGACTTCATGAACACGGTGAAAGTGACAATGCATTTCAAAGAAGAATTCATGGAGCAGTTGGGTCTTCTCCTACCGTTAACCTTGACATTGGCAGTTGTAATGCTGTCTCCACAATCACAAGCATAGTTGCCAGCATCTTCAGGTTTGACATCAGTGATCTTCAACTCAACAGTAGAGCCAACTTGTTTGATGAGGTACTTTCCTCCAGAGTGGATCACCTGAGTTCCTTTCCTCCAAACCACAGGAACTGCAGGTTTGGAGAGCTCACATTGGAAGATGATGCTCTCTCCTTCAATAGCTGTCTGGTTCTGCATCTCTTTTGTGAAGATGGTTGGAAAAGCTGACAATTCAAAGAGTGGTATGATATGCCAGATATTTACTTCCATACATACAGAGGATGTAAATATATTTTCCAGAGAAGATCAAGACAACACAAATACAACGGTCCAAACAATGGTTTTCTCATACCGTTAACCTTGATGTTGGCAGTTGTCATGCTGTCTCCGCAATCACAAACATAGTCTCCAGAATCTTCAGGTTTGACATCAGTGATCTTCAGCTCAACAGTAGAGCCAACTTGCTTGATGAGGTACTTTCCTCCAGAGTGGATCACCTGTGTTCCTTTCCTCCAAACCACAGGAACTCCAGGTTTTGAGAGTTCACAGTGCAAAGTAACACTGTCCCCCTCTTGAATCTCTTGGTTCTGTAGCTCACGCTTGAAGACCACTGGTAATGCTGAGGAATCAGGCAAAGTTGTTGAACCAGGAACAGGATCTTGTGAGATTAATTTACACTTTTCATCAAAAAATCCTTACACTGATAGATGTAAAATATTCTTCTGCAATGGCTTACATTATATTTTTACCACCTTGTAAGATTTTTAATAAAAACAGCCACCATGAAGTAAATGGAAAACTATAAACTAGACAAACACTTATTACACAAGACTAGCCAATACACAGCACTTTACCCTACCCTACCATAAATGAAGACATTAAGTGCAGCTTTGTAGATCAGAAAACAGGAAGCTTCTTCATTATTGAAGAGGATTCAAATAAAAGCTCAGTCCTACCATTGACTTTGATGATAGCAGTGCTTACGTTGTCTCCACAATCACAAACATAATCTCCAGCGTCTACAGGTTGAACATCAGTGATCTTCAGCTCAAAAGTACAACCAACTTGCTTGATGATGTACTTCCCCCCAGAATTAATCACCTGTGTTCCTTTCCTCCAAACCACAGGAACTCCAGGTTTTGAGAGTTCACAGTGCAAAGTAACACTGTCCCCCTCTTGAATCTCTTGGTTCTGTAGCTCACGCTTGAAGACCACTGGTAATGCTGAGGAATCAGGCAAAGTTGTTGAACCAGGAACAGGATCTTGTGAGATTAATTTACACTTTTCAGCAAAAAATACTTTCACTGATAGATGTAAAACATTCTTCTGCAACGGCTTATAGTTTTTACCACTTTGGAATATTTTTAACCAAAACATTATGATGCTAAATGGAAAACTATTAACTAGACAAACAACTTATTACACTAGACTAGTCGATACACAGCACTTTAACCTACCCTACCATAAATAAAGACATTATTTAAGAGCAGCTTTGTAGATCAGAAAAAAAGATGTTTCTTCATTGTTGAAAAGGGGGTTCAAATAAAAGCTCAGTCCTACCATTGACTTTGATGTTAGCAGTGGTGATGCTGTCTCCACAATTACAAGCATAGTTTCCAGCATCTTCAGGTTTAACATCAATGATCTTCAACTCAACAGTAGCCCCAACTTGTTTGATGAGGTACTTCCCTCCAGAGTGGATCACCTGTGTTCCTTTCCTCCAAACCACAGGAACTCCAGGTTTTGAGAGTTCACAGTGCAAAGTAACACTGTCCCCCTCTTGAATCTTTTGTTTCTGTAGCTCATGCTTGAAAACCACTGGTAATGCTGAGGAACCAGGCAAAAATGTTGAACATAGAACAGGAAGGATCTTGTGCGGTGAATTTTGAGATGTAAAACATTCTTCAGAAATGGCTTATATTTTTACCACCTTGAAATATTGTACAACATTACAATGCTAAATGAAAAAAAATATTAACTAGACAAACAACTTATTACACTAGACTAGCAAATACACAGCACTCTACCCTACCCTACCTTAAATGAAGACATTATTTAAGAGCAGCTTTGTAGATCAGAAAACAAGATGTTACTTCATTGTTGAAGAGGGGTTCAAATAAAAGCTCAGTCCTACCATTGACTTTGATGTTAGCAGTGGTGATGCTGTCTCCACAATCACAAGCATAGTTTCCAGCATCTTCAGGTTTAACACCAATGATCTTCAACTCAACAGTAGCCCCAACTTGTTTGATGAGGTACTTCCCTCCAGAGTGGATCACCTGTGTTCCTTTCCTCCAAATTACAGGAACTCCAGGTTTTGAGAGTTCACAGTGCAGAGTAACACTGCCATCTTCATCACACGCTTGGTTTAGCAGTTCTTGTGTAAACTGAACTGGGTGAGCTGTTGAGGTAAGCACTTATTGAGTATTTCTGTATTTACAGCTGAAGTAATTTCTATAATAAAACAAAATTTGTGCAGGCAAATGCATTAGCTTTATATTATTCCTTTCTAAATATTACACCTAACTCAGGAAAGTTGAAGAATATACTATCAAACCAATAATGTATACAAGTTAAATAAGAATGCACAACTAGTCTTTGTTATCAACACAACAACAGAGTATGGTGATCATAAAAAAATGTAAGACTATCTAAAGAGAAACACTACTCAGCTACACATGGTCATTTAAAAAAATCCAGATGTGATATTTCAAAAATAATAAATAAAATATCCATATTAAGACAGTGACTTTATGTGTTGAAGTAGTCAAGAATCTTAATGTTTGCATCAGTTTACATCCATAAACAGTATGGCAGAGCAATACCATTTAAAGACTTTAGATAACTTTTTTGATTAGCTATTTAATGAAAGACCAGCCTGCAAAGGTAAACAACAGTCTTTAACAGAATAATACTCAGACAAATAGCAGAGTGAATGGCTACTGACCGAATAATCCCACAAAAAAGACCAACACCTGTAGACACATTTAAATTATAATGCCACCAACAGTCTAGACTTATGGAATTAATTCAGAAAAATCAAATCAAGAGGATGTATGTTTCATATCCAGGATAGTCAAGGTTGTGGAAGTGACCATCACATTCGTTAATGCAAAGCATCAGTGCTGCTGTTCCCAAACCAGCTACTTTCACTAAACCAAGTACACTAACAAAGATAAATATAATGTGATGCAAGCTAGTAATCTCTTCCTTAAAACCATCATCACTCCCGTCCTCTTCACCTCTGACATCAGCAAGCACAATGTGGGAAACAGATAACACTGTAAATAGAGTAAATCATTTAAATTAAATATTCACCATGTATGACACTGAAACAAGCAGTGGAGCAGATAAAGCTGAAGGAGAAAAGTGCATCATTGGCTACCAATTTTCAAGTAAAAGAATATGAGAAAAAATAGAAATAAAAAGCCAACAAAGTCATGTTAACACATTTTCCTTATCTAAATAATAACGTATTTAAAACATAAGACAGCAGCAACTACTTTGCTCAAGATTGTTTGGTACTAAATGTAAGAGCAATAGTCAAAAAAAAAAAAGTTCGCTTAACCAGAATATCCAAAAGAGCAATAATGTACAGGCAATGTACATTATTAGGTTTAAATGTAGAAAAGTAATGATTATGATCAAAATAAAGACACACCACAACAAAAGATTCAAATAAATGCAAAAGCGAATGCGGGGCCACATGCCGTTCCAATCACAAGAATGCATCACTGAACACTTTGACTGGGATTCACATTTTCATTTGCACATAAAGGTGCTGCACGACAGACAGGAAACGCACATCAGTTTCATACCACTGAGCTCGGCATGTTTCTCTTTCTGTTTCTGGAAGTCTGTTTCAGGGGCAGCAGTAGAACTGAGGAACTTTAGAGCTGTGGCAAAAGATGCATTTATGTAAACTGCATCCTTAGGATAAAACCATAAAGATCTTACAACACAAATAGCAACGCCCATGTCAGCCGTGTCAGACAATAACAGCAAATACAGAACAAGCAGACGTCCTGGATTAAATTTTACAGAAGCATTCATGCATGTTGACTAAATAAAAGCCCTCAAAAACTGACTGATTCCAGACAGCTTAGCATGTCCAAACAAGACGGATTCAAGCTGCCGACCAAGAAAACAAAGCAAAGACACAATTGTGACTGAAGTCAGACTAGAGCTGAAGCCTTAAATATATATCTTTGTTCCACAAATGAACTGCACTAAACTGAAGAGACTCCAAACTAGAAGAAACAGACAGACCGCAAAGAAGAAAAGTTTGAGGCAATACCAAAACAGATGTCTGTCAGACTATGGCATTACTGCACAGCAGGTGGAGCCACAGCAGGATATAACAAATTATTTAAAAGTTACATTTAATAATTCAAAGAATTATTCTGTTCCCCATCAACAACATCTCCAGTTATGGTTTTCTGCTTTGGTATGTCATCTGCAAAAGTGTAATTTTGTTCTACACGCTTGAAATGAACAATTAAATTTTTGGCATTTCAAGTCTACTGTAGGATATCAGTGAAAACCTAACAAAAATGTAACAAATGCAACAACCAACACCAAACAAACAAAAATATTAAAATGTGTAACCCTGTTTTTTTAAAAAAGGTTTTTTGTCAGAATAGTGCAGCTAGGAAAGAATGGTTAAAAACTAGCAGAAAGAATAAGAACGATTCATACCCTTGATCTTCATATTGGCTGTGGTTGTCTTGTCTCCACATACACATGTGTAGTCTCCTTCATCTTCACGTTTGAGATCAGTGATCTTCAGCTCCACCTTTGAGGCAATCTGCCTGATGGTGTACTTTCCTCCAGACTGGATAACATGGCTTCCTTTTTTCCACTGCACAGAGATGCCAGGTTTGGAAACCTCGCAGGACAGAGTAGCACTGCCTCCTTCATCACACTCTAGGTTCTGTAGCTCATGTGTGAAGACCACTGGTAATGCTAAGGAACCATGAAAAAATGTTGGAACCATGTTACTCAAACAACTCAAGACAATATTAAAGAACTGGACTGAAGAGAAGTCTTTCCAATCTTGACAAATTAATATGTTTTCCAGTTGTGAGGTCATAAAGCCCAACCAACTGAGCAAAACAAAATCGGCAGAGTGGAGGATTGTGTTAACGTAATACTATACACAATCACTATTCAAAAAAGAAATGCATAGAATATAAAACAGCTGTCATTCAGTACATCATTCCTACCATTGACGGTAATGGAAGATGAGGTTTTGTTAAACCCACAATCACAACTATAGACTCCAGCATCTTCAGGTTTGACATCAGTGATCTTCAGCTCGAAAGTAGACCCAACTTGCTTGATCTGGTATTTCTCTCCAGAATGGATCACCTGAGTTCCTTTCCTCCAAACCACAGGTACTCCTGGTTTGGAAAGTTCACATTGAAGAGTAACACTGTCCATCTCTTGACACTCCTGGTTCTGTAGTTCTTGTTTGAAGATCAGTGGTAATGCTAAGAAGCAATTGGCGTTTCAACAGTTTGTTAGTATAGTGAACTCTGGACAAAATTTAAAAGCACAACAAGAAAAACCCTTTAAAAAAACTCTCAAAGACAACAAGAGACAAGATAAGACATTCACAAAATCACAAAACACTAAACATCTTACATGACAAGATTTGCAGATTTTTGTATAAGTAAAGTTAACCTTCTAAAGCTCTCTATAAAAGTTCCCTTCAGGCAACTAACCAGTAAAGGTAAAAAATATAAAATAAAAAATCTTTTTACTCAGTAAAAAGTGAACATGGAAAAAGCAGACATTCACATTTATAAGACTGAATGAATTTCATACCCTTGATCTTAATGTTTGCCGTAGTCTTTTTGTCGCCACACAAACATGTGTATTGACCAGCATCTTCAGGTGTGAGGTCAGCAATCTTCAACTCTAAAGTAGCTGCATCTTGCTTGATGAGGTACTTTTCCCCAGAATGGAGCACTTGTGTTCCTTGCTTCCAAACAACTGGAACTCCAGGTTTTGAGAGTTCGCAATGAAGAGTAACACTGTCTCCTTCTTCACACTCTTGGCTCTGTAGCTCATGCTTGAAGACCACTGGTAATGCTGAAGAGTATGTGTGATAAATCAAAGGTGTACACTAATTATTACCCTACAAATTAATCAAGTTAGTAGTAAATTTAAACTCTTTCTTGACAACATATGCGTTGGCATTTCAGTGTATTGCTTGCATCTGAGCACTAAAATAAAAATGTGAATCACTGTAAGCAATAAATAAGATTCATGTAAGTGAATGAGCTTTAATCCATACCACTAACAGCAACATTTGCTGTTGTTTTCTCGTTTCCGCATTCACAGGAATATTCTCCACTGTCCTCAGCCACTAAATCTGATATCTGTAGCTCAAACATGGTGTCCTTCTGCGTTATCTGATATCTTCCCCCATGTTTCAGACTTTTAGTTCCCTTCTTCCATTGCACTTGGCAGCCAGGTTTTGAAAGCTCGCAGGAAAGTAAGACTTTCCCGCCTTCGGTAACCTGCTGGTTCTTCATCTGCCCCTTGAACCTGGCAGGCACCACTGGAAAATGAACAACCATCACATAATTAATATTCTTCATAGTTTTAACACACAAAAGCCATGATGGAGGATCACTGGGATGAGATGAAGAAGGAATGACAATGAAGTGAAGATAAGCCGATGTTCTGTGTTATTTTGTATCAGAATGTGATTAGGCTATTAATGTATAATATCTTTGCATCATTCTTGGTGTTCATGTCTATAAACACAGAAGTAAAACAAATAATAATAATAATAAAACAATTCCAATACATCCACTGTACCAGGACTACATGAACACAAAGTATATTATATATACAAAGGACAAGACTGAACCTCACAAACCAACACAAAACACAAATGCGGATGTGCCATTTCTAAAATTTGACAAATTGACAGAGCTGATAGACATCAACTGGAAATCACAATGGCTTCTTTATAAAAACTTAAGATAAATAAGACAAGGTTTCTAATGGCACATTATCATACACATGCAGATGCCATGGTACAAGGTGTGGGCAACAAACAAAGTACAAATATATTCTATCACGTCAATTGTTGTGATGAGAAGCACAAGTAACAACAATTCCAGCACATACAGAAATAAAAGACTATTTAACCACATTTTCATTAAACTTACTTGCTAGAAATCTAAATGACATGTAGAGTACCAACATAATATAAAAGTGCCAGTACTCTGAACTGAGGTGATCTTCTGCTGACACAATGCACAATGCATTAGACTATCAGCAAAATACCTGGCAGTAACATCGCCACAAAGAAACCCATGAAGTGAAATGCAAAAATGAGAAAGTAAACTATACAACACATACGTATGCTGTCTTAAACCCAAATAAAGGCAAGGCAAGGCATTTTATTACTAAAGCACATTTAAAACAGCTCCTGCTGACCAAAGTGCTATACAATCTAACAACACAAAAAGACTGCAATACAATAAAATACATAGACTAACAAGAAAACACATTGATTCCCAACATTACATTGATTTAAAAGCCAGAGAAAAAAGATATTGCCTTAATGTGAACCGGCAAATCATTCCAAAGATCACCTTTTAACTTCAAACGAGACCGAAATAGAAATCAATCTGTACTTACCAGAAATATTTTCAAAGATTTACCTTACTAAGACGTAAACGCTTGCCTTCCTACATTTTTTAAACTTACCTCAGTCTGACTTTCGTGTTCATATTCAACGAAAACTTGACTCAACCAACTATATTAGATCTTTTCCTTTGTCAGAGAGGAATTATTTAATAAAGAGTTGCTAAAAAGCAATCTAAACTGTAAGCTTCTTGAATCTATGCATCTACAAAAATAAGATTCTCAGCCTTCAAGGCATTATTTTAAAGTTAATCTAATACATTGCAATAAACACCAAGGTTCTTACCTTTCACTGTCAATTTGGCTGTACTCTTCGTAGAGCCAATGTCACAGGTGTATACCTCGCTGTCACTCTTCTCCAGATCCTTCATGTTGAGGATGAGGACGGTTCCCCTCTGCGTCAGCTCATACCTTCCTCCAGCCTTGATCTCCTTTGTTCCTTTCAGCCAAGTGACTTTACCGGCAGGTTGGGCGGTTTCACATTCAAAGGAAACAGCACTATTCTCTTCTGCAGTGGCGTCCTTTAGCTCACGAATGAATTTGTTGGCCAGTTCTACAGAGGGGATGAAACACTAAGGTAAATATATATCTCCTCTTTAGGGGTAGGGGATTTCCCCTGTTGCATATTCAAAGAAATGATGACAAACCATCAGGTTTAAAAACCTTGCCTTTGATCTCCAGTTTAGCCTTGGAGGTTGGACCACCAGTGACCTCGCAGCAGTATTCTCCAGGGTCTTTATCAGTGACGTTGTGGATAGTCAGCTTTATGAGCGTCTGCTCCTGACTGATTTCATATTTTTGGCTCTTTCTGATAGACTTGCCATCCTTGGACCACTTCACTTCCAGTCCAGGTTGAGAAAGCTCACAGGAGAATGTGGCATCTTCACCAATTTTGGCAGTAACACCCTGAAGCTCTTTAGATATGGAAGGAACTTCACCTACCCCCCAAAAAAAAAGATAAGCAAAACCAAATTTGTGTTAAACCTTTATTAAAATATATTGCTCTTGCTTTTTTACTGCTTACTCACCCTCAATAGAAAGTGTTGCCTTTGAGCTCAAATCTTTGAGGGCGAAGACCACCTCACCAGAATCAGAAGCTGAGACTGATTTGATTGTTAAGGTATACTTGCGCCCTTTGCTGCTTATCTGGAAACGGCCTCCATCAGTGACAGTTTGGCCTTTTAGGCTCCAGGAGCACTTCTCTGAGCTTTCCCGGGACAAGATACACTCAAATGTGCAGTTTTCACCTGCTTTGGCCTCTACTGACTTAAGACGTTTGGTGATCCCAATGTGGATATCTGGGGGTCAACAACAAAGGCATTATTGGAAAAACACCAACAACTTCATTTTTATCTGTTTTATTAAAAACATAAATGTAAAAACCACAACAAATGACACTACAGTGTCACTGTAGCACAACAGTAATACCATAGTTTGTTGACATACCTCTAACAGTGACCTTGGACTTGGAGAGGTCTGTGCCAAGATCACAGCTGTACTCTCCGGCGTCAGCTTGCATGACATCATGGATAGTCAGTCCCAAGGACTTACCATCATGGAGTAGCTCATACTTTTTGCCTGCCGACAAGACTGTACCATCTTTGCGCCACACAGGGGCCACTCTGGGCTTTGAGGCTTCACACTTAAGGGTGACTGTACCCTTCTCCTCTGCAACTACATCATCTAGCAACTTCAGGAAGACAGCTTTCTTTTCTGGATGTCAATAAACAAAAAAGTGCATTAAACCAAAATCTAGAACTAGCATGAAATAAATGTTAAATCAGAAATAAGAAAGCTGTAAAGTAATCTCTCGTTTGAACTCGCTAGCTCCCACTCTTTCATGCACTCTCTCAGTCCTCTCTGCATTGGAAATAGAGCTTCAGCAAGTGTACATCAAATGTACACTCGAAATCAGAGTGGATTGTGGGTATAAAGTAGTGAACTAATGTAAGGAATGAAGTTGTTCACTCAGAATTCAGACACCACTACAAAATGGCCGACACCCGATATAGTGGATAGGGAGCGGTTTCGGACAAAGCATTGTCAAATGACCTTACCTTTGACCTTCAGGCATACTGTTTCTTTTACATCCCTGATGCTGAATGACACCTTCCCACCATCCTCAGGTGCTAGGTTCTTGAGAGTGAGGGTGTGGGTCTTATCCACATGGGTGATGGCATTGACTTCATTGTTGAAAAGCAGCTTGTCATTGAGAGTCCATTGGACTTCTTCATCAGCATAGTTAACCTCACAGGTGAATACAGCATCACCATCTTCATCCACCTCCACATCTGTCAGATGTTTGGTGATCTGGATTTTACGCACTATGTATGTTAAGAAAAATAAAAGAGCATTATCAGAGCCTTTTTTGTGTAGGACAAGCAGCCCTAACCCTAACAGGCTGGATGTAAAAAGGGAATGCAATTTGAAACAACATGCTTCGAATGCCTTCTTTATGACTTTACCTTCTACTTTGAGAACGGCTTTGCTCTCACAGACCCCGACCTGACAGCGATACTCTCCAGAGTCCTCTGCACTCAAAGCTTGTATAATCAGCTGCACGTTGGCGTCCTTTTGCTTCATGCTGTACTTGCTAGAAGCCTCCAAAGTAGTTTGACCCTTAAACCACTGCACTTCTTTTGGTGGGGCAGAGAACTTGCAGCACAGTGTGGTGGAAGTCTTCTCCTTCGCTGACACATCCTTGAGAGGCTCAAGAACTTCAATGGGACGTTCTATGAGGTGATATGAAAAGTGACTTTGAAAACATAAACACAAAATTCACAAAACTACTATATCCTACACAGGGCTTGACATTAACACCTGTCAACCCGCCAAATGTGGGTGGATTTCAGCAGTGGCGTGTAATGCAGTCACTCCTACAAGCCACTTTAGCGTGTTGAAATTTATACTGTATATTATACATTTTTCAATTGTAGTCTTTTAAAAAGGCATCTGAAATAATAAACTTAGTGCCATGTAGTGTTGTCAAAAATTTTGATACTGAAATATCTGAAATGTTTCAAATACTCATTTTCTGCAGAATAGATACATGATACCAGCTGTGCTTTCTCGCTCTCTTATCTCTCCGACGGCGAGTTGACACACAGACCCGCCTCCCCTCACTCACTCATTTCATTTGCTCCGGATGAATATTGTTGGTGTTACAGGGCTTGAATTTCGGTGTGGGATTGCATGTATTGCACATAATTTTACTCATTCCCACAGATTTTGTGCTCACACCCAAAGTGTGTGCACATAAAGCCACCTCTCGGTACTAAATGGAGTTATTTTTCGCTGCTTATTGTGCTTAAACAGTCAAATACACAGAAAATAATGTCAAATGTATAATGTAAATGCATGTGTAACAGAATAATGGATCTGTGCATCAGGTCTTAAAGTGACAGCAGCCTAATATACCTACTATATTAAAAATATCTATGTCAGTTTTTCCCCATGGTATCGATGTCAAAATTGTGGCCAACCACTAATTTTGGAAAACCACTAGCCACAGTGGCTGGTGAGCAAAAAAGTTAATGTCAAGTCCTGATCCTACAACATTACATTTAATCTGTAGTAAACATATAAACAGAACAAAATACAGCTTTTTAAAGTATTTCAAAGGACTCAGAATTTTTTGTAGCAACTTAAATTCTACAATTGCTTAAATTTCAGTAGCAATTTTATCATGCATCATTATCAAAAACTATTTATTTAGAATTATTACACTAGATCAATTTTGGAGAGACTATTTTGCAAATCTTGGTTAAACCAAGTCTCTAACCTTTCACTTTCAGCTCGGCTGTTGATTTGCTCTTTCCAGCTGTGAACTGTACTGGGCCTGACATGGAGGCCTTGGTCTTCTTAAAAGTGAGGCGGTGCATGGTTCCCTCTTTTTCCATCTCGATATCTGCACTCTCCTTCAGCTGTTCCCCATTCAGCATCCATTTCACTGGCTTGACTGTCTCCACGCTGACTTCCACCTCAAAGTGGGCTGCAAAAGGCTCGGTCACCTCCACAGAACTCAACTCCCGTACTATACTGATAGCCTGCTCTGAAAGTTGAGATGATACAGTATAGTGCTGTCAAAAAATTTCTACATAAAAAAGTTAATGTAGTAAAATTCTTTAAAAACACATTAGACTTTATAAAAGTCAAACTTAATAAAACAAAATGCATTTAAGCTAAATTTACACAGAACTTTAAACTGTAAGCAAACATTAATTTGTCCCTGTTGAGAAGGACAAATTAATGAGATAAATAAGATTTTTAAATATGGTTAAAATCACATACAAAGCTCATACTTGTCTGTTGCAGATCAATTAAAACTGATCTACAAACTGTTATCAAATAATTAACAACATGCAATTACATTACAGTATGTCCACCCTTTAGTTTTCTTCTTTAATAGTGTGTAGTTATGCTTCATGAATTCTGTTGTGCTTTCATCCTAATTTTATTTTTTTAATCATAACTGAAAAGGTTTTTTTACCCTCTACAAGTAGCTGACATGAAGTCTTATCATCAATGGCGTCACACATGTATGTGTCTTCATCATCAGAGTCCACGTCGATGATGGTGAGCTTCCTGTAGATGTCCTCACTGGTGATCTCGTGCTTCTTGCTGGGTCTGAGCTCCGACTTGTTCTTGTACCATGTGACTTTAGCACTGGCCCGTGACACCTGACACTCTAAGTATGCGCGGTGTTTATACATGGCGATTTTGTCTCTCAGTTTCTTCACAAATCTGACAGGCAGTTCTGTAATGATTATAAGGGGACTTAGGGGGTCTACATTTGTTAGACAACTGTAGAAACACTACACAGCCCAGGTTGTAGTTCATTAGTCTTTACACTAAATGCAAAATGCATGCAGATGTTATAAACAATTGACCACGAACCTTTAACCTTCAGTTTAGCGGTTGAAGAGGCCTTCTCAGCTGTGAACTTGATTTCACCAGCATCCTCAGCCTTTACAGATTTGAAGAGTAGTACGTATGTTCTTCCTGAGAGAGAAAGTTTTAAATAAGTTTGAGAGTTATTGATCTGTCCCTACTGGAACTGAATTTATTGTTTATTTGATCTTAGTCTATTCAGTTCAACTCACCCTCCTGCCTCATCTTGATGTTGTCTCCGGCTTTGAGTTTGGCATCACCTTTGTGCCACTGAGCCTCTACCTCATCGTGAGAGACCTCACAAACAAACGTTGCGCTCTCCTTCTCTGTCACCTCCATGTCCTGCAGTGGCTTCACTATTTTAATATCTCGGGCTGCAAGAATTCAAATACAATCATTTATTCACGTGACACTACAAAATGTTTGAGTTCAGAAGTAATTGAGGGTCTATTCACACTTGGCATGTTTAGTTCGATTAAAACGTACCCTGGTGCGTTTACTCTGTTAGTGCGGTTCAAGTGTGAACGCTACCATCCGAACCCTAGTACGCACCAAACAAGCGGACCGAGACAGCTAAAAAAAAGATGGGTCTCGGTCCGCTTCCAAACAAACTCTGGTGCGGTTCGAATGAAATATGAATGCAACTAGGACCAAAGACATGTAAACGAACCAAAAACAGGACATGATGTCACAAGATGTCAAAAGAACAGAATGCTCAAGCATATCTGTTTTTTTTTCGTCATAGTCGCCCATTACAGTTCGGTACAGGCGTCAGAACCATGTCTCCTCGCAAAAGATTTTCATTTATGTGTGACGGAGGGATTCCTGCCACTGTTTTTATTCCTTTACACATTTTATAAGCTCTTCATGAGTTCTCAACTGGTCAAAATATGTCATCATATTTAGGCTACGCAAATAGAACAAGCACACTTAGCCCAGCACACAGCATTGTTTTGGATTTTTGGTAAGTGCTGTCATAAAATATATGTCATAAAAGCTGACCAATCAGGTTGTGAATGTATCTCTATGCCTTTTGGTTCTGTATCTTTAGGTTCAGTGTTAAAAATGCCAACGTGAATGCTAAGCGGACAAGGACTAAAATGAACCAAGCGAACCAAACTACAAGTGTGAACACACCCTAAATCTCCCACTCAGAATTCATTGATCTTTACCATGAACAGTGAGCTTGGCTGAAGTATTGTCATCTGTTGTTTTACATACATACTGGCCCTGGTCCTCAAACGCACACTTGTGGATGAGGAGGGTGCGCTTGTTGGCCTGGGATTGAATGCCAAATTTCTTTCCTGGCTTCAGTTCCTCATCATCCTGCAATAATAACACAGCTATATCAACATTTTATTTTACTTGTTTTGTTTTCAAACAAATTTATATTTCATTCATATGTGGCTTTTAAACCATTCTAAATCAAATGACTAATACCTTAAACCACTTGACATCAGCATTTGCTCTTGACACTTCACATTCAAAAGTGACTTTCTCCTTTTCAGGAGAACTGATATCCCGTAGAGGTTTGAGGATCTTCGCAGCCGGCTCTGTGGACACAATACCAATAATTACGGTTACAATCTTTCTGGATTTTAACATTGGTGTTTAAGTTATGGTTCTGTTCATAAGTTTTCATATACACCTTACTAAACCTCCAATAAGCGACTGCAAAAAGTTATTCATGCTCAAGGACACAATATAAGAACTTAGTAGGTAAACAAGATAAAATGTGGAAATTAGTTTGTCTTGTGGAATATACTTAAAATATTGGGTATTCAGTTTCTACAGGTACTAAACTTAAAAATATCCTTTTTATAATCTCATGTAAATGCCAAATATCTTACTGAATCTTGCGACTCGATGAAAACTTAAAGGGATAGTTCACCCAAAAATTAAAATTCTCTCATCATTTACTCACCCTCAAGTTGTTCCAAACCAGAATTTCTTTCTTCTGCTGAACTCAAAAGGAGATTTTGTTGAAAAATATGGGTAAAGTTGCTGAGCCTCACTGACTTCCATAGTATAGAAAAAAATACTATCAATGGGGCCCATCAGTCAATGTTTGGTTACCAACATTCTTCAAAATGTCTTCTTTTATGTTCAGCAGAAGAAAGAAATTCTGGTTTGGAACAACTTGAGGCTGAGTAAATGATGACAGAATTTTCATTTTTTTGGGTGAACTATCCCTTTAAGAGCACAAGCTAATTATTGGAAGATGCATTAACCTTAAATTACTTAATTACACCCTTTGTGTGGCAAGAATTATAAGCGGGCTTAAACCTAAAAACCCCAATATACAAACTCACCTGTAACAATTAGTTTTCCAGAAGTATGGACATCCTCAGCTTGAAAGGTAATAGCTCCACCATCACTTATCTTCAGCTGGGACATAGTCAGACTGTGCTTGTTGCCTAGTGCTGTAATGATGATATTGGGTCCTGCCTTCAGTTTCTTTCCATCTTTGCTCCAGGATCCTTCTACATCAGCTTTGCTGAGCTCCACCTCCATAGTGATAGTCTCTTTTTCTTGTACTTTCATCTCTTTCAGGCCTTTTACTACTTGAATCTTCTTAACTGAAAAATAAAAACAATGGAAATCCACAGATTAAATGCTTTTAGGAAGGCATAATTGACTGTGTGTTTCAGTTAATGATTTTCATGGTCAATTTTTATGAACTACTAGGCTACATAGAGTCATCATAGCAAACATAAAAGGAATGGAAATATTATGATCGAAAGAGTAACTGTGATAGAGTAACATAATAAAGGAAGCCCTACTCTCTACTGTCAGTTTGGCCTGGGTCTTGTCATCTAGGGTTTCACATGAGTAATATCCTCTGTCAGCATATGCCACACTCTTGAGGACCAAAGTCTGCTTGGCAGCATCCACATGAATCTCCAGATTTCCTCCTTGCTGTAAAACCACTCCATTCTTCATCCACTTCACATCTGATGAGGGTTTACTCAGCTCCACTTCCAACCGAACTGTGTCCTGCTCCTGCACAGTCACATCTGCAAGCTTCTTCTTGAAGGTGACAGGAAGCTCTGCAAGATATGGATATGTCTATACTTAGAAACATGTGCTTGCCTGCCGATATGTTGTTTTACGCTTAACAGTTATCCTTACGTTGTACTTGGAGTGTGGCTTTGCACACTTTCCCCTCGGCATCGATACTGATCTCTCCTGCGTCCTCCTGAGTGACAGCAGTGATGGTGAGGGAGTGGCTGCTTCCTCCATGAGCGATCTTAAATTTGGGACTAGCTGTTATAGGAACGTCATTACGCAGCCATCTGACACTCACATCGGCTGGTGTGATAGAGCATTTGAAGATGGCTTCTTTGCCTTCATTTGCAACAACATTGTTCAGCTTGGTAGTGAACCTCACCAGACGTGGGGCTGTGAGAAATTAGATTGAAAATCTCAGAGAAATGATAATGAAGGACATCTACTGTATCAATTAAAACAATCTTAAAGGGATAGTTCACCCAAAAATGAAATGATCCCATATCCCATATCCCTTTTATGTTGGATGGATGTGCTTTTTGGGCTTCAAAATCCAAGTTACTATTCACTGCCATTATAAAGCTTAGAAGAGCAAGGATATTTTTTTTTATATAACTCCAAATGTGTTTGACACCTTGGATGGCTTGAGGGTGAGTAAATGATGGGATAATTTTCATCTACCCTTTAAGTTGTATTGGTTCATTTAATGAGAATTTATGACTTTCAGACATGACACTGATGGTTCTTCTTACCTTTAGTGGTGACTTTGGTGGTGGTCTTGTCATCTTTGCACTCGCAGCTGTACTCCCCTTCATCCTCCTGAGCCACAGCAGAGACAATCAAGATGCAGTTGGTGCTATCAGTGCGGATGCTGAATCTGCCGCCCGGTTTGATTTCTTTGCCGTTATGCCTCCAGAGGACATTACTTGTGGCTTTGTTGAGGCTGCAGGAAAGGGTCATGGTGCTTTCTAGTACTGCAGATACTGGCTGCAATGGCACCACAAATTTTAAAGGTGCCTCTGTGGGTTAATAATTGAGGCAATCAGTTAGATATAGTATTTCAATAAGTGCAATGTAATGTATAAGCATAGAGACAATTGCATTGAAAAACAATTAAACATTCAATACAACTTTTTTTGCTTTGAAATTGCAAATTTGCTTTTACCTTTGACCTGAACCTTGAAATCCACCTTGTCATCAGCGGTCTGACAGGAGTAAGTGCCACTGTCTTTGGATTCAGAAGACTTAACGATTAGGACACGTGAGCGACCTTCCTGTTTCATCTCATACTTTGATCCATCTTTTAGTTCCACTCCATCCCTGAACCACTTAACACTACAACTCTCTGACATCGCCTCAGTTTTTAAGACAACCTTCTCTGTTGACTCGACCATCACAGTTTCTTTTGTCATGGATGTCTTCTGGAATTTAGTAGTGACATCTGAGGAAAAAATAGGAAATATTCACTAAATTTTGACCATGTTCTGGAAGAAGATTGCTCATTAGGTCCACCAGTGTCCTAGAAGGTCTTACCTTCCAATTGAATCTTAAAGACCAGCTTCTCATTCCCAACTTCACAGGTATATTCTCCAGCATCCTTCTTCTCCACGTTCTCCAGCACCAGTTGACGGCTCTTGCCCTTTGACTCCATGTGGACGGTTTTACTGGAGCTCAACTGCTTGCCATCCTTGAACCATTTCACCTCAGTCTTGAGGTCAGAAACCTCACAGCTCAGTGTGGCTTTTTGGGAGGCTGAAACCTTAACTTCTTTCTGATAGGAGTCCGTGTTGGAGAAGGCAGTTTTAAGCTCTAATGAGAAGGTATAAAGGGTTTACTTCATTCAAAGAGTTTAGTTTGCTTATTTACAGAGAAAGTCAATACTAAAGTATCACACTGAACATGACAATAGTCAATAAATATTTTCATAGCAGCTTTTAAATAACCCAAAGAAGACTGTTAAGACAAATTTCACTCATCAATGCAAATTGTGAATAAGCTATTTCGTGTGGCCAAGAGCAACCACTGATGACCAAATGAACAGTCCAAAATGTTTTCCATACCTGTAACCTGAATCTTAAAGAGCAGTTTCTCATTTCCAACTTCACAGGTATATTCTCCAGCATCCTTCTTCTCCACGTTCTCCAGCACCAGCTGACGGCTCTTGCCCTTTGACTCCATGTGGACGGTCTTACTGGAGCTCAACTGCTTGCCATCCTTGAACCATTTCACCTCAGTCTTGAGGTCAGAAACTTCACAGCTCAGTGTGGCTTTTTGGGAAGCAGCTACTTTGACTTCTTTCTGGTAGGAGTCCTTGTTGGAGAAGGCAGCTTGAATGTCTAGTTGGGCAGGCACATTGAACCATGGATCCAATGTAATAAAATAGAATTATTTGAGTAAATATATCACTTAAAGTTATAGACGTCAGATATGTACTATAAGGACTGGAAGTTTGAGAAAGCCAGAAGATATAATAAATTGTGGTGTACTGAGTATTTAAAGCAAATA
Organism: Hypophthalmichthys nobilis; assembly: GCA_037950665.1. Taxonomy (NCBI): domain Eukaryota; kingdom Metazoa; phylum Chordata; class Actinopteri; order Cypriniformes; family Xenocyprididae; genus Hypophthalmichthys; species Hypophthalmichthys nobilis. Next base: position 22,935,173 of record CM075482.1, read on the forward strand.
AAAGCAAATTACATTGCAGACTTTTTCAGCAGCATTGAATTCAGCAAGAAACCTCTTTTTAATTTTAAAATTTACCATTTCTTGAACAGAAAAACTACATATATTACTACATCTACAAACAATATCAATGGTCTCTTTCACCAAGGACATTTTTTTGCTACATGTAAAATTAGCTTTTGTCAAGCATCACTGTTTTATTGTAGTTTTGGTCTTTTTCATTAGCAAGAAAAACTCAAATAGAAACAGAGAGCCAACAGACAAACACAAGGATATTCCCATACCTGTCACCTGGATTTTAAAAGCAAGTTTCTCATTTCCAACTTCACAGGTATATTCTCCAGCATCCTTCTTCTCCACATTCTCCAGCACCAGCTGACGGCTCTTGCCCTTTGACTCCATGTGGACAGTCCGACTGGAGCTCAACTGCTTGCCATCCTTGAACCATTTCACCTCAGTCTTGAGGTCAGAAACCTCACAGCTCAGTGTGGCTTTCTGGGAAGCAGCTACTTTGACTTCTTTCTGATAGGAGTCCTTGTTGGTGAAGGCGGCTTGAATGTCTAGTTGGGCAGGCACATTGAACCATGGATCCAATGTAATAAAACAGAATTATTTGAGTAAATATATCACTTAAAGTTATAGATGTCAGATACTATAAGGGCTGGATGTTTGAGAAAGTCAGAAGATATTATAAATTGTGGTCTATATTTTAAGCAAATAAATCCAAATTACATTGCAGACTAAAACTTTTTTAGTAGCATTGAATTCAGCAAGAAACAGCTTTTTAATTTTATAATTTACCATTTCTTGAACAGAAAAACTACATATATTACTACATCTACAAACAATATCAATGGTCTCTTTCACCAAGGACATTTTTCTGCTACATGTAAAATTAGCTTTTGTCAAGCATCACTGTTTTATTGTAGTTTTGGTCTTTTTCATTAGCAAGAAAAACTCAAATAGAAACAGAGAGCCAATAGACAAACACAAGGATATTCCCATACCTGTCACCTGGATTTTAAAAGCAAGTTTCTCATTCCCAACTTCACAGGTATATTCTCCAGCATCCTTCTTCTCCACATTCTCCAGCACCAGTTGACGGCTCTTGCCCTTTGACTCCATGTGGACAGTCTTACTGGAGCTCAACTGCTTGCCATCCTTGAACCATTTCACCTCAGTCTTGAGGTCAGAAACTTCACAGCTCAGTGTGGCTTTTTGGGAGGCTGAAACTTTCACTTCCTTCTGATAGGAGTCCTTGTTGGAGAAGGCAGCTTGAATGTCTAGTTGGGCAGGCACATTGAACCATGGATCCAATGTAATAAAATAGAATTATTTGAGTAAATATATCACTTAAAGTTATAGATGTCAGATACTATAAGGGCTGGATGTTTGAGAAAGTCAGAAGATATTATAAATTGTGGTCTATATTTTAAGCAAATAAATCCAAATTACATTGCAGACTAAAACTTTTTTAGTAGCATTGAATTCAGCAAGAAACAGCTTTTTAATTTTATAATTTACCATTTCTTGAACAGAAAAACTACATATATTACTACATCTACAAACAATATCAATGGTCTCTTTCACCAAGGACATTTTTTTGCTACATGTAAAATTAGCTTTTGTCAAGCATCACTGTTTTATTGTAGTTTTGGTCTTTTTCATTAGCAAGAAAAACTCAAACAGAAACAGAGAGCCAATAGACAAACACAAGGATATTCCCATACCTGTCACCTGGATTTTAAAAGCAAGTTTCTCATTCCCAACTTCACAGGTATATTCTCCAGCATCCTTCTTCTCCACGTTCTCCAGCACCAGCTGACGGCTCTTGCCCTTTGACTCCATGTGGACGGTCTTACTGGAGCTCAACTGCTTGCCATCTTTGAACCATTTCACCTCAGTCTTGAGGTCAGAAACCTCACAGCTCAGTGTGGCTTTTTGGGAGGCTGAAACTTTCACTTCCTTCTGATAGGAGTCCTTGTTGGAGAAGGCGGCTTGAATGTCTGGTGCAAAAATCAATATTTAGGAATACAGTATCAGAAACTACATTTAGTTTTATGTAAACTTTGCTTCAGTCATGTTTAATTGATTGAATGGAACCTTTAAAAAAACAAGCCAAAACACTGGGATGTTATTCTTACCTTCCACCCGAATCTTAAAGAGCAGTTTTTCATTTCCAACTTCACAGGTATATTCTCCAGCATCCTTCTTCTCCACGTTCTCCAGCACCAGCTGACGGCTCTTGCCCTTTGACTCCATGTGGACGGTCTTACTGGAGCTCAACTGCTTGCCATCCTTGAACCATTTCACCTCAGTCTTGAGGTCAGAAACTTCACAGCTCAGTGTGGCTTTCTGGGAAACTGATACTTTGACTTCCTTCTGATAGGAGTCCTTGTTGGTGAAGGCGGCTTGAATGTCTGGTGCAGAAATCAATATTTAGGAATACAGTATCAGAAACTACATTTAGTTTTAATGTCAACTTAGCTTCAGTCATGTTTAATTGATTGAATGGAACCTTTAAAAAAACAAGCCAAAACACTGGGATGTTATTCTTACCTTCCACCCGAATCTTAAAGAGCAGTTTTTCATTTCCTACTTCACAGGTATATTCTCCAGCATCTTTCTTCTCCACGTTCTCCAGCACCAGCTGACGGCTCTTGCCCTTTGACTCCATGTGGACAGTCTTACTGGAGCTCAACTGCTTGCCATCCTTGAACCATTTCACCTCAGTCTTGAGGTCAGAAACCTCACAGCTCAGTGTGGCTTTCTGGGAAACTGATACTTTGACTTCCTTCTGATAGGAGTCCTTGTTGGTGAAGGCAGCTTGAACATCTGGTTGGGCATTGGACAATATACTCTTTGAGTAAATATATCACTCAACATTATAAACAACAGATACTGCAAGGACTGGATACTTGAAAATGTATAAATTACATCATAAACCGCAAATCATTCCACAAAAAAACAAATTACATTGCAGACTGAAATGGGCAACAAATTTTTCTGCCTGTTATTGTACCTCTTCTTAAAGAGAGAAAAGTACATAAATTGTTGTATCTATAAAGACACATGACTGAAATCTCGTAGCATGCTTTTTGACCAGATGCAAAGGCATATATCAAACTCTTTTGTTATATGTAAAGTTTGCTTTTCTTAATATTTTTTTGAATTATTGTAATTTTGGTATCTTCCATAAAGAAGAAAGACTAAAATAGAAACAGCAAGCCAATAGACGAACACAAGGATGTTTCCATACCTGTAACCTGAATCTTAAAGAGCAGTTTTTCATTTCCTACTTCACAGGTATATTCTCCAGCATCTTTCTTCTCCACGTTCTCCAGCACCAGCTGACGGCTCTTGCCCTTTGACTCCATGTGGACGGTCTTACTGGAGCTCAACTGCTTGGCATCCTTGAACCATTTTACCTCAGTCTTGAGGTCAGAAACTTCACAGCTCAGTGTAGCTTTCTGGGAGGCTGAAACCTTAACTTCTTTCTGATAGGAGTCCTTGTTGGAAAAGGCAGCCTGAATGTCTGGTGCAGAAATCAATATTAGGAATATAGTATCAGAAACTACTTTCAGTTTTACGTACACTTTGCTTTGGTCATGTTTGATTAACCCTTGTGCGTCCTTATGGACATTTTTGACTTTTTCAGTTTTGTTTTGTTTTTAATAATTTTGCCTGCATTGATGCCAACTGCATTCATTTTTGGCACAAGTGTGTATTTTTATTAGAATTTTACTATTTCACCCCCCATTTCCTTTAATAAATCTATTTAACACTAGGTACACAAAATAGTTACACTCAAGACTTTAAGGATAAAAATGTCCCCATTGAAACCCAATTTTTAATCCCAGGGCCATTTAACCACAAAATGATGCAGTCTTTACTGATAGGCTTTCATTCTGTTGGCAAAGCTTCAAAATTTTGTGACAGTTTTTTGACATGGACATTTTTGTCCTCTAACGACCTCAGAGTATCTTTTTTAAATTGATGGACAAGGGTTAAGTCACTGGAACCTAAAAAAAAATGACCAAAAACAAGCCAAAACACTGGCATGTTGTTTTTACCTTCCACCCGAATCTTAAAGAGCAGTTTTTCATTTCCAACTTCACAGGTATATTCTCCAGCATCCTTCTTCTCCACGTTCTCCAGCACCAGCTGACGGCTCTTGCCCTTTGACTCCATGTGGACAGTCTTACTGGAGCTCAACTGCTTGCCATCCTTGAACCATTTCACCTCAGTCTTGAGGTCAGAAACCTCACAGCTCAGTGTGGCTTTTTGGGAGGCTGAAACTTTCACTTCCTTCTGATAGGAGTCCTTGTTGGAGAAGGCGGCTTGAATGTCTGGTGCAGAAATCAAGATTTAGGAATACAGTATCAGAAACTATATTTAGTTTTATGTAAACTTTGCTTCAGTCACGTTTAATTGAGTGAATGTAACCTTTAAAAAAAAAACAAGACAAAACACTGGGATGTTGTTCTTACCTTCCACCTGAATCTTAAAGACCAGCTTTTCATTCCCAACTTCACAGGCATATTCTCCAGCATCCTTCTTCTCCACGTTCTCCAGCACCAGCTGACGGCTCTTACCCTTTGACTCCATGTGGACGGTCCTACTGGAGCTCAACTGCTTGCCATCCTTAAACCATTTCACCTCAGTTTTGGCATCAGAGACTTCACAGCTCAGTGTGGCCTTCTGGGAAGTTGAAACCTTCACCTCTTTCTGATAGGAGTCCTTGTTGGAGAAAGCAGCCCGAGTTTCTAAAAAGGACATTTATTCTTTTAGTGAAACATCAAAAAAGATTCAGTTCTAGACTGTAAAAAGATCTCAAACATCTCCAAAATGCCTAATAATAAATGTTTTGTGCAAATTTCAACAACCTCTAAAGGATTGTTTCCCAGAAGCTAATCTAGAATTGTTTGTATTCAAGATTAAGTTACTATACTGCAAATAATACTATTGAGCTGTACCTTCAAAGGACCATCATCCTCAGTAAGATCTGACATTGGCATGATAAACTTTAATATAACTTATACAAGGCTGGTATAACTTTTAATTTCACTTATTAAATCATTTATTAGCTGTAGGAGCATTTAGCGTTTAGCTTCACTGTTCAAAACACCATAAAGTTATGACATTAATTAGGTATTGTGGCATGTCTGATTAATCCTGCTCATTTAAATTTTTAGTTTCAGACTAATTAGCGCATTGTCTTACCTTTTATCTTGACCAGGAATGTCATTTTGTCCTCTGCCGTCTCACACGAGTAGTGTCCTTCATCGCTCCGTTTGGCACCCCTGATGACCAGCTTCCTTTGCGTCCCCTGAGACATAAAAGTTGTCCTCGTGTCCTCCGTTATTTCTGTCTGTTCTTTCTTCCACACAACAGCGGTTCCAGGAGAAGCAACCTCACATCTCAACACCACGTCACCCACCAGAGCGTCACTCTCCTGGGGCTGAACCCTCGGCTTGTTAACAAACTTAGCTGGTTCTTCTGTTAGGGGAAAATGGAGTATTAGATGCTGCACCTCTCTGTGATTTCAACATAAAATATGAAATGGATTATAGAAGACACATCAAACATGGCATAAGAAACAGTCACAACCACTGTCCGTTTGTATATAACAGATGTCTTGTGCTGACACACAGAAGTGACAACAGAAACTCTCCTGATTTACATTTTTTTGGTCAGGAACTGACAGTACCTCTAAGTCAGGAACATATACATTGAATATGAGTTTGACTGATCATAGTCATTTGAATGAAAAAAGAATATACTGTAAATACATGTTAATTGGTTACCATATACAGTGAAAAATGAATTATATTAAAAATAAAAAACATATAATTCTATTGTAAAATACTGTAAAAAGTTGCTTTTTACGTAAAAAAAAAAAAAAAAAGTGTGAACCACACTTTATGTAAGGGTATTTGCATTTATAATTGGGTTTATGCTGCTACCAGCTGCTTAAAGCTGCAGTCCGTAAGTTTTGCCTCTTTGTCGCCATCTCTGTTTGAAACCTGCAATTGCAGTTATTAGTGGAATTATCATCTTTACATGGGTTGTGCATCGGCACGGCTCCTCTGCGTGGATGAATATAATGTTTTGAGGAGAATATGTGGCTGTCAGTCACTGCACCGGTGGATACTGCACTTTTGATTCACAGATTGTAGTTTTGGAAGTATGACCAAAATAAGGATTTTCACCGGAAAATGTCATCTGAACAAGTAACAAATCTTCCACTTTTGTTCTGACCAAAGAGCAAAAAACATTACAATAAATCTAGCTACCAATGGTGATTAAATCTAACAATCGCTTAGCTCATATCACATCAAACCGTGCAAATTATAATTCTTATACTTTGTTCTCAAATTGTTAATGTTAACAACATCAGCATTGTGTGACTATATGTATTTAGTGTGTATTAGAGCTACCTCTAGATTTCAATTTCTGTACAGTCTAATCGCTAACGTTAATTTGTCATACCATATAATCCGCCATCAAAATATTGTTTAATTATTCCAGTTGCTGTGAAAAAGGGCTATAAATGATCCTCACATGCCATATAGCCTACTTGCTGGGACTCCTTCTTTATGTAAACAAACGTGACTTAATGTAGCAAAGATAAACGGCAGCATGCTCAAATTTCCCGCTGAAACCTACCAGTACCACTCGAATTAGAAAACATTATTACAAGCTCATTGTTGTGAATCGGGCTAAGGTAAGGAGATAGTTTTGAACACTGGGTGGTTATGTACTTGCTTTTTAAAAAATTGATTTTGGATAATTTTTAACCAAAAAAAGTTACAGACTGCAGCTTTAAGTTAAATATATTTTTTTTAGCCAAACAAATTAGCAAAAATCATGTTTAGCAATATTTTGTATCCCAATAGTTTTATATATAGTGTCTTAAATAGCATTGAGAGCACATTGAGCATTGAATGTTATCTAAAATGCTCCCAAAATTCAATAAAAAATATAGTTATTAAAATTATAGTTATATAGTTATTAAAGTTAGAATAATTATTAATTCCAAGAGTTAAATATATTAAATATATATTTTTTTTAGCCGAACAATATAGCTAAAATCATGTTTAGCCAATTTTTTAATCCCAATAGTTTTATGTATAGCATTGAAAGCACATTGAGCATTGAGAGTCACCTGACACACACCTCCTAACACTTCCTGTTGAGTATCCTGATCCCAGCTGTTCCTAGCTGTCAACACTGACTGCTACACCATTTATCCACCCAGAACTCTCTGTACTAAGCTGGGATAGGACGCACTGACTACTCAGCACTGATTTAACTCTTGGGAAATTCCCAGATAGTACACTACAAGCACCACGCACCTCAATTTATAATTCTTCCATTTTCATATATGTAAATTAATTGTATAATAATTGATTTTTATTTTACACTTAAAATATACATTTGAGAGGCTATAAAAACTTAAACTAACTGAAGGTCAGTAAGTGAAGAGAAAAATTGCTTGTTTCACCTTTTAGGGAAAGTTGGACAGACATTTTATCGCCATCACACGTGCATTCATAGATGCCCACGTCCTCATGGTCCACGTTGTGGACTGTCAGTATGCGTTTGCGCTCCACACTTGTGGCTTCATATTTTTTACCCATCCTCAGCTCCTTCCCATTCTTCATCCAAACAACCTGCAGCAGCAGTACATGAAGTTATTTGTCAAAAAGAAAAAAAAAAAAACTTATTACCCATCATGTCCACACATTTATTACTGTAGATATTTAGATTTTGTCTGTTTTGTATGCGGTCAATTGTGCTACTGGCTGGACAATACAATTTAATCTCCAATAGGAGAAAGCATTTAAAAAAAACTTAACATACGTAATGGATATTTTACACATTTTGTTTGGATTTTTCAAGACAAAAAACGTGCATGTTGTCACCTGGACACTTGAATCGGACACTTCTGTGTGCATCTGAGCAGAGGAGTGCATGCTGAAAGTAAATACCTCAACCTGAGAAGACTTACTGGTGAAACGTGCAGGTGCAGCTAAAGAAAACAAAGAAAAAAAAATCAGGAACATTGTTGAAGATATTGTACTTTAGTTTTCAGAAACTGTTCCTTTCTTACCTTTCACAGTAAGTGTGCAAACGCTCTGAGATCCGCCACCCACAAACTTCACCTGTGCCCCGTTCAGCGCCATGGACACCTCCCTGATGACCAGCGTGTGTGTGGTCTTTGAGCGTGTGATCAGATACTCAGATCCGCTGCGGATCATTCGGTCGTTTATGGTCCAGGAACCAGAACAAACACTTGAGAGCTCCACGGTGAAGGTGGCTTCTTCGCCTGCATGTGCACTGCAGCTCACCAGGCCTGTCTTCACTGACGCTGTGGGCTCTGATCAAACAAATTCCAATATACTTATTGGAATATACTGATTTATATCACTTTTTATATATTATGAATGTCCACAGCAAACAAAAAAGCCTTTCTCACCAAGATAAAATGTTCCAGGAACCTCCAAGTAGGCACTCTGACCGAAATCATTGACCGCTGAGATACGGAACTGATAGCTCGCCTCCTCTGAGATTTCGCTGATGGTATATTCAGTGCAAGACACAGTCGTACTAGTGACTTTAATCCAGGTTTTGGCTCCAACCTTCCTGTACTCCAAGGTGTAGCCGTTTATGGGCACAGGCCGTTCACTGTCCGGCGGAGACCAGCACAGTGTGATCGATGAATCTGTTTTGTTCCGCACCGTTGGCTCAACTGGGGATCTGGAGGGTGTTTCCTCGGTGCTGAGGTCAAAGTTTAAATTATGGTTAATAAGGTTATGGAAAAAGAATCTCTCTACTGTAAATGTCAAAAGCAATTGTGTTGAATTGTTTTGAGTGTTTCCACTCATACTCCATCAGAGAAATAAGGTATACCACCAGGGCTTGACATTAACACCCGTCAACGGGTGGATTTTAGCAGTGGCGTGTAATATAAGGCATCTTTTCAATATGTTTTGAAAAGGTTGTGGTCTGAATTACAGATGTATTCACCTGTGACAGAGAAGCGGGTGGAGGTCTTACAGTCATGGGCGATGAAGGCCACCTCACCAGAGTCCTCCGGGGTACATTCACGAATGGTCAGTGTGTATTGCCTGTTAATGCGGGCGATAATAATTCGGGAGTCCTCTTTCAGCTTCTCTCCATTCCTGGTCCAGTATGCATCATCTACTGGTTGCTCCAGTTCCACACAGAAGATCACAGTATCGCTAACCGGCACCACTGTCCTCCTCGGCAGCTTTTTAGTGATGTTGCCTGAAAATGCAGAAAAAAATCAGTAATTTATCATCATTCTAGCTAACAAAATAAACCATATTGGAATGGTGATGATGGGCTTCCTCTCAAAGATTTTACCCAGCACTGTAAGTTCGGCCACAGTACGACTGCCTTCCTTCATCTCACAGATATAGACGGCATCATCGTTGGTGGTGACATTGTGGATAGTGAGGCGGCGCAGGGTACCCTCCACATCCATGCGGTACTTGGTGCTTTCCTCCAGACGGGTCTCCTCCATAAACCAGCTGGCCTTTGTGTGGGACACTGGTACCTCACACTGCAGAGTTGCTGTTTCCTTTTCCTTCACCTCAACATCCTGCAGCTTCCTCTTGAATGGAATCTTTGGCTCTGGCAAGGACATGTTGAATATAGTAAATATACAGAAGACAAACACAGAAAGTTCTTTTCAGCTGGCAGTCATAATTTGGCAGGATATGGTTCCATATTGATTAGGTCTCCAAGAAGACAATGTTAAATGTTAGGGTGGTTCCATATATAGTACTTACTCAAAAGCACCAAAATCAGTGAATCAGAATGGGAGCTGCAAGTGACAACAGTGCTTTTGGTGTTCACAATGTATAATAGTGGACCACAAATGTACCCATAAATGAACCATACTCAAACCAAATCATTAACTACGGTTTGTTTGTGGGTCTTTTTAGGTGGGTCTCATTTGGGGTGTTCACATATAACCATTATATCGGCTTAAGACCACTTAGAGTGCTGAAATGAACCCGGTTTGAAAACACTCTTAAAGAGTTAGTTCACCCAAAAATGAAAATTCTCTCATCATTCACTCACACTTATGCCGTTCCAAACCCGTAAGTCTTTCGTTCACAAGTGAAGAACTTTTTGATGAAATCTGAGAGCTTTCTGTCCCTCCATAGACAGCTACGCAACTACCATTTTGACAATTCAAAAAGTTCATAAAGAGATCGTAAAACTAATCCATATGAATTGAGCGGTTTAGTCCAAATTTTCTGAAGAGACTTGATTGCTTTATATGATTAACAGATTGAATTTAGGGTTTTATTCACATATAAACATTCATCAACTCACACATCAGTTGTAGTAAACGCAAATGTTTGCTTGACATGCGAGAACCAATGAGGTTCATTCTCGTGTTACGCAGCACGTTTGAACTTCCTCAAGAACCAATGAGGTTTGTTCGTGCGTGTCAAGCAGGTTCGGTTGAGCTTCTGTTGTCAATAAACGCCTAAATTAAATCTGTTCATCATATAAAGTGATCGAGTCTCTTCAGAAAATTTGGACTAAACCACTTAATCCATAATGATTAGTTTTAAGATCTCTATGAACTTTTTGAAGCGTCAAAGTTTCAGTTCCGTGGGCTGTCTATGGAGGGACAGAAAGCTCCCAGATTTCATCAAAAAGATCTTCATGTTTCAAAAATGAACGAAAGTCTTAAGGGTTTGGAACGACATGAGGGTGAGTAATTAATGACAGAATTTTCATTTTTGGGTGAACTAACCCTTTAAACATGTGACATCAACAATGAATATAAGACTAAAGTATAAAGCTGGCCATCAAATAAATGAATACATTTTTGATGTTTAATATGTTTGTATCCAACAGATGGCTACTTTACCAGCTTCAAGTCAATCATCTGAAATTTGAACATGTTTACACAAAAACAGATATAAATGTCATGAACTTCACACTCTTAATCCCTACACAGGGACGTCACTGCAGTAGCAGACTGGCATTAGTTTCTGTGACCTTTCTCTAAGGTGCCTGTGGCATGAAAGTCGAGATTAAGACCAAGGAACAAGGTAGCAAAACACTATTGCTACACTTCTGGCTAAAATTAGAACTCTGTATACATACAGAACGTATACATCTGTGAAAATCATTGTCTTATTGTAGGCTTAGTTAACAGAATTTGGATACAGATTCATGTTGCAAACCCTGAAGATGTCACTTGGAAAGTCACCCACATAACGGCGTCAGAAGTGAGTTTGCAACTAGCCATCACAACAACTGTGAACTAATCGTCACCAGCAGAAAATAGGTGTAATGCTACACCCTGTTCGAACACTTGCAAGCACTTTGCTAAGCAGAGAATGAGCTGGAAGGCAAAGATGACTGTCATTAGTTGATAAAATTTCAGTTTAATGGTTGGTGCTTTAATAGGGCCAACTGTATTTTAACATGGCCATTATTGTGCTGACGTGGTGCTCCTATATGCCAGACTCTATAAATAATGATACTCACTGACTGACTGACTGATACATGATTGTGTAAACTACTTGTGTAGTTCTTTCATTCTGATTGCACTTTCATTATGAACTCAAGATTCATAATGGTCTATTTATACTTAGACACTTGTTTAGCTTTTGGAGAAGACCAACCCTCCAAGACATATTTGAGACACATAGCAATCTGATAACTAAAACCACCTCAGCTAATTATGAATGCATCTGGTTGTTCAAGCCACAAACGAAACATTACTTCTTCCAGAAAGGACTATGTCAGAGTATGGAAGTTTGCAAGCCGCAAACAACAGACAGGGCAAGAAGAATGTTCAACAAAAAGTTTTTATGTCCCACATTAGCATCATCTTGTAAACTTGTAGGGGAAAGTGGTCATTTTTTTTACTTATGTGGTCCTCAAGATAAGGCAAATGAGGCAGAAGTACAATGAAAGTATCTTAAGTTATTTCAGGATGTTTCCTATCATTTTAAATGATCAGAATACATTTATGACAAAGGGTTCTTATTAATGAAAGTGTTCCTGTGGCTCAATTTACCCCAGGTTAGGGGTAAGTTGCACCATCTGAATGTAAACTGACCATCTAACTGAATCTGAATCAAACCCATGTGAAATTGTAAAGATAATTTACCTCTTTTAAAAACTAATTTAATAATCAAATTTCCTTTTACAACTAATCTAACTTAAACAACATAAAACCAACCAAATTTAGTTGAAATTTTAATATGTTTTAATTGTTTGCATTTCTGAAACAATATATTGAACACCAAAGATAAAACTAAACCAGTTGTGTAATATTACACTGAAATTATACCAGTTTATACTTCAGAGATTTAACTTAACTTCAGTGCCTTATGCTGGGGTAAGTTAAAACACTGGCTCAATTTACCCCACAGCATTTAGCTCACTTTGCCCAATAGCTGCCATTTTGGAAAAAACTAGATAGCTTAACAATTCAGGCTAATATTTAGCTAAATGATTTGCATGGTTTTATACATTGCTAAATCACCAGTATGCATCATAAATATATGTAGACCTGGACAAATTTGCATTGATATAATATCCATTACATCTGTTATGCTAAAATTGTACTTTGACAAGCCAAAAACAGTTTTTAAATTAAATGGGTGCCTTCCACTCCTCCCATGTGCCAGAAATGATGGGTGGTTTCAAAATATATGGTCACACGACAATAAAAATGTATGTTTGCCAAGATTCAGGGGGTGGCTCATCTTACCCCACTCTCCCCTATACTGTAAATACTCAATCTGATAGCAAATGGATCTATTAAGATGCATAAATTGACCAAATATAAATACCTCCAGGCATTATTCTTACCTTTGACAATCACTAGCACAGCGCTATAGGTTTGTCCAGCCATGTTGGATGCATTGCAGGTGTATAGCCCATTATCACTCTGTTTGCAGTAGAGCACCTTGAGGATGAAATTCTCAGCCTGGTCCTCATACATAACATGTCTGCGGCCCTCGCTGATGTTCCCCCCATCCTTCCTCCAGATGATCTGAGGTTTAGGATGGCCTGTGACGAAACAGCTAAGCTTTGCGTGTTTACCCTCGGTCACAGTGCATGTTCGGGTAAACACACCTTTGGGCAACATGCTGGTTAAGGCCGAAAACCTCTGCTCCTGATCATAGGCGAGTCCAGAGCTTCCAAGTTCCTCTGTGTTCATGGAAGAAGATGCTGTGAGCGAGGCTGAGGAGCTTTCCACGGTGCGGTAGAAAGAGATATCCTTCCGCATCTCTTCTTTCCTCTTCTGCATGTGCGAGAGGAGGGATGTGCTCTTGTCTGCGTTCAGGAGACGAGTATCTTGGAGGTCCACCACCAGAGTGGCGGCGGACTGAGAGCGGCCAATGGAGTTCTGCGCACGGCAGGTGTAGGTACCACTGTCCAAGCTCCTGACGCTCTGGATCCTCAAGGAGCTGGATTCATTTTCTGAGGTTATCTTGATGCGGTTAGTCTCACCCAGGTAGCGGCCATCCTTTTCCCAATCAAAGTTGGGTGCTGGATGGGCTGCCACACGACAATAGAAGGTAACATCACCTCCTAGACCCACACGGGTGGAGACAGGCTTCACTATAAACACTGGAGCACGCTCTATCACAGTTTCCGGCAATCCCACCTTCAGGGTCACAGCTGCATATGCCTCTCCGACATTGTTCTTGGCACGACATATGTACTGACCGCTGTCTTCTAGAGTTAGATCATAGATGGTAAGTCGGTAAACGTCACCATCCTCGACTGTTTTGAAGCGTCCCCCTGCAGAAAGAAGCAGTTTGTCTTTCTCCCAGGTTACTACAGGCACAGGGTTTCCCACAATAGTGCAACTGAGGGAGGCATCTCGTCCCACACTCAGCGAGAAGGCCTTGGGTCGAGTTAGGAAGCGTGGAACCCCACCAAATAGATTCTGATCCATTACTGCTCTCTGTAGAGATAAAACAGCAACGCACTTTAATAAAAGTAAACGTTGTGCTTGATGCATACAGGAGAAACATAAGAACTTGAGATTATAAAGTTTTACATATTTGCACCCTGTCACTATTACATCTTGCTACTCAACTGGAAAGCTGCTCCTGAAATTAGTATACTGTAAGTCAGTTCGAATAATCTGCTAATGACAAATAACCATGTCAAGGATCCTGAAATAGACATTTAGAGAAATGAGAGATGCCTACTTTTAGAGATGCTCACTCAAAGCTCTCCAGTTTCCCACCACAAATTAGTATAATAGCTGATTGAGTGACTCTAGTATATAAACCTCGTTAAAAGTATGGCTTTTTTGAGAATCCAACTTGTACTATGTATCTGTCAGGTGACACTACACAAGCATATACTGTAATAATGCCACAGTGTTACACGCATGCAAGTTCAGGAAATATATCTGTGAAGTGCAGGACAAGCCATTGATATATTTGGTCTATTTTTAGAGGAAAACTACTGTAAATTTAAAGGGACTAAAAGTTATGTTTAGGGGTATACTAATAGATGACCTCAAAGCAAATGGACATGGATTAAAAGCCACAAACCACAGGGGAAATTATCATTGTCCACTTTTGACAGAACTTTACACAGAAAAACAAATGCAAAGAACCTGGAAAATCGTATATCTGACAACAATACTCATATTGACCTACATCTTTAAAAAAGGTCAACAACTTATATCTACTATACCTCCAACAGAACAGTGGCTAATCTAGTGAAATCTGCCTACAGGAAGTCAGATTTACTGATGAAGTGAAATTCCAGTATTACAAAAATTAAACAAAAGGATGTTGGTTTTTGAAAAGCATGACATTTGCCATCTCTGACACCCCACTACCCTGAGCTGCCTGTCCCAAAAATAACCTCAGCTGTCGGGCTCCGTCTGCAGTATGTCCATTTGTAGAAGAGATCAGACCTGCTGTGTGATAGGACATGTATGCTTTTGTCAATGGCATTTTTCTGTACTATAAATTTAGTTTCAAAGAGCGACAGACGTTTTCGTCTGGGTGGATCACACTTTAAGGAAAAAAAGTTAATTTGAAATCGTTTTCACAGTTCAAAACAATGTAATGTTTAAATTTAGACTTAATGCGACACAAATAATAGTAAAGAAACGTAATCAATTGAATTTGCGTCATTTCTCTAATAAAATAAAAACTAATCATTTAAAAAGCAAGAAAGAAGTCTTCCCTCAGTTATTTCACCTTTCAATATTTATATAAATATAAAAAACGACTCTTACCTTTTTCTCCTCAAGCTAGATGATTTAAACCGGTGCAGATGTTCATAAATATCCGATGTTGGCATGCGAAAATATCCGCGTGAAAACAGGTAAATTCCGTGAACTGTAGAGGAGGACAGTGTGTTTTATCCCCCAGTGTCTTTGCTTTCTGTGTGACGCTCTTCTATCTGTCCAACCTCCCGTTGAAAATAGATCCGTCACTTACCGGAGCGAATGTCTGACTGAGGTGAAGTAACTGTTATTGTTGAACAACCTGTATGGCAATCCGTTTTAACAGCTTAGGCAGTTTCTCCAACTAAGTACCAATCTATTTTTAAGTTATTAAAAAGCTATTGTTTAATTTATTTCATGCAAAGTATTACTAGCTATTGCAGTAGACTTCTGAGTAGTGCAATAGTGACAAGCAGGATATTAAATAGTGACAAAATATTATATAGGCCTATATATATATACCAAGGCTGCATTTATTTAATTAAAAATACAGTAAAAACAGTAAATATTGAAATATTATTACAATTTAAAATAACTGTTTTCTGTTTGAATATATTTTATAAAGTAATTTATTCCTGTGATCAAATCTGAATTTTCAGCATCATTACTCCAGTCTTCAGTGTCACATGATCCTTCAGAAATCATTCTAATATGATGATCTGCTGCTCAAGAAACATTTATGATTATTATCAATGTTGAAAACAGTTGTGTACTTTTTTTTCAGGATTCTTTGATGAATAGAAAGTTCAAAAGAACAGCATTTATCTGAAATACAAAGCTTTTGTAACATTATACACTACTGTTCAAAAGTTTGGGGTCAGTAAGAATTTCTATTTTTATTTTTTTTTTAAAGAAATTAATACTTTTATTCAGCAAGGATGCATTAAATCGATCAAAAGTGACAGTAAAGACATTTTTAATGTTACAAAACATTATATTTCAAATAAATGCTGTTCTTTTGAACTTTCTATTCATCAAAGAATACTGAAAAAAATATATATATATATATTGTACACAAATATTTTGTACAATTGTACACAATAAATGTTTCTTAAGCAGCAGATCATCATATTAGAATGATTTCTGAAGGATCATGTGACACTGAAGACTGGAGTAATGATGCTGAAAATTCATTATATTCATATTTGAATTGAATATATATTTGAATATATATATTCAAACAGAAAACAGTTATTTTAAATTGTAATAATATTTCACAATATTACTGTTTTTACTGTATTTTTAATTAAATAAATGCAGCCTTGGTGAGCAGATGAAACTTCTTATAAAAACATTAAAATCTTACTGATTCCAAACTTTTGACTGGTAGTGTATATATATATATATATATATATATATATATATATATATATATAAAGATTTTTGAAAAATGCTATTGTATTCATATGTTATGCTATGTCATCTGTGGACTCAGTTTTTAAAAAAAAAAAAATAAATAAATAAAAAGACATGAATAGACATGAAAAGGCAAAAACAATGGGATTTTTTTAAAATCACCAAATCAATTTTTAGGTTTCAGGATTTTTTAATACCAAACTTTGCATAAAGATGATTCTCAACTATGTTATGAAGGTTATAACAGAATTGTATATACCATTTTGCTTTATATATGTGTGTAAAATGGCCATAAAAGGGTTTTCCCATTATATACAATGTATCTATACACTGTATCTAATTTGCATATTAATGTGTTTTAGGGCAGCATGTAGTGAAAAAAGAAGTGTAATAATGGGAGTTATAACTGGCAAGATTTTCATAATAAAATCTGATATTTCATAGGAATACTGATTCACTTGTTGTGTCTCCAAAAATGCATAATAAACATGATTTAAGTCCCGGTGTCCTCATGTATAAAATCAATGTCCTGTTTCGTAACAGAAAGTCATATTTTGATTAGAATCCCATAACATTTTCCTGAGATGTTGATTTATAACAAACCATTTGAAAATTAGTCCGATTTAAATGATAATTACAAAATATTATATTTCCATAAGGGTGTTAAATTTGATCACTAAATTAATGTCAGCCATTTTCAAAGACGAAAGAGAGGGAGCGTTCATGGTGAAACTGCCAAACATTTGGTATCTCTGAAAAGGCCTGAATGTGCTCTTTACAGGACATCCAGACTTAAAACTGTGACATGTAGGAGAAATTCGCTAAAATATAATGTCCTCTACAGAGGACAAAACTCCATAGCTGGGTGTCAGGAGGATATATATTATATATATATACACTACCAGTCAAAAGTTTGGACACGGTAAGATTTTTAATGTTTTAAAAAGAAGCTTCGTCTGCTCACCAAGGCTGCATTTATTTAATTAAAAATACAGTAAAAACAGTAATATTGTGAAATATTATTACAATTTAAAATAACTGTTTTCTGTTTGAATATATTTTATAAAGTAATTTATTCCTGTGATCAAAGCTGAATTTTCAGCATCATTACTCCAGTCTTCAGTGTCACATGATCCTTCAGAAATCATTCTAATATGATGATTTGCTGCTCAAGAAACATTTATTGTGTACAATATTTTTTTTTTCAGGATTCTTTGATGAATAGAAAGTTCAAAAGAACAGCATTTATTTGAAATATAATCTTTTGTAACATTATAAATGTCTTTACTGTCACTTTTGATCGATTTAATGCATCCTTGCTGAAAAAAATAATTAATTTCTTTAATTTCTTTTAAAAAAAATAAAAATAAAAATTCTTACTGACCCCAAACTTTTGAACGGTAGTGTATAATGTTACAAAAGCTTTGTATTTCAGATAAATGCTGTTCTTTTGAACTTTCTATTCATCAAGGAATCCTGAAAAAGAAATATTGTACACAAATATTTTGTACAATTGTACACAATAAATGTTATTTTAAATTGTAATAATATTTCACAATATTACTGTTTTTACTGTATTTTTAATTAAGTAAATGCAGCCTTGGTGAGCAGACGAAACTTCTTTTAAAAACATTTAAAAAATCTTACCGATTCCAAACTTTTCACTGGTAGTGTGTGTGTATATATATATAAATGAAATTTACTGACTGGTCTGTTTCAAATTTTGTGGCAGTTTATAAAAACGATTTTATATATATATTCTGATTCATCTGAACTAGTTCATTGCTCAGTTTACTAATAATGATCTCCCTCACAAAACTCTTGTGACGGTTTAGTTATTCCTCTACTGGTTGTCTCATATTTTCCTGAAAGGATAGCGGGTCTTTCCCTTTATCTGTTTCAGTGTGCCTGTTGATTGACAGCAGCAGACAGGCCGTGCTCACATTTAAAACTGCCTGAAACTCAAGCAGTGGGATCAGTCGAACTCTTTGGTGGTAGGGATCATTTTGAGCTCAGGCTCTCTGCTGCTTTTGGTTGCAAACGTGCCACTTTCACAGTCCTGCCTAGTTTTAATTTAACAAAAATGCTTAGTAGTTGTACTGCAATGCATATATAACTGGTTATACCATGTTTATTCTTGGAAGAACTAGTTCTGTTTAAAATCTATAACTACTTTACGTGTTCCTTGCATGGCAACAGATCTTGCTACAAGCCCCTTAAGAAACATACAGTTCACTGATTTATGCCATATATATATATTCAGAATACTATAAATACATAATACAGAACAGAAGTTGTTTCTAAACATATAAAGTGTGAAGGTTTACTAATTTTAACTTGGAGCCAAATATATAGTGCTTTAGCAACAAGATATAGTGGGGATGAGGGGTGGTCATCTACTGTACTTCATCCAAACATCCATGCCTTTCCTGATACATGTGCTAAATACGTTTATCTTCTTTTTCTCAAATAGATTTTAAATAATGCATTTTTAGAAAAAAAAAAAAAAAAACACTTATTGACAGCCCAAATGAATTAATGGTGTATGTATCAGGCGTAATTCTGAGCTTAATAAACTCATGTAATATTATTAATGGGTTTGAATTGTTATTCAGCTATGGGGAAAATATTAGCCCTCTACTGGTCAGGCAGAGAAATTACACAGTTTTTTGCTATAGAATAATTTAAATAAATGTAGCCAAACACTAGAAGTACACAGCTTCTCTCATTAAAAACACACAAGACCAAAATGACCATTTAGACATTTGTGTGGCCATTAATAGTTTAATATCTGTCCTGTATATAAAATATATATTTGAAATATAGTACTTTTTCTCAAATTACTTTTCAAATACTCTTAAATGTTCTTTGTTACAAAAATCCCTTTTTGCAAATTTATTTGGCAAGAAATGACCAATAAAGGTTGAATGAAGCAGCATATACTTGCATAACAACAACAACAACAACAAAAAAACATGACTATTGGAAAAAAGTCATCGCAAAAAACGGCATTATTAGTGTATAAAAGACGTCAGTAAATCACAGTATGCTATAAGTAAACATTACAAGATTTCTCTAGGGTCTCAAAGATGAATGCACCCATAACCATAAACCGGACCAACAGTCTGAAGGTTCACGCCTCTTTGAGTTTGATGAGCTCCCATTGGCCACCTCCACACAGTCGCAGCATGACATCATGATGCTGTTTAAAGAGCACAAATTAAAAAAATCTACGTACAGGCCATACAAAAGTTCACAGTAATGTTTGTGGTGTTGTGTTAGTGAATGTGAAAAGGTCACAGATCATCACCTTTTCCAGAGTGCTACGGTGACCCAGACTGATGAGGGTCATTCCCAGCTGCTTACAGGCCTTATAGAGCTGGCCCTCGGCCTCCTCCGTCAGAGCGCTGGTGGCCTCATCCAGGACTAAATCAAACTGCATGTTTTACTCACGACACACGTCACATGAATGGGATAATCTGACTGATTATAGCAATTAAAACTACAGGAGATTTGATGAGACTATGCAGGAACTGACCTGCATATTTGGGCTGCAAGTAAAACAGCCTAGCAAAGCAAAGCCTCTGCATTTCTCCTGGTGATAAAACATCATCCCTGTAAAAAAAAAGGAGGGAATCCCATTTTTATGTTTTTAAAACACCCACATTTTTCATATCCAGATATTAAAGGCACACTATGTAAATTTTCATCACTAAAGGTCGCTCATTCAAAACAAAGGCGTAGCTTGATGACGTCTTGATTTCATGGAATCATTGGAGATGTTGTCTTCACGTCTACAGCTGGTGGAAAAGAATTGGGATCAGGCAGAAATCATGTTCATGGGTGAGAGCAGAGCAGGGCTGTGAACGAGGCCACTGGAGTGATTGCTAATGAGAGACGAGCGCGACACATGTCTTGAGAGCAGCAAAACATTTATTATGCCACAGTCGCCGCTTCCGCTTCTTACGGTCATGTGTATGTGGGGTAAAGCAGCGCTATTTATCATATTAGACACATCTGTGTGTTGAAAGTTGTTATAGTGCTACTCTGCGTTCGCTCGCCGGCTACTATGAGACACTTGTTGCACACTGCAGTAAGCTAGATCGATATTAGGCATGGTAAAACATGCTGTAAATCAAGAAAACGAGATTTAAACAATAAGACTTACTGTGTTGAGCTATATAACAATGATTAGTTTCCTGGCGATAAATGTATCCAAACAGTTGCTCACCTGTCTAATAAAACACATAATATATTAAAGCGTCTTTGGTGTTTCCATGGTTTCTACAAAATAAAAACGGAAACCGAGGGTATGATGTTATTGATAGGTGACGCACAGACACGGTTAAAATTGCTTATTTCTCTGGATTTAAACATTCTTGAAAAAATTTGGGATAATGAAAGTACACAAATCAACAAAATATTTAACATTGTTCTAGTGGTTTTTGGATATTTTAATCAAAAATCTTACATATTGTGCCTTTAATACTCATTTCTCACCAGTTCCAGTTCACTTGTGTATCCAGTCCTCCGATTCTGGTCAGAAGATTCGACTGACATACAAAAAACACAAAGACATGCTGATTATAAAACAGGTTTAAAAGACAGCAAATTATTAAGAGGAAGCCTGAGGAACTCAAAATATTCTCAGCGGCCATATTTTAAAATCAATTATAGACATTACTGAAGCAGATCACTCTTACCAAACCAACAAGTTCCAGGTATTTTAATATTCTTTCATCATCTATAGACTCTAGAAGAAGAATTTATATTGGTTGAAAGTGTGAAATGTCATCATAGTTAATATTTACAACACCAGAAGTGTTGTTTAATTGGCTCACAAATGTCT
Source organism: Hypophthalmichthys nobilis (assembly GCA_037950665.1). Lineage (NCBI taxonomy): Eukaryota > Metazoa > Chordata > Actinopteri > Cypriniformes > Xenocyprididae > Hypophthalmichthys > Hypophthalmichthys nobilis. The sequence continues at coordinate 22,956,652 of CM075482.1, forward strand.
TCAAGATCTTGATACATTTGCATTGGATTATATAATAAGGCAAGTTTATTTATATAACACATTTCATACACAAAGTACATTACATACATATATTTGAGGTATATGAATCTATTATTTAAACAATGCATATCAGTAGGTTTTTTAAAATTAGGTTCATCTGTACCTGAGGAAGGATATATATCCTTTAATGGATAGATAACCTACAAGGGAACGCAAGCAAATTAGTCTCACAATCAAATAGATATATGTTTGATTTTTACTATGTAGAATTGTGCATAATTGGTGTATTTTTCTTCTCTCACCTGTTCTCTGAGAGTGCCATCAGTAAGGTATGCTTTCTGTGGCATGAAGAGCACACCCCTCGGTCCAAAACATGTGGTCATCTCCACAGAACCTGAGAAAGAGGAAAGCAGTATGATTCAACAATTCAGATTTGTTTGTTTATCTGCAACTGATCATTTTATCATCTGTCATCTCTGTCGCGTACCGTTGCATGGTTCCCACAGGCCGTTGAGGACCCTCAGTAGGGAGGTCTTCCCTGTTCCCGTGTTTCCCACCACGAGCAGGTGCGTTCCTTGACTGATCTTTAGGGTCAGATCCTTCACCAGCAGCTCCTCTGAGCTGGGTGATTTATAGGAGAGACGATCCAGCACAAATGCAGTGTCTGCTGGGACACTGTGAAGCTCCCGATCACTGATAGAGAATTATTATAATTGTTAACAAAACTGCATTCATTCAGGCCGATTTGAGAATGTGCACGAAAACAAGAGGTGGGATTTATCTTACAAGCCAATCATAGCGCCATGGAGGCACTGCCTCATCTCATGTGACTTTCCTCCATTCATTCTCAATTATCCCCAATCAAACTTACTGTATGCTTTAGGGGGTCTGTTTAAAGTCAATGAGCTCAGGGGAGGCAAGCCTCCCACTGTAACTTTACCTGCAGGTGTCGCTGTTGGACAGTGTTACTTTATAAAAACGTGTGACTTGTCACATTGTTTTATTTTTGTAATATTGATTATTTTCTCATCCAGTTTTTTTTGAGGAGACACTGCCTCCCTTCCTCCTTGGAGGAAATGAGGACTACCAGGAACTCTTTTAGATCTGGATTAGATCTCGACTTCGGGTCTTGAAATGATGTGAACCAATCTAAACTACTTTCAGTTGGTTTCATTTACATTTTTAGTTTGAATCATTCAGTTACCTGTAAGATTCATCCTTTGACAGTGGATCATACTGCTCATGGTCATACTGTTTCTTGGCAATATCTGCCATCACTTCCCGCAATTCTCCAATTCTGGAACCAAAAGAAAGATAATTTTTTACTTTTTTTAGCTAACCAATAAGCAATCATAACATTAATGCACAATAAAATGTGCTTTAAAGCAGTCCTGTTCAGACTGTAGACAAATCGGATTTCTTCTCAAATCAGATCTTTTCAGGCAGACTGTCCGAAATATTAATTGCAGAACGGTCCAGAACGGAAAAACTGAGCTGCATCAAAAATAACGGCCCTGTCGAGTTGCGTTGCAGAACTAAGACTAAGACATGCTGTTTGAACTACCTCCAAATGTGGTTTGAATCAGATTTGAAAAAAATTAGATTTCATGTGGTTTTTTGCTGTCCAGACTTTTAAAAACCCATCTGGATTTGCAAAAAATCTGATTTTTGCTGGCAGTCTGAACATAGCTTCAGTGCATCTCACCTGTGTGTGTATCCAGCAACATCAGACACTGTGGTTGAGAGATCTATGAGCTGAGTGAAGCAGTTTATCAGATAGATACAGACGAAAGCATTCTGAAAGAGACACATGACGTGATTTACATATTGTGGACAGCCGAAATTCACGCAGAGTAGAAGCGCTTTTGTCTTTATGTTCAGCCACATTAAATACAGTTTGAAGGAACTCACCTTGCTGACAAGAGCACTCAGTTCTCCAGGTGTCAGGCCGTCATACTGTCCAGCAAAGATGGGGATCGCGATGACTATATAGCTGAGGATACTGCCCAGATAGTCAAAGGTGTTTACCCCGACTTTAAAGAAACAAAACAATAAGCATTTGTAGAGAACTTTATTATTTTAAACCAGGTTGATAAGGCAGCTTAATGCCTGAAAAATTACATTTTTAGGCTGAAGGCGGTTCAGAGTTAAATGCATGAAATGAGATTTCTCCTCTGCCGCTGTTTATTGTCAGTAACAATAGTGATGAATATTGCACATTTTATATATCCTTTGAATTCTCTCTTACTGTAAAGCCAGAGCTCTTTGTTCATCAAGCTTCTCTGAGTGGATAAGAGCATCTGCAGCCTTCGGTCGGTCCGCATGTGTTCCACCTTCCCTGCCCTGAGCAAAAACACAACAAATGCTCTCCTGCTCTGCGATTTGATAATATGTATAGTGTTCAATGCAGGCAGAAATACTGAAAGTGCACACAAACCTGTAGAAGGCGGCAGATTCTGCATTCACTCTTATTTGCATGTGTTTAAACCTGGAAAGACATTAGACAAGCCAAACAGAACTGCTGAAATACTGCTGCTCATTCAAAGAATAAGATCAGATAGCAATGGCAACTATTAATATGTGAAGTCTGCTTCAGCATATCTGAATGTAATTTAGATTGCTCTTGTTTTGTATAGGTCTACCTAAAATCTCCCTCCAGCTTTTCTTGCTCAACCAGCATGGACACGATGGGTCCTATCAAGATCTTGTTGATGATGGTTCCAGCCACAAAGTAGCCGAAGATGCTAACAAATCCAATCCAGCCCGCACTGCAGTGCCAAAAAGGTAAGAAAAAGTTATCCTATCAAATCTTTCGATGCAAAACTAAAGGGATACAAGAATATTTAGTAACACTTTAATTACAGCCTTTATGTATAATGCATTAGGTATTGATAATGTACGATATAATGCATTTTGTAACCAAAGTTAAAATGCATACATCTAAAATTGGTTGTTTGTAATGTGTTTTAATGCATTATACTTTTTTAACAATGAATAGATATGTATTATAACTTGTTTACAATTATCTATGAGATCATACAATGCATTATAAGGTGCATTACAAAGCATAATTAATTAATACTTTTTTAATGTATTATACTTAAATGCTTTAAGTAAAGAGTCCAGAATATTTTACTGCCATTAATTGCCACTGATGAAAATACTATCACATCATACAGTATATCATACACAACGATTAGGTTCAGATTGTGCAATTACAAACACAAACACACAGGTGCAGCAGCATCTCTCTGACCTGTTGAAGCACTGATAGGTGTAGTAGGTCACAGTGAACGGAGAGATGAGAAGTCGACTCGCCATAGTGCTCATCTGCTTACATAACCTCTCTACGTCCTGACTGATGCGCTGGTCTCTTTATGTGACACAAACACAAAATAAACCTTTAACAGAGTACATTTAATTAAGTTTTCAGTAAGTGTAACAAATGTTGTGTGAATACATTACGGGTTGTCGATGTCTTTGCACAGTACGTTGAGGGTGTAGTAAACACGTCCCTTGAAGTATGTGTTATGGATTTCTTCAGTTAAAGACTTTCTCCAGCTGACATACAGCAGACTGGAGATGTATTGGTCTAGACTCTTCAGCTAAGAACAGAAATATTATTGATTAGTGATTTATTAGGAATCCCTGACTGGATATTTAGCTAATGCTTTTATTTAAAGCAATATACAGTATATATTACAAGTGTAGTACAACCTCTTTAGCCCATAAATTAATAATTAGTATTAATTTTAATTTATTATTAATTGAAATGTCTCCTTTAATAATGTTTAAAAACATGACATACATTTTATCTTCATATTAGAAATTATTTAGTTTTTTTCAGTTGACACCACCTATTTTGTCATGTCCCTCAAGGCCTTCTATGAAAGTGTATTTGGGATATGAATAATAAAATGAGAAAAAAGTCCATTCATTTTGCCATTCCCATAAATATCAGTGCTTTTTTGCTGGTAGTGTTTTTTTTTTCTAAGTAAATTCATGATTATTCATTAAAATCACATCATTTAGTTCCGTACCTCAGTAACCCCTCAACCCCGTTACACAAACCATTCTCCCCCTATAAAAATAAGGAACTGATGCTTATGTGACATCATTAATAGGAAGTGACATCATAGAAGCGTCCTTGAGCCCTGGAAAGGCGCTATATAAATAAAACGTATTATTATAGAAGTCTTCTGAACAACATTGTGAGCAGACACAGGCAAGTTACCACCTTCTTTAATAATTATAACTAAATTATGTTGTGAAATTGTGTTTGTCAAGCTTAACGACTCAACCCTGTTACATCGATTAAAGATAGAAAACTATTAATTGTGAAAATTATCTTTATTATTTCAACATTATTCATGATTTCTTAATATCATGCATGCTATGCGCTCTCCATTTATTCACTAGATTTAGAGCGGTGGCCAATTTGGGCAAAAAATCACAACCCCGTCACACCTACATTTTTAATATTATTTTTTTTTGTTAAGTTTATGAAAAAGTAAATTAAAGTTAGTTGAATTCTGTCTGAAATGTTCAGAGCAATCATAAGAATACTGATTTTAGTTGAAGCCTTTGATAAAAAATGATGAGGTTGCTGTCACAAAAAGTGCCCATTTTAGGCTTTAGTATAGCAAAAGTGTGAGATTTTATATAACTTTCATATCTGCAATTACTGAATTAGTGTCAGGGACATCTGATTAATAGGAAAATGTTGATTTTATCACAAATACATTTTATAATAATATTCAGAGAGCTTCCATAGTGTCCATAACTTAAAATACTGACCAATAATAACAGGGATTTGATGCCTGAGATGGGAAAATATTTTTTTCTGGAAGTTAAATATGTCATTTATGTTGTGGGGTGTTCAAAAAAGTAATACATTTTGGTAAACAAATCTAAAAATGTGTAAATCCAAATCGTTTCGTGGAATGACTCAGATGCTGTTGCCTGAAGCGACTTGCAGAAAACTATATACTGTACATACGAGACCAAACTCACTGTTGAATTAATCAGGATGAGCACAACTGCAAACACCACCAGATCTTTGAACTTCCCATAGCTCTTCTCAGACAGAACCTCGTAGAACTGACTCGGAATAAGACCCACTTGATAAATCACAAGTTGGACTAAAATAAAATAAAAATACATTAAACAAACAGAGAGAGAAGTCAAAACAAGCCTTCATAAGGACCACAATGGAGACAACTTTAATGTGTTATCCTTGACAAATGAGTGTATTGTCTAATGGATCAAATCAAACCTAGTACAGATGTTGAAAGTTTATCACCTGAAAGTGTGACTCCAAGAAGCGTCATGAACATTCGGACACTCTGGTTGGACCAGGATGGGAAGAGGATCTTCAGAATGCTGCAGAACCTTTGCATAAACCTCCAGTCCAGCTTTGGTCTTGAGAGGAAAACATCCACACAACTCAAGTCAACTAGTTGCAGCAGTTTAATAGTTTAATTAACATGTAGGGCTCAAAATGTCATCAAGACTGGCTTGGACACAAAAACAGCCACATTTCTTGTATTCTATGACATAGATCTCTTATGATAGAAGATATATGGAGATGTATATCAGTTCAGTTCTTACCTTTTCACACTGCTGTTCTTCATGGGTGGCATGGTGAAAGTTTGGTAAAGGTATTATGAGACCTTCCGACTGTCAAATCTTCCCTTTTTTGTTTTTCAAGCTCTTAGAGGAGTTTATTGGATGGGTTTTGGGTTCAAAGTCTAAAACAGCATATGACAACGTCTTAAACATGATTTAGTTAAATCTGACAAACATTAGTTATAAACAAAGACACCTGATGTTTAGTTTTACAGTAATTTAATAGCGGTAACATCATACGCGTTCCCTGATAATGACGTTGTTGCGCCGTAATAAATTAATGAGGTGTTACTTTATTTAATATTTATTTCATATACCATGCAGGGTCACATGTACACAAACATTTCTTCGTGTACGTCTTGACGCTGTCGGGTGCTCCGCTGCCACCTGCTGTACAGGACAGTTTATGACAGGACTGCCTAAATATATCCATTGAATAACACACTCATAAACAAAAGAAATGTTAACAGAACTAAATATTTTATAGCATGTTAATTCTGGTTGATTCATCTTAGTCTGCATTAATTTAAGTTAATGTATAAAGTTTTTAATATTAAAATGTATTAGTACTATATGTAGAAACATTAACCAGGATTTAGATTTTTAAAATGTTGTTCATTGGCCATAGCTAATGTTAGCATATACAGTACAACCTTACTGTAAAGTGTTACCATCCCATTTGATAAAATATACAATGTCTTGAAAAGGCGCCCAATTCAATGCATTTTTAAAACCAGCAACTAATTGTTTTTTTTTCATCTTTGCTATAACATTTTATACATGCTTAACCTTAAAATGCATCGACAATACTATTCTTCAATTGTCATGCCAACAAAGTTGAAGTACATTGAAAATTAATTTATTATTAAAAATAAATTGGATGAATAAAAGTAAAGTATATAATGAAGGCACATTGTAACTGAAAGGTTTGAGGTTCGAAATATGTATATATATTTTTTATTCTGGCATGATTTTATAACCTCATATATCAACATAGTGCAAAATGGTATTAAAATTATGGGTAACACTTTATTTTAGTGCCGTAGTTACATGTTACTACATGTACTTACTATAGTAATAACAGTAAATTATGCATGATTACAAGTAACTAACCCTAAACCAAACCCTAACCCTAACTGTAACTCTACAGTAAGTACATGTAGTTAATTAATAGTACTCAGTACTTATTTGAGTAATTACAATGTAACTACGGCACTGTAAAATAAAGTGTAACCAAATTATGTGTAGAAGCTGTTGCTTTGTTTTGAGAAAGAATGTCTGGAAAAATGAATTTCATTGATGTCATTTGGAGTAACCAATATAAAGGGACCATTTTGGATCAAGTCATGCGGTCAATATCATGTGACAGGATGTGACATCATTCAGACGCCTGTAAAGGACCACATGGTCGTGAAGCAAAGTAATTAACTCTCTTTTAACTATTTGAAAAATTCATGTTTTCACTCATACGCATGTCCCGAAACATCAGGTCATTCGGTACAACCGCTATAAAACATGTTGTAATATTTTAAAAACTTGTACTAAATACAAAATGTTTGATTGTTCTTTTAAATACCAGTCTGTTAGCATTGTTTAAAAACATCGTCATTCGGTATAACCAAAAGTGTCATTCGGTAAAACTGAAATTTTGGTTAAACCGAATGACTTTTTTTGGTGACAAATTTTGTCCATCTTGTAAAAAAATGACAAAAGCAGTGTTAATTGATTATTAAAAACCACATAATCTCATTGTTAACACTTAATAAAACTTCAAAATTATGTTTTTTTTTACACTTTTAAAAACCTTACTCGTCAATGACCCATATATATATATAATGTATATAAACTTTTAAAAAAAACGGCAAATGGTGACAACTTGCCCCATTCTCACCTACACCTCATTTCCAGCTGTCTTGAGGAAGTTGCATGCTGGCTTTCTGATTTAACTTTTCTGATTCAAATACGGCCCAAAATTTCAATCCTTGAAACGTGAGCTGCTGATTGATCTGTCACAGTCAGTTTCTTCTGGACTTTCCTCTTGTAATACTGCAATCACACATAAACAGTTTTCTATACAGTAGATTGAGGTGTTGTGTCGTTGAGGGGGAGCTCAGACAGATTATTGATCCAGAAATTCTGTTTTTATTTTCATAGACTAAATGTAAAGAACATAACAGGATTTGAGAATAAATCCCATGAGCACAAAAATGTTCCACTGCAAGCGATTATTTACAACAATGAAAAACATTCCCTTTTCTCATCAAAAGGGGCAACAAACACCAGTGCAACAAATTCAGACTTCATATCACGTCTCAGAGAAACCAATCAGGCCAATAATTTATATGATTTAAAATGTCTGATTTTATAATGGGCAATTTTATGAAACAAAGCAGCCTGATGTTTAAAATAGGCACTGTGAGATATGAACAGATATTAACATAAACAAATAAGTACCCACAGTATAACACAATAAGCTTTCCACTTCACGCCATGCATATATACCACATGGCTAAATAAATAATATACTGATTGTTCAAACAATAAATCATAACTTGTGTTTTACTGAAATGTTTTTTTTTTTTTAATAACTGACATTTATTCCCCTCTCATCTGTACAATGTGCCACTTAAGTAAGGCGGCGATATCAATAACAAGCAGACGTGGTGTGATATATATTAAATAGCTGATATCTACTCTACAGTGTACACAGAATCATGAGTTTTGCTTGTAAAAACATGAGTATTCCTTTGTCAACCCACATCAGCATTGTCTTTGATCAGCGATTTCCACAAAATACAAAGTACGTATGGAAGCTACATCGATTTGGTTCGAAAAAGTATGCGTGCCATGTCAAGTTAAGCAAAAACATTTACGATAAAAAGAAGGATTGAATGTGAGCAGTTGAATGTCAACACACGTGAGCATCAAATACACAAAGTTGATGATTATATCAGTTTAAAACTTTTAAGTATGAAAGAAACAAAGTGCTCTTGTCAGACCAGTAAAAAAATAATAATCTGTACAGCTCATCACCTCCTGTTCAAAAGCTGGGGGCGTTCTGTGGGGAGAGTCTCCTCGTTTGTTTGATTCATTTAGCGATTGACTTTCCATCCCGACAGGTTTCTCCTCTTCTCGGCCGCATTCTTCGCCATTCTATATAGTTATTTGTTAAATGGTAAACAGGCCGGCAGTATGACTGTGGCACAGGCCGGCCCGGCTAAAGGTTCAGCCACCTCTCCTTCCATTTCTGTCCATGTGCCTTTCTCTGGGCTGTAACAAATGGTGGATGACTTGTATGCCCCCTGCAAGACATGTTCAACTAGTTATTCTCACAATATTTAATACTTCGAAATGCTTCTTTATGCAGTGATCTAAAGACAGTCTCAAAAATGCGGTTTGAAATCACCCTTGTTCTCTGTCACAAATATATTGTAACCAATCACGTCAATGCCTTTGTCAAAGCCCAGGTGAATCGTGATCGTTTAGGAATTAGATCGCGTGGGTGTTTGAATCGAGATCGCGACCATATACCATTTAATCGTGCAGCTGTAATTTGAATAATAACGTTTTTGTATTGGTGTATTTAAAATCTTATGATTTTAGGTGAAGGTTAAGTGTGTCATTTCTGCACTACTTTTAGTATCGGAATGGGAAAAATAGTGGTTGTTTGCAAACAGGTTTCCTGAACCCCTCTGCCATTGGTTGGTCAAACAGATAGTCCCGCCCCCAACCTCATACCATAGGTTAAACCAATTTTGTTATAGCACCTTTTTTAGGGGAATCAACAAATAACTTACAGTTAGCTCTGCATTTTAAACTGAGATACTTTAACATCAAAAAATTACACTTCACTTTTAAATTAATTTTAATTATTTTTATTTAAAAATTTTATTGAATATATTTTTTTTGCGTATTTTTGACTAGCAATGGTAAATACAGAGACACGATTCAAAATGGTGTTTTAGCATAAAATACAATTTTTCATTTAATTAATTAATGCAATCCATTTTAATAATATATATATATATATATTTTTTTATTTCATGTAAAATAATTAAAAGGTGATCAAATAAATAAATAAGGTAATAACTCAATTAATTAAAATATTAAATAAAATAATATATATATATATATATATATAAAATTGAATTATTAACATAGTATATATATGGGTCAATGACAAACAAAGCTTCAAAAAGATGTTTTTTTTTTTTAAATCTTTTAAAAACTGATGTAATGCATATTTTGAGTCATGAACAATGTGGTTAAACAAGTTTCAGTTGTTAAATAACATTTCAAAGTTTAAATTAATTTTTTGACTTTTTATGTCAGGCGGTACAACCAAATAGTTGTATGTATATATTGTAGTTGTACCACCTGACATGGAAAGTGTACCAACCTACCTATACTTGAAATTAGCAGTTTTGAGGACGATCTACAAACATATATATATTCAATTCACATTTGTATAGTGCTTTTCACAATACATATTGTTTTATACTGTATATATATATATATATATATATATATACACACACACAGTATATATCCGGCATTTAAGTGAGATGTGTTTACCATGCTCCAACTGTAGCCCCCAACCAAGTAAATACTGTCATCAAGAACAGCACATCCAGGCCCGCTGCGTCCCTCCAAGATGGGCGTTTGCAGGATATTCCACTGATCTGCTTTAGGGTCATAGCATTCAACCAGCATCACATCCAGATGAGAGAATCCTACACACAGAGAAAAACAGTCAGAGGAAACCCCAGGCGTATATGCCAAGCTCTTACTTTGCAGAGGCATCTAAGTGTTGCAAGCTTGGAATCTAATCATTGAATGAAACTATATTGATCACTGTTGTGTACACAGTCAGTGCAGCCCCCGCTGCTGAGATTTGGGTTACGGCTATATAAATTACCTTTTAAGTGGTTGCCCCCAATAGCGTAGAGGCGGTCGTTCATGCCTGCGAGAGCGTGTATGGCTCGCTTAGTGTTCATGTCCTGTTTCCGAGCCCACACGTCCATCACAGGGTCGTAGCAGTATAGCCAAGACACATATTCGCCGTTGTGAACCCCACCTGAAGCATAACAAACACAATACCAGTTTCAACATAAAGACAAGTATAAGTCAACATGGAATCAAAAATTGACCGTATTTACTTTCTAAATACACATTCCTGGTCTTTTTTTTTTTATCCAAAGAGACTTACATTGCATTGAAGATATAAACATACTTATCAGTTCAAACCCATGACCTTGCTGTTGCAAGCACAATGCTCTACTGTTCAGGCTACAGGCACGATTCATGTTATTCTAAAGAAAAAATGTTTGTCTATTCTGAAATGACTTTCCTTTTTGGCTGATGTCATCAAGTACTTTTCGCCCAATCATGTGTCATATAGAGACATGGTAACACTTTAGTTTAGGGTCCAATTCTCACTATTAACTAGCTGCTTATTAGCATGCATATTACTAGGATATTGCTTGTTTATTAGTACTTATAAAGCACATATTAATGCCTTATTTTGCATGACCATATTCTTCATCCCATAATCCTACCCAATACTTAAACTTCACAAATACCTTACTAACTATTAATAAGCAGTAATGAATAGTTATTGAGGCAAAAGTCATAGTTAATAATTAGTTAATAGTGAGAACTGGACCCTAAAATAAAGTGTGACCAGAGACGCTTTTCACAATCCAATTAATTCCCAATGGATAAATCTGAAGTCCAACATTTTTTCTTTTTTGGTACGGTTTCACTTAAAAATACATTAAGGTACTAAAAAGGTTTTCGAATGCTATTTTATGTTAAATTGAAAACATTTTTAAAATAAAAGTAGCTGTTCTAGTGTTCAAAATACATGAACTGTGCTGTTAATAGTACAGTAAGTCACTTGTAGACTTCATGGCAGTAACGGCACCTGTTAGTAACATCTCAGAAACTTTGATTAATTCACTGTTTGGATGAGGTGTATCGTCAAACCTGAGATGTATATTTTCCCATTGTGCACGGCGCCTGCATGTGCAGCCAGCGGCTGAGGAAGAGACGAAACGTAATTCCATTCGTTTGTCTCAAGGTTATAGGCTTCAACGCTAGACAGATAACCTGTCTCGTTCCTTCCCCCAACAACATACAAGTGCTTATCCAGGCAGCAAGCGAAGAAACTCGCTCTCCTGAAACAAAGACAAGATGAAAAGATCGTCTCTTAAAATCAGTCAACGCAGAGACTGTTTACAGCAAATATCCCCGTCGCAACCAAGAGTGAAAAATTCATCACAAAGGCTTAAGAAATAATTATAGCCATGTTATGAAGAGCTCTTATTATTTTATGAATAATAAGTCATTTTCAGAAGGCATCGTACCTCTCTTGCATGGGCGGTAGTTGTATCCAGCTATTGAATCTCGGATCATACCGACTTACAAAGTTAGTGCTGTGTTTGCCTGCGAAGATAATACACATATTAGTTTTATTCCACAGTAACATTATAAACTTTGTTTGAAAAAAACACTATGATTTCATAGCAATAATGCACATTCAATGAATTGTTGATGATAACACTGATTGATTGCTTTATTCAGCTTTACATGAACATCACATTTATTCATGTTTTACCATTAGGGTTCCACTGGTCTTCTCCACCCAATAAAAGCAGGAAGTTCTCCACCTCAACGACACAGTGATGGGCGCTATTATACGGCATTACTACAACACAGAGACAAAACAGATGAGTTTACTGCTTCATTGGCAATAAATCTGAACAGTGAATCTGAATCTAATCTGAATCCATTTTGAGATTATCAGCATTCTCAAATCAACATTTACAGTAAATACTATACGAACTGTTGTTCATTTACATTTTACACATCATTTAATACTGTATTAAATATGTAAAGGATAATGTAAAGTCAACCAATGCAGCAATCCCACTAATCCCACAAAGAAATAACACTCAAGAAACATTAAATCATTAAAATAAGTAATATCATTCTATTTTGTCAGGATTTATATACATATAAGAAGTGTGTGTATGTCTATGTATGTGTGTGTGGAACTTAATTTGAAACTACTAGTTTTATATATCTTCATTTTAATGATTTGATGTCAATTATTAAATCACAAGATCAAACTTTTAGTCTGTGCTGTTTCAGTTGATGCGTGAATAAAACTTTGCTAGATACTACCTTATTTTTCAACGCGGAAGTAAGGTGTTTTCTGTGAATGTGTGAGATTTCCAAATTAATAGCCACTATAGGGAAATAATGAGAAGAATATCAAAGTGCGGTAAACTGTAAAACTGTTTGCGCTACAAACCAGCATGTTTATAATTAAGACAATCCATTAAAATAGTATGGTATGAAATGCCAGTTTCCAATATCAAGCAGCATAATGAGCGGTTTTGTACAGCTAAAAATAACTGGAAGCGAATGACACCGGAAGCCAGAAACATTACATTTACAAATGGCCACACCCGCTCTTACCTGAAAAATAAGATGGTGCCTCCCGTCTAATAATCGCACTAAGATTTGTGTTTTGTTACTTTCCATAAGAAACAAAGTCCCATTTTTCAGATTCAGTCCATTTTATGAGGAAATTCAAACAATAAATGCCGTTTTGACTCTACGGCGTGACAGATCGCTGTAGAGGCACCTCATTTCAATTGGCAGCAGAGCGCGAGTGAACGCAATCTTCTCTTACTACAAGTTACAGCATGAAATAAACATGAATGAACATCTCATGTCTCATGTAATCGCTCAATCAGTGTTTAAACCATGGAAAGACATCAATAAAACAGCTTGTAAACAATATGTCACACATAGCATTACATTGTCCACAGATAGTTAGTTTGCTAGAGAAATGAACTCTAGAGCATTATATTAGCCTATATTCACTAGGCCTATATTTTACTTAAACAGTTAGTGATGTTTTAATTATTTAATGTAGCCTATGTTTAAATAAATCTGTCGTGAAAACAAGTTATGACAACCACAGTGTAAATGATTATATGTCAACAGCAAATTGGAGTAAAAACATAATTTTATAATTAGATTTAGAATTTAATATGAAAACTGCCTTGTGTGCAATTTACGTCTCCATACAATATTTTATTTGAGTTAAAAAACAAAACAAAACAAAAAAAAAAAACAGCATACATGAATTAGTTTGACCTCCTGAGGTTTAGTCAATATATTCTGGTTATGAAAAAAAATAAGCCTTATTTAATGGCACTCTTCTTAATATTTTGAATAAAATGCTGTCACAACCAATCAAATAGTACGGTAATTCTTCGTATTAGCAGGTTTGTGGTAGATTTCTGATATACAGACAGTAAAAACTCCCCAGAGTTAAATCAATTTTGCTCAGAGTACATTTGGTCCCTCTCTAAACAGTGTTAAAGTAACACTGAAGCAGAGTTAAAGTTAATGAGATAACTAAGCAATTAATTAAGGGATGATTGAACATTGATGATGAACACCTGCTATTAACAAGCAGAATCACTGAAAAAAAGAAACATCTGACTTCAGCCACAGCCTTAGATTAAATCAACTGAAGATAAAAATAGTTAAATCTCTGAAGATCTGATTAAAAGATCTGATTCACTTATTACTAACCAGATTGACTTTATTTTTGTCACACGTCTACAGAAGTTATTATTGAGAATTAAAAGGAAAGTTTAGATGTTGGTGTTTTATTGGTCAAAAAATTATTATCGGGGTTTGTTTTAGTTGGGCTCTTGACCCGTTTGTGTTTTTAAAATAATTTGTGTTTGAGCAATTGCAATAGTGTTTCACAGCAAACACTTGTACATTGTGGAATCAAAGGACTGAAGGAGCAGATCAGCTTGAATTTTCTGCTTGAAAACCATTTCAAATGAACATCACAAAGAGGTCTCTTTCTCTTTGGTTTCTTGAAAATTATTCAATATATCTGTTTGCTGCAACACTTTCTTGTGCTGTAGTTTCACAGGGTTAGTAATGCAAAACATTTGACCAGATGCTTTGGATGCAATCAGGGAATCTTACAATGACTATAGCATCACATAAAAGCAGTGACCCCACTGCTTTACAACAACATATGCATGGTTGCAGATAAAAATCTAACATAGAAAGTCAAGGGTCAAGAGCCCAACTTAACCAAAACACTGATCTCCATGATAGTGGTGTCGTTTTTTTCTCTTTCTTTTCTTGACCAATAAAACATCTAAACCTCTGTTAATTCTCAATAAATACTTCTGTAGATGTGTGAAAATAAAGTCAATCTGGTTAGTAAGCTGGTAATGCTGTTTGTGGAGTTGTTTAATCATATCTTCAGAGATTTAACGATTTTTTTTCTTCAGGTAATTTCATCTAAGGCTGTGACTGAAGTTAGTTGTATTTCTTTGTGTTTCTCTTTTCTTCAGTGATTCTGCTTGTTAACAGCAGGTGTTTATCATTAATGTTCAATCATCACTTAATTAATTGCTTATTATCTCATTAACTTTAACTCTGCATCAGTGTTATTTTAACACTATTTAGAGAAGGACCAAATGTACTCTGTGCAGAGTTGATTTAACTCTGGGGATTTTACTGTGCAGGCTGCTTTCCAGCAGTATTCCTTCCTGTCTCCATCTTTTCTAATTCTCCATCTCCTGCAAAAGTGACCCCCAGTTGAAATAGAGAGAAATGGTCGTAGGGTGACAGTCATAATGAACATGATCATGTTCACTCCATAAATCTCCGTCCGGTGCCCGTGCAGCGTAAATCAGTCGTACGCTAAGAGCCACCTGTCTGCCTCGATCATTCATTTCCACTGTCACATCTCCGCTGCCTGATGGATCACAGTTGCTGTAAAATTAGACAGCCTTGAATCGTGCTTTTTTCCGTTTGGCCTCTTCTACTACAATCTAACTGGAGTCTGACGCACAGAGGCCTTTCTATTGAGAACGGATCCGGACTGAATCTCACAGCTCCGTCCCACGAGGGGAACCTCCCGACTGTCTCGCTGCACACAAAACCAGACTGATTGACAGAGATCTAACTGTCAGTGAGAGAATCATTTGGCTTCTCAGGTGTCTGGAGCCATGTGAGGCTTTTGTGGCCTGCTGACATTTACTGCTGCAGACGTGACACTCGTCCCAACAGACTCAGCTTTGGAAGGTGATTTGTTGCGGGATGATTCAGATGATCAAGAGGTCAAAGTCTAGGCTTTGTTATTGATCTTACAGCCTGATCTACACAGGTGCAGATGCATCATATTGCTAAACTGACTGATAAGAAGCCTGTGCACTGTGAAGACATATGATATTGACTTTTAAAAGAATGAATCTCCTGAATTTCTCTTTGTTTTTCAGCCTTTTAACACAGAAAAAACATTCTGGGGTTAAAACAGAAACATCTGAGGTATAGTTTATGACAATGTAATGAGTAAATCTCATAAAGCCTGTCAGGAGCATGTCTGTATCATATTTCACTCCAAAACCAAAGAAAGAAAGGAAAGATTTTTTTTATTTTTCAGGACCTTTAAAGACTTTTTTACATTGACATTTTTTCATGCACTGTAAAAAAATATTTTCATGATTTGTTATCACAACTTTTTTTCTTTTGTCAAATCAACTTAGATAATTAATGTGGTTCAGATGACATAATATTTTGAGTTTCTATTTAATTAACTCAAATTTTTTTATTTCAATGAACTCAAAATTAAGGCAACCAGGTAACTTACTTTTTTAAGTTAAACCAACAACATTTTTTTTAGAGTGTGAGAATTAAGAATCCTCTCTTCCCTATAATTCTCATTAATGAAGAAAATAAATAAAAATAAGTTATTGAACAGCAAACAAAATGATATATATATAAAAGGTATGATTTCACTTTGTGAATTCATTGTGATGTAAGTATTTATTCATCGTTTATTTTACTGCTTTTAATTTATGTGGATTTAAAGAATTTTTTACAGTAAAAATCTACTATTACAGTAATATAAATTCAGTTAAAATCATCATTGAGAAAAATAAAAGAAAATACAAAAGAAAACTAAAATAGATAAGTTCTTAAATGTGATGAAAATGTATCAATATAAATATAAGAAAATAAATAAAAATCAAATAAATAAATAAAAAAAATAATAAAAACAGCAGAAAAATATATAACGTAAATTAAGGTAAATTGTGAATTCAGTTTGTGAATTTATTGTAGTATCGATGTATTTATTAATAATGTGTATTGCTTTTAATTTATGCTATAAAACTGCAAAAAGAAACAACTATTACAGTAATACAAATATAATGAGAATAAGTGAGATTTATCGAAATTGAAAAAGAAAAGTAAAATGAGAAAGTGTTTAAATGTTATGAAAATAAGTTCACAGTGCAAAAAAAAAAAAAAAAAATCTAATGGCCCTGAAATAATCTTTATTTCCTAATGCAAAAAAAAAATTCTTAATTTGTTTGCTTCATGTTAATATGTTTAAAACTATAACGTTGAAACGTTGTCACCAATAAGGAATAAAACAATGCCATTAAATGTACAATATGGAATAATCAACACATTTAAACTTATGACAAATACTATGTATCCTCTGATTTTGACCATAGCACACTGTGTGCACTAGGTGGCAGTCTCACCACAGAGCAGAAAGCCAGAGAAGCAGAGAGGTGCAGCCAGTCATGAGAACCATCCTAAATAGTGCTGATGAAGGTTTTAATCAGTCGCTGTTCCCCCCCTTTTGGGTTTCGGCTCATTGCAAAGTTATGATTGAATGTTAATAACCTGCACACCCCAAACGACATCAAGGGGCTGCTGGTGTGTTCACAGGATGATTTTGCAGTTTGGTCGCTCCGCCTGGCCATGGGCCATTTAAGACTCGACGTCTGAGGCAGAAATAAAGGACATTACACTATGACCTTATGAGTGTAAGTTATATAGATCCAGATGTAATTCATTAATGAATGTTATGCATGCTGCCAAACGCTTACAAGCAGGTTTCGGAGCGTAAGGTGTCTTTGTAGGTCTCACACCTCAGCGATGCAGTGATTGGATGACTGAACGCAATTTTAGCCATAAAACAAAATGACTGCACGTCCGTTTATGTCCTTGTTTTGCCTCGCTAAGGAACAGACACTATAGAATCATTTTAATTAAATCATAATACATTGTGTCTTGGCTCAGTGCTAAATTACAAAAACGGACTTACTTTGCATCTTGAGCTACATAGACCTAATTTAGGATTATAATCCATTTATATCTGTTATAAAACTGAACTCAAAGATTTCCCACTTGCCGCGTTTCTCTCCAAACACGTGACCCGCTACAGTACGGTTTAGAAACTCCAGACATTTTGAGGAGGCTTTTGCTATCCCACAAGCCACATGTAGCTTGCCACACACATAACAGTGTAACTGACACATGTACAGACAGTAACTGACTGACTCTAAACTAATTTAGAGAGTTTATTTGTACAATAATACACCGTTTTAACTATCCGAAAACAGCTAGCACGAGGGCTAACAGCTAATCACAAGCAATAGTTCCTGTACAAAAGAAAAATCACCAAGTAGATCTCTTTATTGCCTCAATTGTTTCTCGTAGACAGTAATGAAATTACATGTAGAGCAAATGAGACCTGCTTACCAAATGTTTCACCTGAGAAAAAACTCCTTTAGAGTTTCACAAGAGATCACAACAGTGTCTCAAACTGTGCTCAGATTTGCTAATATGCCAATGTCTGCAATCAAAATTCAGAAATCTCAATAAAAACTCAAGCTTTATTAATGTCTTAAAGGGATACTCCACCCAAAAAAATAAAATTCTGGCATTATTTACTCTCCCACATGATACTTCAAACCTGCATTTTTTTCTTCTGCAGAACGCAAAAGAAGATATTTTTTAAGAACTTTGGGAACCAAACAATATTGGATCTTCATTTTATAGGCAAATAAAAACAACAACACTGACACATTTCTCAAAATATCGTCTTTTATGTTCCACAGAAGACAGACAGTTTTGGAACGACATGGAAAAATTATGACAGAATTTTCTTTTTTGGGTAGAGTATCAGTTTAATTGATTCTTTTAGACTGAAATGAAATTAAAATATGTGCAAAAATGGAAACTTGCTTTTTTCTCCTGATCAAAAGCCAGAAATCTCATGCGTCTCCTCTGTTTATCGACAAAATCATTAAATCTAATTTTTCTGAGCTATGCCACAGTTTATTTACAGCTCTCTACTACATGTCAACCATTGCCAGAGAAAGGCATTAGGAGAAACATCTGAGACAAAGTGGTGACATACTAATTCGGAACTCCATTCCAAGTCTCATGAGCTTTGAAAGAGCATTAAGCACATTCCATTCCACGATTACACCATTATGACATAATTTTTCACGATTATGATGTCAATACTCAAGATTCCGACACATTTGATCTCTATTGTTGTCATTTAAAACCTTCTCAGAATTCCAATTCTGGTTCTAATTCGTCATGTCAAAGCACACAACAAACTATTGCCAGTACGCGAACCGCTCCCGTTCCTTTCCTGCTGCTCGCGAAGACAAATGCACTCACGAGAACGTTTGCCCTAATAAAGTAGTTCAATAAGAATACGTGTCCTCTTCTGATGATGAATCTTCCCGAGATCATTAGATTAAAATTAATCTTGCCGGCACGCTTATGCAAAAAGACAGAGGCAAAAAAATAAAACACACACACACAAGTGAATCCAGGCGTTACAGCTCCACAATGGTGTGAAGGCAGTCATGCTCTGATTAAAAAGTTACATTAAAAGTGATAGTGATACATCATTACCTCCTGCATCTCAGGAAGCTCTCGCTCTATTCTGCTCTGCGATGGAGCACAACCCAACGCAGGTAGGGTTCTTCCTGTGGAAGAGAAAAGATCTATGCTAGCAAGACAAGAGCAGGCACTCACTTGTAAGGATTTTCCATGTCTTCTTTTCGTCATCGTAGTACTGAACCAGATTACTAGGGAGGCGGTCGGGACCCGGAGGCAGGCCCCCAACCAACAGGAGCATCCGTTTGTTTGAGCGAATCCTGTGTTACAGAGGGATGGGGAAATAGATTCATTAACAATTCTGTCATTAGATGTTATTAGTGCAGAGCAATTACATATCGAATGAGATGCCACAACAAGGTAAAAGCGTGTACAAACACGATCAGGAAGACAGCAAGCTGAGCAGAGAACATGGGAGAATATTAATGCTGAATGACTCTATCACCACCGTCAAATGAACGAAAAAACAAAACAATATTGACTTCTATTGATTTGTTAATTTTAAGTTATAGAATCAATTAGCCTCACTGCGATGATGCATCTCTAAGGGTTTGTATCCGTTCTTATTCTGCGATGCTCACTAATGCAGAATGTATTTTTTGAAACCTGATTAAAGGATTAGTTCACTTCAGA
Organism: Hypophthalmichthys nobilis; assembly: GCA_037950665.1. Taxonomy (NCBI): domain Eukaryota; kingdom Metazoa; phylum Chordata; class Actinopteri; order Cypriniformes; family Xenocyprididae; genus Hypophthalmichthys; species Hypophthalmichthys nobilis. The sequence goes on from CM075482.1 coordinate 22,976,683, forward strand.
ATCAAAATTTCCTGATTTACTCACCCCCATGTCATCAAAGACATTTATGTGTTTCTTTCTTCACTTGAAAAGAAATTAAGGTTTTTGAGGAAAATATTCCAGGATTTTTCTCCATATAGTGGACTTCAACGGCTACCAATGGATTGAAGGTCCAAACTGCAGTTTCAGTGCAGCTTCAAAGGGCTCTACATGATCCCAGACGAGGATATAAATAAGGGTCTTGTCTAGCGAAACGATCGGTCATTTTCTAAAAAAAATAAAAAATTATATACTTTTTAACCACAAATGCTTGCACTGCTCTGTGATGGGCCACGCATTACATAATCACGTTGGAAACGTCACGGGTGACATAGGTGGAAGTACCGTGGTAGGGCGAAACTTCAAAATTGTCCAACATCGTTGTTGTACCTTTTTTTTGTAAAGGGCCGTTTGACTTAGTTTTTGCATGTTCGCTTTGTAAACACTTGCTTGGCACTTCCGCCTACGTCACGCGTGACCTTTCCAACGTGATTACGTAATGCGTGGCATACCGCAGAGCAGTGCAAGACAAGCATTTGTGGTTAAAAGGATATATAATTTTTTATTTTTATAGAAAATGACCAATCGTTTCACTAGATAAGACCCTTATTCCTCGTCTGGGATCATGTAGAGCCCTTTGAAGCTGCACTGAAACTGACATTTGGATCTTCAACCCGTTGGTTGCTGTTGAAGTCCACTATATGGAGAAAAATCCTGGAATGTTTTCCTCAAAAACCTTAATTTGTTTTCAGCTAGTTAGTCTGATAACTCTTCATTATAAGTCTCGTTTTAAATTGTGAAATCATGAACATACGCACAAATAAATCATGCAACATCATTTGCATTTGGTCACATTTTCACGGGTGTGTATGTTTACTTATAGCTATTTGCTTTAAATGTTATCCCCAAATGCCCCAAAAACTGTTGTACTTGGAATACTGACAAAATCAGCCACTGTGGTTATGATTCAAACCATGTAAAGGTCTTAACAGCCTTATTTCTTCTATCATGTGTTCTTATGCATGTGACTTCTGTCTGTCATAGATATATCCAAATCACTGATCCTGAATATGCATCCATCCATTCAGTCAATCAATAATTTAATTAAACAAATCAACTAATGTCAAATCAACAATTTCGCTTATCAATTTAGAGACCTTAGTTAGCCTGTGCAATTAAAATCTTAGATTGAATAAGTGCTTATAAGTGTTCAATATTTACAGTCCCTGTCAGCTCTATAAGATTGAGCATGGGAAACAAATGGACAATGAAACTGAAGAGTCTTCAACACTAGTATAATCATCATCATCAGGACACTTCAATAGAGTCATTCACTGATTCTCATTCAAGTTAATGGATGATGCTCAGCAAATGATATTAACACAGGTGAAGAGAGCTGATAAACAATGATGAGTCGGCGATTGCCAAATAATAACAATCAAACAATTTATCTAATTCTGTTAGCCAATGCATATTTATATACATATCAAGCCATTTTGACTTTCATAGCATCTTAATTCCTGATTCCAAAGTTAAAAAAAGAGATATTTAAAATGAGCAAACAATCTCTCATATTCTCCAACAACTGATTCCAGTTTATTCCACGGTCACCTATTCCTGCTAATTATCCCATCTGCAGACTGCAATAATGTCTGCAGTACGCAAGCTTGCAACAGTGCTGAAATTAATCAACCCTGAAACAGCACTATGAGGAATAGAATGAGGATCTCACAGATAAGGCAAAGCGTGGAACAAATATGGATCGCATATTCCAACAAAAGATTGCTAATCTAATGTAATTCACTTCACAAGTTAACTGTGCAGATCTTTACCAAAAAGACTGATCTATTTACTGACACCTGCCACAAGCCTGTTCCAATAGTATCAGGGCATGATCACGTGCACAGTGTGTTGTGAAGAACTCTATATTTACATACTTGTGTCTAACAAACTTGACTTTTCTGTGAAACTTGACAATACTGTGAAAATACTTTATTTTTCTTACCGTATGCAGTTTTATTATTGTTTCCATGCACACAACCCTGGCTTTATTTGTTAAAAAAAAAGATTTAAAATAGATTTTTAAAATAAAAACACTAACCTCTACCTAAAAAGCATGACATGTATATGTTAAGATCATGCAGAAGATCCTACCTGCTGGCTGTGGTCTGTCTGCAGTGCTGTCTGAAGGGCATCAGGTGGTAGTTCATGGCATCCAGGAGCAGTTTCTGGCACACGGGGTCAGTCCTCATAAAGTCCACCGACTGCACCCTCTCCACCAGCTCCGGGGCAGGGATGAGGGCGAAACGCAGGCGCTTCATCAGGTCGGGAGCGTAGTGCATCCTGGTCTCCCTGTCGTGCTCCAACCACAGCACGGACATCTGAAAGAGCGCCAGCTCCGACTCCACGGGCGGAGGCAAGGCGTCCAGCATGGCGCACATCTCCTCAAAGTTCAAGAGGAGCACGTCCTCCACCAGGTACTTGTTGGCGAGCTTCTTGGTCTCGTCCAGCCCGTGCAGAGCTGCGATCTTGCAGATCTGCTTGTAGTTTTGCACCGAGATCTGGTCGTTGAGGAACTGCACGCTGAGTTTGGTGATCTGGGGGATGTTGAGGATCTTGCTGACGGAGAGCACCTCCTCCACCGTGTCCAGGGAGAGGGTGACGTTGGCCGTGTAGAGGTACTCCAGCACCAGCCGCAGACCGATGGAGGAGCAGCCCTGCAGCACCAGGTTGTTGATGGTGGAGCGCGGGCTGGGCAGGAGCTTGTCGTCGGGGGAGGAGGACGGGGTGCCGCTGCTGCCTTGGTCCTTCGCCGCCAGCCCGTCTTCTCTGCTCAGCATGTGCGTGGAGAACAGGGACCTGAAGTACTGCGAGCAGGACGCCAGCACGGCTCTGTGGCAGTGGAACTGCTGTCCCTGCGCCGTGAGAGTCACATCGCAGAAGAGCTGCTTCCTCCATAGAAGGTTGAGACCGTGCAGCAGAGTGTCGCTGTGAGTCGGGTCAAACGTGGAGGTTCGGTCACCCGATCTGGACATGACTTCGGGGCTGCGCACACCTCCTGCGAGTAAACAATGCCATTGGTGCACTACACTGCATGGAACTGAAGCATATGCATTCTGAAAGCATCTCATTCATGCATGCATGCAAGCAAGTTCTCACCCGTATATATAACGCATGCATGCTAATGTATTAAGTTTGCAGCACGCATCAGTCGCTTTTAAACAAACCACACGAATGCTTGCATACCCATCTATATATCTCGTGCATGCGTTCGTGAGCACGTCAAATCCAATGGTCGCTGCGGGCTGGAACAAACTATGCAAAGCCCGCGATGTAGCCTCCAAACTGCCCGCTATCTGTTATCCGGCCTCGCAAACACACACCCCCTCTTACAAGACATAAATGCATGCACACATTCCCCCCGATATGCGATACAAAAGCAATTAGTTTGTCTCCCGCAACATCAGCATCACCACCATAGATGTGCGGTTGCGCATCGCTTTGGTCGGCAACAACACAATGCAATCGCACGCGCGGTATTTATCACCCAATCTGAGACAGAACACCAGAAGAAACGGCAACTTTCAGCCCATGGAAAATTTACGCACAGTGCGCACCCGTACTGAATGCTAGTAGTAGGTATCCAAAACTTACCTGACTTAAAGAAAAGTAAAGCCGCGGCTCCTTCTGTGCACTTTCTTTGTTCAGTCCTGTTGGAAAAGTCTATGATCTATGGATCAGAATCCTAACCATTGATCCCCGCTCATTCAAGCTCATTGATCATTTATGTTTCCTCTGAATTAACAAGAAGAAGAAGTGTGTGTGAGTGTGAGAGGAGCTGTGTGCTTTCTGCAAGAGAAGAAGAAGAAGAAGAAGAAGAAATATACGTGTGACAAATTATGCTACCAAGAAACAACACATCATTATCCTTGGGCCTGGGGCTCAGTGAGTCGTAACGAGAGTAATAGGAAATCCACGGTCGGGGAGAGAAACGGACGCGCATGGCCGGTGGAGAGAGACCGCGCAGGGGTATGGATGCTGGAGAGACTCGCAAAATTATGGCTCAAGGCTATTGTAAAACTGTCGAGCGTAAATGACTGCGATTTCAAACATCTATGGAAAAAGAGGAGAGGAGAAAAGGCGAGTCTTTCCTCTCTTTCTCTCTGCGTTATGGAGAGAACCGTCAAGTTTTAGTGCGCATTGCTAATTAGTCAATTTCTCTGTTCCTTCACAGCCCGACGCCTCTGCTGCTGAGCTGAAACTGCTAATTTCTGGGACCAGCCTTTTTTTTTGGGCTCTGAACGGGGGATGGATGAATGGCTTGTCTCGCACAAATGACAAAAAGCCCCCCTCTGCCTTAATCTCCATCGCCAAAATAACCCCATCTTTTTCTCCCTTTGCTTAGTCCTTCAAAAGAATGAACAAGGGACTTTGGGCAAACTTGTCTTGTGGTCTTGAGTGAGCATCATGGACATGACATGGAATGCAAATCAAATTTTATGTCTTAAAATGAAGATGAGTTATCTGTCTGATGAGCCAAATAAATTCATAGTTCTCCATTGTTTTAAACAGCTTTTTAAACAATAGTACTTGACATGAATTAATTTATTTGATAAGTCTGGAAGGTGGAAACCCTCAATAAATGAATGCGTTGACTTGCATCTTTCAATTGCATAAGAAGCTAAACATTTAAAAAAAAAAAAAAAAAATTTTTTATACTTGTATGGTCACTGTGCATTAAAATGCATCTCTGTTCACTAAAATAATGACCTTTGAATACAGTGTTTTTACCAGCTTAAATAGTGGGACCATCGCTTTATATTCATCCAAGTGTCTTGGTCACACAACTGGCAACCTTGTACGTAGCAACTAAAACAATCTGCAGAAAAAGCAGATAGCAGGTAACTAAATCTTCATATTATAACATAAAATAGTTGCTTGACATGCAAGACGGATTTATAATGGTACATAGCCATCTGGAAAACAGCATCGAGCTTACAAAGCCATTAAAAGAAAAGGTTTGAGATAAAGCATATGGATCAAGTGAAGAATTAAACTTTTTTGTTTCCATTTTTTTTTTTTTGTTGTTGTTGTTTCGGAATCATATAGCACTTCCTGTGCTCCTAATGAAAGTTTTACTGCTGATGCATTACTCATACGTCCTCATGCGTTCTTTGATAGTTCTCCTCACACACTGTGCCTTTCAGTGTAGTGAAAATCTTAATAGAATAATCTGAAAAAAGACACTAATACAATAGCAAAAATGCACCTCATAGAGAAATGCATATAGATTGCTGACTGGTGCCACCTGTTCTCCACTAACTATATTGAATATAAACATAAATTGCATCAGATTAAAGTATTTTTGGATGATTTTATATCCATTTGCAAGTTGCAACCAAATTGCAAGCATTATTTACCAGATATACAGACCTAAACATGTATACAGTATATTTGAGACTATACTGTAAGCTTTCATGTGTCATGAGTTTTAAAGATATATTCTTTTGCTGCATTCATTAAATGCCCTCAACAGAGACATCCCAAATCTTAGTGTTTTTCTGTATTGGCACCACTGATCAGACAGACAGATGCTAGCAGTATCATTTGATGCTATGCCTAAAATGAAAGCATGTGCCTTTGTGATCAGCGATCAGTCCATTTCAGAATATAGTATGAGCTAAAGGAATAAAGTTAATAAAATATAGAACATATACAATATATCAAGTCATGCAGCATTGCGACGTATATGCCCAATTAGTCAAACATATGTACTGTTTGTTAGCAGGTAAGATTAACGCTTCTAAATCTTCATATTATAACATAGATGCTTGACATGCAAGACAGATTTATAATGGTACATAGCCATCTGGAAAACAGCATCAAGCTTACAAAGCCATTAAAAGAAAAGGTTTGAGATAAAGCATATGGATCAAGTGAAGTATTAAACTTTTTTGTTTCTGTTTTTGTGCTTTCGACACCATAAATGGCTTGATATAGCACTTCCTGTGCTCCTAATGACAGTTTTACTGCTATGTCCTCATGTGTTCTCTGATCACTCTCCTTACACTACTTGATGAAGTAAAAGAATTAAAAGTAACTGTTCACAACATCGATATTTAAAAAAAAAACAGATTCATAATTGTCAGATTGTTAACTGTTTAATGTAATATATATAAATCTCAGGTAGATGTGATTGGTGACTTACTGAGAGATTTGTGTCACTATTACTCTTTAAGCAAGGTATTATATAGACTGCATCAATCAACATTTACTGACATTTGCATTGTTACCTAGTGTTATTATAGGGTACAATTACACGACAACTTTGTACTAAAAATGGAAAAGTTTTTTCTTTGCATTTTTTTTTTTTTTGCGTACAGACGACAATATTGTCAAAACGCGAAAACAATAAAAAAACACTGTATTCTGCTGCCAGGCCAGTAGATGGCGATGTGACTTTGTAAAAAAAAAAAACAACAACACGCCTATAAACTGAACACATGCGTATGACGTCACCGTTTTCACAAATTTGTGTTTTTGTAGTTTACACAGAGACGATAAAGGTATTGTTTTCACAAACTTGCACATTGAAACCTGTTTTCAAAAGTTTGCGTTTTCAGGCCCCCAAAATGCATAAAAAGATTTCCATTTTTAGTTAAAACGGCCCCTTAGTTATTGATCTACTATTACAGTTTTTATTAGTATTTTGAATTTATTTAGTTAGTTATTCTAGAAATTCCAGTTCAACTAATGAAAATGAGAAATTTTGCCTTGGCAACTAGCTGAAATAAAAAGTTGATGTTTTTTATATTTTATTTAGTTAACATTTGTTTTATTTCTAGTAACAGTTTTTTTTATGGTTTTACTTTTGGTGAAGTATAATAACCATGGTGTTACCACAAGACTTTTGTGCTCTTTCGGTTGTTCTGGGAGGTTTCTAAGGTGTTGCTAATGTAGGTTGCTTACTGCCCATCTCCATGTCTTTATGACAATCTGGTCTCAGTTCCATCCTAAAACATAAATAAATGGGATTTATTAATTGTTTTATTGTTTGCAAAGAGAAAATCATAAGTCAGATTCCTTAGAAAAACAATAACACACATCAGCTCAACAAAATGCATGATTTGAGGTATCACAAGTGTTGCAGGTTGAGTTATGTACTGAAGGTTGTGGTTCATGGCTGAAATATACTGACTTGCAGCACTCGAAGAATCAATCTACATACTGGAAGAGCGTTTGATGAAAAGTAGTAATTAAGGTTTATGAAGTGAAAATTTACAACAAATGTTAAGTGACAGCTTTAACGGAGATCTACCCTTTGGTTTTCACCTTTTTGAAAACCATTTTATAAATGGATTATTTGAAAGACCTGGGATTACAATGACAGTTTTCCTCACTCCTCCTCAGTGAAGAGTCTGCGCTCGTGACTTGAAGAGACCAAGGGGCTCAATTGATATGACATCAGCTAATTCTCTGTTGACTTGTTATACAGGCTGAGATGGCCGTCTTCGAATCTTTAAGCTCTGTACTGCTACAAGGCTCTCCGGGGGCCCACGGACTTTAGACAGAGGGGCACTTGGCTTGTGCCATGTTATGGAGGGGTGTTGAGCGAGCCTCGTCACGTTAGAAGCGGAATCTTTGGACTAATTAAACCCTCCGAGACCACGAAACGCAGACCAGATTTACAACTCTCTCCATAACTGTTAAACCAACTCCTATTTATCGCTCAAATTACAGACACTGCACCCATGAGTGGACCGCAGGCCAGATGTCAGTGGAACTGGATTTTGTCACACTCAGGATGGAGGTGCATGTACTGTATGTGTGATGTTCAAGGTGTGGAGAAAAAAAAAATGTCCAATCAAGATACGGCTACAGAAGTCTGACTATGGTTGATTGGCAGAGACTGTTGAAATACTTGACAGTCATTTGCTTTTAAGGTTAAAACCCCAATACATATTAAACATTGAATTGAGAAAGCCTTTGAAATTCAGACAGAAAGGTAGATGGATAGACAGGCAGACAGACAGATAGACAGAATGATAGATGGAATGATAGATAGATAGACAGAGAAACAGACAGACAGACAGACAGATAGATAGATAGATAGATAGATAGACAGAGAAACAGACAGACCGATAGATAGATAGATAGATAGATAGATAGATAGATAGACAGAGAAACAGACAGACAGACAGATAGATAGATAGACAGAGAAACAGACAGATAGGTAGGTAGATAGAACGATAGAGAGATAGAGAGATAGATAGATAGAGAGATAGATAGATGATAGACAAACAGACAGACGGATAGACAGATAGACAGAGAAACAGATAGATAAATAGATGATAGACAAACAGACGGATAGACAGATAGATAGACAGACAGACAGACGGATAGATAGATAGATAGATAGATAGACAGACAGACAGACGGATAGATAGATAGACAAACAGACAGACGGATAGACAGATAGATAGACAGACAGACAGGCAGATAGATAGATAGATGATAGACAAACAGACAGACGGATAGACAGACAGATAGATAGATAGACAAACAGACAGACGGATCGATAGACAGACAGAGACAGATAGACAAACAGACAGATGGATAGATAGATAGATAGACAGACAGACAGACAAATAGACAGAACGATAGACAGATAGACAGACAGAAGGATAGACAGACAGACAGATAGATAGACAGACAGACGGATAGACAGAACGATAGATAGACGGATAGACAGACAGAACGATAGATAGACGGACAGAATGAAAGATTGACAGACAAATGGATAGATAAATAAACAGACAGACAGACAGACAGATAGATAGATAGATAGATAGATAGATAGATAGATAGTTAGACAGAATTATGAGAATGATGTTAGCTTAATGATGCTAAAATAGAAGGGTCCAAGTTCAATCCCAATCGTGATGCATTAACATTGCGTATATAAAACAAACAAAAAAATTGCATTGCATTTACAATATGCATTTTCCAATGTTACCCAAACTAACATACAGATAAATATAATCAGTATATGAGCTTCTTGAAAATTGAACCTGTGACCTTGGTGTTGCACTTCTAGTTGAGCTACAGGAACATGATCTGATTGAAATCACTTGGGGGGAACTAAAATACTAAAAATCATAACAGCACATCAAGGCATGACTACAAATGCTGTCTTAATGCATAAAAACCTGTATATTATCCCATTTACCTTCAGCGAAATCACGCCCTCTCTGCAAACATACATCGTTAACACAAAAAGAAAGCTAATCTAAAACAATCTATCTAAAGAAACAAGGCTGAATGGGTCCAAGCGAAGGGAAAGTTTGAGGTTGAAACTCTTCCAGGCATATTTCCTCTGCCTGGCTGCAGAGGAGAGAGTATGCTAAGATAGAAAGTATTATTTTCCTAAATGGAAGGTGTCAGATGGTCACGCTGAGGTGATCGGCTGTTCGAGATCACTGCTTCCCATCTGCAATTTGTGACGTGTGAAAGATTCAGCCCAAATGTGCTCACAAACTGGAAATCCACAGCACTTTTTCTTATCGGTGCCAAGCAAGATAACCAGCTGCTTTACAGATCAGGGAACATATCATATTAATATCATGGAGTGTTGTGATATCATCTTGTTTGTAAAAATATTTTTGTTAACTAAGTGTGGTGGGACGGCAACCTCTGAAAGTGGCTTTTTTATTTATTTATTTATTTTTTATTAAATCTCATTTTTGCACAAAGTATGTGAAAAGCTTTCGCATATTAGGCCACTGGCTGGAACAGGAATTATTTTGTTTAAATAAATGGAACACTGCAAATTTATTTACTACGGCTTTTGCATTCTGTGTTATCATTACTGGATGATAAAATGGTGAGCTAGTGTGGAATTACATGCAATATTACATGTCTTCATTGTTGAAATACCCCTCTAAATACAAGGTCAAAGGAATGGTACCAAACATGATCGAACCATTAGATGCATTGGATGACACCTACACCACTCATGATGTTAATAAATTAAAGCTAATCTTGTTAGCGTAGCACTGGGAGCAGTGCTTATGAGGTTTTGCATCACTGCTATTAACAAATTACTTTCACTATCAATAACAAATCTGTATCTACACCATGTTCTTGTATTTCTTCCTCTGTATGGTGACATCTTTAGCTTTTTGAAATGTTATAATGTGAGCAGCTAAGCTTTTACATCATATTTTAAAACAATGTCAAATTATTAGGAAGTGCCCCACTTTAACAGTATGCAGACATCATTTACTAAACCATACAAAATGGCAGTCTAGAAAAGAATGTTGTTAGCTAGTTAGTTATAATTCATTTTTTTTCTTTGCCTGTTTGTATTTTCCACCAGGCAAAGATTTTACAGCACACCTCTCCTTAACCAGCTGCACTATTTAAGACATCATTCATGTCCGAATCACAGATGGTTTACCACCATAGACACTGAGGGGGACATAATTAGAAATGGCCAAATTGTCCCCCCCCCCCCAAAATGTGATATTCTTGATGCTGTTGCTGCGCTGTTTGTTGTTAGACTTGACAGAACTTTTTAAAAGTTACATTTTTAGGCTGCTCTGCCTCAGCGGTCTAACAGCGCTCATCCCTGTCAAAATGACTAAGATGGCCAATCAAATCAAAGAAGGCGGGGCTTACTGTTCACAGAAGGCGAGCGTGATTTCCAATGTGACGCTTAGTTTTAGCAGTGAAAGAGGGCGTGGTAAGATATAAGTAGCTAAACGTTTAATATTTGACGACTGTTTTACCATAGTAATGTTCAGCAACTGATATTAATACCCAGTGATGCAAACTATACTCAACTTTTTTTATGAAACTTCACAGTTTTGAATTGAAAGTAAGCTATTATTTATATGATTCATGTAATTCATAACTGAATGTGACGAGACAAGAAACGTTTTGTGTTTTTTAAATATTGGACATACAAATAAGTGTGAATTTGAGTGTACTGCAAAATAAAATATTATTTGCAAACGATTTAAATTGATTTCTTTATAACTGCAATAGACATGGAACTTTTACCGTTCTTATTTCTTTTTTCACTTAAATCCCTTTTAATGCTTTAATTATTTAATTCCTTAAAAAAAACGATACCCCTACCTCCCAGCAAAAATTTTATATATATATATATATATATATATACACTGTATACACATACACAAACAAAAAGCACTACAGAAAAAATAATATATATTTAATATATATTTATTTTATTTTATTTATTTTTTAATCCCCAAAATAATATGGTTTAAAGAATACAAAAATAATATATTAATTAATATATATTAATATATTATTATAATTATATACAGTATAATAAAGTTAAAATAATAGTTTTAATAAATAGAATGTTTACTAAAAGTAATATAGGTTCTTAATAAATTATCATTCTATCCTAGACAGGGCTATTATTGTTAACTAAAGCTAAAACTAAAACCATAAAAATATTTTATTACTTTAAACATTAACTGGGAAAAAATAAATAAATAAATTATATATATATAAACCCTTTAAACATATTTTTCAGCTACTTGCCAAGGAAACATTTCTCATTTTTGTTTAGTTTAAGTTGAAGTAAAATAACCTAAAAAAAAAAAAAGACAAAAACTTAAAAAACGACAAAACACAATAAAATTAAAATGAAAACAGAAAATATAAAAATAAAATCCAACTCAATAGTATATCATTGATACTAAAATAGCACTGCTTCTAGGTTCTATGACAGATCATTGTATAATTGCTGTGATATGCTAATATGTGGCGTATATTCTGTAACTGTCAGTGATAACGTGAGATATCTGGATAATATCTGAGGAACATACTGAGACTGCGGCCCACAGGGGTGTTGATTAGGTGTGGAAGTTAGGCGCATTGTGTCTCCATCACATATGGGGTTCTAATGGGTGACTCCCGGACCAGGTGGGCCCTGGTGTTTAGAGACCTGCAGACGATCACTCATGACAAAGAAAACAGCAGAAGAAGAGAGAGAGAGAACGAGAGGGAGGTATCAGGGTAGTGGGGTGTACCTTAGGGAGCAGCTGGGCAGCTAGGACAGAGGCATGATGGGATACTGGAGGAACACTGGCATGTGTGTGTTTGCACGTGTGTGTGTGCCACTAGCGGGTAGCCACCCTCAGGGTTGGCAGCGGCGAAGGAGCCGTGTGCGCTGGAGCGGCCGTGGACGCAGTGGCGCGATCACCTGGGGAAGGTAAAGCCAGCGGAGCAGAGCTGATGCTTATTTCTGGGGAGAACTGGGAGATTTTATTCGTTAAAGCGGCACCCAAACACTCTCAGCCTCAAAAATATATATAAAAATTCAAACAAAGAAAACCACGTGGGAATTGGAAGTATGAACAGAATCAGATGCTAAATGATTATAAGAATATGTGATCTGAAGTGGATCACCTGAAACAAAACACAAAATACAAAAACATTCTTATGTAAAATGCAGAATTCAACATAAAAATATTTGTAAAAATAGTTTTTACCAATGTGTTTTAGCTTCTAAATTGGGCATAGATGCATAAATGCTGTATATTTAATATATTAATAATCAATAATAATTAATAATCATTTGTATATTTAACACTTATTAACATGCTGAATAAAAGTTTGGGTCAGTAAGATTTTTTTTCCTGAAATAAATTAGTACTTTTATTCAAGCGTGCACTAAATTTAAAATTTAAAATGACATTTAAAATGTTACAAAAGTTGTTACAAATGTTTATTTAAAAATAAATGCTGTTATTTTGAACTTTCTGTTCATCAAAGAATTATGAAAAACAAATGTATTCATGGTTTCCACAAAAAACTGTTTTCATCATTGATAATAATCATAAATGTTTCTTGAGCAGCAAATATTAGAATGATTTCTGAAGGATCATGTGACACTCAAGAATATATTTTCATGTGACACTGAAAAATCATAGGAATAAATTACATAATTAATTTTAAAAAATAATAAAATAATGGTATAAAAAGTCTAACGCAACAATATTACTGTTTTTCTTTTATAGAACTGAAATGCAGTTTCAGGGTCGGCGTCATGGGGGCATTTGCGGGTCATGCTCTCCCAAATATACACACACACTTACAGCCTATATGTGTTTTTAGTGTACACAAACTCACTCATCATCCTTACACAGCTATAACACAACCCTTATTACATCTAAAGTAGCATCATCGCCCTCCTTTTGCTAATCTTACACCAACATTCGAGTCAAAAACAGACATTCGCAGTCTTTAATTTCTCTCCGCTCTTTTGTTCCGATGCCAGCGGTTCCCCCTTTGAAAATGTGCTTTCTGTCTAATATGGTCAGCGCCACACAATTACTCCCTCCAGTGAAAAGTGAAACAAACGCAGGGCATGCAGAGCATTTTGCATTATCTGCGCTCCTTGGATAGTCTAACAATAATAACTGTAAGACAACGTCAAGCCGAGGCTGCCAAGCTCAGCTAGCACTTATTAGAACTTCAGAAATAAAGTTTGAGGTGAAATGGAGGGCTAAAAACTGTTGGATTCAGGAATTCTGCAATGGATTTTTAGAATGCATATACAGTCAAACCAAAATTTATTCAGACACCTTGAACATTTCATTCATCAATACAGTTTATTCACTAAAGTTTAAAAAAATGGTAATAAAATATGACAAGATCTCAGAGTTAAACTGTGTCAGAAGAAAATTAATCTTAATTATGTCAGATAACAGCAATTACGAGGCCAAGCACAAAAGCGGCACAAGAAGCCAGCCAATACGGCTGTGAGCATCAGACCAACTGCAACAGTGAGCAATTAAAGCCCTATTGAGATCATTTTAGGCAAAAGAGCTGAAAAATGATCAAAAATGAGGATTTACTGGTTCATCACTTTCGACCAATAGGTGGCGCTGTGACCATATTAATGTGGTATGGTCAGAGTGAGATGACAATGACACTTGCAAAGTTTGGTGTCAATATTTCAAAGCATTGCAGAGATACAGACTCAACAGTGATTTTGGCATCATGCCTCTAATTCGTTGCTGCAGTATGGGAAAAAGGTTATGTCTATCAACATGAAATCAATAACATTTTACTAAGATCATTTTAGGCAAAAGAGCTGAAAAATGATCAAAAATGAGGATTTACTGGTTCATCACTTTCGACCAATAGGTGGCGCTGTGAACAAATTAATGTGGTATGATCAGAGTGAGGTGACAATGACACTTGCAAAGTTTGGTGTCAATATTTCAAAGCATTGCAGAGATACAGACTCAAAAGTGATTTTGGCATCATGCCTCTAATTCGTTGCTGCAGTATGGAAAAAAGGTTATGTCTATCAACATGAAATCAATAACATTTTACTAAGATCATTTTAGGCAAAAGAGCTGAAAAATGATCAAAAATGAGGATTTACTGGTTCATCATTTTCGACCAATAGGTGGCGCTGTGACCATATTAATGTGGTGTGGTCAGAGTGAGGTGACAATGACACTTGCAAAGTTTGGTGTCAATATTTCAAAGCATTGCAGAGATACAGACTCAACAGTGATTTTGGCATCATGCCTTCAATTCGTTGCTGCAGTATGGGAAAAAGGTTATGTCTATCAACATGAAATCCATAACATTTTACAAGCATGGTCTGAAGATGATACGATTCGATTTTAGTGAAAATTGGAGCAACGGTCTAGGAGTAGTTTGAAAAAGTATGTTTTTAAAGAAAATCAAAATGACTGACAGGAAGTTTGGCTGACTGTGGCAAAATTGGCATCAATGTTCTCAGCATGACCCACGGAATCTAATAAGACCAGTTTCATTACAATAGGCCACATTTTTATAAAGCCATTAGCATTTTTTAAATATGTCGTTATAAAATTTGACCACAAGGAGGCGCTGTCTCAAAACTTATTGTGTACCTTCAGAGCATGATGCCGATGACAAATCCTGAGTTTCGTAATGGTACATCAATGCATTCCTATAATATAGCATTTTATATCATAATACTGTATTGTAGTTAATGGAAATTTCATGTTTTGTTCAATTATAGCGCCACCAAGAGGCACAATCCCACCTAACTTTTGTGTGTCCTCAGGGTGACCCCATACATGTGTGTATCAAATTTGGTGCAAATATCTCATTTCGTTTTGGAGTTATAGACATTTACATGTAAGAGATCATAAAAATGACTCCTGGATGACTTTGTTTTGATTTTTGCCACTTCCTATCAAAATTTTGACATTTGGGCTTTGTCATATAGTTAACCAGCTTAGGTTTCGTGTTTCCTATGGTGGTTTCGTCTCGATCGGACTAACGGTTTCAAAGATATTCGCAATTGTATTTTAAGCGCTAAAACACGACTTGCCGCACAAACCGTAAGTTGAAATCTAGCATGTTTGGTATCGTTGGACTCGGCAAGGATTCAGGAGTCTAAGAATGTGACTGCTGTGAAAATAAGCCAACCAGATCAAAAGTTATAAGCATATGAAAAAACAAATTCTCCACTAGGTGGCGCTGGTCCGAAACTTCTCAGGCTCCTTCAGGGCATTGTCCTGATGACCCATACCGAAGTTTCGTAACAATGCGCTAATGCGTTAAATAAAATACAGCATTTTAGCACAAAATTCAACATGGCTGACGGTGAAAATGGCTGATATGGGAAAATTGGATAGCATTCGACTCAGCATGATGCCCCGAATCCAACGAGACCATATTTATGATTTTTGAACAAACCCATCAGAAGTTATAAGCAAAAATAGCAATTTTTCGTATCTCCGGACCAGTAGGTGGCGCTGCGCGGCGCTGCATGTTGCCTCAGGTCATGCTTGTGATGACATGTACCAAGTTTGGTCTGAATACGATAAAGCGTTGCGGAGATACAGCATTATGTCTATTTTCGCAAGCGCTACGTGAAATTCATTCGCGTGTTTTTCAAAAAGCGATTTGAGAAATCGACTTGAATTCCATAACTTTTTGTCAGCATGGTCTGAAGATGATCTGGTTCAATTTTCGTGAAAATCGAATGTAACGGCCTAGGAGGAGTTCGAAAAAGTAGGTTTTTCAGAAAATTCAAAATGGCGGAAAAATTTTCATGACGGAAAATGACGTCATAGGGTGCAAGCGATTCGTCATGAGCCAAGGAATCAGAGGAAAAAAGAATTTTGTTTCTAACCCTTACGGTTCAAAAGTTATTAACATAAACATAAGTGCAACTTTGGACAGCTGGTGGCGCTAGAGGGATTGAGTTAGAGACTCCAAATTTGCTATGGACCAGGGTCAGACTGTCCTCTAACTGTGTGCCAAATTTCACAACTTTCCCGCAAGCGGTTCTATAGGCTACCATAGACTTCCAGAGCGGAAGAAGAAGAAGAAGAAGAATAATAAAAAATATAGCTGCAAGCAGCAATTACGGGGCCAAGCACAAAAGCAGCACAAGAAGCCAGCCAACATGGCTGGGAGCATCAGACCAACTGCAACAGTGAGCAATTAAAGACCTATTAAGATCATTTTAGGCAAAGAGCTTTAAAATGATCAAAAATGAGATTTACTGGTTCATCACTTTTGACCAATAGGTGGCGCTGTGACCATATTAATGTGGTGTGGTCAGAGTGAGGTGACAATGACACTTGCAAAGTTTGGTGTCAATATTTCAAAGCATTGCAGAGATACAGACTCAACAGTGATTTTGGCATCATGCCTCTGATTCGTTGCTGCAGTATGGGAAAAAGGTTATGTCTATCAACACGAAATCCATAACTTTTTACCAGCATGGTCTGAAAGATGATACGATTAGATTTTGGTGAAAATTGGACCAACGGTCTAGGAGTAGTTTGACAAAGTATGTTTTTAAAGAAAATCAAAATGACTGACAGGAAGTTTGGCTGACTGTGGCAAAATTGGCATCAATATTCTCAGCATGACCCACGGAATCTAATAAGACCAGTCCCATTACAATAGGCCCTATTTTTATAAAGCTATTAGCATTTTTAAATATCTAGTTATAAAATCTGACCACAAGGAGGCGCTGTCTCAAAACCTATTGTGTACCTTCATAGCATTGTACCAATGGCACACCCTGAGTTTCGTAATGGTACATCAAGCATTTATATAATATAGCATTTTATATCATAATATTGTATTGTAGTTAATGGAAATTTCATATTTTGTTCAATTATAGCGCCACCAAGAGGCACAATCCACCATTTTTATGTGTCCTCATGGTGACCCCATACATGTGTGTATCAAATTTGGTGCAAATATCTCATTTCGTTTTGGAGTTATAGACATTTACATGTAAGAGATCATAAAATGACCCCTGGGCGACTTTGTTTTGATTTTTCTGCCACTTCCTATCAAAATTTTGACATTTGGTCCGTGACTTTTAGTTAACCAGCTTAGGTTCCGTGTTTCCTATGCTGGTTTCGTCTCGATCGGACTAACGGTTTTGAAGATATTACGCAATTGTTTTCAGCGCTAAATCATCACGCGCACAAACCGTAAGTCAAAACCTAGCATGTTTGGTATCGTTGGACTCGGCAGGATTCAGGAGTCTAAGAATGTGACTCCCATGAAAATAAGCTAATCAGATCAAAAGTTATAAGCATATGAATAAACAAATTCTCCACTAGGTGGCGCTGGTCCGAAACTTCTCAGGCTCCTTCAGGGCATTGTCCTGATGACCCATACCGAGTTTCGTGACGATACGCTAATGCGTTAAGTAAAATACAGCATTTTAGCACAAAATTCAAAATGGCCGACAGCCAAAATGGCAGATATGGGAAAACTGGATATCATTCGACTCAGCATGATGCCCGAATCCAACGAGACCAAATTTATGATTTTTGGACAAAACCATCAGAAGTTATAAGCAAAATATCAATTTTCATATCTCCGGACCAGTAGGTGGCGCTGCGCCGAAACGCTGCATGTTGCCTCAGGTCATGCTTGTGATGACATGTACCAAGTTTGGTCTGAATACGATAAAGCGTTGCGGAGATACAGCATTATTTATATTTTTCGCAGGCTTCGTAAAATTCATTCGCTTTTTTGAAAACGGTTTGAGCAATCAACTTGAATTCCATAACTTTTTGTCGGCATGGTCTGAAGATGATCTGGTTCAATTTTCGTGAAAATCGGAGTAACGGCCTAGGAGGAGTTCGAAAAAGTAGGTTTTTCAGAAAATTCAAAATGGCGGAAAAATTTTCATGACGGAAAATGACGTCATAGGGTGCAATCGATTCGTCTTGACCCAAGGAATCAGAGGAAAAAAGAATTTTGTTTCTAACCCTTACGGTTCAAAGTTATTAACATAAACATAAGTGCAACTTTGGACAGCTGGTGGCGCTAGAGGATTGAGTTAGAGACTCCAAATTTGCTATGGACAAAGGTCAGACTGTCCTCTAACTGTATGCCAAATTTCACAACTTTCCATAGCGGTTCTATAGGCTGCCATAGACTTCCAGAGCGAGCGGAAGAAGAATAATAATAAAAAAAAAGAACGCCAACGGATACAATAGGTGCCTAAGCACCTTCGGTGCTTGGCCCCTAATTATGTCAGATAACACTTAAGCAAAACATGGTCAGGTCAAAGTGTCTGAATAATTTTTGGTTCCAAATTTTTATCAGTTTTACTGATAGTTACTGATAGAATTTTTAGGTATAATATGTCACAGTTTAATTAGGGGCCCACCGAAGGTGCTTAGGCACCTATTGTATCCGTTGGCGTTCTTTTTTTTATTATTATTCTTCTTCCGCTCCGCTCTGGAAGTCTATGGCAGCCTATAGAACCGCTTTGCGGGAAAGTTGTGAAATTTGGCACACAGTTAGAGGACAGTCTGACCTTTGTCCATAGCAAATTTGGAGTCTCTAACTCAATCCCTCTAGTGCCACCAGCTGTCCAAAGTTGCACTCATGTTTATGTTAATAACTTTTGAACCGTATGGGTTAGAAACAAAATTCTTTTTCCTCTGATTCCTTGGGTCAAGACGAATCGATTGCACCCTATGACGTCATTTTCCGTCATGAAAATTTTTCCGCCATTTTGAATTTTCTGAAAACCTACTTTTCGAACCTCCTAGGGCGTTACTCGATTTTCACGAAAAATTGAACCAGATCATCTTCAGACCATGCCGACAAAAAGTTATGGAATTCAAGTTGATTGCTCAAACCGTTTTAAAAGAAGCGAATGAATTTTACGGCGCTGAAAATAGACATAATGTTGTATCTCCGCAACGCTTTATCGTATTCAGACCAAAGTTGGTACATGTCATCACAAGCATGACCTGAGGCAACATGCAGCGTTTCGCGCAGCGCCACCTACTGGTCCGGAGATACAAAAATGGCTATTTTTGCTTATAACTTCTGATGGGTTTGTCCAAAATCATAAATTGATCTCGTTGGATTCGTACATCATGCCGAGTCGAATGATATCCAATTTTCCCATATCGGCCATTTTGACCGTCGGCCATTTTGATTTATGTGCTAAAATGCTGTATTTTACGAACGCATTAGCGTATCATTACGAAACTCGGTACGGACATTGCCCTGAAGGAGCCTGAGAAGTTTCGACCAGCGCCACCTAGTGGAGAATTTGTTTTTTCATATGCATATAACTTTGATCTGGTTGGCTTATTTTCACAGGAGTCACATCCTTAGACTCCTGAAACCTTGCCGAGTCCAACGATACCAAACATGATGGATTTCAACTTACGGTTTGTGCGTGGTGATTTAGCGCTGAAAACAATTGCGAATATCTTTGAAACCGTTAGTCCGATCGAGACGAAAACCAGCGTAGCAAACACGAAACCTAAGCTGGTTAACTATATGTTAATGCCCAAATGTCAAAAATTTGATAGGAAGTGGCAAAAATCTAAACAAAGTCATCCAGGGTCATTTTATGATCTCTTACATGTAAATGTCTATAACTCCAAAACGAAATGAGATATTTGCACCAAATTTGATACACACATGTATGGGGTCACCATGAGGACATATAAAAATTGGTGGATTGTGCCTCTTGGTGGTGCTATAATTGAACAAAACATGAAATTTCCATTGACTACAATACAGTATTATGATATAAAATGATATATGACACGAATGCATTGATGTACCTTTACGAAACTCAGGATTTCGATCGGCATCATTCTCTGAAGGGACACAATAGGTTTTGAGACAGCGCCTCCTCGTGGTCAAATTTTATAACGACATATTTTAAAAATGCTAATAGCTTTATAAAAATGTGGTCTATTGTAATGAAACTGGTCTTATTAGATTCCGTGGGTCATGCTGAGAACATTGATGCCAATTTTGCCACAGTCAGCCAAACTTCCTGTCAGTCATTTTGATTTTCTTTAAAAACATACTTTTTCGAACTACTCCTAGACCGTTGGTCCAATTTCACCAAAATCGAATCGTATCATCTTCAGACCATGCTGGTAAAATGTTATGGATTTCATGTTGATAGACATAACCTTTTTCCCATACTGCAGCAACGAATTAGAGGCATGATGCCAAAATCACTGTTGAGTCTGTATCTCTGCAATGCTTTGTAATATTGACACCAAACTTTGCAAGTGTCATTCTCACCTCACTCTGACCACACCACATTAATATGGTCACAGCGCCACCTATTGGTCGAAAGTGATGAACTAGTAAATCCTCATTTTTGATCATTTTTCAGCTCTTGCCTAAGATGATCTTAGTAAAATGTTATTGATTTCATGTTGATAGACATAACCTTTTTCCCATGCTGCAGCAACGAATTAGAGGCATGATGCCAAAATCACTGTTGAGTCTGTATCTCTGCAATGCTTTGAAATATTGACACCAAACTTTGCAAGTGTCATTGTCACCTCACTCTGATCATACCACATTATTTGGTCACAGCGCCACCTATTGGTCGAAAGTGATGAACCAGTAAATCCTCATTTTTGATCATTTTTCAGCTCTTTTGCCTAAAATGATCTTTATAGGTCTTTAATTGCTCACTGTTGCAGTTGGTCTGATGCTCCCAGCTGTGTTGGCTGGCTTCTTGTGCCTCTTTTGTGCTTGGCCCCGTAATTGCTGCTTGCAGCTATATTTTATTTTGTTATCCTCACTTACATACATGAACTATAGTGTCCTGCACCCACTAGTAAAAAAATATCAAAAACGTCTGAATAATTTTTGATAGATAGATAAATCCCTAATTACATTACTTTTTAAAATCAGACTACATTTCATTTTTATCAGTTTCATGATGACTTAATATTCACAAATTGGCAGTAAATTATTCAGAATTCATTGACTCTCCCTAATTCTTTTATATCTAATAAATTTTCCTTTCTCAAAAGTTTTGTCGAATTGCACACACAGACCGGCCACTATTTTCATGATAAAATGACATGAATTTCAGTATATTCCTTACAGAAAGCTATCGAGCGGCTTCAGCAGGCTTCGTTTATGGTGCTTTTGTCATCTTCTACTACAAAAAACTTCTTGGGAGTTTTGAACAACCTGAGGGTGAATAAATGAGAATTTTACCCCAAAAACATTTAGCAATACGGTTATGAGAAAAGAGTGAAGCTTATATATGAGAGTGAGTGTTCATAACATACCTTTATAGATCCATCCAATCAAAATCCATTTCTGCTAAATTGCTCATCACAGATATTACATATGATTAATGACATCTGTAATGAGAAAACACAGATATAACACTACATCCACAATCACATTAGGCCCAAACCTACACAGTACGCATTTATTGTCACAGTGCAAGTATTAATAAAGAGATTTTGTCAAACGTAACTCGTGTTTAATTGCCGTCAGGGCGGTTTGACTGAATCCGTCCTTCAGCATCTGCATTGCTGAGCTTCTCTCCCCCTCTTTTTCTTCATCTCCGTCTCATATCTTTCCCCCTACTGCACCCATCGAATTGGCACCAAACCCTTCAAGATGTCCCCAGCAGGCTCTTGCTTCGCTGGCCGCGTAGTAGACTGTGTGGTTTCCTTTAAACAGCTGTAATTTGTATTTCCAATCACTGTGCTGATTTCTGCTCATTATATTGCTGTTTCACACCGGTAAGTGAGCAAAAGTTTGGATTGATTGACTCTAATTAACTAAAAAACGTTCCGAGCCAGGGGTTTATTACCATGCTAGCTAGCCACAAATGTCAGAGACTTTCACAAATTATTATCCTGTTAAGATGAATGTGTGGGGAGGCAGGGAAGTGTGGAGACAAAGAGAACATATATTATTTTCATGACGAATTTGTTTATCGCTCTTCTTTTTTTTTCTCACATTTTCAGGTGTCTTATTTTCCAATTAAATACACACAGACTCAGCATCTGTACACATTTCAAGGGTTGTCATCGCCTCGTGTTGCAGCATGAAGTCTGCAAGAGTACAAGTATGTACGTCTTGTAATTATGATCTCTGTTTTTGAATTGGCCGTCAGAATATTATAAATTTGACACTGAAAAGTCTAGCTTTAATCATGCATTCAATCTGATTTAACTTAAAGGTGAAGTGTGTAATTTCTGCAGCACTAACGTCACCGAATGGAATTGCGAAAACGATGAACACATTTCCCGAAAACTTTCCCAATGACTGACTTGCCGTTATCTGTTCATATTATAGGAAATAATATAACAACAATATTACACATTATACCTTTTTATTGGTCAAATCACAACATGCTTAAATTCGTCTTCATTTCGGCTTAGAAAAGCTAGTGTTCAATACAGCATCTGTGTATGCGTAATAGAGTCGTCTGACGGTTGCTAACCCACTGTAAGGTTTGATGCATGTTTCTGTTGAAATTAATGGCAGTGGTGTTTCCTGGCCTGGTGTCATTTATTTCACAGGATTGATTGGAGGCTGGAAGAGCAGACAAATGTGTTTGGGAAGTGTTCTAATTTAAAATATGGCTGCCTGACCTGGAAGAGAAAGCAAAGAGACAATCCATCCTTCAAAAACATGACCCGGGTGTCCGAGGTGCCAACAAAGTTTAGTGCACAAACAAAGAGTGCATGATATGAAGCACATCAATACAACAAGACAATTGTGCATAAATATATCCTCAATATGCAGTCATGTGTTGCTGTATGTTATACCTGGAATTTAATATGGCTACTCTACTGAAGCTTAGACTACACCAAATCAAAAATCCATGTGATATAAAGCCAAACCACGGATAAGGAGTGTGTGCCACTACACTGTAAAAAATTATTTTCATGATTTCTCACATTTTTTCTTTTGTCAAACCAACCTAGATAATTAATGTGGTTCAGATAACATAATAATTTTGAGTTTCTGTTGATTAAACCAATCACCTTCATTGTATTAACTCAAATTTTTAATTTCAGTGAACTCAAAATTTTAAGGCAACCAGGTAACTTACTTTTTTTAAGTTAAACCAACAATTATTTTTTACAGTGTAGTTGTAACAATTGGATTTGCAATCTATTTGAGTGGCCCAAATGGCTGTTTTCAATAATATTTATAATTAAAATGTAAAAAAAAATAAAATAAATAAATATATCATTATTATTAAATAAATAATATGTAATTATTTATTGAACATTGGCATTTTATCTGGCTGTTTAATGAATTAAATTATTATTTTTAATTATTAATATAATAATAACAGTAACAATTTTCATTATTATCTTATTGTTATTAATAATAAATTATTTATTGAACATATCTGACTGTTTATTAACTGATTTCAAGTTTCTAATAAATTATTTTATAATAATTAAGTGTCAAATAAGTTATTATTATTAACAAATAAATATTTATTATTCATATAATAATAATAATAAACAATACATTTTTATCTGTTTAATTTAATTCAAACAAGTTTTATATATTATTATGATTAGTAGTAGTAGTACTTGTAATAATAATAATAATAATAAATTATTTAACGTTGGCATCCTTATCTCACTGTTTAACATCTTTCGAATAAATTACTAGTATTAATTATTAATATAATAATTATTATTATGATTATTGTTATTAATAATGCATTATTTATTGAACATATCTGTCTCTTTATTAACCGTTTCAAGTTTCTAATAAATTATTATATAATTATGTTTAAAAAATGTATTGTTAATTATTAATATGACAACAATTATCATTATTGTTATGATTATTGTTATTAATAATACATTATTTATTGAACATATCTGACTCTTTATTAATTGTTTCAAGTTTCTAATAAATGATTATACAATAATTAAGTTTCAAATAAATTATTATTGTTAATTATTAATATAATAACAATTATCATTATTGTTCTTAATAATACATTATTGATTGAACATATCTGATTCTTTATTAACTGCTTTCAAGTTTCTAATAAATGGTTATATAATAATAATAATAATAATAATAATAATCGGCAAGCAATCAAAAATCCATGTGATACAGAGCCAAACCGCGGCTAATGAGTGTGTGCACTAGTGGTAACAATTAGAATTGCATTCTTTTTGATTGGCCCAAATGGCAGTTTTTTAATCATATTTATAATCTTCTATCAAGTAATACAGTTCATTAACTTAATTGTAGTCAGTTTACAGTTGATAAGCAAAATATCAAAGTTCCATCAATGAATGAATGGCACATTACTATAAAACTCAACACATGTGCGTATATTGGCTATAACATGGTTTCGTTCATGGCTCATCCAGTCAAATTTTACAGCCAGAGCTATTCATTGTATAACATTGTCTTTTTCCACCTTTATACTGTGACTACAGTAGGACTAGTTAGTGCTGTTCTGCTGACCACAGGAAGTATGAGTCCAGTTGCTGCCCATTATTATCCACTGCAAATGCAGAAGGGCGGGACACTCATCCACTCTGGCAGTCTCAAAGGTGCCAAAGGATCTCTTTCACTGAGTTTAAAGAGAAATAGTATGCCTCTCAGTCATCCATTAAGTTCTCTGTCTGTATTCTCGGTTTAAAAAAAGTTGTATTGCTGTCATGGGAGTATGTATGCTTCTGGGCCCATTTATTCATGTCAAATGAATCCTATAACACTTTGCAGGGAATATGTCATTTCCACATCTACATAATCAACCCAAAACTGTCACAGCTATACACACTTCAAAAGAAAGCTTCATTGCAGCATCTTAAGTTCTTATCATCAACTATTTTTTTTTAACTGTATGTGGGTCTTAAGTTGCTACATGTTTCTTAAAAGAGAGTTTTAAAAGTGCTTGATTCTAACTGGAACCTTTATTTTAAAGATTGTATAAGGTTTGGGATGTTTAATAAGTTGCATTGCAATTTACACTTTACAAAAAGGTCTAATTTTTAACATTAGTTAACACATATTATTTTTACAGCATTTTATCTTAACAATGCTGTAAAATATAATGTGTTAGCCTAACTAATGTTAAAAATTAGACCTTATTGTTAAGTGTTATAGATTTAAAAAATAATAATAAAAAAAAAACGATCAATATCCCAAGACTTTCATTTATTATCTTTGTTAATATTAGTTAATTAAAATTATTAATTGATTATGTTTGTTGATAACGCATTAACTACATGCAATTTTTTTATTTTAAAAATATATGGACCTTTTCAAATTTCTGGGGTTCTCAGATACAAAAGTTGTCATAGTTTGGTCAACTTCTATTGGTGAACGGAAACTACAACAAATATAATTTTAGCATTCTCATTCGCTCAAATATCAAAAGAAAAACAATCCATGATAGCATTTCTAAATGAAAATATTTTTTTTCCTAGCTAGATTCAGGATGTTAATAACTGTGGACACATGTCATCACAGTCTTTGAAAAGGCTAGTAAATGTTGAAATTAACATTAATCAGATTAAAGGCACAGTATGTAAGTTTGGCCATTAGAGGTGGCATATTCAAAACAATAACAAAGGCTTTGATGATGCAGTGAATGAGCATGGAATCATGGGAGTTGTCATCTTCAGCTCCACAGCTGATTGAAAGCAATCTGACAGGACTCAGGCAGAAATCATGGTCATGGATGAGCTAATGTATTAAAGTTTTATAAAAGTTACTGTGGTATGAAGCAGGGCGGGCCGAGACCCATGGGAGCGGAACGAGCTCCGGAAGGATGTATGATGGAATGACGACAGTGAAGGGCGAGAGAGGACCAGGACATTATATGTTTTTATTTTGCTTATATGCCGCAGTCGGCCACTGCCGCTCCTTTCATTTTGTTGTTTATATATATTTTACAATTAAAGTGACGTTTAACGTCTGCCCCCTTCTTACCTGAACCTGAACTTTGTTACTCATACGGGTCAGTTTATTCTATGAATTAAAATTGCGGGGTAACGCAGCACTGTTTTACTTGGTCAAAACAATCATACTAAAATACTTTGAGTGTGTTAAAAGTAGTTATGTGCATTCGCTCGTGGCTGGTATGAGACACTTGATATTAGAATATCATATTAATAAAACCTGGATGACTTGTGTTGGTAAATGGAATGCAATTAATTTTAAAATATATTGTATGGTGGAAAAAATGCTGTATTATTGTTACTACAAATAAAGCTCTTTCTGATTATGCTATGTTAGCCACTTGACAAAATAGCATTGTTTGAGGCATGTTACAAACATGTTACTCGCGGTAGATCAAGAAAACGAGAGATTCAAACAAAAAGACTAGCATGTTGAGCTATATAACAATGATTACTTTTCTGTCGATAAAGGTATCTAAACAGTTGCTCACCTGTCTAATAAAACACATAACATATCAAAGAGTTTTTGGTGTTTCCATGGCTTCTACGGAAGTAAAACAGGAAATTGAGGGTAACGCGAATGTGACATCATTGACAGGCGACACAGTGACACAGTCCGTTACACTGGTTAAAATAGCTGATTTCTCTGGATTTAAACATTTTTGGAAACATTTGGGATAATGTAAGTACACAAGTCAACAAAATATATTTGGATATTTTAATCCAAAAATCTTACATATTGTGCCTTTAATAAATGTGAGTTTATTAAAGGCACAATAATGTTGAGAGTATTGTTTATTGTTAGTCCGTCTTAACTAATGATAACAAAAAAGGCCTTATTGAGAAGTTTTACTCAACAATCTAATGAATAATCCTAATTATACCAAATATTCCAAGAAGGATGTCACTTTTTAATGTCTTTGCTTAGCTATGAGATTTCGATCAGATGTAACAGACATTTCATTAATAATTTTGTTATTTTACATCTCACCAGAGGAGGCACAACAAAACACAAGGGTAAAAAAATAAAAGTAAAAAGGCGCATACACCAAAACATCAAAATGAAAACTCATTTTTGTAAATGAAACCTATTTGTCGATAGAGCACATCAGTCTTGTGAAGCGGGGTAAATTAGAAGGCTTGCGTTTCGGTGGGGTTGTGCAGAATGCCAGTGGGTAGCGTTCACACAACATCCCTCTGTGCATACTATTTACCCCTGGATTGCTTCAGGCTAATGTCTCAATAATTTTCCCTTTTTTTTTTTTTTTTTTTTTTTCGCAGGTCCTTCCCACAAAGGACTTGACTAATGATCCATGGACAAAATGAAGCATTCAAATTTATTCATTAATCATTCATCTCCAGCTCATTGAAAATGCTAAACTTCCACAAAATTAAGATTGAATATTGAAAAGTGATTGAGGGAGACAGCTCTCTGAGGAGACAGGAAAAGAGAGGATAAACAAGCCAAAAAGGAGGGAAAAAATGACAAAGGACGCAGAGCGAGAGGCGGTCGAGACCAACCCGAGCCTGGTTAGGGTTACGCAGGTATACTATCCCCTAGTTAAGGTCAGAGGGGTTTAAGTAGGTGTAATTAGATCCAAGAATCTAGAGAAGCGTAGAATTTCTGTCAACACAGCCCCCTAATTATTCTCTTTTCCAATTAATGGTGACATAGATTAATTATCTGATGAGGCAAAGCCAATTGCAATCATTCACCCCGCTAAAATTAGATCATTCCTGACAGTAGCATGAAAGTCACCTGCTTCATTGTTATGGATTGGGCCGTGAGCGTCGGACAAGGGAGAGAGTGAAGCATGCTGGGGGTTTAAGTAAGTTGTCTGGCGCAGGTGAGCGTCCAATTACTCCGCTATCTGAACTGTAGGCATCTTCCTGCTCGATCCGCCGGCATCTGCGATGGGTCTGTTTGCTTGCTGCGGGACATGGCTGGTAGTTGAGTCATCTGTCAGCGAGAGCAGGAACTCAGAGAGGCGCTGGATTGCGTTTGACAACTCCTCCTGTTTAAATAGGCAAGCAAATGGAATCAATGAGTGTTGGCTAATTCAGTACAAAAACCTGTAGTGGAGCGGGAGCTTCGGCCCCACATAAATCTATAATACTTGGAAAGGCCAGTATAGTTGGTCACCAATATATGTTGTGTTAACAAGCTTTCTTAGCAGTTCCATTCAATTTAAAGGCAATTTAAATATATGCACTACACAGTAACGTTCAGCAAGATTTTTTTTTTTTTTCTGGAAAAAAAATCAATACATTTATTTAGGAAGGATGCATAAAGTTGATCAAAAGTAATAGTAAAGATATTTATAATTTTACTAAAGATTTCTATTTCAAATAAATGCTGTTCTTTTGAACTTTCTATTCATCAAAGAATCCTGAAAAAAAAAGCATCACAGTTTCCAAAAAAAATATTAAGCAGCACAATTGTTTTCAACACTGATAATAATAAGAAATAATAAAAAAAATAATTAAAAAAATAATAAGAAAAATAAAATGTATAACAATAGAAAACAGCTATTTTAAATTGTAATAATATTTCGCAATATTACAGTTTTTTATTTTATTTTATGTATATATATGTATTAGGAGATGCACTGATATATCGGCCAATAATCGGTAAAACACCCGATAGTCAGGGCCGATATATCCTGTCAATCAAAAGATGGCAGGAAAATGCACTGAATTTGTGAAGAAAATGCTAAAAAAACAGTTTGATGTTCAATATTAATATTAGTTATATGAATTAATAACATTCAGAAAGTTAAGAAATATTAATTTAATCTTCAGAATGTAGTTAATGTGTGTTAATATTAATTTGAGTAACGTGTTTATGTTTATAACTGATACCAGTTACTCTGAAACAAGTTGATGAAATGGAGATAAAGTTTTTATTTGCATTTCTTTTAAAATATAATAATTAAAATATAATAACGAATTATTAATTTTAATGAAATAATCATTAATTTAAAAGAAGGTATAAAAGGCAGAAACACCAAACTATCTGTATTGTTATCGGTATTGGCAGATATAACTCTGAATAATCGGCTATCGGTATCGGAGGAGAAATTTAGTATCGGTGCATCTGTTATACATATATATAAGGGGCATTTCCTCCAAGGAGGCAAGGGAGGCAGTGCATCCGCAAAAAAAAAATAGGATGAGAAATTAATCAATATTACATTTAAAACAACACAAATATTACAAATTATGACATTAAAAAGAGCGCAAGTCACTCGTATTTCTAAAGGAACACTGCCCAACAGCGACACCCGCAGGTAAAGTTACAGCAGGAGTCATGCCTCCCTTTTCACTCATAGAAAACCATTAGACCCCCGGCGTGCGGTGGGTTTTGTGGGGGGTAACTGAATATGAATGGGGGAAAGTCACGTGAGAGGAGGCAATGTCTCCTTCGCGCTATGATTCGATGTAATTGGTTATGATTGGATATGATTGGTTTGTGTGATAAATCCCGCCTCTTGTTTACGTGCACGTTCCGCGCGTCAGTTTGAATGAAAAAATGATGGCGTCAATGGGAAGACTAATTGAAAAGTAAGTAAACAGATCACCCAGTTATATATCACTGCTTTATGTCACGTCAAAATCAAACTTGAAATGGACTGAAAACATGATGACTGCGGGATTTTTTAGTGCAATCAGCTTGGTGAAATTAAAAATACATCTTTGTGTCTGTGACAGACGGTGTTTACGGAGCAGGACTGATGATCCAAAATAGCCTAAGTTGACTATTAAAAAGAAAAACATCAATACACAAATAAAATATTTTGTATAATTGTTACAGCCTTATTATTTTGGAATTAATGTAGAAATGCTTAAAACACTAACTTGATGAGATTGACTTGGTTTTGATAAATAGAACATTACAATACATTGTTAATGTAAAATTACATTCTTTTGATGTAATGTAAAGTAAATGTAAAGTAATGTTCGTTTAACAAGGAAGATGTGTCAACGTTAAGAGTAATGCACATGAATTTACATTTGTTTTTTCAATTGTTTTGTCAGAATACACCGATACTTTTGAAGGGTTGTCTGTAAAACGGATTAGATATGGCATTTACTAGTCAAACTTTGACCGATTCCAAAATGCGACACTGACAACTTGAGACACTTTTATTTTGTACTGTACGACAGGAGATTGAGAAAGACAAAACAAAGGAACGAGAAAGACGGTGTGCGCCACACTCCTGGTGAACTGTGCGTGTGGGTTCAGTGCATGCCTGTTTTAAAAAACCTCAGCAACCAGTTTTTCTATTAAACTGCCTTGCACTGTCAACCAGCTTGGGAACTGAGCTGGCCTAGCCATGCAGAAATTTTCTGACTAACAATTATATCAGAAACAAGATCTTGGATTACGGTCCCTCGAGAGCAGCGCAGTGGGCGTTCGCTCCAATTATTACTGGCCATTCACAACTCTCCACCCTGCTCTCTGTTGTTAGCAATTGTCAATTATGCTATCCCTAGTGTAAACTTGCATAACCCGGAACTGAGTGCCCAATCTTGCAGCGGCGTTACGAGATGACAGGCTTGTACGCTTTCTCTATTTCGTTTAACTCTTCCCCCATCTCTCTACTTCAGTAGAGTTGCTTGGAAGCAGTCATTTGTTCCTCAGGAAGACACAGGGACAAATCAGTGGAACTAGTTTTTGCAACCTGCAACCCTCGGCGGCTGAGGTTCCTCATAAGTAGATGGGTGGACATGTTTTGCTTGTGGTATCTTAGGGAAAGTGTTCGGACAGAATCAGCATTGATAAAAAGTCTTTGCACAAAGGGCACTGCGATAGTTTAAAGGGTTAGTTCACCCAATAATAAAAATTCTGACATTAATTACTCACCATCAAGTCGTTCCAAACCTGTAAGACTTAAATTCATCTTCGAAACACAAATGAAAATCTTTTTGATTAAATCTGAGAGCTTTCTGTCCCTCCATAGACAGCTACGCAGCAAACACTTTGATGCTTCAAAAAGTTCATAAAGAGATCGTAAAACTAATCCATATGAATTGAGTGGTTTAGTCCAAATTTTCAGAAGAGACTCAATAACTTTATATGATGAACAGACTGAATTTAGGCTTTTATTCACAGTTCTATCTAGTAACGTATTAGACAAAACTGTTAAAAAGAGACAATGCTGCCATTCTCAGAGCCGACATTCTCAGCGCCGTCAAAATAAAAGTCCAAAACTTGTCGGCCGGTGCTGATATTTAAAAAATGCCAAATGTCAGCCTTGGCGATATATCAGTCGACCAAAGGCTCAAACATACATGGTTCTATTACAGCGCTGGCTGTCAAAACACGTCACAAATTCAGTGTGATGAAGTTTGTCAATCACAACAGTGGGCATTTACTTGTGTTTCTGAAAGAGTTAATGCCCCTTGAAATGAAGTGTTTGTTACAATGATTTTTTTGTTTTTTTCAAATATTTAAACTTTTTTTGATGCAAAACACTTTGATAACTTCATAAGCTAACCTCCAGAAACATAATATAAAGATCTGAAAATGCATTTCATGAGCCCTTTAAAGTATCTTCTTGAATACACTGTTAGTAGTCTCGTTCAAACTGCAACTTACAGTAGCATCTCGAATACTGTCTATATGAACATTCAACGGGAGTCAAGCCCATAACAGTAACCAAAGTAATATCGAAGATGGCGACATCCATAAAACTGGAAAGTCTTATCACTTTCGATATGACAAGAGTCCAATAGAGCCACGTGTTTATCCATCAAATCTTCATTAAACTGCAGCAGCTTTCATATCTGGGTGGAGAGTGGAGCATTTGAGTCACACAAAACTGACAGGAACAGCTCCGGTGACTATCTAAAACTCTCAGATGACGCACAGCTTATATCTCCGTCGCTGTAAGTTACCGAAAGTGAAACCACACAAGAACGCACACACGTTACACAGCGCGGGTTTTCCAAGAATGCGGCTGTGAGTCCTGATATGCGGTTGTCACTCCCGTAAATAACTGAACTGTGTGTGAACGTAGCCATATTAAGGACTCAAATACAGGACTGACAACCGTATTCTGCTGCTGTGTGAACGTGGCCCTTGTTCATGATACTCCAAATATATGCAGAGTAATACATTTTCATCTACTTCAGTGTCTGATTTGTTGTTGTAAAAACCTGACAATGTTTTCAAGCATGCAAAATAAAGAACAATTATTGTTTGCAAAGTGATAACTGTTGAGATATTATGAATGGACGTAAATATCTTCCCAGAGCCCAAGAGGACCCCCTTGTCAAAGAGACCGGGACAACATTCCCGGATGTCCCTCTGACAACGGCCCTGAATATATTAGTGATTTGAAATATTGAAATATGACTAGAAAACTTGTATGGCTAGAACATAGCTGTTTGAGGCATTACCAAGATGGCTTCCAGATGAACTGACTTGCTTTAAAAAGGTTGTGTTCAATCCGGAATTTTTTTTTTTAATCATTTGTATCAAATAGTACTGTTGATGGAGACAGACAGAGATATTATTTTGGATGATTTATCCCTCTCTTAAATACTTTTCATTAATCATTTGCTCAAATATTTTCGGCTCATCTTTCTAGATTTTTCTAAAATTGCATATTTAATTACCTCATAATGTCATGAGGGGCCCCAGACAGGGTCAGAGGCCCTCCACAGCCCCTATGTCCCATATGCCAGTGTCTGTCTGGCCATTGTATGGTAGTTTGCTGCACAATACGAAGACAATAACAATAGAAAGCTGTGACAAACTAGACTTTCTAATTCCACAAGCCTTTAAAATCTAAGGTTAGCAACTACACAATTTCCATAGTTTTGGGTCATTTGAGAATGGTGACGCTTTATTGCTATGCTTTGATCTACTTTTATTTCACAATGTAAAGTCTCCTATACACAATGCTAGTCTGTGTCTGGGGGAGGAGATCAACACAGTGCTGTGACAAAGTTTAGAGTAAGGCTGCTCCTTTTGTCCTTCACACTCGGAGGAGCTTGAAGAACTCCTCGTCTTCATGCTCCATTCACCAGCCTGACTTCCAGAGCTGGCCTCCCCTGACTGAGCCACAAACACACCGCCGTTCACCTCATTATAAGCACGCATAGCACACCTTCCACTGAGACCAAATGCCTTTTGTGTTAGATCATTCAAACATTGTGGATAATATAGAAAATAATGTTAAATACAAACCTAATTTCATTCATTATTTAAATGTAATTTTAAATGTAATTTTACAGTATCTAAACATATTAGACGGACTCTAGTCTCGCTGTTTTTCCAGCACCTTACGCCATGATCACCAAATTTTTAAGATGTCCTACTGTACGTGAAAGGCAGCGAGTTGACACACAAACCCGCCTCCCCTACTCACTCGTTTCATTTGCTCTGGATGAATATTGTTGGCGTTACAAAGCTTGAATTTCAATGTGGGATTGCGCGTATGGCGCATAATTTTACCAAATCCCGCAGATTTTGTGCTCACACCTAAAGTGCGTGCACATAAAGCCGCCTCTCAGTACTAAATTGAGCTCTTTTTCGCTGTTTATTGCGCTTAAACAGTCAAATACACACAAAATAATGTCAAAATGTCGGTCTTGAGCATTCATGTAAACAGTCAGTTATAAGTGAATGTAAACAGTTGAGAAAGAAAACGAATGTGTAACAGTATATTGGATCCGTGCGTCAGGTCTTAAAGTGACAGCAGCCTAATATACCTGCAGCCAAATTATGAGATAATATTAAAAATATTTATATGGCAGATATTTATCTGCCATATAGATATATCTATCCATAGCCATATGGTTTTTCCCCATGGTTTCAATGTCAAAATTGTGGCCAGTGAAAATGAGTGGCTAGTAACTTTGGAAAACCACTAGCCACAGTGGATGGTGAGCAAAAAAGTGAATGTCAAGCCCTGATTTTATGGCAATGTGCACACTCTGCCAAACATCTCCTTGTGTGTTTCATGGGAGAAAGACATGATGAGGGTGAGTAAACAATAATTGAATTTTAATTTTTGGGTGAAATATTCCTTTAAGGACCAACCTCATCTTAACCTCAACAAGCATTACAATGAATGGGACCCATTGTAGTATATAGTGCAATACTTACAAATAGTGTTGTGTGTGTGTATGTGTGTGTGTTTGTAGGGGTACTAAAGAGCCCATACCTGGAGGGCTTTCATTTTCTGGTTGTTCTGGTTGGAGAGGGTCTGGAAGCAGGCCAGCTCTGCCTGGCTGTAGACGCTGCGGTGTTTGAAGTATTTTAGCATGGCTTTGTGCATCCTCTTCTGCAACAAAGAAAGCTGAGGAAGAAAGAAAGAAAGAAAGAAAGAGGGAGAGAGAGAGAGAGAGAAAAAAAAAGAGGGGGAATTGGTAAGGCAGGAGAGGAAATTAATGGCAGTGTTCAAGAAGAATGATGGAGGGGAATAGAGAAAGCAGTCAATAGCCCATTCTGCAGTACACGGGGCTGACAGGAATTTCACAGTCTCTTGCTCTCCCTGCCCACTCATGTGCACTGGGCGGAAACCAGTCACATCTGGCTGCCAGGATGGGGGGTTAATTTTCTCTAAATGCTTCAGCGGTTTTGTTCTAGCTCAGGCAAACTCGGTGACTGCAAAGCTGATGAGTAAAATATTTCGACTTCACTCACTTTAACTTTATACCAATCCCCTCCAGACATATTTTACACATACACAAAAAGTCATGAACCCCCTGCCGCAACGAGAAATTATTCCGAGTATACTGGAAAAAAAGAAAAAAAAATTGAGAGAGAGAGAGAGTGTGTGTATATGTTTGTGTGTGTGTGAGAGAGAGAGATTAGAGAAGAAAGAAAGAAAGAAAGCATGCTGCTCTCTTTATTATTTGTGCAGTTTTCCAGAAAAAAAGGGGGTTTCAATTCAGAGGGATGTCGTCCCTTGTTTCGCCCCATCTCTTCTCTCTTCCTTTAAGCTTATCATTGCTTGGCAATGTGTTCTTCGGAGCATGAAAAAACTAAAGCGAATTAGCACAGCCTTTAACTGAACGAGTACAAAAAATGTCCTTTATGGAGCTGTGTCAAAAAAAACTGTCCTATCCTATTAATGCTACAAGTAACAATAGTTACAATATACTGTAGAAAGAAATGTGCAAAAGAAATATCAAAACGACTTCAGTCAAAGTGATGCAAGACACTAATCTCATTTATGCATTCTTTTGTTTATATAGTATCTGTAAAACACACTTGCCTCTCTTGTAACAACCCAACTTTCAAGATGTATACAATGCAATTTCTGTTAGGCCTTCAGGGTTACAATGGCAAACCTGCCACCAACCTTTTGTTTACAAGCATTAAACTGATTCTGGATGTTTAGTTTAGGTAGGCCTATGGTTTGTACATTTTACCACTGCAAGGGGGCGCTCTAGCTCTCTCATTCAGACTAAACCAGCAAATCCAACTAAACTGGCAAAATGCCAGTACATCATTGTATATGATAACCTGTATTATATATAAGTAATATGTTGATGTTGAGGACATAGTTGCAGCATCTATAGTCAATTGATAAAAGTGCAAAACAAAGAAGTTTGTCAGCATAACCAGGATGCCACAGAAAACCACATAAATAATTAAGTGCCATCTGTTACTAGCACACTAATGCAGCTATTTCAAATTTTCATTTTTGGGTGAAATATTCCTAATCATTTTTTATGCTATTTCTATATTGTTTCTTTTCTGTATTGTGTACCACTATAAACCTTAATGTTGAAAATAATTAATTGGTTTGAGTAGGGTAAACTTAAACTAAACAAATTAGTTCAATCAAATTAACTTTTATGAGTACTTAGAATTTAAGTAATCTAAATTGTTTCATATGAACTTGTTTCTTTTAATTTAGACAAAATTAAATGTAACTGAAACTGGGCTGGGATTTCTATTTCCCAGCATGCTTTGCCATGACACTTAAAAGGGAGAGTAATGCTGCGTCCCAATTCGCCTACTTATACTACGCACTAAAAGTATGTACTGTTTTTATGAAGAAAAAGTGTGTAGCAGAAGCTTTGGGATATACTACTTTGTCATAATTGCGTTTTTAACGGATGTTCCGTCGCTTAGTTACGCAACCTGTAACTGATTAAACTGCCCTGTCAATCATCTTGTCACAGTTAAAATCCTCCACATTCAATTTAATTTAATTTCCTACCGTTTCGGAGAGAAATGTAGTCGCACGTTGATCTGCCAGTCATGGGTCTTTCATGTTGAGAACTCCCCGCATCTTTGCATAATGATGCATTTAAAAGTTGATGACCAAATGCATCATTATAAAAGTTCACAATGCTGTTGCAGATGAAATATAATGTGGATAACATTTAATAAATATTTTTTTGTTTTATCTTTATCTTAAACGCTCTGCTTAACCGTTGGTCTCGCACATCCGTCATGTTTGTAGTTTAACACTTTTTATTCGTGTTTGTAGTTCTAATTGAATCCTCGTCCACAGCGCAATGGGTTGTGAGGCAATATTAGCCGTTAGAGTGTGCACTTCGGATTCTAAGCAGAAAAAGTAGACCATCTGGGTATCTTTGGAATACTCATTTCAACATGCTACGATTTGGGACACACTAATTCTATTTTCGAATACTATTTAGGACGGAGAGTATGTGAATTGGGACGCAGCATAAATGCTAAAATTAAGTGCTGTATAATATTTTTTGGTGCAAGATTAACGTTAAGTGGGAGATTTAGTAGTGTTTAATGTTATGCTATACTAATTTAGAGGATTTTCTGTTATGTTGGCTTTTTTGGGGGGTTACCATCATTGTGACAAGAGGAGCATGAGCTTGGTTTAAGAACAGATATATGTTAAATGTTCTATTATATTGCTGTACTCATTAGCAATTGCTATGCTAATTGTTACAAATTAGCAATTTAGCATTTATTGAATTAGCTAGTTAAAGCTAGCCAAGTTTCCATTACTAAAAATACTTAAGTTGAGATATTTTAAGTTAAATGTATGAAATAGCTTACTCAAATATTTCAAGTTAAGAGCACTTAAAATGTATGAGTACAACAATAATGTATGAGCTAGTTCAGCTTACTTAAACTTTTAATTTCTTATCTTAACTGATTACCTCAATTTTTTTGAGCTTTGCCAACTTATTCGGGTTTACAGTGTTTTCTATTTTATATTGCAGTTAACATTAATATTATTACAAGTATATTGTAATTCCAATGCTAATTTATGCTAAATTACATGTTCAACTATTCAGATTTAGCAACATATAGCCACATAAACAGTGCTTTGAAACACCTTCTGAATCAATTTCTCATGATAAATGTGGTGTGTCACAGTTTCATACATATGGAGCAGGTGTTTTAATAGACATCTGATAAATATACAGTCTATTCAGACTATTCATAATGTACCCTATACATACTTGGCATTGCATGGAAAACCTTTCAAAAATGTTAAGCTGTCATAAGAATCCATATTTAATTGAGCGCAGCTTGGCCTACATGTCCTTACAGTTACGTATAGAACTTTAAGAAGAGCTCATCGTAAACCTCTAAGAGATGCGACTACATCCGCTCTGAAGGAGAGAAAGCCGGAGCAGTCTGCAAATAAACAACAAACTGTAAAAAGGCTGAATACTGAGTAAAAGAAAATCAGGCTTTGATCATGAGCGTGGAGAATCCCGTCCACAGGATTTGCCTTTTGCATGCATTTCTCACTTGATAACATTCATGTAGTTAGATGAGGAGTTGTACGAGTATTAGTCTTTTGGGGAACAAACAATGTGTCTTGCTCTTCAGTAGAGTTTTACCATCAGCAGAAGAATAACAAATCATATTAAAATGATCTACAGCTAAAAAAAAAAAAAAAAATGCTATTTACTTAAAGTGACAGATTATGTGTAAATCAGTATAACTAGTAATAATCTCTAGCAACAACAATGCAATGGTAACAATAACAAGCCGTAGACTAATGTCATGTATGAGAGACACAAAGCTTTAAAGCTGAAGTGTGTGATTTTTTTTAGTTTAAATACTTTCTCCTATCATACAGTAGCTTATATGTGGAGATATCAACAAGTAAGACATTTGAAGGTTAATTATCACAAAATGTATAATTACTGTGGTGCTATTGAAACATTGCCCTTGGTGGTTTAGTTTGTGAACAAATGAGTGTTTCGAACAAACCTTTTAAGTGAACAAATCATTCCAACAAATAAAACTCAGCTCACTGAGATTTGTTTTGAGTCTGAATGAGACTCTGAACTGAATGAACTGAACGAACAAGGCATCTCATTCATGAACGAACTCATTCTTGATGTAAAATGACGTAAAGAGGTTATTAAAACTCAATTTATTTTTGGCTACTTTTTTTATAGCTTGATAACTCAAAAAGCCCCTTTCACACAGATTCTGGAAAATACACGGATAATGTGTCCTGGGATTTGACCCCCCTAGTATTGGTAGGATTGGTAGGTGGGGTTAAGATTAAGCAATCAGGTAGTGACTTCAACGAGGGGGGGTAATAATTTGGCAGGGGGTCGAAATTCGGCACAACACTGGGATCATTTGATTTTGGTTCATTCAAACTGAAACGTTCACACATATCCCGTAAAGACACGTGACATCGATGTGACGTAATGTCTCTGCAGCTTCTTAAGTTTGCTTACGATCTGCGATTTCTCTCGATAAACCACGTTTGTGCATTTTTTCCCTTATTTGATCATAAACTAGCACATCACGTACTGTTTCACTAAGCTGGCGAACGATCTCAGCTTCAGCGTCATCACTACGACACACCCCTTACAGCTTTTGTTCACACAGGGTGCGTTCCGGGACTGATCCCGCCAATGTTACTAGTTCCCCATCCTGGGATCGATGCCGGAATCAATCCTGGAACGTGTTTGCGTTCACACAGAAGGCACTCTGTGCCTTCTGTTGATTTCCGAATCAACGTGTTGTGTGAAGGGGGCTAAAGATTATTAAGCTTTATATTAAAAAACTACATTTTCATTATAATCAATTTATCATCATTTCTCTTTCTAGTAGCTTTCCCAAAAGCTTTGTGAATATATTTTGGTCATGGAATCAGATCAGTTTGATGGCAACTACAGTATAATGATGTAACCTACAGAAAGAGTGACTGAACAAATCAGTAAATGAACAAATCTTTCTGGTGAACAGATTAAAGGAAATCTGTTACAGGGATTAATCAAAAATTGCCACCACTAACTGCTCTGTTTAAGCATATAAACTATATGTTTGTTCAACCAATGGTAGATGAGGGAAGCTTTGAGGAAACCTGTTTGAAAACAGTAATTATTTTTCCTTTATGCAACACTAGCGTAGAAATGACACTTCAGCTTTAACCTCTTACTGAAAACCTCTTTACATTGACAAGTGTTTGTTGTTATATACCAATATACACAGCCATATAGTGTTTGGGAATGACTAATGCACTGCACTCTATAGGTACACACTGCACTTACACAGTACAGCTTTGATGAATACCAGCAAAACCACCCATCCTTTAGTGATGGACGTACGTGTCATATTAGCATTTTCCCAAACGTTGTGAGATGCCGGTTCCTGAGAGCGTTTGCATCTGCTACGCGCCTGTTTCCTCTCGCTGCCATGTGAGATGGAATAAACACACATGCACGCCAGAGCAACGCTGTCATGAAGCTTATCTCATCGTGATTAGATTACTGCAGTGGCCTCCTAGCTGACTGCCCAACTAAAACCAACCACCTATGACAGGCTGTGTGGAGCACGCCTGCGCACGCTAGTCCGTGCAAACCTCTCTCTCATCACTATTTTGCATGCCTGCTGTCTATCTCTGATGACAAAGATAGACAACCACATCATTCATACATGCAAAAAATAGCCTTGATGTATACATGCACACGGAGGAAGCCACAGAGAAAGAAATATGTTACCTGCTTGTGATCTTGGACGAAGGCCTCTGCTCTGTTTCTTTTGTCAAAAACACAAACAGCTTCTTGTCTGGCAATCATTAGAGCTCTCTGCAGTTCTCGGTACTCTTGTGATAACTTCAGATTGTCTTTTAGTGCTTTCTGTAGAATAACCTGGAACAGATGTGCACAGGATGTTCTCCGTCAGCTGTTATAATGAAAGGACACCATGAAAAACTAGGACAAATAATATTTAAAGGAATACTTCACTCAAAAATTAAAAATCATTTACACACATTTGTGTCAACCCAAACCTGTATGGCTTTCAAACATTTAGATTCTGAAAATGCACTTTTCCATGCAATTACAATGAATGGACCAAAGCTTCATTAAAAGACACAAAAGCTGATTAAATGACTTATGCATTATATTTCAAGTGTTCTGAAGCCACACGACAGCTTTTTGTGTGAGGAACAGACTGAAATTTAAGTTATTCACTGATAATCTTGCCCTCCAGTGGGCTGTTAACCTCTGTGACCGGATCATTGAGTCAGTGAGTTGAACTCGAGAGCCAGATTAGACAGATTCATGAACAAATCATTCAGTTTTGTGAACTGGATCAACTGATTCATTAAAAACAGCTGATTCAAAAGAATGATTAATCCATGACTAGACACTGCAACTTCTATCATAAACTTATATGAATATACCATGGACACTTACATTTTGTTATGCTTCTCACACAATTTTGTCATATGACTTCAGAGTTGTATGGAGCACTTTTCACTGTAAAAAATGTTTTTTTGAAGTTGTCAATAAAAATAAATATTATTTGAGTATGTTTTACAAGAAACTACACATTCTACTTATATTTTTCATTTTTAATTCAATGTGGTACTTGATGTTTCTTTATAATTAATTGTGAAATTTACTAGAAATTTCAGAGGGAAAATTGTTTCTATACCATTGTGTACATTTATGGTGCTTGTGCATCCTTTTTGAAGCTTAAAAGTTTATTTTCCTGTTCACTATGTTTAAAAGTGAATGGAAAACAGTCTTCAAAATTTCTCCTTCTGTGCTCTATGGAAAAAGTAAAGTATAAGTAAAGTCAAAGTAAAGTCGACATAACGAATTTTCAGTTTAGGTGAGCTATTCATTTAAAATGAAGGTAAAAATACAGCAACTAAAAGAAATTGAAGGTAGGGTAGGCAATTTTTTTTATAAACACTTTTTGTTATTACTGGTTGAAACTCTTTTCACATCCTGATAGCAATATAAGTGGTCTAAATAAATTTTAAAAAAGTACATATCTCTTCTGTGGAACTCTCAGGACCAAAAAATGTCCAATATTTACATTCGTAGCACTGAAACCCTATTATAATTGTTAGAATTTCCAAGGATCAGCATTCTCCTCTAAAAGTGATCAGGCAGACCAAAACGCAAGTCGTAGAGACTTAAAACTTTAAGGGCTGGTAGTACTCACACCGTCTACAACGTCAGCAAGGCTCGCCCCGATCGGCCTGATGGTGGCGCTACAGTGATCAAAAGTACATAATGGCTCATAATTCCATGTCACATCCATGTCACAACCGTTCGTGACAACAACCATCCGTTGGAATCCTTGGCTCAAGACAAACAAAAAACCTGTCTCGGATTTGAACATCACCCTTGCGATACCCTCAGGTATTTTAGATTTTTCGAAAAACCTACTTTTGCAAACTAGTCCTAGGTTTTTCGCTTGATCGGAACCAAACCAGTGCAGAAAGAATCTCTAGAGTATGATTGTCAATAATTATCAAAAAAAGTCGGAATTTCGATTGAAATTGTTGTGACGGGACGCCAAAACGTTCAAAGTGGGCATTGCCACTTTTACTAAAATGGCTATCCCTCTTGAACGGAATGAGATCATTTCACCAAACTCGGTACACTTATGTACGAGCTCAGTCTGTGGTCATGTGAATAAGGACACAGTGACCGGCCACTTGGTGGCGCTATAAAATGAAAAAACAAACAAACATGAAAACAGCTAGCTACGCAACAGTCAGTCTGACTGACTTGAAAACTGGCATGCGGTATATTTGTCCAAGGTTCCACGACCGTCTATGAGGACATTCGCATATCTCGAAAAACATGGCCGCCATCGGCCAATGAAATTCGAGCAACTATCAGACAAGGTTAACGGAAGCCGATCGGAACGAAATTTGCTGTTCCTGTTTGACTCACGGCCCTAGAGGCCTATGAGAAATTTGAAAGCAATCGGCCAACAGGGGGCACCTTTGCGTTTTTTCACGTGCGAAAAGGATTGTATATCACGTGATTTTTCACATGCCCACGACATTCATACTCCTCATTCTGAGCAACTTTGCCTCTAGGACCACCGCTGTCAATTGAATCGTTCATTAAATATTGGAGATTATTTAAAAAACCTACTTTCGCAAATTAGTCCTAGGTTTTTGGCTCTACCTCCATAAATTGTGAAAAAGCTTTGAAACAGATATTTCCTTAGTAAATTGCCTGCTTTGGCTGCAAACGATCTTTTCTATCTATGATCAAGACGGTTACAGGCTTGCTAAATAAAACACATATGCCTAAAGGCCTTAAATTGCTTGAATTCTGTTAATTGCTGCTTATTACATTTGGCAGACCTTTTATCTAAAGTGACTACTTCATTCATTTTATCAGTGTGTGCAATACCTGGGAATTTAAACCCACAACCTTGCATTTTCATTTCACAAAAATAAGTTTGTTAGGTCTAAAATAAAAATACACATAGGCTACTGTTCAAAATGAAGACGAAAAGTATTATGAAATGCATGTAATGTAGTGTCGCTTCAGTGTCAAAATATTTTTGGGGCAACTGTATGTACCTATGTCTACAGCATTTGCATGCTGGTTTGCATTTCATTTGTTTTAAACCAAAATGGTGAAACCAAACCTATTTGAATAAAGTAACTCAAGTAAACATACAGCACTTGAGGAAGAATGTAAACAAATTACAATAAATAACTGTCTGATTTTCTTGTCTCCACAATCTCCACAACCCTGTGTCAGCATCGGACATGTGGAAAAAGGAGAGAGAGCTATGGAAAGAAAGATGAAGAGAGAAAGAAAAGAACATTTTCTGCTCTACCTGGGAATAAGGAATAATGAAGTGTGTCTGGGCAGTAAAACGACCCAGCGCTAAACTGATGAGTTTAACCCAGCACAGAGAGTGGCAGTAAACATGACAAATGCCGGCTATTGATTTAAAGCTTAATTACTGCATGCAGTGCTGACAAAACCCGTCTGATGCACCTCTGAAATGTAAATGGGACAAATTACACTTCATTGGCCATAAGAAACTGATGGTGTCTGCACTTTGCATCCTACTGCTTTTCTACTCACTGAGCGTCTGACTTCATCAAGTAAACAAGCTACATGAGAATATGATGAGGGGAGGGGAAAAAACCCAATTCAGCTAGTGAGGAAGTCACAGTGGAGTGTGTCCATAAGTGCAAGTTACATTTGCCACATCTCTACTCATCGTGTAAGGAAATGCACAACTGTT
The DNA here is from genome assembly GCA_037950665.1 of Hypophthalmichthys nobilis. Classification (NCBI taxonomy): domain Eukaryota; kingdom Metazoa; phylum Chordata; class Actinopteri; order Cypriniformes; family Xenocyprididae; genus Hypophthalmichthys; species Hypophthalmichthys nobilis. The sequence goes on from CM075482.1 coordinate 23,020,393, forward strand.
TATACGGTTACCATTGACAAGGATTTAATCTGTGCTGCAAGTCAACACAAAAAAAGAAGTTACTCGCATTATTCGTTCATGGTCTTACTGAGCTCAGTTAATTGGTGCTAGTTTTTCCAAAGAAAAAAATGTCCACTGTATATAATAAGACACCACCTTTTTTCAATATGCTGCTTCACAATGGAAGTAAAATGGGTCGTAAACACATTTGTAAATGTAAATTTGACATTGACCTTAATGGAGCCAGCAATGGAAAGGTCATGACATTGATTCCCAGGGAACGGACGAATGTTGCTTCGGATAAAAGTATCTGCCAAGTGCATTTTAAAAGGAAAATTCGTTTTAGTGAAATGATATATGTTAATAAACAGAGCAACAATTGTTGGAGCCATGGCCTGGTTGTTAGCGCATGCATATATATATATATATATATATATATATATATATATATACACTGTATATATGTGTGTGTATGTGTGTGTGTATATGAGTTTCTGTCAAAACTACACAAGATAATACGTTTTTCAGAAAATGTCACAACCATGTTTATTTTTCTTACTCAATTGCCAAATTGTTCTTTTCTTTTTTATGAAAATATTTTTAATTTATTTTTATGTTTTAAGCATAAAACTTACTAATTTGCTTTAAATGGAAGCCATTTTCTACTTCAGAGAAAAAAAATAAATAAATAAATAATCAAATTGTGAGATATAGTGCAACTATGGGAAATAAAGTCAGGATTAGAAGAAATAAAGTACAAAATCACTATTGTTGCATGAAGTTTCATTTGTGAGATGAAGTCACAATTTTAAGATAAAAAGTCTGAACTGTTAGATATGAAATCGCAAACTAACCCTTATTAAGACATAAAGCCATTTAAAAAAAGTCACATGTAGGGTTTTATTTTTCATACTCGCTTCCATTTTGTTATTAAGAACAAAATCATGATGATGGAAAAAGTCAAGAAAAATAATTCTGTGTACACTATAAAAACAAAAAGCCTCTTTCTAATAAAAGTGTACCTCTCGTCTAAAACACATGACGTTGGTCGTCATCCAGTGTTGTGCGTCACTATCCATATTTCCTGTCTTCATAAACATCTCATGACTGTGACGTCCCAACAATGCGCCTCAGGTCAACCGAAGGCGTTCTGACACAGCCTCTCATTGTTGGAAGTGTTAAAAGTCGAAACGTTTCTGTTGGGCGATGAATCTTTGTACCGCTTTATTGTTTCCTGTGAGAAGTCTAAAGAGACTCTCTGCTCTGCTGCCCTGCAGCAAGTTAATGGCAGACTGGCTCTATGAGGGAGGACTTTTAATTCGGCTCCTGTCTCGCACCAACAACTTGTTTGGAGTTTGCTGCTTCTGCGCGCATGGCGGATTAAGCCCCATTGCCTTTTCTTGTTTTGAACTAATGCATTCTTGATCACCGTTTAATGAAACTATATACCACATGGCGATTTCACATTAGATAAGCCATGTGAGACTTTCATCAGGCGCCGGGCTCTGACTGAGGCCATAATCCCGAAACTCAACTCCCCCAATAAATAGCTTTTCCCTCCGAAAATGAAGTGATAATACGTGGTTTTCATGCAAAACATAACATATTATCTCTGACAAAAAATTATAAGAGCTTTCATCAAATTATTAGAGGAAATGTTAGTAGAGGTGTGATGCTGAGTGTTGGATATTCCAGAGCGAAGGTACATTACCACACGCTAAACAAATTGCGCTACATCAGGTTAAAGACACTGAGATGGCCATTCAAATTGTGATTATCAGAAGACACAGAAACAGACAATATCAACATATTCACAGTGTTTTAAAACATAAACCCTTTTTCGTAGGACGTATAAATCTTTACGAATCCTCTGACACTGCGGAAACCTTTGTAAGGGTTTGTCACAAGCGATCGAGTTCAATACTTGGACACAATCCCATAAGGGTACATTTGGTCAAAGAAAGACATTTTAAAGGATTAGTTCACTTCAGAATTAAAATTTCCTGATAATTTACTCACCCCCATGTCATTCAAGCTGTTTATGTCTTTCTTTCTTCAGTTGAAAAGAAATTAAGGTTTTTGAGGAAAATATTCCAGGATTTTTCTCCATATAGTGGACTTCACTGGGGTTCAACGGGTTGAAGGTCCAAATTGCAGTTTCAATGCAGCTTTAAAGGGCTCTACACAATCCCAGACAAGGAATAAGGGTCTTATCTAGCGAAACAATCTGTCATTTTCCAAAAAAATAAATAAATAAATACTTTTTAACCACAAATGCTCGTATTGCACTGCTCTGCGATCCGCCACGCATTACATAATCACGTTGGAAAGGTCACGTGTGACGTAGGCGGAAGTACCGAGCAAGTGTTTACAAAGCGAATTTGCAAAGACTAAGTCAAACGCCCTTTTGAAGTTGGAGGACAAAATGAGATGGAGTTTTTTGCCCTACCACGGTACTTCTGCCTACGTCACGCGTGTCCTTTCCAAAGTGATTACGTAATGCGTGGTGCATCGCAGACCTAGTGCAAGACAAGCATTTGTGGTTAACAAATATATGAATTTTTTTTTTTTTTTTAAATGACTAATCGTTTTGCTAGATAAGACCCTTATTCCTTGGCTGGGATCGTGTAGAATCCTTTGAAGCTGCACTGAAACTGCAGTTTGGACCTTCAGCCCGTTGAACCCCAGTGAAGTCCACTATATGGAGAAAAATCCTGGAATGTTTTCCTCAAGAACCTTAATTTCTTGAACATCTTGGATGACATGGGGGTGAGTAAATTATCAGGAAATTTTAATTCTGAAGTGAACTAATCCTTTAATTGCAAACTTATTTATAAATGAAATCCAGATGGTACGGTTTTCTAAACCAATGAAAATGTTTGTGTGCTAGCCTAGAACCACATTTTATGTACTGTATGTATACCTGCAAATATTAATGACATCTATCTGCTCTGTCAACACAACCAGCTAACAGTAGATAATAATTGACAAAAGCATTTTCTGTTACATGTTTTGTTCTCATTGTCTTCATTGATATTTGGAACTTATCATCTGGCATCACTGGGTATTCCATAAAAATATACGCAGTGCATCATCATACAAAGGAAATCTAAATATTTATAAAGGTAATTTCAGCCTGAATGGTGATTGGAGCACATCAAATCCCCTAACCAATCAAATGCACTCATGCTCGTTCAGCTTCATCTGATCTGTTTTCTGATATGTAAAGAAAACATTTGTTAACCTGGATTATAGCAAGTATTTAAATAGCAAAGCTGATCTAGGCCTTATAGGAAACCCTGACAAAATAATCTTGACATAAATGTAAATATGAAAGAAAGGGTTCTTAACCTCAGTGTCCTTCATGACTGCCTGGCGTTGAGTGAACAGTGCTGAATGAATCTGTGCGCGCTGAGACTTCCTCTGTTCACAGGAAGCTATATCCCTTTGCACGTTACCCATCACTACCGTGGCTGTCCCATGTTTGAATGCCAAAGTGCTTGACAAACACCTGAAACAAACAACAAATCAATTCTAATATATAGAAATTTGTGTGTGTGTGTATATATATATATATATATATATACACACACACACACACACACACACACAGATGCACATACACACAAAAATATATTCTGTATTTCTTACTGTAGCTCCTCTATAACATCTGGCATAGTGCTGACGGTTTGCTCCATCATGTCTGATTCTTGCTTTAACTCCTTAGACTTCAGGTCGAGCTCCTTGACCCGATTTGAAATCTCCTCGTACCTCAATAAGACCACACTAAGTCTTTCCTAACAGCAAATAAATAAACATACCATCATTAAATGAATAAATATGGAGTTAAGTAAGTTTTTAAGTAAGCTTTTTAAGTACAAATCTGCAATATTGTTGGATATGTAACATATTTATCACATAAATATCTCATACTGTAATATAAATCAAGTATAATTTTATTTTCACCTTCACAGAATTCAAACATTCCTGATGGTGTTTCTTTTTTTCTTCAAAATCATCAGAGAGGCTTCTGTGTGCAGTTTGTAGGTCATTTATTTTTGCTTTTAACTTTTCAATTGTCTGAAAAAATAATAAAGAATTAATATATAAAGAGAAAATACATCCTTATGCAACTGGAAACTTTGTTCATGTTTACGTAACTTACCTAACTAACCTAGCTTTCACAGTAAATTTCCACTTACTTTGTAATTGGCGAAAATTTGAATTTGAAAGCCAATATTTGATAGACGATCCAGTGACATTTATTCTATGCTGCTCAGATTTACCTCAGATTTCTCTGTATATGTCTGTCTCAGTTGCTCCACCTCTGTCTCCAGCTGAGAGGTTGTAGAGAAAGCACCTTCATACTTTTTCTGTAGTTCACCTTTCACCCTCTCGCAGTCTGTTTTTTCATGATTATATTCATCTGCCTCCACATCCAAATTACCCTGAATGTAAAGTATGTAATCAATTGCAATATGTCAATACCAAACATTAACAGATACATAAAATGTACACACAAACTAGTGCAACCCTGATATTGCATCATGAATTATTAATTTATGTAATAATTAAAAGATGTATTAATGTATTCATTAGGCAAGTCAGCTTTTACCTTGAGTATATCTAATGTTGTCATTTCAGTCATTACCAGGGTCTTCATATTGTCTACCTGTTTCTGCCCCCCAAAAATAAAAAAAACAACATCATCTGATTATGAAGCAACACTTCAGCACAAACAAGACAAAAACAAAATCCAAAGACAACTCATAAGTGACTACATACTCTTCACTATATTCTATATATATATATATTATATATATATATATATATTAGTGCCGTCAAATCGATTAATCGCATCCAAAATGTGTCTGTGTACATATACACATACATATACTATATGCATAAATATATGTGAGTGTACACGCACACACATGTACTATGTAAAAAAACTTTTGTTAGATGCGATTAATCATGATTAATCGATTTAACAGCACTAATATATATGTATTATATACTATAATTATCTATAAGCACAAAAGAATAAACGCTACAGCTGATGGAAAGACTTTCAGTAAGTAATAATTTATATTTTGGTCTGTTGCTTACATAAAGCTATCTTATGACTTCAGAAAACTTGGAATATAAAGCATGTAAAAGTACTTTTATGGTGTTTTTATCTTTTTTGAAGCTTGACAAATGCCAAATTTACACCACAAAAGTGGCACATTTACTGTACACGTCTTTACACAGACTGTTTAATGCTGCTTAGAGGTGGCATAAATGCATTGTACTGAGCAAACACTGTATACTTTGATACTAGGGGCTGAGACGGGTCAGAGCAGGCATAATTTAGTATGGATTTTAAGCGGCATTATGTCTTTACGCAGAATTTTGAGGAGGCTCAGAGAAGCCTTAACTCGGCTATGTAAAGACACCCTAAAAGGCATCTACTTTTTTGATGGAAAAAAAATAACAGCATGCAGTTGTGGAACATTATGATGACAGAATTTATATTTTAGGATCCGAACTGTTTCTTTTTTTGTTCATTCCGTAACCTTGCTAATGAACTCATCTTTAGATCTACAGGGGGCAGGTGTCCTTTTACCCTGTTCCTCAGCTCCTCCAGAAAGGTTTGGCGCTCCAACTGGTCCAGCTTGGCTTTGGTGTCTGAATGTTCAGCGGACACCCGTTCGAGCTCGTCTTTGAGAGGTTTCCACTGCTTCTCACTCGCACTGATCTTGAGCAGGATGTGCTCATGATCCATCAGTACCTGTTTCACTGCCTGTTCGCTGGAACAACATGACCACAAACAACTTCATAAAACACAGTCTGTCCCATGAGATCCACACCATGATGTACAGAGAGCGTACCAACAGCAGCCTGCTCACAAAAAAATGCCTGCACAGCATTCAGCAAATTTCACAACTGGAAATGAAACTGCCATGAATGTGTGACTTCCAACTGATTACACAAGATGTGCCAAATCAAAGATTAATTACTGGAATAATTACAATATGACACAATGCTTAAACAACATCTAGAACTGAGTTTAGCTCATATCGCATTATATTAACAACAAGCAGCCTGATTCATGCAACAACTCAAGTATTTACACAACATTTAAACATATGGTTACACTTTATTTTAAGGTGTCTTTGTCACACTGTAATAATACATTTCAGTACTGACTAATATTAACAAACTACATGTACTTACTATAGGGTTGGGATTAGTGTTTGGTGTGGTTTAGGGTTAGTTGCCTGTAATTATGCATAATTTATCATTACTATAGTAACTACATGTAACAGTGACAATAAAATAAAGTGTTACCAAACATTTAAATGAACTGCAGCTTGTTTACAGCAATATCAGTGAAACAATAAGGTATCATCAGCATCTTTTTTGCCTATAAAACAAGCCAACTACAGCATTCAAATTAGACAAGCATCACGATTTCATATTGTTAAAAAGCTTCTAAAGACCTAATATTTAATATCACTTATATTAAAACTTTATATAAAAAAATTAATATTGATATAATGTAACTCTTTACTCATTGTGTTTATTTATATTTATGTTATGTTTTTATTGTCATTTTATCATCTTTGAGTTTTTTAATTGCTTTTATTATTTAACTTCGGTAGCTTTGCCTACCTTATTACAACTACAACAAAAATGCAACTGTAAACAACTTTACAACAGCTGGAAATTATGCTAAATTTACAATATATATTATGGATATATATTAGTGCTGTGAAATCGATTAATCACGATTAATCGCATCTAACATAAAAGTTTGTTTACATACACTGCGTTGGGTTGGCGCTTGATGTCCAATGTAAAATCCCGATCCTGAAGCCAAACCAGTTGAGAATCATTGTGTTAGTTCATGCTGTTGTGCTGCTTCACAGCATTTTAATTTTAGAAGCAACGCCACACACACCTACACATTTTTAATGAAGTGGAATTAGAGTTGTTGCATGATTTCATGACATGATCTGTGGAACACAGATTCTGTGTTGATAATTAAAGAATCCAACACTCACACAACAGACCAATGAACCACAAGACATTTCCAGCACATTTCTCACAGTGTTGTCATCTTCAGCATGGAATGTAATGCTGATCCATAAGTTCAAGTTGGGAAGAATTACTAGACCAGATTTTATTCCATATCATAGTTTCTCATGATGTGTTAGAGTTTCAACTATACAGCAACACATGAACAAAACTGTTGGCTTGTGTGAAAACATATGGTCTTCATAGATCTTATGGAGGCAACGTAATTTGTTGTTGCCATACCACGGACAATTTAGGGGAAGTAACAACAACGGATTGTTTTTCATTTGGATCAATTTCAGTTATTGCAGTTCTATGAAAAATCTAAAGCCAAATTGGGTTGAAAATGGACAAACTCAAGGGTTGGGTTAAATGTTTGCCCAACCTGCTGGGTAGTTTTATTTAACCCAACTATTGTTTAAAAATGACTGTACTGCTTGCTTAAAATGAACCCAAAATACGCTGGAAATTATAAGGTGAACAATTATAAATGTTCACCTTGTGATTATTATTGTTGCCTCTAGTGTCTGATTTTTAATTTCCAACCTATTTTGGGTTCATTTTAAGCCAGCCATATAGTCATTTTTTAATCAATAGTTGGGTTAAATAAAACTGCCCAGCATGTTGGGCAAACATTTAACCCAACTGCTGGACTAAAAACAACCCAATTGCTGAGTTTGTCCATTTTCAACCTAACTTGGCTTGTTTTTAACCCAGCATTTTTAGAGTGTAGGTTATCGTGCTTGACATTTCTGTGTGCGTGAACTGTATAGACTGTGTGTTGAGTCTAAGACAACGTTTATTGCAGTTTACCAGATTTATATTATTCTACATAACTCTGCTGTAAAAAATTACCAGGATTTACCAATAAAATACTGTATACAGAATTTTACTGTGAAATAAATGCAGGCTAGGCCATTTTCTGTCACAACAAATTACTGCAAAACACTGCAGACACAGCTAATTATTAGTGACAATTACTAGTATCCAGGAATATACTTTTAATTTAAAATAAAATGTGATCTGAAGTTTATGGGACAAACCTTTGGTAGGTCATTCTCTTGAAGTCTTCCATTTCCAAGGTTAGCTCTTGGTTTTTGTCTCTCAGGGTTGATAATACACGTCGCTTTTGGCTTGAGACTGCTTCCAATTCAGACACCTTTTCATCACCTTCAAGTTTCTGATAAACACAGCAATGCCCATTATTTACATTGTTTTAGTAGCTATATATGGAGTTTACTATTGTAGTCTTTGTTTGGAGGCTCAATTCAACCACACACAAGATCATAGATCACGTATCATGTATAACGGCTTTCTAACACACACACACACACACACACACACACTAACTGCTAGAAAAATGTACTGATTGTTCTAGTGTCAAACATTTATGAAAACTAAAACACCACATAGCACCACCTATGGTCAAAAAAAGTTTCCTTCTAGTGGAAAGTTTCAAAACTTTTAAACTCCGTTTTGGCAGAACACCATCAAAAATGCAAGGAATACAAATTTAAAAAGGAATAAACAAACTGCGAAAGAAACAACTGAGCGCTCTGCGGCTCATTCACTCAAGCGTAGTGTAATTGTGAAATCAGGGCTTAGACAAAATGGAGGCGCTAAGAGAACAAACAGAAAGGAATCGTGGGCCTTTCCTGCCCTCCAGAGGACATGAGGGTTGACATCTCCAACATGGCACATAATTTCACCTCTGATTTATATCATCTAAAATAACAAGCTGTTTCTGGAACAGGCTGTTATACTTACAGATGTTTGTATTTGGTTTTGAAGCTGCGTTATTTCCTCCTTCTTTAACATCAATATCTCTTCTTTATCATCAATTTCTGCTTTTAATGTTCTGACCTTAAAAAAAAGGGTAAGTGAAATTAATATTTGGAATCCAAGATGAACAAAACCTCTTTCAGGGGAAATCAAGCATAATATATATTTCAGTAATGATTGTTTCATTCAGAATATTCCGAAAAATTCAGTGTCTTTCATAATATTTTAATGGATTTGAGCAAATATCTTGTGAACAAACTGGCAGGTAAATGCATTGTAAATTAATACTGACTTCATCATTAACGTCTGTTTCCTGCCTCTCAAACTGGTGTGTCTCTTTCACCAAGGCTTTGATTTGGCCGTCTCTCAATGTTAGTTTTTCTACCGACTCTTTAATTTTTCTGTGAAACACTTCACACTGTGACTGCAGCTGGCGTAACTCACTCCTGTAAAGCAGAGAAAGAGAAATTGTGTCATTCCCCTGTAATCCACTTCACACGTCGATATACTGCTTCATATTACTGATGGAGAGACGGAGATAGAATTGTTCAATTTTAACAGTATTAAGTCTCTACATAGTTTTACCTAATGGAAATCGCATCAGCAAGTTACTTTTGGTTTTCATTTATTTATTTGCATAATGTCAATATGTTTTTACAAGCAGAGGCTGGTTATACAGTGTAGTAGACTAATCCTAAAATGTATAAATCAATGTAAAAATTGATTCTAAGCAACATCTGACTGTTTTCCATATGAAACTTTTACAGAAATGAAACAATTCAAGGTGTCCGTTCATAAATGTGGGACGAAAGTATGGCATGAAATGTCTGGTTCAACCTTAAATGAAGATAACATCAATTAGAATGTGTTAAATGTGATTTACAAAGTGTCTTACATCAGCAGAATATGTTATAAAATGGTTGATTTTGCATAACATATTTTTGATACTGATATTATAACCTGCCTATAAAGTGATGGATTGGAATTAAACTCTAAAGATGGAGAGAACAGCATTTTAGTGACACCTTCTGTCTGGACTGATATAGCATGCATGTACTAAAATAAAATACAGGACTGATGTCAGTGTCCAAATGACTAAAATAGACTCACAGTTTGCCACTTAGTTGATTTCTGATCGTTTCCATTTCTTTGTGCATTTCTTCAGTCTCAATGTCTGCTCTGAATTCCTCCTTTTTAAACTCCTCCTGAAGGCTCTTTAGCTTGTGAGAGATGTTTGAAAACGTCTCATTGGTCTAGTGAAACAATATAACAGTCAGACAATGTTTATCATGGCAACATGGCATGGTTTGTCAAAAAAAGATCTTTCATACTTCATAACGGAGTAAAAATCTCCCAAAACAGACCATGTTTGTTTGGTGGTTTTATAAGCTTCTGTAGAAGTCAGTGTTATTTCAACTTAAAATTTAAAATGATACATTTCCTGTGAAGTCCTGAGAAAATGATCGACCAATCAGTAAAGTTGTGATTACCATGGAAATGGGCATTAAAAATCATGTGATCGGTCAGTATCCAAACGCTCTTAAACAACTTTTTTTAAATTTGTATTTAAGTATTTAGGAGAAAAACAAATATATTGTATTTTATTATCATAATCAGGGACTTATAGTCAACAGTTTTATATTGTACTGTCAGTGTTGTTATTGTACTGTAAAACTAAAACTATTAAAAATCATTTCAATTTCAGTTAACTGAAATAAAGCTGAAATAAATCAAATATAAATATTAGATGAAAAACTTAAACTTAGAAAAGTAAAAATACAAAAAAACAAAATAAATATTTAAATAATAAATAAATAAGTTTTAGTAGTAATAAAAAAAGTACTAAAACTAAAATAAAATTAAAGCTAAGTAGAATTTTTTTAAAAATTGAATAAAAATGACAAAAACATGACAAAATTACTAAAATTTAAATTGAAAATAAAATGAAAAATAAAAATCTTATTCAAAATATTAATAAATACTATATAGTACTCTATATAAATATCTATTAAAATAACAGTGTGGATAGATCATTCACATATAAAAGAATATAAGAACAGTCTTTTTTTTCAATTTTCTAATATATTATTACTTTATTGAAGAATTGGTAACACTTTACAATAAGGTTCATTAGTTAACATTAATTAACTACATTAGTTAACATGAACTAATAATGAACTGCACTTATACAGCATTTATTAATCTTTGTTAATGTTCATGTTAATTTCAACATTTACTAATACATTATTAAAATCTTGTTAACATGCACTGTGAACTAACATGAACAAACAATGAACAACTGTATTTTCATTAACTAACATTAACGAAGATTAGTAAAAACAGTAACAAATGTATAGCTCATGGTTAGTTCATGTTAGTTAATACATTAACTAATGTTTAACTAATGAACCTAATTGTAAAGTGTTACCGAAGAATTCTTTGAAATACAGAGAAAATAAACGGGTAAAAACATGCACGCACTAAAAGCGAGTGGTCACTGTTGTGCTCCTCTAGTACATTTCGGACTCTTTTAGTTAGACCAACATCCCTTCTTCTTTGGTTGTGTCTTATTGATTTCAGGTCCTCCAAACAAGCCAACAAACAGGCAGCGAAGTAAACACACCTCACTTTGTGCTGTTCGGATCTGCTTCATGATTTCACTCTCCAGCTGGAGTCTCTCGTGCACAAGCGGCCCGTGTTTCCTCATGAAATCAATATCCTCCTTTAGACGTTGGTTCAGCACCTCCGTGTGGGTCAGCCTGTCTCTCACCTGCGGCAGCTGATCTCTCCTCATTTTCAGTTCCCACGTCAGCTCAGCGATGTCTGTGCTGCAGGATTCACGCTCTGACGGTGCAAATATAAGGCAGAGAAATGCGAAAAGTCAGGGATGGGGCAGAAAAAAAGATTATTTTGGAGAATAAACTCTTTTAAAGACACCATAACATGAGTTTTGTGTCTTTTAGTCCATCTCTGTTAGCTTGAGGTCATCTATATGCTTGTTTACTCCTAAACAGTATTGGCATTACAAGTAACACGAGTTACGTAATCAGATTACTTTTTTCAAGTAAATAGTTAAATATCGCATTACTTTTATATTTACAACAAAATATCTGAGTTATTTTTTTAAATAAGTAATGCGAGTTTTCCCATTTATTGACTGACAGCTCTTCTGTCCCCATGTTGAGAGAAATCGGGAGTAAGTGCAGAGGTGTCGTGTGATGGTTATTGTAGTTCTAGACTAAATGTGAACATGGATTTACTCATCTCACTTGCACAGTATCTCTTAAAATGAATAAAAAACAATGAAACGCAAACTCACAATATTATGCAGACCTCCAATAATTAAATAGGTTAAATAACACAAATATACTTTATGTATTTAATCTCACTTTATTAAGCAATATCAGTGTTGCTGACCTTCAATGATTCAATTCAACCATATGAATAAGCAAAAAGGATAAACCACATTTGTTTCATTATTTTTGTTTTTAGTGCTGAATTAAGAGTGTTAAACTTTCTTCTGCATTTTATTCTTCTGTGATCCAGAATAGCAGCACAGCTGAAAGGTTTGTTTGAGCTGTGCCCTCTACTGTACATTAACTGTACAGTACTGTGACTTGTTCATTAAAACACTATATATAATCTCCTCCCCCTAATATCACCTAATAGCAATCATAATTTACTAATTTAATCATTTAATTGTAATGCAAAATAAAGCCTACTAAAAAAAAACAAAGTAAGGATACCTTCAATATGTTCTGTCCCAACCTCCTCTTTCTATAGGAAATATGTCAACAAAGCTTATTTTAGCATCATTACTAAACTATCTTGGTATTTATTTAATATTTTGAATTAGTTTTATTTTTATATTTTCTGTTTTAATTTTTAAGTTTTACTAATTTCATTGTGAGTGTTTTTTTTATCTATTTTTATCTATTTTTTGCATATTTAGTTTTTATTTATTTTTATTTCACTTTTAGTTTTAGTAATTTCAGTACTTCATCTTAAAACTAAAAAATTTGAAATTGTGCCTTCGTAACAAACTGAAAAAATCTGTTAAAAATGTATCTAAAAAAAATCTATTTTATTTCTATTAATTTATTTTAATTCATGTAAATGATTTTAGTATTTTTTGTTTTAGTGTTTTAACAACACTGCAAGCAACAAAGAAAATAATAATAGGATTAATAGTGTTTTAAAGGGTTTTTATGACCTTACTTAATATTTTTGTACCATACACTGTCATAATAGAATAGAATAGAATAGAATTTTTATTGTCATATTACTGGGCCAGAACTAAAATGTTAGCGCTGAAAAAAAAAAAAACTGTTGTAACATCTATTGCATATTATGATGAATATCCAGTCTGACCTTTCTGCATTGCAATGGGAAACTCATTTTGCCTCCAGAGACAGAGACTTTCCAGTCTCTCCAAAAGTTTTCTTGCTTTCTCCTTTTCTTCCTGTAGAGCCTTCTCTGCTTCTCTCCGATCCAACTCAAGACGCTCGATCAGACTCATCACCTCCATCAGGACATCTGTGGCCTCCGTCCAGAGGGAAGTCAACACCCCACTCTCTATTTACAATGAAGACATTATTAATACAAAACACAATATCCGAAAAACTCAAGTGTTAGCACGTAACAAATAATTCACAGCATAACAAGTCTTAATATGTGCTTGTCCATACTGTCGTCATGTCCGTAGGACAGTGATAAGGGATGAGGTGTGCTACTATTAGTGACAGACGTTTGTTTAAGTTCCCCACTCTTAAAGTCAAGTCGTGTCAAGTCACATTTATTTATATAACGGTACAGATTGATTCAAAGCACTTTCTCATTAATAAAACCAGAAGATAACATCAATTAATCAGTTATGAAACAAATTCAATTTAAGTGGTAAAGCAGCTCTACAGAAGACAACTGACATTATTCAGCTCAAGTCAGTTCAATGTTGATTCGTTTCAGTTCAATAACAGTGTCGATGTTGAAAAGTTAGTGTCATTATCCAGCTCAATTCAGTTAAACTGCAAAATGCAAAGCAAACTAAATGCATATTATAACAAAATATTAAAATGGAAGAATGCCATTACCTTGTACACAAAACCCCATGCCTTCTATACGCAGCTCTGTGCTTCCTACTGCATTTTTGCCTTCAGTAGAAACACATCTAAAAGAAAAATACACTATTTAATTAACAAAGTTTTAATAATAATAACTGAAGTTATTAATCCAGTTAATCCAGTCTGATGATATGTTAGAGCCCACATACTGTATAATGGGTATAAACCATAAAGACTGCTGACCATAAGTGCTATCTTACTGGAAAAATGGTTACAATTGATGCATGTGATGTGGAAAATCTATAATGCTTTATGGCTCACTTCCAAATGATGCTGTGGTTGTTTTCATGTGCAGTTTCATGCTGAGCATTATCACCCTAGAAGACAAGAGACACTCATTATTCATTCATTATGTAATATGAGAGCAGAGAATTTTAACATGCGATCCAACCCATATAACTGTGAGCTCAATCTGGGTTTGATCTGTGCGTACTGGTTCTGATCTAGGTGTTTGAATAAGTTTGAATATACAGTGATGCCCTAAATTAAATAATAAAATCCATCTTTAGGTTATGTTTGATTCTACCTGTTGGCCCCACTTTTCCAGTTTGGTCTGCAGTTCCTGGATGTGACAAACTGCTTTGTTCACACATGGTCCTGGAGTGTTAACCAGAGCACAGCTGCGACGCCTACTGGAGCAAACCGTCTTCAGCTCTCCCGGCTCTGAAACACAGAACTGTGATGTACTGTATATCCAAGTGAAACAGCTTCTCAAACAAAAAAAAAAATTACTTTGTCCATGGGGAATTGATTGGATGGTTGTGGTTTGCTATTGGTCGATCTCACGTGAGTGGCAGGTTGCCCCGCCCTCGCGCCAGTAAACGTCATCAGAGAAGAAATGTTGTTGCAAGAACAAGGGCAAGTTATTATGATTAAAGTTTATAAGGATACATGAATTAAAAAAAAGATATGCAGATTGTGCATGGATAAATCATTTATAAAACAATATTCCTGCAATATTCCAAAAAAACAAACAAGAATTGTCCATTTTGATTTCATAGTAACTGCACAACCCATTTTATGTCCATAATCTGACACATTTTTAAGTGAAGCAGCATATTCAAAAAAAGGATTGTGGGCTTGTTATCCAACTAGAGAATGATGTAAAAATTACGTTTAGAATAATGCACATGGATGAATTGTTCAAAATAAGACCATAAACATGCATTAAAACAGTAAATATAGGGACCATTTTGATTTAATGTTGTTTTTAACAATGGCTTGTTTGGGGAAAGAAATTGATTTTTTTTTTTTTTTTTTTAGTACATTTGTAACTAATTTTACAGTATTCTGCATTTATGTATGTGCTTCTCATTGTGGCTATATTGCGACATCATAAACACAAAGATTTGGGAATGATTCCTCCATGCTAAGCAAATAACATTGATAAACAATACTGCACTTTACCTTGTAAGTATGCTTCTTCACTTGAAGGAAACTTGAGTAACTTTATGTCAGGCATCTCTCAAGAAACATCTATGAAAATCAAAATCACTGTGTCATACCACTAAACCAAATGCTTTGCATTACTATGGTAACGTTACTTTGATTTTTAAAAGATGTTTATGTGGTAAACATTGGCTTCATGAAGCATGATCATATATTTGTGTCGTGGCATTGACATGAAGCAAAACAGCTCTATAACTACCGTCTGCACTAAATAAATACTGATATCTTAAGTTAATTAGTAATGAACGCCAGGTTAAAAAAGGTTAATAGTCGCATATCAGCTGACTACAGCAACACAACAGGTTTGACTGTGATTCACGCTCTCAATACTTACATTATTCCATGCTAAACCGCAGCACGTTCAGCCATGAAAGATATTTATTTTATTTTTGACCCATCAAGCGCGATATGATAAATGTCGACACATATCTCGGCATTGTGTCACGTCGCGGCCTGTTTCATACTTTGTTTTCAGCCCCCCGCTTTCAACCGCTTTCAACGTGCGCGCGCGGTTACTAGGCAACAGGAAGGCCTTCATTCACCACGGACACAATAGACAAAACTGAGAAAGTGAAAAAAAAAAAAGCCTTTCAGGGTTTCGAAGGTTTTGATGTTGAATGGCAAATAAAATCACGTATTAAGTTTATTCCGGGTCTGGGTGATGAAAAGTTTTAGGACACACTGCGCCACAGTAAAAGAAAAAGGAAGAAGAAATAAAGTTAAACCCAAAACAAAAAAACATATACATATATATAGCGATATATATTTATAGGAAAAAGGCCTCAAAAGCAAATAAAAATAAATAAATAATTAAAGCAAAAAAAGAGCAAACGCTCGTTGTGGTAATAAATGATAACGTTAATCATTTTTCGTCTTTAAAATTCAAAAATATATTATATTAAAATACATATTTAAAAAAAAATTACCCAAGCCATTTTTTTTTCTTTTTTTCCCCCTATATTTTTAAATCTATAATATATTATACAGAAGAAAAAAAAAACGTTTTCCCCCCTCTTTATTTTTTACTAATATTATTTAACATTTCTGCAGAGCACCGATGGCTGTGTTCAGTGGAGAGATTCCGCATTACGTCATCGCTAGAGGCGCATTACGTCACATCAAAGCAAATGAGCAGAGGAGGTCTGAGATCCGTGGCGCTCTCTGCCGAGTCTAATTCTAGTGAAAACAGACTTTTTTATTAATACGCTGAAACTGTCGTCGATAAAGTGCATCGTATTAGCGCAGATGGGCTTCACTGAACGCAGAGGAGCTGAACTGAAACCCGTTTTGGCGATGACAGGCGTTTGGTGAGTAGCAAGTGCACAGAGAACCAGACGCTTCATTGTGAATGCTCCACAGTCTACTACTAACAGGCATGATGCAGATTCTGGAAGTATGATATAAATAGTATGTATCTGGAACGTTATGTCCTAAATCATCGGCTGCACTCCCAGAGCTATGATGTCTTACTGTATTTATTTTTGGTAATATAAGTGTTTATAAATTGCATGCATACTATATTTATACAATTGTATACCTTTGGTTGAGAATTTTATATAGTGTATGTTGGTTTAGCAACTGTTTTTTTTTTCCTCATATGTTGTATTCATAACATTTTCAGTGAGTATCCATCTTACAAATGGCCTATATATTGTTGGCATTTTATTTGTATTCTCTGTACTTTAAGTGTAATTTGAATGCTAAGACGTTTGGAAAATTCATAATAGAAAGTCCTACATGAACATAAAGTTAATCTGCTTTCATAAAAGTTATTTCTTTATTTGCAGTGTCATATTAAACAGACTACATGTTGTTTTTAAAGTGCACCATTGCATGAACTCATCTGTTCATGTGCATAAAACAAATGGAGATGAATGAGAAGACAACATTAGAAAGACTTTGCTGTAAACAGTTACATGTAAATCACAGTCTGAAAGGGCTGTGAGACTTTACCCAGAGTGCTGTGCTGCTTCATGGTGGTACCATGACAATCAGAGTAGCATACAGGCAGTTACTGTGTCTGATTGGTGGAAAAATCAGGTTGAGTAATGGTTCACTTTGCTGCACATGGAGTTCTCATGGAATCCAATTGACAGCTTTATGTGTTTTATATAATGTATAATAATCTCATAATTCTGTAACATTGATCAATTGGTCAATTAAAGGATTTGTTCAGCTCCAAATTAAAATTTCCTGATAATTTACTCACCCCCATGTCATCCAAGATGTTTATGTCTTTCTTTCTTCAGTTGAAAAGAAATTAAGGTTTTTGAGGAAAACATTCCAGGATTTTTCTCCATATAGTGGACTTCAATGGGGACCAATGGGTTTAAGGTCCAAATTTCAGTTTCAGTGCAGCTTCAAAGGGCTCTACATGATCCCAGACGAGGAATAAGGGTCTTATCTAGCAAAATGTTTGGTTATTTTCTAAAATAAATAACAATTTATATACTTTTTAACCACAAATGCTTATCTCGCACTGCTCTGCGATGCGCCACGCATTACGTAATCACGTTGGAAAGGTCACACGTGACGTAGGCGAAAGTACCAATCCAGTGTCTACAAAGCGAACATGCAAAGACTAAGAAATATAAATTTTATTTTTTTAGAAAATGACCGATCTTTTCGCTAGATAAGACCCTTATTCCTCATCTGGGATCGTGTAGAGCCCTTTGAAGCTGCACTGAAACTGCAATTTGGACCTTCAATCCGTTGGTCCCCATTGAAGTCCACTATATGAAGAAAAATCCTGGAATGTTTTCTTCAAAAACCTTAATTTCTTTTCAACTGAAGATATATATAATATATACATATATAATATTCTATTTTAGCCTGCATTGATGTCAGCTTCATATAAGACATGTAGCAATGCTGTTTCTCAAATAGATGCATTATGTAGTTTTGTAAAAATGCAGCAACATTAGCTGCTATCAGTTCCTCCCACAGGCGGTTTAATGCAAGTAATCCAGTGCTAATTACTCGGTGAAGATACTCCGAACAGCTGCTTTATGTAGAACATGACTTTGTCCTCCAGGTCAGATCTATACGTATTATTTGCCAACCAACTTCAAGGGCGAACAAAATCAAAAAGCACAATTTCATGTTTTTCATTCAACCTGCCGTACTAAATAAATCACCCACAGGGAGTGACAAAAAAACCGAGTCGGCCTCAAAATGCCTGGATGCCACCGACTGTCCAAAAGGATATTTATAGACCTGGAGATCCCAGAGCCACAATAAAAGGAGAAAGACTGAAAGATTAGAAGACCGACTCTGTGAAATATGGGATCTCTCTAGAAATGTCCCATTAGAGGGCTCGAATTACAGTCCTCTCTAGCGAGCCATCCTTGCGTAGCCTCATCATTTTGCCTAATAACTTCACACAGAGAGTCTTTGAACTGCAAACAACTCTACAGGATGGTACAAACTTGCAACCAGAGCTGAACGAGCCGTCTAAGTCCAGCAAGAATGTGAGTCTCGCTCATTGGAAGTTAAAGATAGAGGCAACACATGCTGGATCCTGACGGGTTCTTATTTCAGTCGGCTGCCAAGAACTCAATGGGCCGCTTTTGTTGTGTTTCGACCTGACGAAACGCATTATTAAAACTTGTGGACTTGTTGTGGTCACTCATAAATAAGCAAGAGGAGGACCATGGTGCTTTCTGAAGGGTATCTGGTTTGAATTGTCCTGTGTGTTTGTGATAGTTTAGTTGTTTTTATAGCAATAAATTGTTGATATTGCTTCCATTTGGTTTAACATGATATATGCAGTGAATCAAAACACTAAATTACACTTAATTGCGCTGTGGCAGCTTGTTTATCTCTGATGTGAGTTCAATAGGGTAGATAAGTGTTGCATTACTGATGGATTAATTTTTTTACAGTGCATTCTGGATATTTTTCACATCTGCAGGTGAATTTGATATCGATGGCTGGATGTGTAGTGCTTTGTCCCCATGTTGTTCTGAACTCTCGGATCTCTGGGATTGTGATTGAACATTCCTTAAAGTTAATTGAGCATTAAAAGCTTTGTGAAGGACGGAGTTTAACTTCTCTAGTAGATCAACTTCATGTTTCCTCCCACGGTTTAATCCAGGTGCTGTTTTAAAGAGAAAGGGAAAAGCTTATTTTAAAGTTCCTCAGAGCAAATTAAAAGCCTAGTATGAAAGCATTCTCGATGCATGGTATTTAACGTTATGATGTTGGGGAAAGTTACTTTTAAAAGTAATGCATTACATTATTGCGTTACTCCCTAAAAAAGTAACTAATTGCATTACTTTTTGTGAAAAGTAATGCGTAACATTACTTTTGCATTACTTTTTCTCACCTGGACTGGGCTTGCTTGTTTGTTTGTTTTTTAATAACAATAAAAAAAGTTTTATTTATGGCAAATGTTAAGGCCCTTTCCCACCAAAAGTGAAATGAATAAGCCTCACGCTGAAGAAAATGCATATTTACGCCTGTACAGTAGAGGGCGCAGCTCAAACAAACCTTTCAGCTGTTACTTATTTGAAAAAGTAACTTAAATATTTAGTTGTAATTGTAAATTGAAAAAGTAATGCATTACTTTACTAGTTACTTGAAAAAGTAATCTGATTACATAGCTCAGGTTACTTGTAATGCGTTACATAAGAACCAATCTTCTAAAACATTGGTTACATTTCTAAAACTTTCGACCTTACAGAAAAGTATTGTGGCTGTATAAAAAGTTTAGGTTCAGTAAAAAAAAAAATGTCAACAAATTCTTAAGTTTATTCAGCAAGGCCACATTAAATTGATCAAAAGTCACAGTAAAGACATTTAAAATGTTACAAAAGATTTCTGTTTCAAACAAGCAGTTATTTTAAATTGTAATAATATCACAATATTACTGTTTTTACTGTATTTTTGATCAAATTCAGACTTTGGTGAACATAGGAGAATTCTTTTAAAAAATCTTACCAACCCCAAACTTTTGAATGGGAGTGCTTTCATATATAACCCATTGTACTGATTTCCATATTAATCATATTTACTTGTAGTATTACAAGTATTGCAAGGAACCATGCCAAAAAACATGTTATACTTTTTTTGTAACTGCATAAATTCAAAATGGAGACTTTCAGATTAGAGAATTTAATCACTATATAAATAATTTTAGCTCTGTATATATTTTATATTCTGTTGTCAGCAGTTGAAGTAGACGATACAGCTGTTGTTTGCTCGCAGTAAAAGAAGATGGCATTGTACTGAAAGTCACAAGGCAGTGATCTTTTAAAATGTTATGTTTAATCAAGGTCACAAGTGGAGTCCAAAACCTCTGTTACTGCCTGTAATGTGAATCATAACAAAATGTCCCTGTAGAAGAAGAAAGGGAGATAAACACATGAATTACACCAAAGAACATGTCAGTGGTGGGTCACAGGTCTATTCTGGTAGGTTTGCAGACAGCAGGGAAACACTAATGCTAAATAATGAAATGCAATTAGCAATAATTGTGTATAGCTAGGATAGCTATTGTCTTAACAACTTTTAAAAAGGAGGAGAAAATGGTTTCCATATCTTTTGTTGTTGACGTCAAAGGTTGTGTGTCTGATCAAACTCACTATTTTGTTGCAAATTCATCTGTTACTTGGTTGAAGCAAGTCGAATCTGACATTTATGTTGCACTTCAGTGTCTTGAGTTTATCTTGTGTATTTTTAGTTTTACAGGGTATTTTCTATCAGTCTTATAAAATTTGCAGTGGAGTTTTGATGGATTTACAGCTCAAAACTATAGAGAGCATTGTAATGCATTATAAATGTTGTTTTCCCATCATAATTGTTAATTAACTTTGTGCAAATCTGAAGACTAATTCCTCAGAAGGTCTATTTGCAGCCCAGTTTGCCTTCACAGCTGTGGGACGCCTGTCACACTGTCCTTTTGTTTTCTGTATGTGTGATGTTTTGCAGAATGATTGAAGAGTCGGACCGCAACAGCAGCACCATGGCAGACAGAAGACTACTGTTTGCTGAAATGCGTATGTATTTTAGTTTTTAGTTTTAGTCCATACTGAAGCTAACATGCTGATAGTAGGAAATACACTTCTGTTCAAAAGTTTGGGGTCAGTAAGATTATAAATGCTTCTAAGGATGCATACTTTTACTTTTTAAATACTTTTTTGAATTCAAATAAATGCTGTTCTTTTAAATTTCTATTAACCAAAGAATCCCGAAAAAATGTATCAGTTTTAAACTGTTTCTTGAGCAGCAAATCAGCATATTAGAATGATTTCTAAAGGATCATGTGACACTGAAGACTGGAGTAATGATGCTGAAAATAAAACTTTGCATCACAGGAATAAATTACATTTTGCAACATATTCAAATAGAAAACAGCTATTTTAAGTTGTAAAAATATTTCACAATTTTTACTGAATTTTTGATTAAATAAATGCAGCCTTGGTGAGCAGAAGAGACTTCTTTCAAAAACATTAAAACATCTTACCAACCCCAACTTGTACTGACAGTGTAGTCATGTTGAAAGTTCTTCAAATGAATTTCCCTGTTAAAGGATTAGTTCACTTTCAAATGAAAATTACCTCAAGCTTTACTCACCCTCAAGCCATCCTAGGTGTATATGACTTTCTTCTTTCTGATGAACACAATCTGAGTTATATTAATAAATATCCTGACGCATCCAAGCTTTATAATGGCAGTAAAAGGGACCAACAAGTATGAAGCTCAAAAAAGTGCATCCATCCATCATAAACGTACTCCACACGGCTCTAGGGGGTTTAATAAAGGCCTTCTAAAGTGAAGCGATGTGTTTGTGATAGAAAAATATCAATATTTAACAAGTTATAAAGTAAAATATCTAGATTCTTTGAATATGGAAGGTGTATTTATTAATATAACTCTGATTGTGTTCATCATTTTGACTCTTGACCATTTGCCAATTCCACCAAGGCTAGAAGACCAGCTAGACCATCATAAACCAGCTAAGACAGCTTAGTCTGATTTAAGCTGTATGGTCTGTCATGTACGTTCACTAAATGTGATGTTTTCATCTCACAGGTGCACTAGATCTGGACTCCATCAGATTGTCCACATACAGGACAGCATGCAAGCTGAGATTCATTCAGAAGAGGTGCAATTGTAAGTTTGAGGGTGTTTACTGTTGTGTTTTCACAGTAACTTCAATCTTTGGAAATGACGCAGTTCCAGATATTGCCATTTGTTCTTCGCTTCTTGCAGTGCATTTGGTGGATATCTGGAATATTATCGAGGTGTTCCGGGAAAACCGACTCAACTCCATGGACCTCAACACAGAGTTCTCAGTGTCACATTTGCAAGCAATACTGTCCACCATCTTTTACCAGCTGAACAAGCGCTTACCCACAACCCACCAGATCAATGTAGACCAGTCCATCTCGTACCTCCTCAACTTCCTGCTAGCGGCCTACGACCCGTAAGAAACAGAAACAGCTGCAGAGCTGCCTTAAATCTGTCTAGTATGATTTTTCTTTAAGAGTAGAAAGAATAAAGTTCATTCATAAGGACACTTCACTTGATCTGACTAGAACTGCTTTATACATCTCTTACTTTGCTATATGTGACCGTCTAAATGTGTAAGTTGACAGTTGTGTCTTTTCTAGGGAAGGTGTGGGAAAGATCTCTGTTTTTGTGGTGAAGATGGCCCTGGCCGCCCTCTGTGGAGGGAAAATTTTGGATAAACTAAGATGTAAGTTTCACTTTGGATTTGCCTTTGAACTGATGAGTGTTCAATGGTTTGATGCTGATTAATGGAGGCTTAAGTGAATGGACTCGATTAATCATTCTATCATCATTTTAAAGGTCAGAGCAGCTGTCGTTACTTGAAAGTCACTTCTAACCAAGAGGCATATTTGCCTCTCATGACCATGTCAGTATAGTTGGGGGTGTAGTTAAAACTTTTTGCCTCATTTCTGGTGAATCATTCCTAGTAATGAAACTTTAGACTACACTAACGTTTAAAAGTTTGGGGTCCTTAACTTTTTTTTTTTTTTTTAATGTTTTTAAAAAAAATATTGTATCCTCATCTTCAGAAATATGCTGATTTGCTGCTCTTGAAACATTTCTTATTATTATCAATGTTGAAAACAGATTTGCGACTTAATATGTTTGTGGACACATTTTTTTTTTTTTTTTTCAGAATTCTTTGAATTCATTTAATTTTCATTTTTAAACTTTTCATTTTTATTTTTTTTTATAAAAAAACCAAGTCCTTAGCAACGCATATCCACTTACAAAAATAATTTTTTGATATATTTACGTTAGGAAATTTACAAAATATCTTCATGGAACATGATCTTTATTTAATATCTGAATGATTTTTGGCATAAAAGAAAAATTGATAATTTTGACCCATACAATGTATTGTTGGCTATTGCTACAAATATACCCGTGTGACTTATGACTGGTTTTGTGGTCCAGGTTCACAAATAAGGAATATTGTTTCCTACCTGCATCATGCTTTGAGTTATTAAAATCTACCTGGATCAAAATTAACATAGTTTTTTTTTTTTTTTTTTTATGAAATTAATCACTCCTGATGCTTGTCTTTTTTGCTTAAGATGTATTTTCACAGATATCGGACCCAAATGGTGTAATGATATACTCACAGTTTGACCAGTTCCTAAGGGAGGTGCTGAAACTGCCCATGACGGTTTTTGAGGGACCATCTTTTGGGTACACTGAGCAGTCCACAAGAACCTGCTTTCCACAAGAGGTTTGTGAAGATATATATATACAAATGTATATATACAGTGTATATATAATATATATATATATATATATATATATATGATATATTCAAGATTATTCAAGCAATTTTATACTTAAGCAATCAGACTTACACTGTCGTTCGGAAGTTTGGGATCCGTTAGATTTTGTTTTTGAAAGAAATTAATACTTTTATTCAGCAAGGATGAACTAACATTAACATTGAAGTGACAGTAAGGACATTTATAATGTTACAAAATGTTTTTATTTCAAATAAATGCTTATGAACGTTCTATTCATCAAAAAATCCTAATAAAAAAATGTCATGATTAGAATGATTTCTGAAGGATCATGTGACACTGAAGACTGGAGTAAAGATGCTGAAAATTCAGCTTTGATCACAGGAATAAATTACATTTTAAAATATATTCAAATAGAACACAGTTATTTTAAAATTATAATAAAATTTCACAATATTACTGATTTACTGTATTTTTGATCAAATAAATGCTGGTGAGCATAAGAGACTTCTTTCAAAGAGCATTTAAAAATCTTACTGACCCCAAACTTTTAAATGGCAAAATAATTATTATCGTAAGCAAGATTTAGTATGCAAAACCCATAACCACCCAGTTGCAAATGCATAGCAGCGTCTTTGCGACCACCAGCAAGATTTGCGTGGGCAAGCACCATTCACAATTTCTTTAGAGAATGTAAGAAACGGTGTTTTTCACTTGAACGTACATGGTATTTATTGACTCATTTGTTTACTAACCGCTGGCCTTCCACAGAAAAAGGTCTCGCTCAATGTGTTTCTTGACACATTCATGTCGGATCCTCCTCCTCAGTGTCTGGTTTGGTTACCGCTGATGCATCGGCTGGCAAATGTCGAAAACGGTGCGTCATTCTTCATTTTTTAAGCACATATACATATATATGGCTTAGCTTCAATCACTTAAATGAATGACAAATATTGTGACTGCATTCAATTAGCAGTGCTGACTTTATTTTGCTCATCTCCTCTCTAGTCTTCCATCCTGTGGAGTGCTCCTACTGCCACAGCCAGAGCATGATGGGATTCCGCTACCGTTGCCAACAATGTGATAATTACCAACTTTGCCAAGAGTGTTTCTGGAGGGGCCATGCCTCGGGCAGCCATAGCAACCAGCACCAGATGAAGGAGTACATGTCATGGGTAGGTGAACGGCCATGTGGGAGCGTGACTGTGAGTAAGTGTCAGTGATGGCCTCAGTCTCGTCATCTAAAAAGTCACATCACTTTATTCCTTTATACTAACTGTCATGACCACCAGTCTAATTCTAACTCCAGAATTTGCCATTTTGGTAGCATTTAATTTTTTTCCTTTTATATAAAGTACTTTTATATTTTTGTCATGGTTATTTGTAGTGGCTGAATCATGGGTTTTTCAATCGCCAATGCCAACATGGCCGATATATTGACACTGTATACACCACTGTTCAAATGTTTGGGTTCAGAAATGTTTTTGAAAGAAGTCTCTTATGCTCAGCAAGGCTGCATTTGTTTTGTAATATTGTGAAATATTATTACCATTTAACTGTTTTCTATTGTAATATATTGTAAAATGTAATTTATTCCTGTGATCAAAGCTGAATCTGCTCACCAAGGCTGCTTTTATTTAATCAAAAATTCAGTAAAAATTGTGAAATATTTTTACAACTTAAAATAGCTGTTTTCAAATTTGAATATGTTGCAAAATGTAATTTATTCCTGTGATGCAAAGTTGAATTTTCAGCATCATTACTCCAGTCTTCAGTGTCACATGATCCTTCAGAAATCATTCTAATATGCTGATTTACTGTTCAAGTAATATTTCTTATTATTATCAATGTTGAAAACAGTTTTGCTGCTTCATATTTTTGTGGAAACTGAAAAAAATCTTATAGACCCCAAACTTTTAAACAGTTTGTTTACATACAGTACAATAATTTTATTAATGGCAAAGGAGATGTACACAAAATTGCTGAAATGAAATAAACATGTATTTTACACTATATTTTCCAAAAGATAGCAATAATTTAATAATTTAATAATTTAATCTGAATATTAGAATTAAACATTTATTATCTGTTACTGTACCTTTAAGACCTCTATATGTAAACATTTTCTCTTATGATACTCTATGTTAGAGTATTTCTACATAAATCATTTACATTTAATTAAGAAAAAAGAGCAAAGAAAATTCTGTTTTCCATTAAACATATTCATATACAGTATATTCTTATTAGAGGTGCACCGATATATCGGCCAATAATCAGTATCGGCCAATAGTTTAAAAACAGCCGATAGTCAGGGCAGATATATTCTGTAAATCAAAAGGAAAATGCACTGAATTTGGGCTTTGTGTAAAGAAAATGGGGGTAGAACCCCCAAACTATCATTATCGGCAGATATAACTCTAATAATCGGCTATCGGTATCGGTGGAGAAATTTAGTATCGTTGCATCTCTAATTCTTATGGATATTAATTCTTCTGGTTCAATACAGTCCTTTATTTTTCTCCAGAAATCTCCAGCAAAGAAGCTGTCGGACGCTCTCAGCAAATCTCTGAGTTGTGCCTCCAGTCGAGAGCCTCCTTACCCGATGTTCTCCGATACACCTGAGAAACCGCTCAACCTCACTCATGTTGTGTATGTAAACTCGGACATCACCATATCCAGCACATTTTGCTCAGATAAAATGGATGGATAGTGTAAAATGATCAACCATATTACTGTACACTGAATTTAACATGAATTGTGAATGCAAACATTTTCCTGCCTTGTGTTTTTCACTTTTATGCTGCAAAACAGGGACACATGGTAAGTAAAGTGATATAGAGTCATATATCCTCATATTTTGTGGGATTTCACAAATAATTTGATGGGCGTAACTAATCTTAGACACACTGAGATGTTTGGCACTACAGTATGGCACGTTTTGATCGCAACCTCTCAATGATTGTTTGCATTTCCTTCAGGCCTCCCAGACCTGTGACCAGTGGAAATGAATACATGCTCTCTCACTCCATGCCTTCCTCAGGAAACCCTTACTCCAGCAAAACGTGAGTTTAATACTGTACAACACAAACTTTCAACAGAAGAATGTTTGGTTTAGATTTTTGGTTTAGTACATTTCTTAAATTAGAAATGTTGCCTTGTTAGCTAACTGAAATAAATACATTTAAAGGTACATTATGTAACTTTTGGCCCTCTAGCGGTGAAAAAACAAAACTGCATGCATTTTGCAAAAGAACATTGTTTTGTTTGTGCTTTGGCTATGGGTGACGGATGAATATGCTTATCCTACTGTTCAGAGATGTTCAAATTAGAAAATTAAAATGAAAATATAATAAATACTTGGTTTTGATTAATGATCAGATACCTCTATGGTGTGTTATAAACATGTTTAAGTATACATGTGTTGCTCATTAATCTCTTTTATTATGTCTCTTTTTGGGGGTAAAAAGATGCGCTCATGATGAGACAAAGCAAATGAAGCTGTTTTCCCGTACGACCCCAGATCTTTTAAAAGGGAAAGGGTAAGTTAACCTGGATGAAATAATGTCACTATTAACTGTTCTAAGCAAGTGTAAAGTAATAATGAAAGATCATCTTGTTATGACTATCAATGGGACCAATTTCAAATGTAAAAAAGATATATTTTTTGAACATTATAACAAATGGATTGTACTTCCATCCCCACAACCCAATTTCATTTGCATCAAGATAAATATGTCATCAGCTCTAACTAAAGTTATATTTGCTTTCTGTATTACAAATGCATTCTGTGTTTTTGGTATTATTTTACAATAAGTTAATGCATTAACTGACATTATCTAACAATGAGCAATACATTTGTTACAGTATTTATTAATCTTTGTTAATGTTAGTTATTAAAAATACAACTGTTCATTGTCAGTTCATGTCAGCTCATGTGCATTAAATAATATTAATAGATACAACTTTTGAGTTTAACAACAAATTAGTAAATGTTAAAATTAACTAATGTTAATACATGCTTTAGAAGAAATAAATGCTTTATCTTTTTCATTGTTAGTTCATGTTAACTAATGTAGTTAACTAATGTTAACAAATGGAATCTCATTGTAAAGTGTTACCATATTTTAATGCTTTCAAATAATGCATTATTGCACAGTGGAATCATAAGAATATTTTTAGACACTATTATTTGTCTGACACCATTACAACTGCAAAAAGTTGCAGAAACATGTTTCTTCTTAAAGTCATCACATTCTTTGTGACGTCATCTGTGTTTCTGAAACATGGTTTCAGGGTTCAGTACAGCCTCGATATTGCGGATAGGCTCGCTGATGAGCACATACTTATCGGACTTTATGTGAATCTCCTCCGAAAGGACCGTTCATGGTCAGTCTGAGCTGTCGGCCTGTCTGAGGTTGCTGTGGCAGTTTTCTTCCTAATCTGTTTTTATAGCTTAGGTCACCATGTCAATCTGGTAATTTGCAGAATTCAATATAACATTGTTAATGTCAAATTATAATTTGAGGAAACTATGCGGGTCTTTCCACATTTTAAATGTTCCTAATTTAAGTCCTGAGTTTTAGAAAGGATGCCAGATGTGGGATGGTGACTATTCTGGCCACAATTCTGTCTTATGTTTGCAGCTTGCTAACTGGCTAGGCTTTTGTTGTGTATTTACTCTGTGTTGATCATATTACATTTCACTGCCATAGAGCACAGCAGTCCAGAAGTAAAAATACCCTTCATTTTCACCATAGAGAGACTGAGTTTTAGTGCTAATGAATAAAACTTTTAGCAGAGAACTGCCATGAGCTAGCAATATGCTTCTATAGAGTATGTGTAATTGCTGAATTCCCAGTGAAGAACTACACTACCCATAATCCTACACTATCCATAATTGATAGTGAATTATATTGGAGAAGCTTCTGTTGTCGTGGGAACAAGAATTGCACCAAAACAGCTCAGCAGTGAATGCACACTCATAGTAAATGACATAATCAAGTCTCAAATTATTTATAAATGACTATTTTGCAATAAACTATACAATATAAGTTTTATAAATGTACAAAAATATTGTTTTATACTTATAATCATTGATTTATAATCTATAGATTAATATTTTGCCTTTTTTTTTTTTGCTTTATAAAGCATTCCCGTATCTCAGATATTAGATCATGGCGCTTGCAACAGCAGGATGGGGTTTGATTCCCAGGAAATGCATGAAGTGATAAAATGCATATCTGAAGTACACAATCTTTTTTTCATATTTTCATGTATTTTTTGCTGCAATCACATGTTGTAATGCAGTGATTCTCTTCAGTGTCTATGGAGAAAATGAATGGAAAAAAATATGTTTGAAACCAGAGGTGCTGAAAAAGTGGCAAGTTTACTGTGGCGCTCTATTGCACCAGATTTATGCACACAATAGTTCAACACGAGAACTATTAACAACATCCCTCCCTTGCTTATTAAATAGATAATGCCAACTTAACCCTTGTGCATCAATCTAAAAAAGTTACTCTGAGATACTTAGACAAAAACTGCTTGAATCAGTTCAAAGCCAAATCAAATCTTAAGTTGTGTTCCAAATTTGAGGTTGATATCTTAAAAAATTAGTTTTTAGTAAGATTTTGTTTGGGTGCAGGACCATTTTATAGTTAAATGGCCCTGGGATTAAAAATTGCCATTTTAATGGGTTTCAGTGGGGACATTTTTGTCCTTAATGTCCTGAGTGTCACTATTTTGTGTACCTAGTGTAAAATAGATTTATTAAAGGAAATGAAGGTTAAATAGTAAAATTCCAATACAATTTATGCAGTTGGCATTAACACAGGCAAAAATATAAAAAAAACAAAACTGAAAAAATGACAAAAATGTCCTTAAGGGAATCCATCCTTAACTCTAATTTGACCTCTAGTTTTCTAGACAAACATTTTATAGACCTAATTAGAACACTTTTGGGATAATATTTTGTTCCTATCTAATATTAAATGGTGTATAAACTTCTAATTTGATAAATGATGAAAATATGAATTATTTTGAACGTGTAAGTGGGTCTTTTTTGTGTGAGTAGATTATGTGTGGAAGTATGTGTCATTCTTGTGGAGATTTGTGTTTCTATTTGGTAAGCAAAAACAGAAAATACACCATCAAATATCTACTTAAATCTTGGCCACTTGTCTTAAACAGGTCTTTTTTCCTATCTGAAGTGAAGGCAGATTTGCTCAAAGACATGATTATTACCGTTCAAAGGAACCTATACTTTTGGCTACAGTACATATGCTTATATGTTTACCCATTAGGCAACACCCAAAGCTATGGCTGTTTTCCCAGCAAAGATGTCTTATATAGAGATTATCCTTGCTTTTGCTCCTAACATTGCAGTGTTTTGGGGGGGAAACAGGGGCTCTATGGTCTTCATGCTTTGCTTAGATCCTGAAATGTGCTGGCAATACTATTTGTTCTGTCATTAGGGTATTATTGGTGACCAATTTTACTAAAAATATGTTCTTTTGATTTATAAAACCTACTTTTATAAATTTTGCAAGAACTTTATTGTGATTTTCAACTTGAAAACACAAATATATTTAACACAATAGTGTATATATATAATATATACAAACTTTGCATAGGGTACTAATTGCTATATAAATGTTACAGTAAATGCTTTTGTGAATCTGAAGAAAGATGACTGAGCTCCATTCCTTTCGCTTGATTGATAGTTTCCAGGAGAGCAGTAAAAACCAAGATGATGAGCACTGCCTCATTGCCCGTTACGCCTCCCGATTGGCTGCTGATGGAGCTGCAGCGGTAAGACGGCCAATCAGAATGCTCATTCAAAGAAACATTCAACCGCTCACTGAATATTAATGGAATAAAGAAGGTTGCCTAAATGGACTTTTTAATAAATGACAATAAATTAAATTAGAAATGATTTTTCCCTTTTCATGAGTAGCTTTAAGAGTATTTTAGTCAATTAAATGTGATTGTTCAGTGCCTCAAGTTTGCTACTTGTTTGTCCAAATAATGATAGACGGAGACAGGATGTTATGGACAATGGGAGTGTCTGGAAAACCAGTTTGGAAACAACCATTATTTTTGCAAATACGCTTGTGCCACAGAAATGACACACTTCATCTTTAATCAATATAGATATATGTAAATAAATTAATGTCATCAACCCATTAACTGTTCAACTATAATCTGACTATTGTTAACAGAAGACCAGAGTCCCAGCAGACATCTCTCTCTGTCTGGACACCAATAAACAGCAGCGGCAACTTATCGCAGAGCTAGAGAACAAGAACAAGTGAGTTTGAGTCTATTTATTTTTGGTATTGCACAGTGATTTGAATTTGCATCCTTAAAGTTAATAAATTGTGTATTTTCAGGGAGATTTTGCAAGAAATACAACGCCTGAGACAACAACATGAAGAAGCTTCCCAGCCTCCATTAGACAAAAACCAACAAAACCCAACGTTACTGGCTGAACTGAGACTGCTCAGGTAAACACCTACACACACACACACACACAGTGTACAGCCGTGAATCAGACCTGAAACCTGATCGGATGAGGTGAACAACAGATGCTGATGGTTACGAGATAGACTGCATTGAAAGTGAGCGTAACCTGATCATGGCTCCTCTCATGAATGAGTGAAGTACTTTAAAAGCAATTTGCAACACTGAGACTCCTTCCTGTTTGTGGATATCACCAATGCAGATTTGAATGGTCCATGCATATTTAAATACGCTCTAGTCCTTTAATTTAGAAAGTTTACTGTGGTTTTACTCTAGTAACATTAATTGTAGAAATATGATATTTTGATGCTTTCATTTGCTCCGGATGAATATTGTTGGTGTTACAGGGCTTGAATTACGGTGTGGGATTGCGTGTGTTGCACATAATTTGACTAATTCCCACAGTTTTTGTGCTCACACCCATAGTGCGCCACATAAAACTGCCTCTCAGTACTAAATTGAGTTTTTTCTTCGCTGTTTATTGTGCTTAAACAGTCAAATACACACAAAATAATGTCAAAATGCCGGTCTTGGCGAGTATCCATGTAAACACAGTCAGTTATGTTTTAAGTGAACATAAACAGTTGAGAAAGAAAACGCATGTGTAACAGTATAATGGATCCGTGTGTCAAGTCTTAAAGTGACAGCAGGTATATTATATATTAATATACCTGCTGCCAAATTATGAGATAATATTAAAAATATCTATATGGCAGTTTTTCCCCATGGTACCGATGTCAAAATTGTGGCCAGTGAAAATGTTGAGTGGCAAGTAACTTTGGAAAACCACTTGCCACAGTGGCTGGTGAGATCTTTAAACCAGGATGGA
The DNA here is from genome assembly GCA_037950665.1 of Hypophthalmichthys nobilis. Taxonomy (NCBI): domain Eukaryota; kingdom Metazoa; phylum Chordata; class Actinopteri; order Cypriniformes; family Xenocyprididae; genus Hypophthalmichthys; species Hypophthalmichthys nobilis. The sequence goes on from CM075482.1 coordinate 23,052,897, forward strand.
TTCTGATTGGCTGTCATTGTTTTTTTTATCATTCATCAGCTGGAAGTTATTCCAACGATATTGTTTCTCTGTGCCGTTATTGTTATAGTTGTGGTGTGGCTATTCTTTTATATTTAGAATGATTTTTAGAACCATATCTTTATCGTTATCATTATAGTCATCGCCCTGGGTGTGATTGGGTGTTTAACCAGGCACTATATGGCACTACACCATGCAAATTGTGTTTGGCACTGATTTTGTGGGTGTGTTTACGCAATTTGCATAATTTATTTAGTGAATGTGGTGGTAAACAGCACAGAGAGCACATGCAAATAAACAACACTCAGGATGTTTATTGTTGCACAATTAATTTTTAGTTCATGTCAAAGTTATATCGATAACCTTGTGGCTTTCTTTCTTTGTCTCAGGCAGAGGAAGGAGGAGTTAGAGCAGAGGATGTCGGCCCTTCAGGAGAGCCGTCGAGAACTTATGGTCCAGCTAGAACAGCTCATGCTTCTGTTAAAGGTAGAAAAGTTCTCTCACCCACATAAACAACTGATGATTGCACAATTTTAAGAAGTTAAATTTAGAATGTGGAGATCCCTGTTAATGAGCTGAACTGCTCCATCTACAGGAAGAAGAGCTTAAAAGAGCTGTAAGTCTCAGTAACAAAACTGCGTAGTAATCTACTTCATTTGACTTGAGATTAACTGTATGTCGTGTGTTTGTTCTCCCTAATGTTAAACTACAATAAGAAATGTGTTGTGTTGGTTGTGTCTTCGGCATCCAGAACTTACATTTGTTCATTTAGCATTGTGCAAAACAAAGTTAACACATGCTGTTATTCAGACTGACTACATTTTGGCATGTCGATCACATACTCTAATTCTTCTTTACATGTTTTTGAACAAACTTCTAACCCTATAATAAATAATAATAATACACATTCATGTTTAACTCAAAGTCCCTTATTGTTTGTGCTACAGACATGAATGATTAGGGGGGGAAATCCCATATGGGGATTTTTGACCATCAGTAACAATAGTAGCAATACACTTGCAACCACCCAGAACACAAACTGTATTGATGGGTTTTGCACGACATCCAATAATTTACTCAGTAAACCAATTACCTGCAAAATCACTTTTATATTGCTCTTAAAAAATGTATTATATTTATATGTTTTGATGCTTAATCAGACACTATGGGCACCTAATATTGTAGCGTTTTTGTTATTTTACTATTGTTATATGCTATTATAGTATGTATTATTATTTTATTTAGCTTTTATTTTTTAAATTTTCAGTTTATTTTAATTTTAAGTTTTAATAATTTTATGTGCCTTGTCATTTTTATTATTATTTTTTAAATTATTTCTATTTAGCTTTAATTTGTGTTTATTTCAATTTTAGTTTTAGCAATTTAGCATTTATTTCAGGTAGTTGCCATGGTAACATTTCCAGTTTGCATTTTAGTTAGAGATTTTTAAGGGTTTTTTTTTTTTAAGTTTTATCTAATATTTAACCTTTATGTCTATTAACAAAAACCTTAAAAAGGTCTTAAATCAGAGCAGAAAGTCTTAATTTCATAGTCATGGCATTAAATGTTCCATGCAAAAAATGAATATCTTCTGTATTTTGTCCTGTTTTCTAATACATATATGTAAACTTCTTACTTGAGGTGCAAATGTAAAATTAAGTCTTGAAAAACTGAACAAAATCAAGTGAGTTTATGCTTACAACAATAGCAAATGTCCGCCAATGAGTTACAATTAAGTTGATTTTTCTGAGCTCATTGGCAGATATTTGTTCTTGTTTAATCATAAACTCACTTCATTCTGATCAATTTCGCAGAAAACAAGACTTCATGTTTTATATAAATGTGCATGTCCAGTAAATGCATCTTTATTTAACAATCTTTATACATTTGCACTGAAAAACAAGACAGAGATACTGAAGAACATTGCTTTTTTGCAGTGTGATCAGAAGGTATGTCCATATACATGGTTGAGAGCAGAGTGATCCAAGATACTTTTTTTGTAAAATTAATTAAAAAGTAATGAATATCTGTAGGAAGTTGTATTTTTAAACTCTGAAGTGTTGCTAATACAACTCATTGTGTTTCTCCTTAGACATTTACATTTAGAGAACATATTGACGTATTATTCCCATTAATTTATTCCTTAAATTTTATTTACTTGGTCTTAAAAGGGTCTTTAAAAACCTGTTTTAGTTTTAGTTAACAATAACAACACTGGATTAAGCAGTTTTGATTTTTATCATATAATCTCCTGATAATCTCCTTTTGTTCTCTAGAACCAAGGCCCTGGCTCCTCCCCTCGCTCCTCCCCCAGCCACACGTACAACACATCCATCCAATCAGTATCCGGCAATACCACACCTATCCCCATGCCCGTCCAATCAACATCTGGCAATACCACACCCAGTCAGACGCCTCAGGACTCGCTGATGGGCCTGGGAGGAGAGGTGCAGCAGGCCTTCGCTCAGGGTAAAGAACATGTTGCATTTTAAAACCCCAATCAGTTCAGCCAATTTAAACAAAGTGATACTGCAGATTGACATTACAGGAATATCCTAGGTTAAATACATAGTTTAAAAAGAGTTACATGAATTATGCAGCAAAATATATATATATATATTTAATATTATTTAATATGATTATTTTTTTGAAGGCTCCAGAAGGAATTTAAGAAATGATCTCCTGGTAGCTGCAGACTCCATAACCAACACAATGTCTTCATTGGTAAAAGAACTGAACTCAGGTAATGTTGAATCATACACAGACTATTTCCTGATCAGTCTCATCCCAACCAATGATAGAAAAAGTTTAAACTTTGCCTTTGATGATGTTTAGAGGCTGGGAGTGAAACAGACAGCATCTCTGACCTCACATTCCCTATGGCAGATGTTCTCCACGCACAGAGCTCTTCAAGATCAGGGTAACAAAGACATTTTGCTAGATCACCTGCTTTTTTCACCTGCTAAAGTGGGTGATCACGTGATGTCAGGATCTCCTGGGCTTGTGCTCACAGTGTTTCTGGTCTCATAGGGCAGCAGGTAAGATGGAGCCTGGGGATTTCTATGGACATGATCTGGAAAAGCAGCTGAACAGAGAGCTGAAGATGGAGGAACGCCTCAGACACACACAGGAACAGGACAAGAATGTCCTGGTGAGATACTTGAACATATGGAAGCCTACAAAAACCTTTTTATAGAGGATTTCAAAGTAAAAGCAGAAATGCAGCAATAAGAGTTTTGCATGTGAAATGTTTTCCATGCCAAATGACTGAACCAACCATCATCAGTCCCCATTTTACTCTTATATTTATCATCTTTACATCATTATGCTGTTTAAACAGTAACTAGTCACAGAATTGGCCATTCGCAAAGACCCGCCCCATTTTGGTTAAGGGTACTAGTACGTCCAACAAGCCATTACGTTCTCACGCAGTGAAAAATACATCATGGAGGACACTGACAACGCGTCCACAGACAATACTGAGTGGGTTACTTTTGATATGAAGCAAAGTCTCAAATTTTGTAATTTTTAAAGAAATTTAAACAATAAATACCGTTTTGTGGCTCTTTAATGTGTTGTGACAGATTGCTGTAGCGCCTCCGTTCAAGCGGCTCGTGAACCGATCATCTCTTCCTACTAGTTCATTTATAGCATCAAATAAACATGAATGAACATCAGAAGCAATGTTGTTTCAACCGCAGAAAGATGTCAGTACACTCCATTTTTCAAGTTCAAGTCCACTGACGTTAATCTACTAACTCCTGACTGCTTTGTCAGACAAAATGGCGGATTCGGCCTTATGATTGGTTAGATTGCCTTTCAATCAAACTCCCGGCGAAAGGTCAGTTAACATTGATTTAAGAATAAGATAGAATACTGGAAATGTGTAACGGTTTCCACAAAAATATTAAGCAGCAAAAAAGTTTTCATCGTTGATAATAATCAGAAATGTTTCTTGAGCAGCAAATCAGCATATTAGAATGATTTCTGAAGGATCATGTGACTCTGAAGACTGAAGTAATGATGCTGAAAATTCAGCTTTGATCACAGGAATAAATTAGATGTTAAAATACATTAAAATAGAAAATATTTAAGTTAAATTGTAATACTATTTCACAATATTCCTGTTTTTTTTTTTTTTTGGTGAGCAGAAGAGACTTCATTCAAAAACATTTAAAAATCTTACTGACTCCAAACTTTTGAACGGTAGTGTAATTTGGCAAAATTGGTTTTGCCTTAAATTAAATAACATTGCATAGATGCAACAAGTGGTTTATTTTTAAGATAGAAAAAGATAAATAATGCCTCATATGTTTTTGTATTCACATCAATATTGTTATCTGCCCCAAAGCCATTTTTAAGTATTAAACTTTGGATGGATATTCTGGGAAATATGCAAATGGTGTACCATGAGTACGCTGCTTCATATATCAAATTTGATTTCTTTTTAATTGCTATAGAAATTAGATGAAATAGAAGTGAAATATCCATTAAAGCAAATGGATATTTCATTGTAATGAATATATCCTCAGGCTGCTTCCAGGCACCTGTTCTTGAGGGCCGAGATGATGTTCATTTTAACTGCATCTGTACGAGTTTTGCCACGGGTGCTGCATGCAACGAAAAAAGTGAAAAACACAACAAACTGCTGTATCTGTTCCCATAAAAGTTGAATGTATTGCAACATTTCGAACAAAAACCGTCTTCATCAGGCTGCATGCAACGTACCTCAACTATTACCATGCCATTTTTTGGATATTCAGGTCATTTTAGCACGGTACGGAAAGCCGGTGAATTTTAAACTTTCCTCAATGCTGTTTTTTTTAGGTGACTTTACAAGAATAGCTCCGTTTAAATAAGCAATGGTAAGTATTCGTCAGTTGCACTGTGACAGATGCAATACAACAGTGTTTGATGGTTCAAATGAATGTTTTTCTTTGTCTGTCATCACAGGGAGATGGAGCGACTCTGAAGCACTGTGCAACCAGACCTGAGCTGGAACATACGACACTTCTGAAAAGCATCAACTTATAACAATACTGTGGTACACAACCCAATCTATAAATATAGAAATATATTTTTAGAATCTACAAAATGTTTTAAGACAATACTGTGAACTGACTTTGGAAATTACAAATAATGGAACTGTCTACAACACCGCCAGTGCCATAAACCCAATGATTACGAGACTATTTCATTTACTTGGTGTTCATGTGTTCAGTTTGGTTTTCGTGTGTATCTGTTCAAAACTTGTACTGTATTTAAATATCTGTTAGGCAAAGTGGGGGTGGACTTTACTGAAGCTGCTATCTTTACAAACAACATCTTTTATTGTACATTAAGCGCAGAATACCCTGACCTGATGGTCTTTTAAAGTATATAAAATATTAGGATTATGTTGTAGCTTGTTACTCTTTGAGAGTGGAACAATTTGAGACTTCGTCATAGTCTTTGATACACAAATACACTGCCTTAGTTTATTAGACTAAGTTTATTTTAATAGGTATGTGTACTTTGTTGCAGTTTATTCATTTTTAAAAACATACATTTTAATTTTAATTAATAAGAACAGTCCAGAAATGGGTGAATCTCATGAATACGTCACCAGGTCACATTTAACTTTAAATTCCCAAAATAAAAATGCAGTATGTTTTGCATGAAGAAAATGAAGCCTGTTTTTAGGACCATTTATATTTCTGACATTGTGACATTATGTTCATTGTAATAAAACGTTTTTATTTATATGAGCCTAAATTAAAGGTAGTAGTAACGGATACTAGCATCTTGCATATAATTTACAATTTGAATAATATCGTTATATATATTTCATACTAAATAATAAATTTCGTAATATATCATATATGATGAGAATGAGATTTTTCTTGCATTACAAATAATTTGGCAGTAAAACATGTACAGTGTCATGAAAACAACGTTGCATTGCAAAAAAAATCTTACTGGTTGTTCATTCTCTTTATGCAAAATTCATTTTTATGCTTTCTTTAAGCTTTTTTTTTCTTTGGATTTTAGAGTCAAACATGACCAGGGCATGTTTTTGACAGGTTTCATGCAAAACTTTGTACCTCTGGATTCAAAGGAAAATATTATTTGACTCCAAAGGAAATATTTACCATGCTCTATTATTTAATTTGCAAATGCAGACATTTTGCAGGCGTGACAGCATTGTGACACTACTGAATGTGCTGTTATGTTGTTCAAGGACTGACAAGATGCCTTTTACAAAAGCATATTTTTGGTGTAAGATATGTTGATTTAGAACATAATTATCATGCTTGGATTGATTTTGTTGGTGAATATGAATTCCTTGTAAAGATGTCCACTATAATAGTTTGGTTTGACCATCTCCAGACTCTTTCATTGATGTTTTTTCTTTGATATGCTACTGTCACACTGCAGTGGTCACATTGATCTCATAGTCTCAGAGCATTGCTTTTTCAGACAACAAAAACAGCATCCGCACCCTGCTGCCAGACGTTGCACTTTTCAGTGATTTTGCATGGTACTAAATAAAAATAAAAATATTATGTTGTACAAATATCATCAAGTGTGCACAAGGTATGTTATTCTATAAAATTTGGGTGTAAATCTGTATCTATGTTTTCCATGTCTTGAGTTTGTTAAAACTGATCCTTCATTTCAAATAATCTAGCACAAACTGCTGTTCTAACTTTGTGAATTGTCATACATTGATGCAATATACATAACAGCCACTAGATGTCCTTGTTGAACAATTAGTTTTTGTTTTGTTTTTTCCAGTAAAACAAACATCACATTAAGAAAAAATTAATAAAATTAACTTAATGTCGATTAGTCAAATTGAATTAATGACGATAAAGATAAAACATAATATTTTCCCAAAACAAATTCTATAATTTGGGACACTTTTTGGATTATCAATGAATGAATGAGATACCTAAATTTACATGGCTAAATAAAATGTAGTAGTGGCTAACTATTAAACTGAAACTAACTTCCTAATTGGCTTATTTAACTCACCATATGCACCATTTGACTTGGTACATAAACTACTACACAGTGACCATAATTCCATGTGTTTTATGTGTCGTAGCCTAAATATGATTCTGACCTCACCAACTTAAAGAGCTCCGCCTACTCACGGTATAAGCTCCTCCTACGTGGAGGTCTCGGGGATGCAGCAGAATGAGCAGATACATTTGGCTAACAAGCACCAAAGTCTGCTATTATCTCTCAATAAGTGTGTTGTTAGCAATGCAGAACACATTGGTTTGAAGCACAGGGAGAAGGGTTGAATTGGTGTAATACATTCCTTACAGTCACAATATTAGTGGCTTTAGGAAAAAGCTTCCGGCAAACGCATAAAAGTCATTAATATATAAAGTAGACAAATTAAATAAAGTAAATAATTTACCTTTTCTAGATTTGCAGTTGAGAGAATCAGTGGTCAGGTATTCCAGTCTGAGATCAGGCCGGTGACATTAAGTCTAAAGACCTGCAATGCCTTGGAGTGAAACTTACTAGACTAGAGGACTAGAGGACAAACTGTAGTAGTTTGAAATTTCCACTGACGCTGTTCCGTGTAAAGTCACTAGAGGGCGCTACAGTGCCTTTTACAATATGTATAATAAATGAGAGAAATTTACCAGTAGTGTTTTGGTAGCATAGATAAATAGTCTGCTACTATATATATATATATATATATATATATACACAACAACAACAAAATCTGTACAGTGTTATGGATTGTGGTATGCTTATGCTTATTGTAGTCATTACTTTGCCAGGACTGGGACTTTGGAGGCAGAGACCTCCAAGAATAAGGGGAGGGGGTCTGGGCAAACTTTCCCAGGATTCATTAAAGCCTTTAAAATAATTTTTATTGTGTTTATCTGCAATGCATATAGTAACCCATAGTAGATGCAATAGACTCAGCAGGCACAATAGCGCAATGAAGTTCCTTTGAGGAATTCTTAAATATGTTCATTAAATATATTTTTTAACAAAGCATCTAATCCCAGCCTCCTTCACAGCGACTGTCTCTTTATTGTGCTGTACGGTGCTCTGCATAAAAGTGTTTGCTACTTGACCTTACTAGTGTGTTTTATTTCTCATCTTGATGTTTAAAGACAAAGTAAGTATTTTATGAACTGCCAAAATGCACATACAAATAGTTTTTACTTTATAAAAGTATATTGAAAGTTTAAGATTAAAAGTTTTCAAGATTGAATAAGTACTCAGTAGTCACTGCAATTAAGTACTGGCATAAGACATGAAAACAGTACTGAGCAATTGCGCCACCTACTGGTTCTCAAGCAGATTTGACCGATACTTTAACACCAGATTCAGTGACTGAAAATTCCTTTTGAATTTATAGATTCATGTTTTTTGTGTGTGTTGCAGGTATTGAAGTGCACAAAGGTTTGTAGTGAAGTTAACTGTGAAGATGATATCATTTGGGGCAATTTTGCCTAAATCTCCCTTTTTTAAATGTACTTTGTCATTATTTTGGCTCTTTCTCCTGAGGTGTTTTCTTTTCACCTTTTTGGATTTTAATCATTAAAAAAAGATTCTGGTCTATAAATGTTGATCATTTGGCATGTAAATAAATCATAAATGTGAAGGAAGTGACTTTTTCGATGCAGCATAAAAATTGTACTAAAACATGCCAACTCTGACCAAATTAATATGTATTAAATGCCATATCAGAGCAGCCTTAAAATTAACTGAATTACAACTATAAAATTTGTTTTCCTACTGGATTTTACATTGTGTATGTGTATGTGTGTGTGTGCGCATGTGCTGCATTGGAAGAAACCATCTGTGTTCTGTTGAGACAAAGAATGTATGGAATGTCATATGGAAAAGTAATTTGTATCACGTTCCCATTGACAGTGTTTTTAGGTTTGGAGCTCACCATCACTAGTAGGCTCTAACATTATTGGTGGGATGCACAACTGCATATAGCATTATTGGATCACAAATGGAATGTATTGCTAGTAAAAATACAATGCCATCATATTTTGACAGATATTTCTTTTCTTGTTGCTAAAATTGCACATTATATGTACAGTACATTTAGTCAATAGCAGATGTTTTATTCAACATTCTGCAGGAGATAGAGTTTATATAAATATAATTTCAGCAGTGCAGTTTTTCTTTCAGTGTGAATGCCCTCATTTCATAATACTTTTTTTTTTTTTCTTTTCTTAAATTGTATTTGTGAGTTGATACAACGGTTCAGCTGGAGTTCTGGCGTCTTTTTCCAAAGTGAATATCTTCAGATATTGATTAAACAAAATGAAGCTGCATTTCTATTCTTCAGGCAGGCTACAAATGTCGATTAGTGGGTGTAATGTTTAATGTTATGTTAATTATAGACACTAGGGGGCAGGCAAACATAGTTAAGATATTAAGTTTTGGGGAGAAACAACAAGAAGGAAGAAGTTATTGAAATGCATGTGCGAAATGGAAGGAGACGACTGGAGGAATAAAATGTGTTCCTACACCAGCCTTGACTGTGATTAAGATGAGAACATTATAGTGGGCTGACAGGAAGTTTGAGAACAGCTGGCTTTCATCAGATGGACTTTTCTTTCTGGCTATACATTCTTCGGTGAATAGTGGCTTGTCTTCTGGGACCTTTGGAGGCTGGACTGCAAAGAAGCATAAAATTGCAAAGATTGTGTCAGTGTTTCACAACTCCAAGTTTCAAGCTCACAAACACAGTCGAAAGATTATAATTGTGAAATTCCGTTCTTAGGGATATCTCTGTGTGAAAAGATATCAAACTCTGTCCCGGGACAAGGTAAGGTCAGTCTTTATACAGTGGTTGATTTGTTTTCAACTTCTTTAAGTCATTATCAAATGATAGATGATTGCATTGCAATTTATTTTTTAATGAATAAAACTACAAAAAAAAAAATCTTTAAATAAAACGTAATATAACACTAATGTATTTTTTCTCTCTTGGGTGAATCACTTCTGCTTGTAAGCAGGGCTAGTTAAAAATATCTCAGTATTTTCATCCTTTTAGATTATATATATTTGAAATGGCTTAAAAAATTATTTTTTCAGTCAGAAGAACTATTATATATTTATCAATATTTTTTTAAATCAAACAATCATTGTTGTCAAGCAGATAATGTAGAGTTTTGCATCTTTTCCACACTAAATAAACACAAGGATCAATATTTAATATTTTTCATGCATATGCACCATTACTCTCTATATATGCACCAACATTTTACTAAAATATTTAAATATATGAGAAAAAAAAAGTTTCATTTTTTAGTTGTTTATGCAAACAAATTGTTGAAGTTTCAAACAATTTGTTGAAGTGGACAATTGTTTAAGTGTCTCTTAAATGAACATTTGGATATTGTGAATTATTCGATGTAACTAAATATTGATATTTGTATATTCCTATTTGTGTTGCTAAATGAACAAATGTTAATGTAGTTTTCCATTGAATGTTGATGATATCGTAATGATAAACTTTTCATTTGTATCATAGAAAAACAGCTGCCAGAATAGCAGCACTGAGCTCTTACACTATTATGAGTTCTGTGGGTGTTTTCTCACTGGGAGCCTCTGAGGGCAGTAAAGAAAAAATAGTGATAAATGTCGGTGGGGTAAAACATGAGACCCACAAGAGCACCCTAATGACCCTTCCGGGGTCCCGCCTTGCCCAGCTGGTGGACACCAAGGAGCCTCCTTCAGAGCTGTTTTTTGATCGACACCCTGAAGTCTTCACTCACGTGCTGCAGTATTATAGAAGCGGGAAGCTGCACTGCCCCACCAACTTGTGCGTTGTACTGCTGGAAGAGGAGTTTGATTTCTGGGGTATCAGAGGCACAGATGTGGAGCCCTGCTGTTGGGCGGCATTTCGACAGAACAAAGATGCCGTAGAGGCTTCGGCTCAGATTGACACTTCAGTGATGGAGAATGACCAATCCAGCCACACTAGAGCTTGGCAGCTGAAGATATGGGCTCTCTTTGACAACCCGCTTTCATCCGTTAGAGCCAAGGTATTATAAGAGTTTTTATGTTTATGCAGTTTTTGCAAAACCCTAAATCAGTGCTTGCTATTGCTGTTCTTCATATGTGTGGCACCTTTCTCATTCTTAATGTTTCTGTTTCTCCAGGTCATTGCGGTCATATCTCTGTTCTTCATCCTGCTCTCTATCACTGCATTCTCTCTGCAGACACATCCAGTTATAAATCCTAATGTATGTGGTATCGGCAGACAACTCAAGTGAGAATTTCATTGAGAATGTTTCTGTACTACCTAGAGTTCTGGATGCGGTGGAGTTAGTCTGTTTGATATGGTTTGTGTTTGAGTTTATGATGCGTGCAGTCAGCTGTCCGAGCAGACCGCGCTTCTTCATGAACGTTATGAACATCGTCGACCTGCTGGCCCTGTTCCCCTGGCTCTTCCGGTGGTGTTCAGGGACATACTGCACCAAAGCATTGGGCTTTCTGCATGTAATGCGATGCATTCGCGTCCTTCGCGTCTTCAGTCTGATGCAGCATGTGTTCGGTGTGAGAGTTCTCAAACACACGCTCCGCGCCAGTGCGACGGCTCTCTGCACGGTTCCTCTTATGCTCTTCAGCTGCACGCTCATCTTCGGTACCATGGCTTATTACACAGAATTAGAACAAATTAATTTCGACTCTTCGTTTACTGACATTCCCTCCAGTTGTTGGTGGGCAGTGGTCACACTGACCACAGTGGGTTATGGAGACATGTTTCCCGTAACAGTTCCAAGTAAGTGTGTAGCCATTCTCTGTGCAATGGTCGGGGTTCTGCTCATCATCCTGCCTGTGCCCATAATCGTCAGCAACTTCATCAAGTTCAACTCCCTGCTCAAGACAAAGTATTCAATGGCCAGAAAGAAGGAGAAGATCAGTGTCCATACGGCCTCCTCGACTTCCACTTAGAGCTGCTAAATAGAAACAGAGGCACCATATCAATGATACAGTTGAGCTCAAAAGTTTACATACTCCTTGCAGAATATGCAAAAATGTTAATCATTTTAACAAATTAAGGATCGTGAAAATTGCATGTTATTTTTTATTCAGTACTGTCCTGAATAAACTATTTCACATAACAGATGTTTACATAAAGTCCACAAGACAAAAAATAGCTGAATTTATAAAAATGACCCCATTCAAAAGTTTACATACCTTTGATTCTTAATACTGTGTGGTTACCTGGATGATCCACAACTGTTTTTTTGTTTTATGATGGATGTTCGCTATGGATTTTGTTTTAAGATCATATTTTTTCATTTAGTACTGTCCTTTGGAAGCTACAAAAGATACTTACATGTTTCCCAGAAGACAAAAAAAGTACAATTTATTCTGTTCATCCAATTCAAAAAGTATACATCCCCGACTCTTAACAACGTAATTTTCAGCTGCAGAACCAAATGCGAAACCAGAGACTGTGGTAACCATGGTAACTTATGCTGCCTTCACGCCACCCCGTATTTAGCGGAATCTTGAGATGACAACATGTGACATTGTATCCGGAGCTGTTCACTTCCTTAGACTGGGAATTATGCGTTTCTATGGCACTACTATCAACACCTAAATTAATCTACAGCAGTCAGGTGGTACGGCAGCCACGTGGTACACCTAGGAGCTTTTTAGGAAAACTCCCAGCTTACAAGCTGTAATTACGAGCTCTACGAGGACGTGAACGCTTTTTACGAGCCAGAATCTTGCAGTTACAGTAATTACGATATGGCGTGAACGCACCTATAGACCGAAAAGCCTCAAGTGTTGAACTCTTTTATGATACAGGAAAACGTCTGTGCTTCTTATAATGTTTAACTAATTATAATATTTAAAAAGTATGAAGCTTCTCTGGGGGCACGTGATCTTGCGCATGCGCCAGTGGACAAGTAGGTATGTCTAATATGTAAACAACGCATGTATGATACGCAAAACCTGATTTCACCAAGTACTGTTCCTGGATCAACATCTTTGTTGATCCTGGAACAACATTCCAATCAGTCAATAAACTGGCTACATTTTTATTTAATGGTTTAAAGAATAGTAAAATGGGCATTATTCATTAAAGTTGCTGTCTTTTGTGTTACAAATTTACAAAAATGATATGAGCAAGTACCTCATGAATCCATTTTCCAAAGCGTGTTTTTGTCTTATCCTGAATCACCACGGTACACTTATTATAAGTGTTTATAGGACTATTTTAGACCGGTCGGGTCTGCACCACTGTGGAGCAGCACAGTACCTTCGTGACTTGTCATAGACATAGCAACTTTGTGCCAGCCCAAATCAGGCCCACATCTGCCACGCGTGGTATGATGATCTGGGCCACGTGGCGTGGAATGATGGCACTTGGGCGGACCACTCCTGTTTATCAGATCTGAGCCACAAGCAGGCCATAGCAATGCCACATGTCGGCCAAGAGCAAAGAAATAAACCAGAACTGGACCTTATCTAAACCACAAAATCTTTATATATTATTTATAGAATCATCTTAGCATTAACAAGCCTGTTAGCAAGCAGAATCACTGAAGGAAAGAAGAGAACAGAAAAAAAGAGACAAACAGAAACACAAGAGCTGCGGCTGACTTCAGCCACAGCCTTAGATGAAATCAACTGAAGATAAAAAGATGACATTAAATCTCTCTAGATCTCAGCAGAGGAGGGTTAAACAACTCCACAAACAGCAGTACAGCTTCACATTACTAACCAGATTGACTTTATTTCTGTCATTCATCTACAGAAGTTTAACGCTCATGTTTGTTTCATTTGTCACCATAATGGTGATCAGTGTTTCCATCAGTTGGTCTCTAAACTCTTATAATATGCTTGTTTTCTCTAGCTGCTCTGATAGTGTGTTTATCAAACACTTTTACAGTTACAAAGAAAGCTGAAATAAGATCAGATGAGGATTTTTAGTTATTGGTGATTTTAGGATCATCATGATATGAATCTTTGTCATTTAAATATAAGTGTTTTATCACTAATACATTTAAATTACAACCCCTGTTTCACTGCATCATGAGACCACATTACATTTGAGAAATCAATAAGACTAAAGATAAAAACCATTGATATACTGCAGTGACAAACACAGATATGAGCAATCAGCATATGAATCTCACCAATGGTGACAACAAAATATTCAGACAATCATATCAACTCTGGACATCAAATTAAGCTACTAAAAGACAAAACAAAAATAAAAGCAAAAATTAAAGAAAATAATAGGCTGCATAATTTGTTCATGCTGTAATGCATGCGGGGAGTTTTGTACTATTGTTCCCAGTATGCATTGCGGCATGACACGTTTGATTGTCACCATTGTTGAGATTCATGTGCTGATTCTTGATGTCTTTGTGTGTCATCTCAGAGTCATTTTTGTGTCTTTTAATCTAGCTGATCTTTGCAATATAATGTAAATGTACTATACCAAGGGTTCTCAAATCCGGTCCTGCAGAGTTTAGCTCCAACCCTGACAGTTAATGATGTAATTAAGGGATGATTAAGCTTTAATGATGAACATGTACTGTTAACAAGCAGAATCACTGAAGAGAAACACAAGAACTATGACTTCAGCCACAGCCTTAGATGAAATCAACTTAAGTTAAATGAAGACATTAAGATGACAAGATCTGAAGATCTGATTAAATAACTCCACAAACAGCATTACCAGCTTCACATATTACTAACCAGACTGACTTTATTTCTGTCACATGTCTACAGAAGTTCTTGTTGAGAATTAACAGAGGTTTAGATGTTGATGTCTTATTGATCGTTTGGTTTGAGGTCACCATCGTGGAGATTAGCGTTTGCTTTAGTTGAGTTCTTGACTTTTAAGTAGCTTCTTTATCAGCATTTGCAAGTTTTTTTTAGAAAACTCTTTTGTCTTGATAAAGCAGGTTAGCATGTTTTTGTCTTTAAAAAAATTTATGTGAAAAATATAATGTAAGACTGTTTTGTTTCTGATGTTGAATGTTACTACAAATAACACTGTCATTGTTAACTAAATTTATAACTTGTGTTGCATTAATTATACACTCACAGACATCAACATTCAGCATATGAAACACAACAATGGTGACATGCTTCATGCCAGCACACAAAACACATTCATGGCTCCCAGCATGCATTGCGCCATGAATAAATTATGCAGCTGATTTAAAAAAAAAAAAATTATTGTCACCATTGTTGAGGTTTGTATGATGAGTGCTGATGTCTAAGTGTGTCATTTTTAACTTTTAAATAGTTTTGGACAATATTACACAAGTCACTTTAGTATTATAAATGAATTTTATCAAAACATTTGAGTTTACTTTTTTTTTTTCCTCATGAACCATTTTAACTACAAAAAAGCAGTTATTTGTCTATTATTAAAAAAGACAGAAATGTTTTCTGAAAAACACTGCAAATGCTGATAAATAAACAACTCAACAAAAGTCAAGGGTCAAGAGCTCAACTAAAGCAAACGCTGATCTCCACTATGGTGACCTCAAACCAAACCTTTTCAATAAGACATCAACATCTAAATCTCTATTAATTCTCAATAAGAACTGCTGTAGACGTGTGACAGAAATAAAGTCAGTCTGGTTAGTAATAAGTGAAGCTGGTAATGCTGTTTGTGGAGTTATTTAATCAGATCTTCAGAGATTTAATGTCTTTTAACTTCAGTTGATTTCATCTAAGGCTGTGGCTGAAGTCAGTTGTAGTTCTTGTATTTCTCTTTTCTTCAGTGATTCTGCTTGTTAACAGCACATGTTCATCATTAAAGCTTAATCATCCCTTAATTAATCACTTAATTATATCATTAACTGTCAAGGTTGGAGCTAAACACTGTAAAAATACTTTTCTTGTTTATCTGCCAAAGGGATAAGAAAAATAATTTTGTTTCTCTCCCAAACAGAAATATAGAATGCATTGTGGTATGAAGCATGTCACCATTGTTGAGGTTTATATTTCTATGTAAGAGGGTCTACGGTTAGAAAGGTGTTTGAGAAGCCCTGCAGCAGTCAATCTGAAGCTTTCATCTGCACACCCACTGAAGCTAAACAGGATTGAGTCCAGTCTATATCTGGATGGGAGACCTCCTGGTAGACTGGGTGGCTGCGGGAAGAGGTGTTAGAGAGGCCAGTGGGTCTGATCAATCTCTGGCCTGAGTGGGTCCTAATGCCCCAGTACAGTCGCAATAAGCTGTGCTGTATAAAGGGTTAACCCTGGTGTAAAATAGCTCCATACAGCACATCACATACCGCCCAATGCCCCAGTACAGTCGCCATAAACTGTACTGAATAAAGGGTTAAAATAAACCCCAGAAAATAAGGGGTGTAACCCTGGGGCAAAAATAATCCCTACATCATATACCATACAATAGAAAAATCTGACACTGAAAACCAACCGTCGTTGAAATCTTGTCACAAAACAAACCAACAGTTTGAATCGTTTCGAACTCGACTGTCATTGAAATCTCATAACAGAACAAAACCGACCATCATTGAAATGTCATAAAGGAACAAAAAACCAACTGTCATTGAAATCTCATAACAAAACAAAGCCGTCAACCATTGAGATCTCGTAAAGGAACAGAAGTGATTGTCATTGAAATGTAGTAAGGGACCAAAATCAACCATCATTGAAATTTCATAAAGAAACAAAACCGTCCGTCTTTGAAATCTCGTAAAGTAACAAAGGAACAAAACCTACCATCATTGAGGTCTTGTAAAGAAAAAAAAACATCCATCACTGAACCCTCGTAAAAACAAAACTGACTTTTGATTTTAAAATCTCATAATGAAAAAAAAACAACCATAGTTGAGATCTCACAGTGGAACAAAACCGACCCTCATTGAGATCTAAAAAAGGAACAAATCCGACTGTCATTTAAATCTCGTAATAGAACAAAACCGACAACCACTGAAATCTCGTAATGAAATATTATTGAAATGTCGTAATGGAACAAAACAGACCGTCACTGAAATCTCGTAAAGACAGTTCCGTTCCGTTACGAGATTTCAATGACTGTCGGTTTTGTTCCTTTGTGAGATCGAACAAAACCGACCATCATCGAAATCTCGAAGTGGAAAAGAACCAACCGTCATTGAAATCTCATAACAAAACAAAACGGTCAACCATTGAGATCTCGTAAAGGAGCAAAACTGACTGTCACTGAGATCTAGTAAAGGAACATTTCTAGTAAAGGAACATGAGATCTAGTAAAGGAAATTTCACAATGAAACTAAACCGACTTTCTTTGAAATCTCATAAAGAAACATAGTAATTTGTACTATTGTGAACAATAGTACAAAAACTCCCAGCATGCATCACAGCATGAATAAATTATGCAGCTGAATTGTCCTATTATTTTCTTTAATTCTAACTATTTGCGTTTATTTTTGCTGTGGTTTTTGTTATAACTAATCACTTTATGTGATGTCCAGAGTTGATCTGATTGTCTGAATATTTAGTTGTCACCATTATTGAGATTCATATGCTGATTGCTCATATCTGTGTTTGTCATTGCAGCTCACTGACTGTTTATGTTTTTTGTTTTATTCTTGTTTTATTTTTTCTTTGTTTCACAATATTCATTTAACGAATATAAACAGAGTTTGGTGACTTTAGAATAAGTATCTATACTGAATTTTACGAAAATAAATCACAACATTCCCGTGCTAGGCTGCAGTGGAAGTTTTTTTATGCTACTACTTGAAACTTCCGCTATTCGAACGCATTTGTCGTCATTTTTTTCTTGCTCACTGAGTGGCGCTGTGACAGTATAATTGTAGCAAACACAGGTGTAACAGGAAGAAATGTGCAGTTTAGAATTGCAGGAGCAAGGATATAATTAAAATAATAAATAATATAGCCTAAAATATAAAGACATAAAATGACATGAATTAATGACATTAATAAAATGATGAATAAATGATAATGTAAATCAAATAATGTGAAGAAATGATAAATGACAACTACATCAATGACTAATGATAATAAATGATTACAATATTAAATCATAAAAGAAAACAAAGAAAATAAAACAACACACTCTCTTAAAGTAACACACACAGGTTGCTAATGAGAGTTCTTAGATCCTTAATGTAACATGATTTCAATAAGGTAAACTTTGCTTCTAAGGCAATAATGAATCAGATTACCTGATTTAACCTGAGCTCCACAAACATTGATTGTTACAAAATGTTTGTTTGTGCACTATGTATTTACTGTGTGTGCTAACAAATAGAAATCAGCTTGTTTTTTTAAGTCAAGTCACCTTTATTTATATAGCGCTTTTTACAATGCAGATTGTGTCAAAGCAGCTTTACATTGATAACTGGTATATAATTTTGGCTGCACAGCAGCTCTTAAAGAATAGTGTCAATGCCGGCAGATCAAAGCACTGTTGAATATCAAAGAAGAAAAGTGAGTACAGGTGTAACAACAGCACTTTTTGTACTTGACATTAATTCACATGGTTGGAATAGATGGTAAACTGATCAAGTACTGTAGTTTTGACTACAGTTGGAATTGTTTAAATGGAAGGTCATTGGGGGCAAAAGCAGCCGAAAAGCCATTTTATGGCCTGCCATAATTTTTCGAAGAAGGTTAAACGAGGCATAACCACAACTTCAGAGTTTTCCACCTGGTTATTGAGACTCTGATGGTCAATGATGGCGATGTTCTCTGATCCCTGTGCTCCAGCCCCTGGTTCCAGTCTGGGTGTTTCCATAGCGTTCCACTCCTCCATCTGAATCTCATATTCTCTCTGAGAAATTTCAGACATCATATTCTGTAGTAGCTAAATATGGAAATATGAAAAGCTATATTATTAATTTTAATATAATATATTAATATTATATTATGTAGGTCTATATTATAAAAATATTATGTATAACAAATTGAAACACTCCAGTTATCAGTGAAAAATGTCAGTGGCATTTGTATACTGCTGGTTTTTATCTTCCATTCATTAAAGACATTTCTGACACACTATGATTTGACAGTGATGACATTACTGATGTTACTTCAGACACAGATGCTCTGAACCTTGTGTTAAAAAACCTGGCTCGATTTTATATGTATATATATATATGAAATCGAACCAGGTTTTTCGAATAAAATATATATAAACGTTTGTTTTTCCGGCAAAAATAAGCACAAACAAATGACATTTTGGGGATTATTCCGTTTTTTGGGATGCAAACTTAACGGAGATGCACCTGTGACAGTGAGAAGTGAGAACTGCACTTGTTTCAGCAGGCCTTTTTTGTCTGTCGTCTGACAGTTCTGACAAGTTTTTGGTTTTCTGAAAAAAGTCTAAAATCGCACATTAATCTTACTATATCTCCCATATATTTATTTTCAGACTATGTAAAATGGCTCGGAAATGAATAGAAAAAAAAACGCTTTAGCAGCTAGATGACGTAATGTTCTGTTGCAGTTTCCTTTTTGGCTGAGGGACAGCGCTATCAAAAATTCACCTGGAGGGGGCGGTCTCTAGCGCATGACGTCATGACGCCTTGAACGCACAAACTGTAGCTTCACCTTACAATAGACATCCGAACGGGCGTGAAACAATCCGCTTTTAGCTCAAGTAGTAGAGAGAATGACACTGACATCACAAACTCGTGGATTCGAATCTCAGGGAAAAGTTACATTTGGATCCTCTATATCTTAAATACAACGTCGCTTTGGATAAAAGTGCCTATGACTATGAATAAAATTAAGTACGACAACGTAAACGAATAAAAGTGACAATGTAAACTTGTAAATGTAACGGAACACAAACTAAAGTGAATGAAATAAATGACTTACCAGTTACAACGGCGCTTTGGATAGAGGTGACTAGCCTATGTAAACGTAAAGGATGATATTATAAATACAAACTTAATAAATAATAATAATTAAAAAAAAAATAATAATAATAAAGTTAATGACTTACCTTGTTTTGCTTTGGGAAAGCAGATGAGAGAAACGGCTGTCGCGTATTCCAGCTGGAGATCAAACCGGGGATCCTGAAATCTAAAGCTTGCAATGACTTGGGCTCACACTTATAAGAAGACATATTGTAGGTAATTTGAAATTTGCACTTTTGCTGTTTTTTTTTTTTTACCCTTTACCGTCCACTAGATGCCGCTAAAGTGACTTCTGCTTTATGTGCCACTGAGAGAAAATCACTAGTGTTATGGTAGCTGCTACTACTGCCGCCAGGGACGACACTAGAAATAAGAGGGACTAGGCCTGTTTTATGGGTGGCTGGATTTAAAGACCCCAAATTTATGTATTTTTAGAGTAACATCGTGTGTAAAATCTACCGAAATAATGTTTTTTTTTTTTTGTTTGTTTTTTTGTCAAGTCAAGTTGTCTGATCTACAGTATGATTTACTTAATTTTGATCCAAATAAAAAGTGAAATATTTTTTGGTCTCCTTTAACAACTGGTTGATTATCTACTAACCAACTACTGATTTGATTTAACTAAAACATAGTAGGCTAAACAGTTTTATTTAGCTTCTGATAACCTCAAATCTGAATGTGTGTAGGTAACATGGTGTAATGAAGTGGGCTAAACCCAGCTAACAGAATTTTGTTATAAGAACGTTCTCTAAATATTCAGTGTTGGTTCTGGGAACGTAAAAAACTTTCAGTTTCCTTAATGTTAGTAGAACATTCTATTAACATTAAGGAAACTGAACATTTTCATGTTCTTGGAATGTTACAAATCAACATTCCTACAATGTTGAATTTTAGATCAAAATTAAGTTGAAAATGTTTCAGGAACATCATACTAACCTTCAAATAACATTCTACTAACATTAAGGAAACCGAACATTTTCATATTCTTGGAATGTTACAAATCAACGTTCCTAGAATGTTGAATTTTAGATCAAAATTAAGTTGAAAGAACGTTTGAGGAACATTATACCTTATAAAAACATTCCTGTAATGTCAAGAAAACTGGACGTTTTTACGTTCCCAGAACCAACACTGAATATTTAGAGAACGTTCTTATAACAAAATTCTGTTAGCTGGGAAGTGCCCTAAGTGCCCAAGCGACGTTCCTGTTTGGCCCTATAATGTTTTACTCCAAACACAACTGTTTCCCCTCACTGTGCCGACACTAATCTTGAGCCTGAGCAGCACTGCCACACTTTGCCTCAGATGTCAAATCTCAGTCAGTGTTTAGAGAGAGATAGGGGAAGTAAAGAGCTGGAGGAAACAGCATACTTTAATCAAACACAAGGTGTGGCTTATGCTGGTCTCAACCTGTTTGAGTGGCTTTATTAAAGGCTAGAGATTCCACTGGGCTTCTTCTAGATTTTTATGAAGGAGAACAACATTACAGCTTTTTAATACAAAGGATTCTCTATTTATACTCTATTTATATTGGTAATTTTTTCAGGATGAACCGGAAAACTTGAAACGTTTGATGGATTTACAGTTTTCGGTGTGTTCCTGTTTTTGTCGTAAGTTGTTTTATGTGACATTTCAGTTGTAGTTGGTATGAATTAGAAAGTTATTATTACTGGAAACACTTAGTCCTATTGTATCCAGTGACCGTAAATGGTAAAATGAGCTAACGTTGATTCTTTTGGTGATGTTTTAACATCACTGTGTGTATTTAATGTTAAATTACCTCCTATTTCCTATCAAATAACTATCATTAGGCTTATGTGAGATTTGTTTAGTAGGTCTTGTGAAATAAAGGATAAGAAACTGTGCTCTGCTGTATAGCGAATGATGTAATTTTCCATGCGGAAGTGTACGTTTTCAACAAAAGAAAATCAATAAAAAAGTGGAAAATATTTTGTCTCAGTATTTTTATTCAAACATATTACAAATCTTTCACATTACAACATTTTTAGTGGTAAAACACAATCAATAGATTGGTAGGTATGTTTATATTGAAAATTAAAGATACAATTTATGGTAAACAAAAAAGAAATTCGTCAGTTTTAAGTATATAGCTCAATTGTAACTACACAACTTTTCTGACTTTCTTTCCAACTTTTTCATAACCCCACAAAACTCAGTCTGGTGATGACGCAGACATTCAGAGAACATTCCAGAAGGTGCTGGAATCTACAGAACACTCGATACGTAAAACGACAAAAAGACAAGAGTGACGAGTAAATCATTTTAAGAGTAAAGTAATAAATTCTGGTGTAAGTATTTACTTGTTTACTAAAATATGATTTACATTTGTTCAGCAATTGTCGCTTAGGTTATATTGCTTTTCTACAATGTAATGTGACAGTTGACAATGGCATTAAAACTATTCATCTTTAACTCTACTTTTCCTTTGTATTTTAAAGTCGGTAAAAAAAAAGTCTGCTAGATTTCTTTCTACAATCAAAGGGGTGCTTGAGGTTTGAGGTTTATTTTCAAGTCTGACAAGTAAAAGTACACTAGGATAGAAGGTGTCAAAGTAAAAAAATAAAAGCTTTTTTAAAAAGTTTGATCGTATGAAAGAGTATGAAAGCCGAAACATCTTACAATAATGAGATATAACATACAGCTGCAAATAAATTGCTGCAAAAATGTCACTCTGAAAGTGTATCTTTGAGTGTATAAGATTGAGAGCTGCGGCTCATCGTTTAGCTCAGAGTAGCGCGCAGTGCAAGCGAAATTTAACCCTCTATAGTGTATCGTTATTTATAAATGACGCAGAGAAAATTGCAATTAAAATACAATAATAATATTCATCCAAAAAACAATTACATTTTAGTATTATCATATGATGCCCTTCAGTCAATAAATTTAAAATCTATGTGCCATGTGCTTGACATTTTTGGCAACAAGGAAGTGAAGGAGACATGAGCACATTTTCGGTCACATGCTGTCAAGGCTCCAATGCCAGTTCATTTTAGACTAGGAAATACATATAAATTCAGTTTTCAAAAAAATATCATTGCACATCTAAATGTGTTTTCTAAAGTTCTTGGTCATTTTAATGCACATTCAGTAAAATCAATAACTGCATTATGCATAAATGACAAAGTCCTTTTAGGGGATAGATATTTTCTGTGTAGCTGGCACTATTGTTCAGTACTGGCAGGCCTATGATAGCCTTTTGCCTGTTTTTTAGGTTGATGTTAGTAAGTTTTATAGAAGACAGAGAGGAAAAGCTGTACCTTTTCCAGAAAGTATTGATAATGCATTTGAATGTGTGTAAAGTTTCAGACAATTTCACAAAAATAATTGACCTTATTAGAACAAAGTCAGTTATAAATGGCGGCACCCTAAGAAAAGGTCAAAGGTCAGATGTAGAAAACTAATTTTAGAAAATTTCTTAAATATATGTAAAATATAAAGTCATTTATTTTTTCTAGATAGTGGGTTAAAATTACTCTGCAGGTCATTTTAAATGTACCACTTTGTTGCTGTTTTTGTTGTTTTTCTTCCCCTTAAAACGCATAAAGGGCTCAAAATGACTTCTGCTATCTATCTGAGAGACCTTACTGCTGCTAAGATTCAAAGATTTCTCATCAAAACTCTTACACTCAGCAATGACAATTTTGCAGATCCTTATATATACAATATACTTCATCTGACCAGTACAAATCCAACAAGTGTTATTGTACCAATAGAAAATTACTTCACAATCGTCCTGCATGACATTAAAAACCTTGAAATGGAGACATTCTCTTGTGTCTCATGAAAACATCCCTTCAAAACACACAATTATAAAACTGAACAACAATAGCAATCATTGCAGGAGCAATGACATAAATAAAATATAAAGACAAAATGAGATAAATTAATATTAATAATAGAATGATGAATAAATTAAGTAAATCAAATAATAATAATATGAATAAATTATTAAATAAGTCAAATGACAATTAAATGACAAATGATTATAAAATTAAATTGTATAAATGGTTTACAAGATGTATGGTTGCTCTCTTAAAGTAACACACACAAGTTGTTAATGAGAATTGTACCAAAAGTAATTTTTACACATTTGTCCATAATTTTTTTAATCTAAATTAAAACAAATCAGTTCCACACACATGTCTGTGTTTTCCATCCATTTTTAATTTGATAAAGACATATTTTAGATTTTTTTTTATTTTATATACAATACAGAGAATGTCAAAATGTTTAGGAATATTCACACATAATTTTATACACATAAAAACATTGTAGGGGATTTACAGATAAGACCCAGTTGACCAGTAATGATGAATGAAGACCAGGGGCCGGTTGCATAAACCACTTAGACTAGTCTTAAAAGTTAAGACACTAATGTTTTTCTTGAAGAGTGGTCCTAATTTTTAAAGTCCATTACATAAAAAGGTAGATTGGTGTAATTTGAATTGGAAAAATAACATTGATTACCCCTTGGTTAACTGCAAGTTGGTCAAACTAGTTCTTAAGACACAGTCTTAATATAGTGACTAAGTTTATGCAACTGGCCCCAGGAGTCAGACGTGCAATCAATTGAAAAAATGTTATGTAAATAGCCAACACTCCTCGTCTGGTCTGAGTGAGGCCGCTACAGAAGGTGAGAGTGGCGACACATGCTTCCCTGACGGGTTAAAATTGTCTCTTCACCCCATCATGGACATGCCGGAAACTAATAATTCCAGTCCCCATGGAAAGGGCTCTCCCACCTTCCACGCACAACAGGGCGGCCATGTTGTCTTTTGTCAGCCGGCGGTGCAGAGTCTGTTCATCAACTTCAGCAGCCACATCTCCTCAGCAGGGTTCAGCGGGGGAGAGCAACTGGGCACCTGTCATGGCCACCTCACTGTTGTGAGAGTTTTTTGGCGTACGTCAGCATGACATCAGAACGAGTCGACCATCGGACACATTTCTGACCAGCGTACATCTTGTAGGGATCACCGGTGATTGGTGAAAAAATGAGTGACATCTTTACATTTATGCATTTGGAGATTCCCTTGGCTACCAATTATGTAGAAATATAAATCCTCGTTCTTAACGGGAGCACAAATGCGATCATCTAAACCTTTGCCTAAAACGTCTGTTTGCCCGAGTAACTGAACAAGGCACTGGTCTCTGTCATGAAACATATGATGTTCTTTGGGAAGTTCTGCCTCATAGATCAGAACAAAGTCTGTGGTGGGGAAGAAAACATATACGTCATATAGACAAGCATACTTAAATGTATGAAGGGCAGTCAAGATGTAATCATTCCCTAAGTAGACACCATAGCAGGACTTGATTGTGTTTCCTCGTTTTAGCTTGATCCAGCATACTGCCTCTCTTGATAACTGGAATGGACTCCGGTTTGTGATCTCAGCCAGTCTGACAGACTCTCCATTTGAGAACAAAAGTGGACCAGGTTGTGACTGAAACATTGTAATGGAAGCTTGGACTTCAGAGGAGCTCATGCAAGGAACGGCAAATCCTTCATTGGTCATGCTGCAGTTCAGAGACCCATCATCTCTGTCACTTGTTGAATTGGGTGAGAGGCCAGTGGTCTCAACAGCTACATTCTGAAACACAGAGCACACAAATGAACATCTAACACTTTTTCTTCACTCTGAGAGACGGCAGATACTCTGCATTGTATAAAAAGTATTTATGAAACTCATAACTGTTGTTTACCTTTTGTGTATTCATGGATGCAGTTTTTGTATACATCCTTTTGAACATTCTCACTTTAGTCCTTTGAAAGTTCCTGAAATATACAGAAACATAAAAATTAAAGTACACAGGTAAACTAAATCAGAATGAATGTCATGTGTAGACATTTTATACATTTGGCAGATGCTTGTACCCAAAGCGACTTAAATTGCATTCAAGATACACACTTCTTGCTTGAATCGAACCCATGACCTTGGCATTGTGCTCTACTGTCTTCAAAAATACATTGAAATGTCTCAAATACAGCATAAAATAATCAGATGGCTTCCAAACTCACTGCAGGGTTTCACTGTCAGATTCAGCAGTGGCACAGGAATAATTATTTAATAATGTCTCAGAAAGCAGTCATAAAGGAGCAGTCAGTAACTTCAAAAGGACCTTAGATGACCTGTTTAATATATTTCATTATTTTATGTTCAGTTACAAATTCCAGCCTTCCTGAGCAATGTTGCTAATCGTCCCTTTACGCACCCTAGTGGTGATTATGCGAATGAGTTTCACCTACCGTACTTCAAAGAATGTCATGCACGATCAGTTTTATTTATTGTCTACATTTTCTTCACAACATAATGACTTTTCAATACTTATAAAAAGTAAAAAATAGTAATAATGAAAAATGAGTGCACGTTTCCAATTTATGTTGGTAAGGAATACAAAGCCCCATCATGGAGTGGACTAATAGAAAGCTAGGGAAAGCGAAAATTGCTCTAATGTAACCCCTCTCCCCAGGTCTTCCTCGCCCCGCTCTGCATGGGCCTCGAACCTGGGTCTCCGGCATGGGCGTTGAACGCTCTAACAAGGAGGCTTAAGGCTGCAACATTTAGCATTAGTCGCTAGAGAACCTCTTGAGATCAGAGGAGTGAGGTTTACTCGCACACCAACTACTAGCAGGCCTCCGTTACACTAAGATTTTTCTTGTTTATTAGTCTTAATTTTTTCGCTAAAGTTAGCTTCACCGGAGCAGCGCCAAGTAAATAATATTATGCGGTCTAGGGGCATTTGCATTTGCATTTTAAAGAGATATAAAAACTAGCCTAAAAACAGACTTCAGCCACATGAAAGATTGTAAATAATTAATTCACAGAATTTACCGTATCCTAACTGCATGAATTTAATTAGATTTCTCTTTGTTATCTTTACTAAAATAAAAAATATCAGGGGACTTAGTTACAACGTCGCTTTGGATAGAGGTGACTAGCCTACGTATGTTAAACGTATACATATAAGGAAGATATTATAAATAAAAACTTAATGAAAATTAATAATTAAAAAGAATAAATAAATTAAATGACTTACCTTTTTTGGCTTTGGGGAAGCAGATGAGAAAAACAGCTGTCAGGTATTCCAGCTGGAGATCAAGCCGGGGACGCCGGGAAAGCTTGCAAGGACTTGAGCTTATAGGCCTACTTATAAGAGGACATTGTTAATATTTGAACTTTTACTGTTCTTTCCGTAAAAGTGACTGCTAAAGTGATTTTTGCTTTATGTGTCAGAAGTCAGTTTAGCGCCATCTAGTGGAAGTTTAATATTTTGAGAGAAAATGGAAGTCACTGATATCTTTTAAGCTCTAATAAACGTTGTACAGCAAAAATCCTTGAAAGTGTTTCTTAAGTACAGTACAAACTACGTATCTTTCTATGTTTTTTTTTTTAATTATATTGTTTTATTATCATTAAAATTAGTTAATCCCAACTGGGTTCGCGTCCATTCTTTTACTTCTTAACTTAGATTTGACCACAAGGTGGCGCCAACATTATGATAAAAAAGACCTGCTTCAGTGTTTTGCATTCTTCCAAAAAGGCTACTAACAAGAAGTTATCAAAGAAATTTATTTCCATAGCTTTCCATTCAATTCGATTCGATTCATCGTTATGAAAGTATACAAAGGGGTAATTTATGCATAAAAATTATTTCTTTTGAAGTTTTAACAGTAGCAGTGAATACAGGTAAGATTAAAAGAAAAATAGCAGAGAATAACACACACATAGAACAAAAGAATTACCAATCTGTGACAATAATATATGTTTTTTTTTTTTGTTAACACATAAGACATAATAAAAGATTAGTGCTAAAACTGTATGTTAACATTGAAATTTAAAATAATAATTTATGGTAAACAAAGAAGACATTATCTGATGGAGACATTTCAAAAGACAGTAACAGTGCCATATACAACAAAGGTTTAAGATCATACAAAAAGACACAAATACACTGAAACTCAAGCAGATGGAAAGAAAATTTTCTACTTGCAATTTTCATTTATTTGGATTTAATATATAACCCACCACATTCTGAGATTTTTACATTTTCTCATAGATAGTTTTCCTAAGACATGCTTCAGGTGATCTATTTTCTAGTTTATAATAAAATGTATCATAATAAATTCCACATTATACCGCTTACAAAATGTCACCAAACACATTAAAAGTATTAGGCATATACACTAACAGATATCTGCAGTCACAGATCGACCAGAAGTCACTTATTTTCTGAAATGGAGACCTATAAGTTAAACAAAAACTTGACTTGAAACTTGATTTTGTCTCCAAATAAGATATTCATGAACAACACATGAACACGATTTCACTGTTCTATATAATTTGTATCTGCCCACATGCATGTGACCAGAACTTTAGCTGTTCCTCACAGGAAGTTGTTCAATCTCAGAGACACTGAGGATTTATTAACCCAAAACCCAGCATAGAGGGGCTCAGTGAATGTGCTTTTGAATGTGTGTAAGTGTGTGAGTGTGTGTGTGCCAGAGATACTGTAGAAGGACAGAGTGCCGGCCGGCCAGTCCAGATACACTCCTACTCTGTTCGAGGGGGGTGAAGGAGTGGGTATGTCAGCGTTTTTATTATTGTGCCAAGCGGCGAATCTGTCACCAGTGCAGATCAGACTCCAGGACTTTTCATTCCATCCAAACCTACAGTCACTACCTCCTTTCCTGTTCAATCCTTTATATGCCACCGCTATATAGCTCCAGCCACTCCATTCAACCTCCCAGTAACGGCGTCCAGACAGACTCTCTCGACACAGAACCTGCTCATGGTACTGAAATCTCTCTGGATGATCAGGATACGGCTGCTCCTCTTTGACACCGGTCACCATTTTGTTTTCGTTTGACAGAATGAGACGTGTGTGTGCTGTGTTTGGGTCCAGTGTGAGATTGCAGGCATCTGAACACAAGATATTACAATCATCTAATATATCACACAAGTAAATAGAAGGAGACATATCAAAGATAGTTTAAAACTTTCTTAATTGTGTGAGACTTACATTTCCACAGTCCTGGTGTGATCCTAAAATGTTCTCCATGATCCAAACTAGAAAGTGACAAATATATATACCAGTATATTTTTAACTGTTAAAGTTTGATAACTTAAAAAAGTGCCCAAGAAAAAAAAGACATATTTAAAGGTGAAGGGTATAATTTCTGTGCCAGTGGTGACACCAAACAAAGTCTTTTGTCTTTATTTACTTATTATCCATTCATACCCCCTTAAAATAATAATGTACCAATGTACTATAAGATAAAAGTTAAATAAAAATTAATTAAAATGTATAAAGTCACATTTAAAAGTCAAATTTAATACTTTATGGGAGACTCTGTAGTGTTGTACAGTAACACGGGATGACTTGTAACACTGTCAGTTTAACCAATTGGAAATAAGCTACAGGAGTTAAATCACTACCATACATAACCACAACACTCCTGAAATGACAATAGAAGTTGTAAGTCTCTCTGCAAAAAATAAAATATTTACATGACAAGGAAATTAGTTTAAAAAAATTTCACTTCTAGTTTTAATTTAATTTGTGATCATGTTAATGGATGTTAAATGACTGGAATAATCTGAATCGGCAGATTTTATTGTTTAGTTTGATATATAACATTTACTCAAACATTTCATAAATGTTAATAAAAAGCAAACAATGTCACGCCTGAACAGATGGGGAAGATTTTTTTTTATGTATTTCTAATAGGCCCACAAAGATTGCACAAATAGATTGACATTTACCCCAACTGTGAGAGTAAAAAGGTGCACTATTAGAGAAGTAAACAAGAACGTTTGCAGATTCTACACGCCAGAAAATATAAGGATTCTAAAAGGCCACCTCATAAATTGTATTATTAAATGATAATTTGATTGGGGGTCTCTATTTGTAGAACCCTAATGCACACACATAAATGCATCTTACTTGAGTTTGTCTAGTGTGCAGTTTGGATCCTCCAGTAGATCAGAGAGAAGCTTCACTCCAGAGGGTCCTGGGTGATTGTAGCTCAGATCCAGCTCTCTCAGATGTGAGGGGTTTGACCTCAGAGCTGAGGCCAGATAAAAACAGCCTTCCTCCGTCACCATACAGCCAGATAATCTGTACAGGATGAAATCAAATCTGAGTTTGGTATATCTAATTGCATAAATGACTGCACTGTTAATTTTGCTCAGCACAATAAAGACACTTTGCAATTGTAGTAGCATGAACAAAACTAGATATAATAAAAGAAACCAGATTACAATAATCATGTGTTTAATTGCATGTTAATTGAGATAAACATGTTTTGTGTGTTGAATTATTAGCTAAACAAATAAATGTAAATGTTTGGTTTTAGGGATATTTGTTTGTGACATAGTTTTTTGTACATATTTTTGTTGGGCTGCCACTAGATGTCAATTGTAAAATCAGTCTTAGACAATAATTTTCTTAAATAACATAAAACATTTTGTAGTTACTGAACTCAACGTATTCCCATCTTATTCAAAGTAATGCTACCAGCATACTTCAATGGATGCATATACATTTGAAGAATAATAACCAAATACCTTACATAGTGAATGGTGAATACTTTAGAAACATCTAATACAGTACAAGTAACAAAATGTTGAATCACAAGTATTGTAAAACAATACTTCATTATCTCCAGTTGGCAGTTTTGGCTCTTCAGTCCATCAGAAAGCAGCTTCACTCCTGAATCCTGCAGATCATTGTTACTGAGGTCCAGTACTCTCATGGGGCAGTTTGATGACTGTAAAGCTGACGCTACACTTTCACAACATTGATCAATGAGATTACAGTCTGCAAACCTGAAAAACAGAGAAACAGTGAGTTTAACAGCACCATGATAACAGGTTAGTGATGGTCAATTAAGGGATAATCTGTCAGCAGGCCATTATATATGTACAGTACCTCTCAAAAGTTTGGATACTTTAAAATTTATTTTATGTTTTTGAAAGAAGTCTCTTATGCTCATCAAGGCTGCATTTATTTAATAAAAAAAATACAGTAAAACAGTAATATTGTGAAATATTATTACAATTTAAACCGTTTTCTATTTTGATAATATTAAAAATGTAATTTATTCCCGTGATGGTAAAGCTGAATTTTCAGCATCATTACATTTTTAGTGTCACATGATCCTTCAGAAATCATTCTAATATCCTGATTTGCTGCTCAAGAAACATTTATTATTATTATTATCAATTTTGAAACCAGTTTTTGCTGCTTAATATTTTGTGGAAACAATGATACAATTCAAACATTTGTTGTAAGATGAAAAAAAAGAGAGAAATTAATACTTTTATTCATCAAGGATGCAATAAATTGTTCAAATGTGACAGTGAAGACATTTATAATGTTAGTGAAGATTTCTATGTAATAAATACTTTAATAAATAAATGTAATAAATGCAAATAAATGCTGTTCATTGAACTTCCTTTTCATCAAACAATCAAAAAAATGTATCATGGTTTCTAGAAAAATATTAAGCATTAAGCATTATTAAACTGTTTTCAATGTTGATCATGTTTCTTAAGCAGCAAATTATCATATTAGAATGATTTCTGAAGGATCATGTGACACTGAAGACTGTAGTAATGATGCTGAAAATTCATAAATTACATTATAAAATAAATTCAAATAGAAAACAGATCTTTTAATTTGTAAAAATATTTGCAACATTACTGTTTTTACTATATTTTTGATTAAATAAATGCAGCCTTGGTGCAGACATATTATTAACAAATAAATAAATAAATGATCTTGCATTAGAACAATTCTTAAATGTACCTTTTACAATCTACATCAGCCATTAATACTTGTTATATTTATTATATTTTATAATATTAAAATGATATTTATTATTATTTTTATTATATTTATTACTTATTACTCAAGACTGGGTAAAAGTTATGAGAAAATAGTGAAAAGGGAGCATCAACCTAACTCAGAAAGAAGAAAAATACTGGAAAACCTCAGGAATAATAGGCCTCATATTTTACAATGGTTGAAAAACAGCACATTATAATACATTTCAGAAAAGGCTAAATTATTTCTGCAGAAAGTCATTGTTTTAGGTTTATATTGATTTAACACTCACAGAGCTTTTTTGCAATTGTTCACAGCAGCCAACAGTCTCCTTCTGCCTTCCTCTAATGTGTTGTATTTCTTGAGGTCCAACTCATCCAGCACCTCCTCTGACATCTGGAGCATGTAGGCGATTGCTGAGCAGTGAGCAGGAGAGAGTTGATCCTCTGAGTGTTTCTCTGACTTTAGAAATTCTTGAATCTCACTGGACAGAGTCTGATCATTCACTTCCAGCAGACAAAGGAACAGATTAATAGATCTGTCAGCTGAGAGACCATGTCCGTCTTTTATTTTGCCTTTGATGTACATAATAGTTTCCCTGATTGTGTCTGAGCTTCTTTGTGTGCGTGTCAGAAGACTCTTTAAGAGTATCTGATTGGATTCCAATAAGATTCCCAACAGGAAACGTAGGAAAAGATCCAGATGTCCATTCTTACTCTTCACAGATTCATCAATAGCACCTTTAAGCAAATTATGCAGTGAATCAAAAGTCTTTACTGCCTCTGCAGTGCAATTTACATAGCAGTAAAACCAATAAAAAGCAGCAAGAAACTCCTGAAAGCTCAGATGTATGAAGCAGTAAATTTTCCTCTGATTAATCACAGATTCCTCCTTAAAGATCTCAGTGCAAACCCCAGAATACACTGAGGCGTCAGTGATGTCTATGCCGCTCTCAATCAGGTCCTCCTCATAGAACATCACATTGCCCTTCATCAGCTGTTTGAAAGCCAACTCAGCAAGTTTCACAATCATGTCTCTGTTGGACTGCAGGAGTTTCTCTGGATCTCTCTCTTCATACTTCTGATTCCTCATGTTGATTTGAGTCAGCAAGAAGTGGATGTACATTTCAGTCAGAGTTTGAGGGATTTCGGCACTGCTATATTTTTTCAGGAGGTTTTGAAGCACAGTGGATGAGATCCAGCAGAAGACAGGTATGTGGCACATGATGTGGAGGCTCCTTGATCTTCTAATGTGCGAGATGATTCTGCTGGCTTGATGCTCATCACTGAATCTCTTCCTGAAATATTCCTCCTTCTGAGGCTCATTGAATCCCTGAATTTCTGTCACACGGTTGATGTATTTTGAGGGGATCTGATTGGCTGCTGCTGGTCTGGAGGTGATCCAGATGAGAGCAGAGGGAAGCAGCTGTCCTATGATGAGGTTTGACAACAACACACCTACTGACGAAGACTCATTCACATCACAAACGTTGTCACTGTCTGAAAGCCTCAGTGTAATTCTGCTTTCATCCAGACCATCAAAGATGAACACAACTTTACACTCATAAATTTTTGAGTCTAGATCTTGAAGTTCAGGATGAAAGTCCAGCAGAAGTCTGTGAAGACTGTACTGGTGATCTTTAATCAAGTTCAGCTCTCGAAATGGAAGCACAAACATGAAATCTACATCCTGATTGGCTTTTCCCTCAACCCAGTCCAGAATGAACTTCTGCACAGATATGGTTTTTCCAATTCCAGCAATGCCTTTGGTAAGAACAGCCTTTATTTGTTCTTTTCTCTCCTCCTCATATCCTGGTACAGTTTTAAATATATCATTGCAGATTATTGGAGTGTCTTTGTATTTCCTGTAATTTTTCTCTATCTGTAAGACCTCATGTTCTTCATTCACACCTTCACTCTCTCCCTCTATGATGTAGAGCTGTGTGTAGATCCTGTTCAGGAGGGTTTGATTGTCTTCTAGTTTGATTCCCTCAAATAAGCTCTCATACTTGTTCTTCATGCTGGTTTTGTGTTTGTCTTTGACTCTCTGCAGAATATCATCCACTGGATGATGTGAATCTCGCTGCAGGTGTCCAATCTCCTCCAGCAGTGTGTGTGTCTGCAGTGCTGTTTTTTTGTCTTGCTGGTTTTGTGTCATGGTACTGGACCCTCCCACCTCCTCTTTGTGTGGGTGTAGAACAGGCTGTGTTCTAGATCTTTTTCTGCACTGGGGACAGTCAACGTTTTCTGATTCACTGGTCTTGTCCCAGTAATGGCTAATACACTGCCTGCAGAAATTGTGCCCACAGGTGATAGACACTGGATTATTCAGAACCTGCTCACATACTCCACATTTGGACTGATCCTGTACCAAATCATCCTGCTTCACACTGCACAGATACAACATGGGATACAGAATGTTTGAATCATGTGACACAAAAAATAATATAGATAAAGTACAAGAATTTACTCATACTCTACGTAGAGTCTGATTGTCTATTGTCAATATTGTTCACAAGATTGTAATGCCATTTATTAATTATTAATGTCTTCAAAATTAAAATGTCTCTCACCTGGGATCAGAGTTATCTGCACTACAACTGAAGTTATTAGATGCAAACATAGAGTTGTTGCTTTTCAAAGACACACAGCTGGGTTCTGGAGATGGTGTTCTGTGAACCAGAACAGTTCCCCTCTCCTTTCTATCCTCGTACAGATGCTTCACTTTAGAAGCAGTGCATCTGTCTTGTTCTGCCATATGACAGGTTGGGTTATAATCTGCAAATATAAAGAGGAAAATCAGCATAATTTACATTCATGACAACTCTCTGAGTGGATTATTTCAACCAGCATTTATTGGCATTTTGGCAGATGAGATCTGCTATGCTGCTGAGCAAATACAAGAATTTGTTCAGCTTAGTCAAAATAACAAACAAAAAGGACAGGCTGCTGCAAGAAAATGGTAGAAGCCCAGTAGCAGATCTCTACAGGTGGCACTAGGAAGGAGGAGGGATAGACAGAAGTTTTCATAATCGCACAGCAGGGTGGTCGCAGGCTAGGGTATGAGTTATATGGTTACGTGAATTAGGAAGTACTTCTGATTGGCTGATGCTATGGTGTTGTAAGAACCAATCAGTTAGAGTTTCATGCCTGAACTATGTATTAACATCATTAGGAAAATAATCTTATTGTCATGAAACATTTATACATTTCAGTTTTATTATAAAAAGAAATTGACTTAAATGTAGCAGTTTTGTGAAATTTATATATTATGAGATGTATCATAACAATAATTAGTACAAGAACAATTATGAACACAAAAAGATTTTCCATGAAGTACTCTTCTTTTTCCATCATTTTGTCATATGTCTCAATCAATTCAAACTTCATTCAGCTCTGCAGACTAAAGAGAATGTTTCTACTAAATCAGCTGTTTTCAGCCTTTAAAAAGAGCCAGGGACCTCCATCCAGATTCTTAGCCCCATAATAAAAATCTAGATTTTCTCTAACACTTCAGAGTTACTTTCATTAATAACATCAACTAGCATTACTTCATTATATAACACTTTCAAGATCATTAGTTAATTTTGAATAGTTAAAAATACCATGAAGATTAAAGTAGACGATTCATTTCTCAGAAGCGGAAGTCATCATAGTTGACTTAGTGTAAACTTAGTGGTGAATGAGCGACTACATTATTAAATATATATTTTTTGTGTGTTCCCATTTGCTCAAATAGCAAAAGAAAAACTCCACAAGAGTGTTTTCACAACCTCAAAAAGAGGAAAAAATAGAGAGATTGATAACAGCAGTCAGAAGAGAGAAAGATGCCGATTTTACTGTCACTCCCACAACCGCTGTATTAGAAACACCCTTGCAGCAATAGTTAACTTGTTTTTTTTTTTTTTTGTAATTTGATGCAAAGGTATTATAATACAAAGTATAGTGTTATAACTGTACATACATTTAAAAAAAAATGAAAATATAAAAAACTTTGCAGGATTTATAATACTGATGATGACCGTTAAAATAAATCATCAGTTTGTGAAAATGGTCCGTTATCAAATACATCTTGCTCATCGTCAGCGCCCTCTGCTGTAAGATTGTGTCACTGCGCTGATTTTACCTGAGGCGACATTACAATCTGTTTCCGGGTTTGCAAGTATGTTGAAACCGCACAAACGCATTTCTTTAAAGAAAAATTCACGTAAGCTTGATAACAAAATGTTTAAGTAAAACATTGTGAAGAACATAATACTAAAAGTCAGTAAAATAAACATTTAGCAGCACGCAAAAGGATCCGGTTTCAAATACTGCATAATGTAAACAAGACAGGCACATGATAGGCTACAGTGATACACCTAAATATTTATGGTTCATAATAAATCCAAAATTGTGTAACAAATAATACTTTAACCTACTGTGCAAACGCTTGTGAATCTTGCTTTTTCAACTTCCGCCCTTTTCAGTGATAAACAGCGTTTTACTTTCTGTTAATGTGTTAGGCTACTTTCGTTTTCTAAGACAGTAGCACCTCCTGCTTTTGTCAGGGAAGGTAGATCAAAATCAAAATATATGCATGCGAAACAAACGGGAACAGTGCAACAAGTGTTGGCTCGACGTTTGATATTTGATTTGTTTGATATTCGGCCTCGAAAAAGTTCAAATGATCATTAACGGTTTATCATAATGGAAAAAAACGCGTTTTATTTTGTGGATGTAATCATGTTTTTCAGCACTTGTTCTGAATGTGTTTACAGTCACTGGTGCATGATAGGGACCGTCTTCAAAATACAAAATTAGGAGAGAGAAAACGATTATTTTGTCATCGGAACTACATAAAAAAAAAAAAAAAAAAAAAAAAATATATATATATATATATATATATATATATATATATATATATATTATTGTGAGCTAAAAGGGCGATATTTGACTGCTGTATTAATTTATTGCCGAGGTAAAATTGAGTTAAAGCAGGGGTTGGGAACCTTTTTGGACCAAAGAGATAATTTTTCATTTTATGTTAATGCATTTTTCCAAAAGAGCCAAAGTAAAAATAATATAGTCTAATTATAAAAAAATGCTTTTTTTAATAACATTTTAATAATAGTAACTTTATCAGGTCTATATACAACGAAATACACAAATATGCAACAAACAATAATAACAAGTTCCAATAGCCTATACAATTAACTGTGCAGGGCTTTCACTGTAACGCTGCATTCACACGTGGCGTCGGTGTTAATGCTTCTCATTTACTTTGAATGGGAGACGTCATGCGTTGCCGAACTGAATTGTGGCGTCACTCGCGTTGCAAGCAGCCGAAGTTGAAGAAGTGCCAACGGAGGCGTCAGCCAATCAGATCGCTTTATGCAAACACCCTAGAGCAGTCGCTAGCCAATTGCATTCATGCAACACCGGAAAGTGTTAACGCAGACGCCACGTGTGAATGCAGCGTTATACTTCTGCGTCGGACCTACGCTGGAGCCTCTGCGCCGTAGGCTATGCGTCTGTTTTTATTTATACTTCTGCGTCGTTGTCCACATCGACGTGAATGCAGACCACTAGTAGGCAGTGTCCGCGGTAATGTTGAGTATCAAGGCAAAAGCCGAAGAAGAAGCAGCTTGTCATGTATGTTGTCAGAGAAGCTTACAAATAGAAGCAGCAGAGAAGTGGCAAATAGGTTATGACTTTTGTTGCAGTTTGACTGCATGTGTCCCCTGAAACAGTGTTTTTCATTCCTATGGAAGTTGAAAACGCTCTCTCTTCTCCGATTGCTCCGCGCCAGTTTTTTGACCCGAGGGAGGGATTCTAGCAGACCAATCACAGCGCTTGCGGTCTGCGCAGAATTGATGCGTTGTTACATTTTTGAAGAGGTACACCTCAGGCTACGTTGTAGGCTACGCGTGGTACAAACAGCCTACGCCGTAGCTACGGCGTACATTTCACGCAGAAGTATAAATCAGCCTTTAGATTGATTTACCACCTGAGGAGCATAAATTCTCTTCAGAGTTCTCTGAGTGAAGAACAACGCACACGCTAAGTGCTTAAGTCGACTGTGTTTATGTGAATACTCACCAATGCGGGCATTTTGACACTGTGTGTATTTGACCGTTTAGGCCCGCAACCAAAGACAAAGGATACATACTTGTCTGTGTTCCACTCGGAGCGCACGCACAGAAACATCCTGTCAGTAGTGGATTCAGTTCTCTTAATATCAAGCACGTCCTGCTTTTTACTTTCTCATTCATTCATGTTTCTTTATTATTAACGCCAACAGTCCCGCCCACTGAAAGCTGCGCGGATTATCATACAGATATAAATCCTACACATTTAAAGGTCTATGCAGCAGAAGAGAAAGTAACCGGTAAAAAATGTTTCGAAATGTCTCTTTGCATAGCAGAGCACCAGTTTCAATAAAAGGATATGTTTCAGTCCAGTCACTATTTTACATACTTTTAAATTTTAGCTGCTGTTAAAAAAAAAATCTTTCTTTTCGCTGTCACCACAAACAAGTTGCGTAACCTCTTGAATGTGCAGGAGCTCTAGGTTACCATAGAAACGTAAGTGGTTTGACGTTGATTGCTGTCATGACACTCATGTACAGCAATAAACTTGCACTTTGGCCTGTGCAACTTTAAATATATTATTATTATCAACATTTCATCAACTTCGGTATGCTCTTCAGCAAAGGAATTGCTGATCTCTAGTGGTGTCGAATTTTTTATTCAGGATGAGAGACCTGGCGCCACATGATTTTTGTCAAAGAGCCAGGTTACCGACCGCTGAGTTAAAGGGATAGTTCACCCAGAAATTAAAATTCTGTCATCATTTACTCACCCTTAAGTTGTTCCAAACCTGTATGAATTTCTTTCTTCTGCTGAACACAAAGTAAGATATTTTGAAGAATGTTGGTAACCAAACAGTTGGGCCCCATTGACTTCCAAAGTATGGAAGAAAAAAAAATACTATGGAATTTAAAGGGTTAGTTCACCCAAAAATGAAAAATTTCAAAACACTGCTTCAGGAAGCTTCGGAGCATAATGAATCAGCAGATCGGAGTGCCAAAGTCACGTGATTTCAGCAGTTTGGTGGTTTGACACGCGATCCGAATCATGATTCGATACGCTGATTCATTATGCTCTGAAGCTTCCTGAAGCAGTGTTTTGAAATCGGCCATCACTAAATAAGTCGTTATTTTGTTTTTTTTGGCGCACCAAAAATATTCTCGTCGCTTTATAATATTAATATTGAACCACTGTACTCACATGAACTGATTTAAATATGTTTTTAGTACATTAATGGATCTTGAGAGAGGAAATGTCATTGCTGGCTATGGAGGCCTCACTGAGTCATCGGATTTCAACAAAAATATCTTAAATTGTGTTCCGAAGATTAACGAAGGTCTTACGGGTGTGGAACGACATGAGGGTGAGTAATAAATGACATTATTTTCATTTTTGGGTGAACTAACCCTTTAATAGGGCCCATCAACTGCAGAAATATATTTTTTCCAACCATAGTCAAGATTATAGGATGTGCCCCCAGCACAATGAAACAGCTGTACATCAAAGTGTGAAAGTGACAGATCTTTTGCTGCTGTCCTCAAAGAAGGTTAAATCCAATAGTAAAAAGAGCAGGACAAGAAAATGTGACATTTTCCTTTAACTTGCTTCGCTGATCTGCGGTCAGAGGCACTCCAAATCGATTTGACTAATCCTATACAAAACGTTATCTGATGTCACGATGTAGACAAGGAACTGCACCCACATCAGTCCATGTCCCAAGTCGAAAAGAGAGCTGATGGAAACGAATACAGTCAGAAACAACTAATCAAAAGCGATTTCACAAAAATTCAAATGGACAAAGCCACTTGCATTATAGTGTTAATTAAGCACTTTCCTTTAGCAAAGAAGGGCTTAATCCATTAGACTAAATGGGCCAGCATCTTCCCTTCGGTTAGTAGCAATACCGTAGCCCAACACGATCGGCACAATCAGCAAACAATGGCAGAAATTATCTACTTAACGGACTTGGGCTTTCTGCATGTAATGCGATGCATACGCGTCCTTCGCGTCTTCAGTCTGATGCAGCATGTGTTCGGTGTGAGAGTTCTCAAACACACGCTCCGCGCCAGTGCGACGGCTCTCTGCACGGTTCCTCTTATGCTCTTCAGCTGCACGCTCATCTTCGGTACCATGGCTTATTACACAGAATTAGAACAAATTCATTTCGACTCTTAAGTTTATTGACATTCCCTCCAGTTGTTGGTGGGCAGTGGTCACACTGACCACAGTGGGTTATGGAGACATGTTTCCCGTAACAGTTCCAGGCAAGTATGTAGCCATTTTTGCAATGGTCAGGGTTCTGCTCATCATCCTGCCCGTGTGCATAATCGTCAGCAACTTCATCAAGTTCAACTCCCTGCTCAAGACAAAGTATTCAATGGCCAGAAAGAAAGAGAAGAAGTGCATACATCCTCCTTGTCTTCCGCTTAGAGCTGCTAAATAGAAACAGAGGTACCGTATCAATGATACATATCAAATTATATCAAGTTATATAGGATGATATACAGTCAAAAGTTCAGAAACATTAAGGTTTTTAATGTTTTTAATGAAAGTAGTCTCAATCTCACCAAGGCTGCAAAAATAAATAATAAAATCAGTAATACTGTGAAATATTATTACAATTCTGTTGTAATATATTTTAAAATGTAATTTATTCCTGTGATCAAAGCTGGATTTTCAGCATCATTACTCCAGTCTTCAGTGTCACATGATCCTTCAAAAATCATTCTAATATGCTGATTTGCTGCTCAAAAAACATTTCTTCTTATTATTAATGTGTGACACGCAGGGCGGGCGAGAGCCGTGAGGGAACAGCGCGAGTGTTAACGAGCGTCAGCTGCGTGTTGCACCGGTCTCAAATCTCTCACGGAGGAGCTCCGGAAGCATAAAAGGGGATCGACGACAGTGAAGGATGAGAGAGGACCAGGCCTGGATTTATTTTATGGTTTTATTATGTTTGTGTGGCCGGCAGACGTCCGTGAGGGATTACTTTCGTTTTGTTCTTTGTTTATTTTATATATTAAAATTATGGTTTGAACATTCGCCGGTTCCCGTCTCCTTCTTCCCGTATCAACAAACATTACTACATAATGTTAAACGCAGTTGTTCTGCTTAATATTTTCATGGAAAGATTTTATTTTTAGGATTTGCTAAAATAAATAAAAAAAAACAGCATTTATTTGAAATAGAAATCTTTTGTAAAAAAAACAAACTTTGAAACCTATTTCAAAGTTTGCATTCTCAGGTCACCAAAACAACATTGTTGTGTAAATGAACGGCCAAAACGCATTAAAAGTTTTCTGTTTTCAGTTGAATATGGTATCGTGTACGGGCCCCTAAGTTAATAACTAATGATTTTTACAACAGTAATGAATCAGTCAAAAACTTACTTAAGCTGGACAATGACTTTCTTCTAGAGCTGCTGTATAGCCAAAACAGTCTTTGTTGCATTAACTTCCTATTATCACTGTAAAGCTGAAAAACAATCTGTATTGTAAAAAGCGCTATATAAATGAAGGTGACTTGATAAATATACTGGATATTTAACCAACACTAAACCTAAACATATACAGTGCAAACTAACACATATATAATCACACTT
Organism: Hypophthalmichthys nobilis; assembly: GCA_037950665.1. Lineage (NCBI taxonomy): Eukaryota > Metazoa > Chordata > Actinopteri > Cypriniformes > Xenocyprididae > Hypophthalmichthys > Hypophthalmichthys nobilis. Next base: position 23,094,298 of record CM075482.1, read on the forward strand.
TGCATGGGTTTACAAAAAAAAAAAGTAATCTGGTAACAATTCATCCATATCAGTCAGTATGGCCTCAGAAATTTGTAAAAGATTTTCCAGATGCAGATGTTTGAATAGAAGCATTCCTCATGAGGAAATTTGTTTGATGCCAAATTTGCGCCATTATTATACTCAGGACTTTGTATGCTTCTCTTCTTTGTGTTTTAATATCTTTTTCATATTTGTATTGCATTTTATACTTTGTGTTGTTGTATGTGTATTTGTATGAGTGTTCATGTTTTAATAAAACAAGTATATCAACTACTGTATGTTCTACTTAATAATTCATTTTTGATATTTTAGTGATTTCACCACATTACTTCATTACAAATGTCATTACATACATCTAAAATCATTTCATGAATCGTTACTGACCTCCCACCAGCCCTGCTGAGCAGCTGTTGTACGGTCACTGCAGATACTGGCTGCTACTCCCATCCAGATGGATGCTACATTTTGTAATGGCTTGTTCAGAATTTCATACTGTACTTTGTCTTCAGTATACAGTTTTTAAGTGTACTGGGTACTGACACATAGCAAGTTTTATGTATACAATGTAATGTGAGTGAGTAGCTATTAGTTATTCACCAAGCGCATATTTTGTTTTCTGTTTAAAATATGTTTCAGTGGAATAATGTGATTTGGTTATGGTGTTCCTCTCAATAAAAAGTGCTGTTTTTCTTTCTGTTCTCCTGAGTCTGCAGATGGAGAGGCCCTGCATTCCAGTGAAGCTGTTATGGCCCAGCAGTGGAGATCACATTCAAGTAAGGAATAATTGACAACAGGCAATTGAATTATTAGCAAATAATGCACACCCGAGGTGGTAATGTGGCCATGAGTTATTTTCTAATAATTCAACGGCCCTGAGTCAATTATTCAGCTTATACTACGCCTACCACACCTCAAGACACTGTTCAGATGTTGCATTTCAAGACATTTGTCAGATTTTTGTCCTTAAAACGCTCTTGTCCGTGGGACTAATTTCTTACGCATCTCATCCCAAGCCTCGTTGCTAATTCCAAAACGTCATTTTGGAGCTATTTGATAGCAGGTTGAGCCATTGATAGCAGACTAATACAGTTATTAACGCAGTAATGAGAGAGAGAGAGAGAGAGCATGTGAATTAGCCTACCTGAGTCTGTGTCTCTCAACATAATGTTCGGCAGCCGTCTCTACTAATAGCGAAACTGTAAATTTATCTACCTCAAGAACCGCACTGTTATTACCTCGCTGGTGGGAAATGTCAAGTAAGTTAGCTTTTAAGTTGCTAAACTATTTTACTGACAATACGTTTCTGTGAGAGTGTGTGTGCGCGTGAGTATGTGGGTTTTATTTCTTTTGCTGTTGAAGGCTGTGTAAGGAATTGAAATTATTTGGCGAAGTGATATGGAACAGTAATGCGGTCAAGACCTGCCAAGAACTACTTTAGCCGTGCGTTTTGGCGTTTCCCTGAAAATAATTGCACACATTAGAGAACGTTCGTCAACCAATCAGATTCAAGCATTCAACAGCCCCGTAGTAAACAGTAACAACTGACAAGGGACTTAGACTTCATTCAAAGATAAACCTACATCTCAACACATATAAAGAAAGAAAGAAGCACATGCAGCTGAGAAATATATTGTTATTAATAAATAAATTCCACATGAATCTTGCCTATGAAATAACAGTCTTCGACAATGACTTTCTTTAAAGTAATGTAATATTCAGCTGCAGAAACAAATGCGGCTGTAAGAGGAGCAGTTTGGTAGGTGCTAGTCAACCATGTAACCACCAGATGGCAACATACACCGACCAGCTTCGAGTGATGAACACTTTGACTATACAGGAAAGCCGGTGCTTCTTATAATATTTAACTAATATTTAAGCAGCTCCTCCGTATTATTAAGGGGACACGTGACCTTGCACGTGCGTCTACAGTACAAGCTCAGTGATGAAGCTTAACCCTTGTTATCAATGCCTTAGGTTAATAGCCTACTATTAAAGGGATAGATCACACAAAAATGAAAATGTTATCATTTACTCAACCTCAAATTGTTCCAAACCTGCATGAGTTTCTTCTGCTGAACACAAAAGAAGACATTCTGAAGAATATTGGTAACTAGACGGTTGGTGGAAGCCATTGACTTCCATAGTAATTTTTTCCTACTATGGAAGTCAATGGGTGTCGTCAACTGTCTGGTTACCAACATTCTTAAAAATATCTTCTTTTTTGTTCAGCAGAAGAAAGAAACTCATACAGGTTTGGAACAATTTGAGGTTGAGTAAGTAATGACAAAATTTTAATTTTTGGGTGAAATATCCCTTTAATAGATGCTTTTAGCAAAAGTATGCGTATTACATCTAATAGATTTTCATGTCACGTATATCTGTTATTTTCATCTATCGTTATATTATTATATCCATTTATTATTTATATTAGTTTATCCCAAGTTTCATCACATTATTGCATAGCTTTACTTACATTTTACCACAAGGTGGCGCGAAAATGCTAATTAAAGAAGGCCTTCAATCTTGTTCGTGTTGCAAAATGTAAGACAATTTAAGTGCTGAAGAGCACATAGATTCCATTTATTTTCACTCAGCATTATGAAATTATACATAAAACTTAATTAATATATACAAAAATATCCTTAATCTTGTTGTTGTGTCAGTAGCATTGAATACAGGTAAAAAGAAGCTACAGAATTGAGATTAAGATAACAAAGAGCATTTACAACAAGCATTTATTTTAATGGTAAAAAATATGCACAATTTATTTAAAGCAAAATATTATTTTTAATGTATTTATTTTTTTATTATTTGTACCGTATGCACTTTCTATATCTCTGAAACAGCATTAGTTTTTTTTTTTTTTTTTTTTCTCTCACTTTGTAAGCAGGAAAAGAAGTCAGGATGTTATTGGGAGCAAATTAAACACCCTGCTGTTTTGTAAGGTTTTGGAGAGACAGGGCTCTGTTGAAGTTAGCCAAAACAGTCAAAATGTAGAAATTATGAAACCTAACATTTTTAGACTAGCACAACGAACTAAATAAAGAGAAAATAAAATTATTAAAAGATTTCATATTTTTATGGTGCTGATTTAAAGGGGTCATGAATTGAGAAATCAACTTGTACTTGAGCCTTTGATATATAACTATACTATAAGAATATCCTGTAATTTTCAGAACTGAAAACTTACTTGTTAGTTCAATAAAAGCTTTTATTGAAAACCAGGCCCAGCGAACGATTGGTCCTGGAATGTGCCTGTCATAGATAGGTGAAACGCCACCAACGCAGAAAAAATCAATGCCCACTTCATCATTGCAACGTTAGTGAGATGACGAGGAGAGAAGAGCAATACAGGGCTATAGTTACAATGCATTTGCAATGTTAGTTATGATGAAAGCATTTGTAAGTGTGCAGAAATGGAGTTTCAATGATGCGATCTCTGCTTCATTCGCTTAACATGTCTGTGATCGGCTACAGTGTTCATCACTGCAACCTTTCATGCCACGATCTAAATATAATGCCATAAATTTAAATGTAATGCTATAATCAACACTTTTCACGATTAGTTAATCTTGAGAATTGTAATAGTAAAAATGTGCTAAAAGTTTGAGAGAGTAATACTGAGCTATTTCAGATGGAAAGATGTTAGCCAATCACAGAGGTGGGCGTTTACACTGAAGTCTCACAGCAGACACGCTCCTTAAAACAGAGCGTTCAAATAAGAGGACTAAAATCAGGGTAGAAAAAAATGCATTTTATTTCTATATTATGACAATTTTGATGTAAAAAGCATACTAACATTATAAGTGGACCCCAGGAAACATTCTAAAACAACGCAGTTCATGACCCCTTTAAAGCTGTGAAAACTGAAAAAAAAAAGTTGTGTACATGCAACTCTGTCTCTTTTCACTTTTAAACTGAGAAGAAATTTATTGCAAATCATCGGATGTGCTGGTAAGTCATTAATGACACCAGCTTATGACTGAAGTCATTTTACCAGATATAGGTGTGGGGAAAATGAATGTTTGGTCTGTGTTTCCAGCAGGTGTGTCTGAGCCATGTGTTTTCTTGGAGGATTGGTAAGTAGAGGAGATGGGTGAAAGAATGGTTGGAGCCGGAGAGGACGGCGTAACAGAGCTCCCGTTGTCATGGTGAGGTGTTATATGGGACACACACGCGCACACACACCCGGCATCCGTCAACAGCCTGATGATGTCGTTTCGGAATCGGACGCCAACCAGCGCATAAAGCAGAGGGTTCAGGCAGCACCTCACGTAGGCCAGACTGCGTGTCACGTTTTCCTGGAGGTGGAACCAGGTCCACTCGTTGCAGAATTTCGGTGTGGGTGTGAATATTTGAATCAGCAGCACCACAGTGTAAGGTAGCTGGAAAAGCAGGAAAACAACCACCAGCAATGTCATCAAACACAAGGTCCTCTGTCTACGCCAGCATTTGCCACCGGCACGGATCAGCACGCGTCCGATCGCACCATAACACACCACCATCGCCACGCAAGGGATGCAGAACCCTGCGATCTTCGCCATCTGGGCCCACAGCTTCCATTTACTCACATCATCGCCCCAAACTTTCATATCGCACAAGAGGTCGTTTGAACCCATGTCGTTGTCTATGGAGCTGAAGCGCAGGTCTGGCAGGCTCAGGAAGATAGAGGTTACTGCGATGCCAAACGCAGAAAGCGTGCTGTAAAACAGCATCCCAGAACTCCTCTTCCGCACGGCCCTGGTGCGAACCACCACCAAATAGCGATCGACACTAATGCACGCCAACAACAGCAGACCGCTGTAGGTGTTGAGGGCAATAATGCCCCGATTTAGCTTGCACAGCACCTCTCCGAACACCCAGCTGCCAATCATCGTCTCTCCCGTCTGTAGCGGAAGAGTCAGCAGAAGCAGCATGTCAGACATAGCAAGGTAGAAGAGGAAGACGTCGGTCATGCAGCGTAGACGCAGACGGCGGTACAGCGCGAAGGTGGCAATGACCAGCCCGTTCCCAATTACACCTAAGATGAAGACGATGAGGAAGACGGTCGTCTGGACAACAGTAATGGTCAGCTCCTGCTCTCTGCTGGCTTCACAAAGCTCTGCAACTTCAGTGACGTTGACATCAAAATCAGTGTAATTGGACGCATAATCATAAAATGCGCTTGTTAAGCTTTCTGTAGTTAAATCAGAGCTCTCCATACCTGTAAAACATGGCAGAAAAGCAGAAACAGTTCATCAGGTGTACTAATTGTGTGAAAGGTGAACCCTATAAAGCCTACTATCATACATGATACATACATTTCTAAGGCTTTTGAATGATTAACATGATCAAAACTTTGCTAAAAAAAAAACACTACATGCCTTCTGCCCTCTGATTGGTAGTTCATATTTTTTAGTAGCTTAAGTAAAATGCATTTTAGTGTAATTCCAAATATATCCACATTTTTGATTGTTTATAAACTTAATTTAAGAGTAACTTTTATATGGTTAGTAATAGTTTATAATGAACATTTAATGGATTAAAGTAACTTAGATTTACTTGATTATCCATCACTGATCCATGATCATATCATTTTTTGTTGTTGAAAAATCATGTTAATATGTATCAAATATTATCTATCAGGCTTTTGATGTTTATTTTTGTCTCTCAGTCATCTTTTTATTACATTGTGTTATATGTTTACCCCCCCCACACACACAATTAAAATAGCATAATTTTGTTCAGTTTAGTCCTCTGAATAAAATTGAGGTGATTTTTTTCCTCCTTGACTGTGAGCTCAATATTCTCACTAAATGGGCCATTAAAGCCTGATTTATTAAATATGTTACTCAAAAACACACACACACACACACACATATATATATATATATATATTTAATTTAATCTTTAAAGGTTGGAGCTGGAGCAGACTGATTTTCCTGACTTTCATTTCATATGTCAAGGCGGTAAAGTAATGTCAATACGGTTGTTGTGTTGTTGCATGCTTTCAGCACTAGGGGCGCTCTTGAAAAGTCATGTTTCTAAACCATTTAGTGAATCATTTCCAAACTGAGAATATCCGGTTTTGATGTGGAAGATGCTAAAATACTTTGTAAACAATAATGTGTTCAAAATTTTAAAGAGTTTAAAGTTTTTTTTAATTAAACCATTTTGGGTTAGTGACGTGAGTCACAACTGATATTCGCAATTTTACATGTGTGGGATTAAATAAAGGCAAAAATCTTGAGCGGTTTCCTTGTGAAGTGATTGATTTGCTGCCTGCTTCTGTAAAAGAGACTCCATAACCTTGCAGCATATATTTATCCTGTTAATCACTTTCTAAGAGTTACAACTTTTAGGTAAAAATGCTGAAAAATAACCAAAGAGATTTTTGTTTTACATACTATTTCTAAACATATTTCACGTCTCAGCACAGCTTTTTTATTGCTATTTTTAAATTTAACTTCAAGCAGGTAAATTTAATATATATAAAGTAGTTAGTTTTTTATAGTTTTTTTTATTTTTGTCTTTGATTAATTAGGTAATTATTTAAAATAAAGACTTTTTCTTTAAAAATGCATAACCATACTAGAAAAACATAAGATCGAGACGTACAGTAACTATAGTAACTCGCGCAACATTGTAGATAGATGTGACACGAATGAAATGTCACCTTCTAGTTTCAGGTGTTTTGTGGTAAATGACAGCACGAAATATATCTATTAAAAAAATCTTTAAATAACGTCTAGAGTGAAATTTTACTCATTCCACTACTCATCGCGTGTCAATGGCAGACAGTCGTTGGTGTGAATCTGACACCCCGTTTGTGTTTTCAGTCAGCATCGCGTGCCAACGGGCTTTAAAACTCTATCATGAGGAACGAGATCTTTATTTGAGCAGAAGTGAAGCTGGCTGAGCAGACTGAAGTGAGATATCTTTCTGTAATGTCCTTGTGGAGAAACAGGCTGCTGTTCGTCTCTCTGGTTGTGAGGAGCAGGAGGAGGAGGAGGATGACGATGAAACTCAGGAGTCAGGACTGCATCATATGTTTAAACTAATGGAGACTTAAGCTTCAGAAACAACCGTAAGCTATCAAACATTCACCAAATCAAAACAATTAAGATATATAAGTGTTTTCATAAACAGTGCTTTAAACTTAAATTGTTCACTGTCGTTTTAAACTTTTACTCTTAGTGATGAGTTTGATTTTGAAGGTGTTATTGATAAGCGATATAGTGGCAAATGTGTGATTTTTTGGCTTTGTTTTAATAAATCGTGCGTGCTGCTAAACAGGTTTAATATGAACTAAAATACATTTTATCCATTACAACAATGAAAAAAAGAAAGAAAGAACAAACGAGACAGATAAAGTATTTTTTAATATATCAAAACACGCACATTCGTCTCGGAATACAACTTTTTATATATAGGCTACCTAGTTTTTGACATAACTAATGAACAGTATACATTTTTATTTGTCTTAAAATGTGCTATCGTTCTATTTTATGCTCTATAATTAAATTATTAACCCTTTAATGAGCAAACCCTGTAAAAAAAAAAAAAAAATAAAACAATGTTTGATTATTTATTACTAGCTATATGAAGGCGCAGCATTAAATAAAAATGAAGTCAACAATGATAAAAAGTCTTTTAATCTTTCTTTGATATTTCATTGATATCCTATAATTTACATTCAAGTAAAAAAAAATTATAAATGTGGGGAAAATACATTTTAATTATATATATATAATGTTGATTGTAAATAGTTTGATATTCATGTGTATGATTTTTTTGACAAAACCTATGGTTTGGTACACTGCATTATTTTAAAAATTATAATTTTTTATTTTTTTTCTATATTTCCAGTTGTGTGCGTATATATATATATATATATATATATATATATATATATATATATATAATTAAAATGTATTTTCCCCACATTTATAATTTTTTTTTACTTGAATGTAAATTAAAGTAAAATATATTTATATATACATAAAATATATTTATATATACATATAAATGTGTGTATATATATATATATATATATATACACATTTATATGTATATATAAATATATAAATATACATATATGTATATAAATATATGTAAATATACATATATGTATTTAAATATAATATATTTGTTTGAAATGAAAATATATGTCTGAGAAAAAATAAAACATTTTATTTATTATCACAGATATTAATGCAGAATCAGTAGGAAGAAATGTCGTTCTGTTATTCAAAATGGGATCTATCTATCTATCATTTTGATTAGTGTGGACATCTGTAAACCTGACAAGTTACAAATTCAATAGGACAAACCTGCTTTGACTCACCTGATCTTCAGGATCTCTTGTATTATGAGTCTCTTCTCTGTAATTCAGACCTCAGTGGTTTGCATCTGAAGTTCTCTGCTGTTTGGGGGCCAGTGTCACTCTGAGAAAAGGATGCTGCTCTGCCTGTCACCCTATTTGGTCTTTCTCTTTTTTGTTTGGCTGACTTTGCATTGCCCCACATTTCACACCAAAACATCTAAAGCACAAAGAAACCGATAAACATCTCAAGAAGGAGGCGTGTTTATGTGTGGTTGTTGATTTCTTAGTTGAACACCCTATGATGGTGTTGCAAAAAACAAAATATCTTTGAGAATTAAGCTTGTGAACAGTGATGATATCTGCATTAATATACAGTAGTCAACATTTGAAGTGGATCAAAACCTTTCATCAAAGTTGTCCTAAAACCTTCTTCTTAGGACAACTTAGTTCTTAGGGCAACTTTTATTAACTTTTTTGATCCACTTCAAATGCTGACCACTATATTAATATATATATATATTAATGCGGATATCATCACTGTTATATATATATATATATATATATATCTTTTTGTGATTTCATGGCATCGCTGTGCATATGTTGCACATTGCATTGCTGTATGTTAACATGACTTCAGTTTGAAATGTTTTATAAAGTTTTTCTTTTCAGCAATCTGAACTTGCTACATCAGATAATCTGTAATAAGCAGATTTCGAAACTAAAACTTTCTGACAGGATGTGCATATAGATATGCTTTTAGAAGGTAATTCAGTTTGTTACTTGATGTTTTTGTAATTATTTGAGAAATTTACCAGCAATTGTTTCTATACCACATTTTTTTTTTTTCAGTATAGTTTTCAGTTTCACCACACAAAATAAGAAATCTAGACTAATTTAGGCGGTCATTGTTGGCATAAAGTTTTCTTTTGGCGAACACACACAAAAACACACACAAGGAAAATAAATATAGTGATATTTTTGAGGATGCGTTTTATTTTTACATTAACTTAAGCAACTCTTGTTTAACATTTAATGTAAGTGCCCCTTTTATTTATTTTTTTAAATATATAGTTACATATATTTTTGGCATTATATATATACAGTCAAACCAAAATTTATTAGACACCTTGAACATTTCATTCATTAATACAGTTTATTCACTATAGTTTAATGATATTAGCTAGACTGATATTAGAATATCATATTAAATGCTGGATGACTTGTGTTGATAAATGGCATGCAATTAATTTTAAAACGTATTGTATGATGGAGAAAATGCTGTACTACTGTTACTAGAAATTAAGCTGCATCTGATTATGCTATGATAGCTATTTGACAAAATAGTGTTTTCTGAGGCATGGTAAAGGATGGTAGTCACAAAAGAAATCAAGAAAATTAGATTTAAACAATAAGACTAAACGTGTTGAGCTATATAACAACAATTCGTTTTCTGTCTATAAATATATCAAAACAGTTGTTCCCTTGTCTATTAAGATGTGTAATATATTAAAGCATCTTTGGTGTTTCTATGGTTTCTATAAGATAAAACCGGAAACCGAGGGTTATGCAGGTATGACAAAATTGACAGGCGACTCCTCGCACGTCCCACAGCCTTGGTTAAAATTGCAATTTTCTCACAATTTACAAATGGTAGGAAACATTTGGAATATTGTAAGTACTCAAGTGAAAAAAAAAAAAAAAAAAAACTAGCCTAGTGGTTTTTGGATATTTTACTGCAAAATTCTTACATATTGCACCTTTAATTTGCAAAAACCGATAAATGCCACTTTTGAAAAAAATTAACTGACTGCTGTGCGTTATTCTCCACATATAGCACGTCCTGAACCTCCACTGTCAAGGCATCGCAAGTTCAAGTTACTGCAGAAACCGTCAATCGCCCTTGTTGTTTGTGTACACAAAACGATAAGTCCGTTTTAGCAAATCAGCACGCAGTATTCAGGTCAGGTGACAAGGTCACTTCAAAAAAGGTGCATTCACGCCACCTCATAATTCCTGTAACTACGAGATTTTGGCTCGTAAAAAGCGTTCACGTCCTCGTAGAGCTTGTAATTACAGCTTTTAAGCTGGGAGTTTTCTTAAAGCTCCCACATGTACCACATGGCCGCTGTAGATTAATTTAGGTGTTGATAGTGGTGCCTTAGAAACGCATAATTCCCAGTCAAAGGACGTGAACAGCTCCAAATACAACGTCACGTGTTGTCATCTCAAGATTCCGGTAAATACAAGGTGGCCCGCTAGCTGAGGGGAGTTTGGTAAAGGCTGACTAAAAGTGATCGTAGATTTATAATTTCAACTCCCGCAAGTCCTCGTACACCATACACATCTTATATGCTGAATTCTTGGTTGTCCTTTAGCGTTTGTATGTGTGTGTGTGTGTGTGTGTGTGTGTGTGTGGATGCGTGCCGATCTGTTAGTGTGTGCGTTTGTGTGCACACGTGTGTTTGAGTGTGTTTTAAATGCAATTACAAAGCAATTACTTGGTTTTGTTGAACTCTGAAACATGAAATGTCTGCTTTTGCCAAACAAAACAACAACAACAACAAATAAAACGACTGTTATCTGCTTTTGCAAAAAAAAAAAAAAACTTTTAATATATATAAAAAAACATACTTTCAAAACAACCCAACTGCAGTTTGATATTACTTGGAATGCACAATAAAAAAAAAAACATGATTTGTTAGAATTAATAAAAACGCAGTTATCTGTTTTTGCAAATGAACTCTTCACATATATATGTATATTTATCATTATTTTCCATATTAAATATAATACACCAATATTTGCCAGTATGTTTGACATTTTGAGTTCATTCTGAGCATGAGAGTTCATTCTGAGCATGAGAGATGTTTGTTTAACTGGTTTGGGTCTCTTGGGTTGGTCTTGAGTTCAGCAGAATGTCATACTGGTTCCTCATAATGCAGAGACCATATAGGTTGCATTGTGGTTATATTGTAGGTTTTAATCAGTGGAATCTGAGGTCGACTCTACAAGGGTGGATGAGTGTAACACCACAACCGTTTAAACTTATAAATGAGAAGCATTATCTTTGCAGAAAAAAGTAAGGTTAAGCATTCTATTCAGAAACATATTCCATGAGACATTTGAGAAAATTCTATATAATTTCATTTCAGTTCAGTATTAAAGTCCAGTTATTTATTTAGGTTCACTCAATCATGTTCATTCATGTTCAGTCAATTGGTCAGTATCACATAAACCCTTTCAGTGTGATCTTAATCACTTCATTTGCAATAATGACTAGTTGACAGAACATGACCCTATTGAGTTTGTTTGTTTGTATATGTGTGTGTGTGTGTGTGTGTCTGTGTACACACTGTTGTGCATGTTAAATAGTAAATAGTGTAGAGTGAAATTCAAATGATCTCAGAGGGCACATCTTCTCTCTTTTTCTCACACAAAGCCCTACACCCTTTCTCTTTCCCACCCGTTTCTCTGTTTTGTTTTCAGTAGTTTGTGGTTGGCAGGTCGTTGATGGGTACAATGTTTACTTGAAGCATGCTGTTCTCAGTTCATTAGCAACACACACACATCACATTTGACCTTGTTTTGGTTGTGGCATGTATTAGGTTTAATTGAAGCTGCAAACTGCAGGCATGAGGGTTTTTTTTATGTAATATATATTGGCCAACGTATCATTATTTTTTCAGTGCAAGGCAAGGCAAGGCATGCATGTTTTCAATGCAAATGACTGCTCCAAGAAGTTTCATTTGTACCCAGCAGTATGGTAACATCAAACTTAAAATATTAAATCCCTTCACGTGAGGAGTGTTGTCAGTAACCAGAAAGGCTGCTAACTGTAGGTTTTAGAGTCAGTGTTTCGTAAAAAATGAGATTTGTAAGTAAAAATTTACACTTTTTAATAATTTTAACATCACACAAACAACACCTGAAAACTAGAATTTCATTTCGACACAATCCTTTATGAAGCACTCGTACATTTGAATTATGTTTCTGTTTTTATGCTTTTTTATTGCAAAATTAATTTTTTAATATATTTGTTGCATTCTGCATTTCTTGTTATGTGATTTAAACTAAGTTATATGTGTGATTGCAATCAAGTGATTAGGGTGAGATTAAATGAAACACCCTGGCCTTATGAGCTGGTATTTTGTGCAACCACTTAAATTTTGTCGAGCTGCGTTATCGAGTGACACAGGAAGTATGCTTACTTGATGCAGCTGGACAAGTTCCGATCTGAATGATTATGCACAATTTTTTTTATGTCTCTAGACTAGCTCAGAGGGTGAAGTTCACTGTTTTTATAATGACACAATTTTACCAACTCGCACTTTTGCAGGCCATTTTTATTTTATTTGAATATTCGAATATAGCAAAAAAAAAAAAAAAAAAAAAAATCTTGTTTTACTTAATATTCCGAAGGAACTTTCAGGGACTTTTATGTTATGGAGCTTTTATATTATGATTTTTTTTAAATATTTATTATTATGTGTGCGTTTTTTTTTTTTTAAATGCAAACCAACAAGCATAGCAGCAGGTTGCATTTTTTAGTCCAAATTTTGTGGTTCAGCCCAATTAACCCTCTTCCTAGACATACTTAAACTAGTTTTGTTGGTTGATCATTTGCCATTTGTATGTACATTTTTGTTGCTGATTTTATTTTATTTTTTCATGTTTAGTAAGTTGTGATGTTAGCTTCTCTGTTAAAATGACTGGTTAGTTGACTGTTACCTTTGTCATGTTTCATGAACCAAGCGTTGAAGGGTGTGTGTGGCATTTAAAGACATTTTATGAGTGTTTTACTGAGTGAGGGTATTTTGCTCAAGCACTTTGTAACTGTGCAAGACAATTATTGCATAATTATTTTAACTTTTTACATTAATACAACTCTTCTTATAGCTATTTAATCTAAATCGATAATTGTTATGATTTTGGTTCATTTTAATGCATGGCAGCTTGTTCATACGATACATTCCATTAGATTAATTCAAAAAAGGCTTGCAAACATTTGTCTTTTACAAACACCATATTTTTGTTAGTTGCAGAAATCTTACAGGTCACTAGATAAGCAAAACACGCAAATAAGCAAAATTGCCCACAAGTGCGCAAAACATGCCCACATTTGGCTGGTGGCAGTTGTTAATTTCACACCCAGCTGTAGAAAGATCCCATGTTTTTAGATCAGCACTTTCACTCGTGCTGTGTTTTTCTATATTCGTCTGTTCATTCTATGATTATCTTGTGTTTGGCAGTGGACAGAGAATTTCCTTACGGATACAGGCTGCTGCTGGATGCATGCAGACATGAACACATGGGACTGTTTGCGCAGAGTCCTGGATGCCATTCAGATAACTCTTCCCAAAATAAAGAAATTGATCAGTACAGGGCAGCTTTTTGTATAATATGTCACAGGATGTGACAGATGTTTAGTAGTGGCAGCACTGCCAAATCAGCTATGGCCCATTTCCTGTGAGATATTTGCAGAAACAAGTCCTGTTTCATTTGACACTGCGCCTGGAGTGTTACTTGCTTCATGTCAAAAATCACAGTTTACAGCAGTGATAGAGGCAAGAGTCTCACAGTTATCTTGAAGACTGAGAAACAAAAACAAATATAGACATATATTTAAATATAACAACCATCTAACCGAATTTATATGTAATGCTAGTAGTTATTTGACTGTTTTGTCCTGAAGACTTGTTAGGTATTATAAGATCTAAATAAACTGATATACGATGTGCAAAAGTCTGACACCACTAGTGAAAATGCTTCTGTTTTATATGTTTATTTAGTAAAATGTAATACAAACATTTTCTTATATTGTGTAACAATAAATTAACTGTGGTGTACCACAGGGCTCCCTGTTAGGACCAATTTTGTTTTCAATTTATATGTTACCTCTTGGATCCGTAATCCGGAAACAATATAATTTTCACTGCTAAGATATCCAATGATCTTCCAAGCTTAGATTTCCTCTAAGCATGCTTAGCTGATAAAAACTCGATGGCTTGTAATTTTCTGCAATTAAATAATGATAAAGCTGTTATAAGTTGTGATAATCGGTCAGCTTAATAAGGTGTTCCCCAATATTCAGCAGGCAGTGAAAATTTGGGTTTTTATTTTGACACCTATTTGAATTTTGAATATAAAGTTGAAAAGTTGGTTCAGTCGTGTTCTTATCAGTTAAGAAATATTCCCAAAGTGAGACAGATTTTACATAAGACAGAGAAGCTTATTCACGCTTTTATTTCATCTCGACTTGATTATTTCTACTTTAAATTAACACACTTTATCACGGCTTCAATTAGTACAAAATGCTGTTGCTCGATTACTGACACAAACTAGGTCTTTTAATCATATTACTCCAGTTTTAGCTTCATAACATTGATTGATTTCAAGATGTTATTATTGACATATAAAGCACTACATGGTTTGGCGCCTAAAAAGGTCTTTTTGTGTGTTTTGGATCTTTTGTTTTATTTATTGTGTTTGTTTTATTATGTCTGCCTGATTGTATATTTCGTAAAGCTCTTTTTACCTTTTGTAAAGAACTTTGTGCTATGTAGCTTTAAAAGTGCTATATAAATAAAGTTTATTATTATTATTAAAATGTAAATGAATTTGAGAACATTGAATTAATAAAATGTACATGAATTTGAGAATGTCTTTAGTATTTGTTTTTTTATCATACAACTTTTATATATATTTCTTAAAATTTATAAATACATTTAAAAAAACTTTTAGTGTAATTTCAGACTTTTAAACCCCACTATATATCACAATGATACAATGACAGTTCTTAGACTGTGAAAACTATGATCAGTCACGCTAATCTATTTAAAGTATTCTTTATATTATAGTATTCTTTAAATACATTCATCATAAGAGTTTACTTGCAGTATTTGGATTCATACGAACAAAAATTATAAATTAAATCTCTTTTGTTGATTTGTTGACAATATAAGACCTTGTAGACAAAGTATGCCAAGCCTGGTTGCATGTCTGCCTCTTGTGTGTTCAGAGTCATGATTCTCCGCAAACAGCCTACAACCTCACGCAAATCAGCCGCATGTTGTATGTTTAAATATAGAGACCTTGGTCTGGAGATCCCCTGATGGCACGTATATGAGCGGATGCAAAAAAAATACCATTAACACAAAAAAAAAAAATGTGTTGCTATGTTGGCGATAAAAACGGAATTCTGTGCTCCAGTAAAACATGAGTTTCAAATTTATAGTTTCTTCCATTCCATCATGTATGAAATGAGCTGCCTGTTTTACAGTTTAAAGCATAAAACTGCTACAAATGGTCACCAAAAACATTATTAATATATTTTCAGTAATCATGCATTTGAACAACATGCCAAGAAATGACCTGCTGTTTTTGCTGGTGACATCATGGAGTTTCAGCTGTTATATTTTATCTGAATTTGACAGAAGTAATTAAAGCTTTCTTTTGTAATCATAACATATTTCTTCATTGTAACCAGGTTGAATTCAGGTTGATTGGGACACTTTTTTGCCATTGAGATGACTGAGAAAAAGTGTCTCAACCTGAAGTCACCCTAAATATTAACTAAGAATATATTTTCCACATTCACTGAAATGGCTTAGTCCTTCGCCTTAAGCTAATTTCTTTTCCCGTATATGCAAGTGCGCTTCATCATGAGAATTAGACATCTCATTTCAGCTGTTCAAATGTATAAAACATGCAGTGTGCATTATTTGAAATACAGTTTCTGTCAAGCCCAGAGTGTTTTTGTGTCACATAATTCAGCTGTTTATGTGAAGTGCTTATTTACTTATCATGATGATAATGTTAGATTAATCTTCCTGTCACTGTAATGATGATTGCATTGAAATGGAAAGCTTTATCTATCTCAGAATACTGTGGGAATATGAACACCAGAAAATTCAGACATAAGAGCAACTAAACAACCAATACTGTTCATTACATAACATATTTTTATTCCCGTCAACAAGAGAATGAAACTAAATTGGCAGTGGAAAGTTTAAAGACAGAAACTGGGAAAGGTGTCAGTCTGAAAGGAAATATGTTTCTAAAGAAAACAGCAAAACTTAAGTTTGGGTCACACCTTCAAACCACAAGAGGCTGCTTAAACTGAAATTGTAGTGAAATGAAATCCTAGTGAAATTAATTAGTCATGATATCAAAATGTGGTCTCAAAGAGATGTTTATTTCTTTATAATACAAGCTAGAATGTCATTCACAGACAAAAAAAATCACTTAATAATCACATTCTTATGATTTACTAATAGTAAAATAGGGAAAGTAAATAATAAAAGTTGATTTATAGTCATTTCTTTTAACATAGTTGTAGCGGAAACAAGATGTGTCTCCGAAACCTGCACGGTACAAAACTTATAACATGTTAGCTAACATGTGGGCAATTCTGGATCGGAAATAGAGTGCATTTACCACGTTGACAGTTTTAAAGGTTAGCCAATCTGACAATCATCAACAATCATATAGGATACATGTATAACCGCACTCTTAGAAGAAAGGGTTCGAACCTTTCAGGTGCTTCATATATGGGGGTTCTCCTCATGGGGATCATTTTATGGATTTCGATTCATTTTTAACTTTGATTAAATTTGATCAATTAAGCAGATCATAAACATACTTTATCACTAGAAAATAACCTTTTAAACATGGAAGTATTATGCAATCAAAACATTTCTCCTTAAATAGAACCTTTTTAGCATAAATGATTATTTAAACTTGAATCAAGAACACGAGAGTTCTAAATAGAACCCCTTTGAACCCTTTATTCTAAGAGCGTGTGCATGCAGAAAAACCATTCAGACTTTTAAATACGAGGTGAAATTTTGCACAAAATGCTAATGAAACATATCAGATACTAAAACATACTTACATCGTGAACATTATGTTGAAAAGCCATTTGAAATTAGCGGTAGGAATCATGTAATCCTATAATTAAGTTGTATAATTCCCACTGTCCACTGAGAAAACTCCCTTCGCAGAATCTTAACAGGGCAGGAAGGCATAGTTCTGCTCCAAAGAAATGTCTCATCCCAAACTATCCGTGAACTCCAAGAGGATTGTAATGGGTGGGGTATTTTCTTTAGCCACACACACACACACACACACACACACACACACACAATGACATTCTCCCTGTTCCTCCCCTCTTTTGTTTTTCCTGTTAAATGTTCCAGCCACAGTGAACTCACGTCCATTTATTCACTTAACAGCTCACTCAATCTATGTAGTTACTATTCTTTATTTGTCTTGCACTATGTTATATCTCTCCGGACTACTTTTGCTGTTGCTGGATCCGTCTCTGATCTGTGGTAGGAGATCTTCAGTCTAAGATCTAAGATAGCCCATGAGTTTTCTTCAGCTGTATGAACATCTGCCTAATGCCATCACATTTAGACTTTCAAGATGTTATCTACAAGACATGCAACCTCATTACAAGCCTTTATTTTTTCCGTTGTTTTGTGAGCTACCAAACTACCAACCTGTTTGCGAGAACAGATTTATAAGAAATTATAGTGTTTATGAATGTCTGGTAGCAGCATGGATGATCATTCATTTTTATTTGCAGGTCAAATGACACAAGATAACAGAACAGCTGTTGAAGGTAAGAGACCAACTACTGAATCATTTCAAAACATTCTCAGATAGATATTCTCAGTTATTTCTTCTATAAACAGAGAGAAAATTGAGACCTTTGCTTAAATTTCCTGCTTCTTATACTCTTCTCAGGAAACAACAGTAATTTCACGTCTCAGTGTTTCAAACTGCGCTTCAAAAAAGTCTGTAATCAAATGTGAGATGTCTCAATATGATCGCAAACATTTCTCATCTTTCATATGTATATTTTATACCTCTATACTCTTAGTGCATGTTAACATTGTCTCAATTGTTTCTTTTTTATTTAAATATTTTTAGGATGAGTCGAAGTTTATATTTAGTAAAGTCTCAAGCTATGAAAAAGGAACCAATAAGATATTTCAGTTGCACTTTATTTTACAGTACGTGCTTACAATGTAAGAAAATACTGAGTAATAAAAGGTAACTACAAGGGTTAAGGTTAGGTTTAGGGGTAGGTTCAGGGTTAGTACCTAGTTATTACCCAGTTATTGTAATTACTGTAATAAGTACATTGTATATGTACATGGGGAACAGGACTGTAAAATAAAGCGCTACCGATGTTTCTCTGGCTGTTTACACGATTATAATTTGGATGAAAGAACTGCAAATTATACCCAACAATGTGGCTTTTGGCGCACTAAAAATAATCTCAAATTATTTTAATATCAATAAAAGATTAAACTTAAGTTAGTTAAACTAGTAAAATGGGACTATTTTTTTTATTTATTTAACATTTCTTCCTTTTTCTTCTTAAAGACTCTATTATTCATCCTATATTGAAAATAATCAATATTAGAAATGATAAAATGTCTTTTAGTCATTTTTTAATGTTCTTTTTTTCTCCAGATGAGAGTCTCAGAGTCAAAACTGAAAATGCACAGAAACTGAATGAATCTTTGAACGAGGGTACGTAATGTTTGCATTATTTACACTTGCATCATCTCTTCACAAGCACATTCATAAACGCATTTTTCACTCTTTCAGATACCAACAACGGCACGTACAAGAACAATGGTAGGAGTTTTGTGACACTTTCGGGAGTATGTGAGCTATTAGACTTCACAGATTGCTTGTGTCGTTATTAAATGAATCTCCCGTCACTCTTCAGTCACAGAAAGCAACAAGATTCTTCAGCAACCAGATATTCAATACCCCTTCAGTCACTGTTATGAGGAGCATTTGATGTATTTTGGCGAACTGTGCTGTGATATTTTCAATAGCAACATGAGTGCACTTGGAGAGGAGAACTGGTGTAATATGGAGATGGTGATAAGGTAAGCCAGAGCTTATTCACCTGTGACTTTACTTAAAATTAGAAATTATACACCATATTTCTATATAATTGATATTTCAGGACCAAAAGAGCTGCAGCTCTGAAACATTGCTTTGTTTATTTACTAAGCATCACTTTGTGGGGATTTGATCTGTTTACCTTCATGCTTTTGTTGCCATTTATAGGAATATAGATTGTTTTCCTATGTTACTTATTATTTATTTATGTTTTTGTTAGTAACCTTTTCTTAATTCTCTCTACCAATCAGATATCTGCTAACCTGTCTAGCCAATCGTTTTCAACAATTTTAACTTTTCTGCATTTTCTCTCTTGTTTTTATGTTATGTATACATTTTCATATGCATTTGCTTTGAAAACCATCACATTTAATCTTTTTTTTTTCGGCTTTGTTAAACTGCTTTTGATTGCTGTGAAACACACTCTAAAAGTTACCATTTCTATACAGTAGCCTGCTTATCTTCTGCTCAGTTGCTACTGAGAAATGAGAAATGTTTCTTAGCCATCAAGAAACATACACAAATAAAGGAAATGGTCAGAGAAACAATTGAAGGATGTGTGAAGCATTAGCTGAGCTAATCTTGAAGCCTGATCGCTGACTGTTTATGGGTCTGAGAGACCTCCTGATCTATTAAACAATGAGAGACATTTCTGTTCTCTACATAAACACAGATAAGAGTATTGTTGTTGTGAACCAGAGTGATTTGTGTCACTTAGAAATGCACTTAAAAATGGTATAGTGCTGCCTTTAGCTTGTGGTAATTCAGTGCAAAATTGTAATGTACACCACCGTTCAAAAGTTTGGGGTCAGTAATGTTTTGAAAAGTCTTTTATGCTCATCGAAATGGCTTTTATTTAATCAAAAATACAGTAAAAACAGTAATATAATTTCAATTTGAAATATTATTTATTACAGTGATGGCAAAGCTGAATTTTCAGCATCATTACTCCAGTCTTCAGTGTCACATAATCCTTCAGAAATCATTCTAATATGCAGATTTGCTGCTCAAGAAACATTTCTGATTATTATCAATGTTGAAAACAGTTGTGCTGCTTCATATATTTGAGGAAACCATGATAAATCTTTTTTCAGGAACATAAAGTTAAACAGAAGAGCATTTATTTTAAATAGATGTCACTTTTGGTCAATTTAATGCAATGTCTCACAACTCACTTTGTATCTCTTTCTCCTACTTCCAGAAGCTACCACCAGTTAACTGCGTGTTTGGAGCAACAATCCGCTTATTCAAATTGCTTCTACCCTAATCGTGTGGTGGAGGAGATGTTCATCGGTATACATCAGCATTACTTCAGCTTTTGTAGCAGTGAAGAGGATTTAGCTGACGCCCCGGCTGGAGTCGTGCTTGTAGCCACACTGCTGCCCATCCTCCTCATACCCTTCATAGTGTACACTGTGGTCTGGAAGAGTAGTTTAAGGGACTGACTTAAATGAGTTAAAGTGGTAGTTCACTCAAAAATAAAAATTTTGTCATCACTTACTCACCCTTATGTCATTCCAAACCTGTATGCATTTCATTCTTCTAAAGAAGATATTTTGAAGTTGTTGTCTGAACCCTAACGTTCTTCAAAATATCTTCTTTTAGTGTTTTGCAGAAGAAAAAAGTCATACAAGACTGGAGATGAGGGTGAGTAAATAATGACCCGGTTTTTAGTTTTTGGGTGAACTATCCCTTTAAACTCAACTCTCCAGTGTATAAAGTTCATGTGCTTCACAGTGATGTAATTATTGTTAATAAAAGAGACACAGTGGGTGTCTGATTTTTCTACACACATGACTAAGAGTCTGATAAAATGTTTAATTTATGATCATGATATGAATATACTATGTCTCTTTGTGACTATTTATTCTGAAATACAGAATGTCCTACATGTCCTGCTAGACTTTATTCAGGTGTTGTATATCAGTTCACAGCTATTTACAGCTATCAGTTTGAAAATGCACAGCAACACAACTGTAAACCTAAAAAAAAACAATAAAGAAACTGGGTGACACTATACTTTTTATGAAGCCTGTATTTAATGCATTATATGGGTATTCTTAATGCATTATAATGCATACATATAGGCATATATCGTGTACTCTTCTCACATCTTCTCATCATGAATAATCGTAACAACATTTTTAATACATTCTTGTTCAATAGCATTTATTTATATTATACTTGTATATAAAATGTAATAAGATACTGTGCAGATCTTAAGCAATACCAAGATGAATATATTATAAATGTAGGAATTATAATCTGTGTGTTACACATCTTACTCTTGTTATAACCACAAATACACATGAATGAGATTAAACAAGCATTATAATGCCTTAATACCCTTACATAACATTATAAATAGAGGCTTCCTAGCAAGTGTTACCAAATATTATTTATTGTTCATCAATGCTTCACTCAAGTTTTGATTTCTTTCTCCTGCACAGACACAAACACAAATAGCGTATTGTAAGAATCACAGCTCCCCCTACTGTCAGCACCACTGCTAGCAAAAATGCCATCACGTCTAGAGAGTGATATGAGTACCAAGGCATCTTATAAGACTCTGTCCGTAAATGTGCTGCCCCCTTGTGCCGCATTACATACTCTATCCAATAGAGGGCGCTATCCTGAGGTTGTGTAGGCTTGTCTTTGTGTAGCCTAGACAGTCGCTGCATGTTTTCCCTGTATGACGGCTGATGTAAAACTTCCTGGACTGCCGCCAAAAAGCTCTGGCTGTCCAGTTTGGTAGCGTCAAGTACTTTAGCGGCCCCTCGTACCTGGAGACGCAACATATTCTCAAATTGGTCAAAAAGCAAGGGAATTCCAACCACTGGAACACCATGGTAGATAGACTCATAAATGCCATTCGTTCCACCGTGAGCAACAAACGCACGTGTTTTAGGGTGACCAAGCAGGTCGTTCTGAGGAAGCCACTTAACCAGAAGAGTGTTGTTGCCCAGATTGTGAGGACGTTCTCCTAAGTGCCTCCATATGACTCGCTGGGGAAGCTGAGCAAATCCGGCAGCGATTTCAGACGTGATTTCAATAGGAAGAGCTTTCACAAGTGTACCTAGTGACATTATAACCACACCGTGTTCACCTGAATCTTTCACAAACTCCTCCAGATCTGGCGGTAATGGTTTGGAGGGTTTGCACTGGAAGCCTCCGATGTAGATGATGTTGGGCATGGTTGGACGCGGGAACTCAAAGATGAAATCCGACCTTATGAGCCAAATATCTGCACCTTGCAGCAAGTGGTAGAAATCAGTTTCGGGTCCAAAGTAGCGTGCGACTAGTTTGTCATATTCTGGTCTAACAATGAACTGGTCTATGTACATGTTCAGCACATAATGGAAGACATTCTTGACCCTTTCCCCAAACGACATGCGGTTCAACATGCGGCTCCCTGCTGCTGGGACGTATGAAGGTGGAGAAGGTGCAACAACAAAGTGCCCTTCTCCGCTGGTGATCCATCTCACATTGTACACCATGGGTAATCCGAGTTTATGAGCCACTAGCACACCTACAGGCAGACCCGGGTCGGTAAGGACCACGTCGTAACGTCCCTCGTACAGCTGTTTCATCAACACCGGGTTTTCGAAGATCTCCACAACCAGCTGACTTGCCTGACGATGCATGTTATAGAGAGTCGTCAGCATCTGCCAATAGAACTCCACGAATGCAAGCGGGGATCCTCCACGTTTCTCTATATCGAGCATTTTGCTCAGGAACGAGATGAAGAAATCCGGCTTCTCGTTGTCAATGGGCTCTGGTAAGGTCACTGTTATGGCCGTGTAGTGCGGTGAATCCTCTCTGACGTACCAGCTGCTGGCGGTTCGCACCACGGTCACCTCGTGACCACTGGAGTGAAGGACACCAATCAGTTTGTTCATGTTGACCCAGTGGCTGCCATCCACAGGAAAAACAAGGACCTTTCCGGCCAGAGCGGAGGTAAGATCGGTGGCGAAGAGTACGGATAGAGCCAGAAGACAGTGTGAAGCTTTGAGGACATTCATTGTTTCCTAGTGCACATAAAACATGATGAAAGTATTTTCTTTAAAAAAATTTTTTTTCATATTATTTGGTAACACTTTACAATAAGGTTCCATTAGTCAACGTTAGTTAACTAAATTGTTAACATGAACTAACAGTGAAAAATACTTTTAAAGCATTTATTCAACATTTACTAACAAAGTTGGATCTGTTAATATTATTTAACCTTTTTTTTACTGTTCGTGTGTTGGTCAAAAATTACATTTTTTATATTAATGAAATAATTGTACTATATTTTAGTACGACAATGTTTTTGTATTTTAATATTTAGTTTTTTTAAGGGATTTTATGGTACTAAATTATATTTATGCAGTAGTTACAATTCATTTATTCACTTTTTGAGCATGGACCTGAAAATGAAATTTCCAACTTGAACGGTCATAAATCTTAAATGCTTTGGAGCTTTTTTTTTTAACTTTTTAAAGATGACACTTGACAGATTATTGCTAAAGTGAAAAAAGTTTTAAAAAGTGAACTTGAAAAAAGTTTTTATTGTTTTGAAAAATGCACAAAAATATCATTTTCAATTCTTATATTTCCAAAACACGTTTTACCTTTTCAAATCATGTCCATGATTTTTTTTTTTTTACACAGCAAGTGCCAAAACCTTTACTAAGTTTTGTACTATTCTGATGAAGTAAAAAAAAAAACAACGTAAAATTTTTTGGTCAAAAATGATGGGATGGAACAGCACCAGAGGGTTAATGGATCTCAGCTAACTGGTTGTATTTTCATTAACTAACGTTAACAAATACTATAACAAATGTACTGTATTGCTTTAATGTTAGTTGATGCATTAACTAATGTTAACTAAAGGGACCTTATTGTAAAGTGCACTTAAAAATGACTTTTTGAAGTAAACAAAGTTTACTGGAGTAAAAAAAGTACTATTGCAGTCTTTATACTTAAAAAGTCCAATGTGTAATTATTTGTGAAATCTACTAGCAAAATCTGAGTGAAAGTTGATTCAAAGTAAATCACCACATTTTTTTCATTCCTCTATCCTGGAAAATACTTCATGCTTGAGTGCATGCACGGACACAGAGTGTTTCTGGAACCCTAAACAGACGGAGTTATTTAAAGCAGATGTGACTTGTTAACAATTGAGGTTTTGGAGAAAGATTGCATGTTGTGTAAACTGGTGTTCCTTTCATGTGCAACATGCAAAAGAAAAAAAGGCCTTTAGTGGGCAATGAAAAAGTGAGACTAATTCTTTCTACATTTTAAGATAATTATACTGCAACAAAAACTGTAGAATCAGATAGTAATATGGTAAAGGTTGATTAAAGCTCTTTTACCTTCTTCTGTTGCCTTTACTCTTCTCAGTGATGAAAGGAGGGTTTGTTCAGTCTGGTCCAAGTCCAGCTCGCGCTTGAGTATTGCATAACAGTCGAGGTAATCTCACGGAAAATGGGCGTTGTTAATGTAGCTGTGTGTTCAAGTTTGTGTGAGAAGCATGTATTCCTACTGTTTCACAAAAACCTCCCCCATTGCTTCCTCCAGGACCTAAAACAAGGAAAATGCATGTTATTGAAAGAGCTTTCAACAGATACGACAAAACAAATGCCATCTACATGTGAGAGAGAACACATGTCAAGAGAAAAGCAAGAGAATGATGGCAACACCGTTCTGTTTAATACCTTCAGCAAATTAGATCAAAAGTCAGGTCATTAAACTCCTTAGATATAAGAATAAAGTGTGAAGCATGAAAGACAACGTCATGAGAATGAAGTGAGAAGAAATGGTCATTCTCAAAATACAATGACACGTGATTTACATGAAAATATTTCAAATAATAAAGAAATTCCATGTAAATTCCATGTCAAACCATGAACTGTTTTCTCTCTCTCTCTCTAAAGTATACATATACTGTATATAATTTTTTGCATGTTAAAAAGATTCAAGAGCCTTATTTATTACTTATTTTGTTTTCTTGGGTTAAACATTATTAGGCTACAAGGTTGTTCAAAAACACATTAAGTAATTAATGTAAATAATTTAATGAATGTCCTTTGATTTTCTTGTCATTGGTGTTATCAATGCTTGAAAATAATAAAAATGTGAAAATACAAGTTGTGGAAAAATATAGCCTACTTTCAAGGTCAAAGTTCAGAGTAACATGAAATGTGCACAAGTTAATTTTACCACCATGTTGAAAAAGTTATTAATTTACCTTTAAATGTGTTTAAAGTTATTATTTTACCTTTACTTCAGTGCGTCATTACTTTAAAAAGGGGTGTTATCGTCACTGGTGCTTTCTTCATTTGTAAGAAAAAAAAATCTCCCTCATGATTAATAAGAACATGATGTTAAACAATTAGCTCTCCTAACCATATATGGGAGCAAACAGAACAGAACTGAATATAAAAACACTGTGAGAATCAATCAAAATGTAAATGTGACATTTATGGCTATAGGCCTAATGGTGTTTCATATAGGCCTAACGTTTTTTTAAAGTAGCAAATTCATCATCTTCTTTAGCCTAATTGTTATTAATAAATGATTTACAAAAAAAATAAAGGATTATGATAGCTTTCGCATGATACCTATTTAATGTCATTAAAATGATAAGATTGCCATTTTTAAAATAATTATTTTACAACCTTCGACCTGCATATTGCCAAATGAGGTGAATGTTTGGTGAATGTGTAAGTTTACGACGCATCGCACACGACCTGTATTACGGTTCACTCTACTGTGTGTAAATAGTAAATTCGTTCTACATCATATTATTTCTTCTATATACACTGTAAAAAAAGTCCGTAAAAATAAGGCACAATGTACTGTATAAGTATGAAGGAATTTTCCGTATTTGTATTTTACAGGTGATTTACCTGTATTTTGAATTAAGGTTTGCATTAGGTTGTGTTTTAATGATTGACGGAAAATTCCGGATAAAGTCCTGGCAGAAAATTACCAGTACATTTTCCGTTTTTATTTTTTACAGGGTATATATTACTTATTGGTTCTGGCAAGTCTAAAATTACAGATTCTGTTTTGTTTTTAACAATGTCTTGTATTTAGCTCGAGCAAATATACTCCAATGCCATTTAGTAGTAACAGCATTTGCCACAGGGTGGCGACATTTTCAAATGACACTAACTGAACTTGAATCGATACCAACAATAAGTACACGTTTAAGTTTTTTCATGTTCGTGTTAAAAGGTTAGTGATACTATAATGGAAACTAACACCACTCAGCACAATTGTCTGATATGATTAATTTATGAATTTGACAATCTTTCATAATGGATGAAAGTGTTCATTTCTCTGTCAAGTGGAGGATGGTGCTGTCACAAAAATATAACATCTGAATGGTTGCTCTCTTGATCCACAATCATTAATTATATCAAAACAATAAATGTCAAAGCTTGTCAAAATCAATGTTAGTTAAAAGAGATTATAACCACAGTTGATATATTTAATGTAAACATTTAAGTATTATTAATATTACATTTCTCTTAACATAATGGCCACAGGCCATGGTTACTTGGTGTGTTTGTGGGCTGATGGCAGTTTACATAAACATTAAGTGCTCTGATTGTACAATCTCATCTAATGTTCATCAGGTCACAAATATAATGTTCTCAACATTCAATATCTGTGTAATGTATACGTGTATAGGTATATGTATGTTTGTATTTGTGTGTGAATATAGAAGGAACGTGAAGATATCCACAGATTTCATTCAAACAGTAACACGTCCTATAGATCTCAAGCACATATTCTGAGTAATGTGTGCACATCTAGAAACAGCCTGCAACGCAAACTAAGACTGACATGTCGTTCTGTGTGGTGGGTGGAAAACACAAAGCACGCACACATACACAGAAACACATTGATCTGTGGGCAGGTACCATTCTGACATCAAAATAGTATGCTTTGGCATGTTATTGTGTGCATGTGTGTGTGCTGTAGGATGCAAGCATATAAATCAAAACCATCTTGATTTCCCACATCTTATGCAAAGGTTTACGGCCTCCACACTCCTACTTAGACAAGTGAATCCTTGATTCACTGAATAAAAAGCTTGACCCAAAACATTAACATTAAATAACTTTTGGTTTATAAACAACATAATGTTTAATTCATAAGAATTGAAAGAAAATGACCATCTCCCACTCTTTGGCTATACAGAAACATATATTTTCTAAATGCTTTCTGTTAATTGGTTTGGGCATTTTTAATTACATTTTTAATGTCTTTTTTGACATGCCTTACTGAATGCATTTATAGGAGTGCACAATATATTGATTATTGGCCGATATTAGAGATTATATTAATTTATAGATATCAGTATCTTTGAAAGCCCATTTCTGCCACTTAAGAAAAAAACATGCTTTAAAAAAATCATAATTATGAGATAAAAGTCGAAATTATGAGGAAAAAACTTTGTCTTTTATATCATAATTTTGACATCTCAAAATTTTGACTTGTGTAAAAATTATGACTTACCTAAGCATTATTTTCTTTTTCTTATGAGGCAGAAATGGGCTCTTTTCCTCTATTTTTACATTTAGATTCCCTTTGCCGTCATCTCTTTTTTTAATTCCCATAATTTTAATGCATTTGTAGGGCAATATAAGAAAACAAATTTTTGTACCTTAAAGGGTTAGTTCACCCAAAAATGAAAATAATGTCATTTATTACTCACCCTTATGCTGTTCCACACCCGTAAGACCTTCGTTAATCTTCGGAACACAAATTAAGATATTTTGGTTGAAATCCGATGACTCAGTGACGCCTCCATAGCAAGCAATGACATTTCCTCTCTCAAGATCCATTAATGTACTAAAAACATATTTAAATCAGTTCATGTGAGCACAGTGGTTCAATATTAATATTATAAAGCGACGAGAATATTTTGTTATTTTGTTTTTTTTTGGCGCACCAAAAATATTCTCGTCGCTTTATAATATTAATATTAAAATATGTTTTTAGTACCTTTATGGATCTTGAGAGAGGAAATGTCATTGCTCCCAATGCAAGCCTCACGAAGCCATCGGATTTCATCAAAAATATCTCAATTTGCGTTCCGAAGATTAACGAAGGTCTTACGGGTGTGGAACGACATGAGGGTGAGTAATAAATGACAGAATTTTCATTTTTGGGTGAACTAACCCTTTAACAATTAGCATGTAGTATCAATTTTGGCCACCAGTCTAGTTTTCTTTAAATAAATTGCCCCAGGTCACCTTGCAGAGAAATTTGTAAGTTATGTTGTGTGAATGCATTGTGTAACTGTAGTGAGGTGATGCTGAAATGAATAGACAGCTGTTGTTAATGCTTTTCGGTGCATTTAATGTTACTATCTATTGCCTTTCCTCTGTTTGCTCTCAGACATAGAGACCTCCAGGAAAACACACACATATATGTTCATACATACAGACACTGAGCACATGCATGCAAACACAGCTTGTAAGATCATTCTAGCTTACATCATGGCCTGTCCGGCCCAGCCTGAGGTTTATCTGTACATTATGTTGGCTTTCAAATAAAATTGAATAAGAAACAAGAAATTCCCCCCTTGCTCAAGGATGAGCAGGACGCGAGCATCTCTCTGGGGTCTTGTGACTGACTCAGGGGGCTTGTTGTTCTCAGCTGGCGGAGGCATGGGGAGGAGAAAAGCTGTGGAGGAAGTAAATTACATAGGGAGGGCTGGAAAAGTCTCTTCTTGTCGCATTACTGCGCCTGCCGTCAAGGGCACTGTGGCCGCGGTTTGAGTCACTTCGCTCGGAGCTCCGCATGGCCTTCGTTTCCTGCAGCCAATGATCAACATTCTCTCTGTTTCAATGACTCACAGCAATAGTCAGCAAGCCCTCCCCTGTCTTCATCATGTCCCATGACAGCATCACAAACCACAAGAGAAGATGGAAAAGTAAAGCAATGTTTGTTTGAAAACACACCTTTGGTTTTAAACTGTTGTGTGCTGTGGGACAAATGAGAAGCACTGTGAACTTATTAGACACAAAGAGAATCCCTTGAGCAAGTTAAAGGGATGGTACACCCAAAAATGATGTACTCATTCCAAACCTGTATGGCTTTTTTGTGCAGCAGAATATAAAAGACGTTTGAAGAAAAAAACGGAACTGGTGTTGTGTCAGTTCCGTAAGTTGAATAGAGAAGGACGTAGCGTAAGCTTTTTGAACTGCTAGAGTTTTACACTTTCTTTGTAAGTAGAATACGGAAAGCGGCCTGGCGGAAGCTACATATTTTACTTCATAACTTGTTAAATATGGATTTTTTTTTACACAAACGCATCGCTTCGCTTCAGAAGGCCTTTATTAACCCCCCGGAGCCGTGTGGAATATGTTTATAATGGATGGATGTGAATGGAGACACTTTCTTGAGCTCATACTCGTTTGGTAACGCTTACTGCCATTATGAAGCTTGGATGCATCAGGATATTTATTAATATATCTCCGATTGTGTTCATCAGAAAGAAGAAAGTCATATACACCTAGGATGGCTTGAGGGTGAGCAAAGCTTGTGGTAATTTTCATTTGAAAGTGAACTAATCCTTTAAGTGCCTTTCTCAGGTAAGGAACAAGTTATCAATTCGAAGTAGTGTGCGCATATCCAAACTTGGGTAGGTGCCTGACGAAGACCTTGTTTGATCAATATATAATGCAATATATTAAAGTTTCTTTGATTAAGGAACAAGTTATGACATTTTGATGAATGACTACAAAAACAAACTTTTAATGAGTACATCATTTTTTGGTTTTGATTTAATGTTAACTTTAGCAACACCACTCGAGATTAAGCATTAGCAACAGCAGCTGTAATGGAACATCATTTGCGTTGGCTGAGAATTAAACCCAGGTGTCCTGCATAGCGGGAACATTCTACCACTGAACTAGCAATGCTTTTCTTGCAAGCCCAAGGCTGTGCATTTCCAAGCAGGTCTTCTTTCAGACCTGACATACATGAAATAAATGGCCAGAAAGGCCTGTAATAATCCAGCAACCTCATGAAACCATCTACCACCTGCTTCAGATGGCTGTGAGATCTTCTTCAGCTCTTCGCTTAAGGTCGGTGCATGCAGTGTTGTTTTTTTCTATCCTTTATGATTGTTGCTTGTCAGAAATGTATGTTGAATGTAATGTATGTTGCTTTAGAAAGCATCTACCCAATGTCTAAATGTAAATAATAAGATCCTGCATAAAAGCCAGTGGTCAACTGTGTCAAACAAGCGGTTGACAGAGTTGATTATGCGATCAGTTGGGTCGTTTTGACATAAATTATGTTTTATTAACAAAGTTCAGAAGGAGCATGTTCAGATAATTAATCTAATTAACACAGGAGGAGCTTATTCAGTTAATCAACTCAATTAGCATCAGGAGGTATATATACAGAAGACTTGCTTCTGTTATATGGCAGTTTTCCAGCATCCCTCCACCACCCCATCTCCTCACTTATAACTATTCCTATTCCTAACTATTTGGGTACTCCAAATTCCAAGCTCGGAGCCCTCCCCTCGGACAGCACACCAAATACACATAACCTTTACTCTGTTTAATTATATGTAAATATTAACTCGTGAAAGAAGTCAAGTGACTGAAGTCTATGATGTCTGGACAAACGAGGAAATTTGTGGATCAATCATTTTTCAAAATGAACTTGAGGTAAATTTTAAGTATGATTATGTTAAAGAGAAAACTAACAAGGTATTGTACCATTATGTTTATTTGAACTTTATTTTCTTTCTCTCTCACACAGAGTATGTCATCAATTGCTGTTCAGATATTTGATTAATTAGACAATTGTCGTAGGAGCTGCCACACAGCATCATTTCTGACACTGTCAGAACTTCGTTGGAGGCTAAGATTCATCACAAGGGCAAATAATTGTTCTCAAGTAAGCATGTCACACTGAACTCTCAAAGACCTGTAATGAAACGATTCAGAAATTTGTCCCAGATGCAAAACCATGGTGCACCGAGGCTTTAAAAAGTCTGGGCCCTTATTCACAAGTTTCACATTTTTGTTGATCTGTTCCATGCTGCCAGTGTACAGAGTTATGCTGACTTGCAGTAGCTGTGGATCAAAACTTCTGCAGAATGAACAAATTTAGGGTAAATATTCTGATTTTCATACAGTCATGTTTATTACAGTAGCCTGCTATTCCTGGGACACTTGGATCATAGCACAAGGCAACAAATGATCATTAACTCTCATACAAGTTTTATTTAATGCAATGAGACAATTATGAGCATGCCCAGAGCGTGTTCTCATAATCCGAGCTAGCTATGGAAGAAATACTATGTGTTTACTGCACATAAATAAACAATGACATAATTACATAACGATGCCAGGAAGATGCGTTGAGGGCGGTTTTGAGAGACAGAAAGAGGGAAGCGGAAAAATCCTTTTGCTTGCACTCAGCAGGTGTCCCTTTCGATTAACTGACGCTTAGAATGCATCCTGTCATATTTACTTGACCATCATGCAGACAGAGAAACTCTTCCTCATCTTCCCTCTCCTCTCGTGCTTTATCTAGCCACCATGTCTTAACCCTCCCATCAAGTCTTGCAGTTCAACAAGTGGAAAATCAAATCATATTTCAAAAGACTGCACAATAAAACACACTTAAAGGACTTTGAGTTTTCCTTGGCATTGGGTTTCCCCAAATACCCCTTCTTTCTCTCTTATTCTCTCTCGCTCTCCCACTGTTTCTTCATTTGCAGAAAGCCTCCTCCCACTTGTCCTTTTTGAGTCATACAAAGAAACACACTAGAAGGGCATTCTCTCTCTCTTTCTCTCTTTCTCTCTTTTTCTCTCTGTCTCTCTCAATCCTTCTTCCTTCCTCAACGCCCAAACACTTCTCTCCACTCACCTGCTGAAACAGTGAATGCTCTTTCTCTCTCTCTCTCTCTCTCTCTCTCTCTCTCTTTCAAGCAGGAAAGACATACACACACTCATCTGAGATCCTTAGTGGTTCTCATTTCCCTTCTCATCTCCGTGAGCACCTGACGTTGAGGGAGCTTGTTCCCTCTCACTTCCAGAGGTCAATATTCCGGCTTGCGGTGAGAGCTCCGCGCTGGCGGCCCAGCCCCTTTCCCGCTTCAGCCTGGGACGGAAGACCCTGCTGGGGGCTGGCGTGGCCGTCATGCTGCTCTTGATACTGGTGGTCCTCATTCCTGTTTTGGTTCATGTGGCAGGCAGCAGCGAAAACGGAGGTCAGTATGAGATGCTGGGCACTTGCCGAATGGTCTGTGATCCATTCTTGGAAAAAACTGGCACTACAGCCGGTATCGGTACAGGAACAGCTATCACTAATACGCAACTGGAAGCCGAGGCACTGACTGATCATAGCATGGGACCTCCGTTGCCGACCTATGCCCACGGACCACAGGGCAAACCCGGCCGGCAAGGGAAACCAGGGCTACCGGGACCTCCAGGACCCCCGGGACCACCTGGAGAGCCTGGTCCTCCAGGACCAATGGGGCCACCAGGAAATAAAAACCACACAGAGCGACCAGAGATCTTCGCTCTGGGTGGAAGAACAGCTACCGGAATGGGCACAGCAGTTTATACCATGGGACCCCGCGTGGCCTTCTACGCAGGTCTGCGAAACCCGCAGGAGGGCTATGAGGTTTTGAGGTTTGACGATGTAGTTACAAACATTGGGAATAACTACGATGGATCGACTGGGAAATTTGTGTGCAAGGTTCCAGGAACGTACTTCTTCACATACAACGTCCTCATGAGAGGAGGGGATGGAACCAGTATGTGGGCAGATCTTCTGAAAAATGGACAGGTAGGGGGTTTTACTGCTAACACATCTGTACTGAGGTTTATGAAAAGACATTAGAATATTCATAATGATATATTTTACTACACTGTGAAAAGGAATCAAAAATATTAATTACTATTGAAACTCATTTTTAAGGACCATGTTAGGTAGGAATACCTCCTTATGGTAATAGTAGTACATTTTCACTTTTTACAGTCTACCGTATGTATAACCCTCAAACATTAAGATATATATATATGTGTGTGTGTGTGTGTGTTGTTTTATTTACATATTTGTTTTTAGTCATTTTTATGTTGTACATCCAACATGTGCTGTTCATGCCGGATCTGAGTAATGCCTACAGCTCTCATGCAGGGAACAAGAAAAGGGCTTTCATATGTTTACCAAGCTTTCTGAATGATGACATTTATTATAGACATCTGGTTTTTTATATAATGTTAGTTATAATGACTACAGAGAACAAATTTAGCTAACTTTGTCAGTCTGAAAAGGTCTGTTTTAATGGAAAGGTACATATTTTTCTGGCAGCATATGCAATGCATAAATTACATAACACTGACGAAACAGACTGCCACAGGGATGTAATTCCTCGAGTTTCTGAATAATCCCACTCCACTGGGTTTCAATTTGAATATTCACAGGGAGTGCATTTAGGGTTGCTTTCCAGCAAAGGTCAGTTTCATGTTTGAGATGAATTCCTTTCGTGTCCATGGTCAACGTAAACTGTAAACAAGAAAAGATTTCACTGAACCAAGAGTTTGCCTCTAGTCAGAAGGGCTGCTGCATGTGTGTGTACATACTATACTCGTCTTCTGGCATCCCTGTGTGTCATTCTGAATCAGGGCCCTTCTCAAACACCCACGGCCATTCAAACACACATTTAGTATGAGTTGTTCACACACAAAATAAATACTTCAAAAATGCCACACACATCAGAATATGCACTGAGGCCTGCTTCATGATTTTGGGATGTAGAATATATATATATCACATTTTTATTGTTTTTTTCCCCCCTCTTTTATTAGTTTATTATTTTTAATAATTTTTCAAATTTTTTTTTTATTATTTATATTATTTTATAATGAACTGTTCAATGAAAAGTAAAAAAGTGAACATAAATGGACATTTTAGAGGCTTTTATATATGTTTTATATATATATATATATATATATATACATATTTACATACTGGGTCAGAGCATCTCCAAAACTGCAGCTCTTGTGGGGTGTTCCCGGTCTGCAGTGGTCAGTATCTATCAAAAGTGGTTCAAGGAAGGAACAGTGGTGAACCGGCGACAGGGTCATGGGCAGCCAAGGCTCAATGGGGGGCGTAGGCTGGCCCGTGTGGTCCGATCCAACAGACAAGCTACTGTAGCTCAAATTTCTCAAAGAAGTTAATGCTGGTTCTGATAGAAAGGTGTCAGAATACACAGTGCATCACAGTTTGTTGCGTATGGGGCTGCATAGCTGCAAACCAGTCAGAGTGACCATGCTGACCCCTGTCCACTGCCGAAAGTGCCAACAGTGGGCACGTGAGCATCAGAACTGGACCACGGAGCAATGGAAGAAGGTGGCCTGGTCTGATGAATCACTTTGTCTTTTACATCACATGGATGGCGTGTGTGCGTCACTTTAAACACTTGGGTATCTTTGTGACATCAACTAAAGTCTTGACTTGCTGTTTTAGTTGCTCATCTACACTTTTCTGAAAACTCTAGGTGACTCACACACAAACACTGCGCATACATGGCTAATCTGAATATATCTTTTAGCTCCTTAGCTTTAGCTAGGCTATGGGCTCTAATTATAAATCTCTCATGCTCGGTCTGTCATACAAATGAAAACACATATGACGGATATCAGTTCAAACACACAGATACACACAAACCCTCAGACATGTATAAATACACACCCATGCATGCTGTGTGCTTGAGTCAGCTGTGTTACTCATATGAGCGCAGAGAGTGATGGCCCACAGCAACAGTATTCACCATCTGACTGATGTCCTCATATTTGAGCGACTTCGGCCTCTGTCCATCAAACAAGTAAATGACAAAATTGTCTGTCCTCTTAGGCTTCCAAATAAACAATTAAAATCTTTTTCTTCCATTAGTTTAAAACTACTCAGAGTTGTTCACCCAACCTAACTGGTTTTAAAGGAGAGAGGGCAGTGTTTTATTTATAGAGGCTGGAAATAATGAGGAGAGAGGGGAGAATGTGATGGGAATGTGACAGACTGGATGCAAACCCACATCTCCCAGCAAGAAACAGCTCAATATGTCAGAGCATATGGGTTCCTCTTCAAAGTCTCTTTTAAGGCAAGTCAGATCACTCAGCGGCCATCTTGGTAAAACTCCCGGCAATTGGTATACAATTAGAGGTTCTATGCAGTGGAATTAAGATAGAGCACCAAAAGTGTTTGAAAAATTATGTTTCAATTGCATATGCTAAATCAGCGATAGAATCTGACAACAGTGGTATGATAAATTATGCTTCTTTTGCTCAAAACATGCAAATAACTGACCGTTTTGCATTTAAGTTGACTGGATTGCATTGCAGTGGTGGAGTGATGTTGTGCAGTCAGAGTAAAGTATGGCAGATTGCACCATGCAGATTACATTCAGCAATAATTTTATGGCTGTGTTTGTGCCGTTTACTGAATGCAATGCAGAAAAGCATGTGCAAACAACAGTAGGCAATTCTTAGTGAAATTCCCTGAGAATGTGCTTAAATTATTTTACTTTGTTTGTTTGTTTGTTTGTTTAAAAAAATGCAGTTTTCATGTTATGTACTGAATTTTATAAAACTGTTAGTTCCTGTCCTTGATTCTGATTGGTCAATAGCTGTGTTTTATTCACGACAAAACACGGCTATGACCGCTTCACCCAACGGTTCTGTGTATCACTACACAACACCCTTAGCAACCACTCTTAGCAATGTAAACTGTATCTTCTCAGTTGATATTGTTTCATTGAAGCTTACTATATTATGTAGAAGAGTATTGTGAGAAAAAGATCGAGTGAGCGAGTTTATTACCTGCATTCAGATTTAGCATTTTCCTTCAGGGCAGTCCTATGTTCATAATAAAAAATCTGTTTAAATGTCTGATGTATTATCTTGTCCTTTTAACATTTAAGGGGTTTTCCCGTGACTGACAGCGCTAGACAATGCATTTGTCAGTTGCGTCTTGAAACAATTCAGTCTTTTCAATAAAAGTCTTCCCTACTGACTGACACACTCATAAAGACAGTCTTTGCCGCCATCTAATGGCATGAAAATGTAACTTCTGTTGCTGTTCACTGTCAGGGACTATTTTTTCTAGTGGAAGGAAGGCTTTTAGAAAAAGTTTACTTCATGAAAGTTGCATTGATACATATTTCTGGCTTTAATATTTGTATTGTGTGGTAACTGTTTTATAAAAGCAATAAGGTACTCGAGGCTAGTGCTGTATCGTGAATAAGTCACGGCTTTGCGTCGTGCCTAACAACGCCCTTCAGCTGTGACATATTCATGATACAGCACAGCCTTTCGTACCTTATTGCTTACGTATATTAATGTATGTTAGTTTTATCGGAATGATTGAAATCCTGAATAAAGGAAGAATACAGTGCATGTTAAAAAAAAGGCTTGACACCACATTTCCATTGTAGAATTTATGTATTTAAATGAAGTGTGGAACATCTAATGCTTGTTTGCCTCCAGCTTTAGTTCTGATCACATTTTCATCATCATTTACATTTATTAAAAGGTCTGCTTTAGGAGAAGCACAGATAAACCATCAGCTATTTGAAACAGATTCATTAAGAAATTGTGAGCTCATTTTATTCTGCCGGAAAAAAACACAGCCGGTAATTTGAGAGTCAGACGGTATGCCATCAAAAACAAAATAGTGTTTAAATTCTATCAGTCTCACCTAAAGAAATGATTTAAAGAAACATTTCACGTACACACAAATGGAAGTTGTTTTTTTTACTCACCTTCATATCATTTAAAACACATGACTTTATTGCTTTTTCTTTTTTAATATATATATATATATATATATATATATATATATATATATATATATATATATATATATATACTACCATTCAAAGTATGTACAAACATACACTACCGTTCAATCGTACTCAGATACAAATGTATAGTATAATGCAATGTAAGTCGCTTTGGATAAAAGCGTCTGCCAAATGCATAAATGTAAATGTAAATGCAATCGTTTGGGTTTGGTAAGATTTCTTAATGTTTTTGAAAGAAGTCTCTTCTGCTCACCAAGGCTGCATTTATTTGATCAAAAAAAAAACAAAAAACAGTAATATTGTGAAATATTGTTTCAATTTATAATAACTATTTTATATTTGAATATCTTTTAAAATGTAATTTATTCCTGTGATCAAAGCTGAATTTTCAGCATCATTACTCCAGTCTTCAGTGTCACATGATCCTTCAGAAATCATTCTAATATGATGATTTGCTGCTCAAGAAACATTAATTATTATCAGTGTTCAAAACAGTTGTGCTGCTTCATATTTTTGTGTAAACCATGACAGTTTTTGATCAATTTAATGTGTCATTGCTGAATAAAAGGATTCATTTTCTTTAAAAAAAAAAATCTTACTGACCCCAAAATGTTTAGTGCACAGTGTGTGTATATAATAATATATAAATACTATTACTTATTCAAAAAACTGAACAGGCCTGATAAATGATCTCTTGTTCCCTTCTCTCTCTCTCTCTTTCTCTCTCTCTCTCTTTGCAGGTGAGAGCCAGTGCCATCGCCCAGGATCAGGATCAGAGTTATGACTACGCCTCAAACACAGTCATCCTACACCTGGACCCTGGGGACGAGATCTTCATCAAGCTGGACGGTGGGAAGGCACACGGCGGAAACAGCAACAAGTACAGCACTTTCGCTGGCTTCATTCTGTACAGTGACTAGAGGTCAAGAGGTCATTGAAATCAGTCTCATGTTTGTAAAGATAAGAGATATTAGGGGGTCTTAATTGATTTAAGTTGTAAATCTGATATTTACCTGAAATTAACAGCTATACACATAACTGAGTCACAAAACACAAGATAATTTGTTTAAAGGGTCAAATGATTCATTATGCACCCTGAAGGGAATGGCCCTGTATGTTTCGTTGTAGTAGGCACTTGGTTTTAAAGCCTGGATCCCGTGAGAACAGAACAGGAAGTGGTTTTCTATTCTTGAATCTGCCCAGAAACCTACAACAGACAAGCATGAAATCAACCAGAATGAGAGAGCGGGGCTTCAGGGTTTCATCAGAGTCGTATCTGATTGAAAGCCCAGTCAAGTGAGTGTTGATATTTCATTATGATGTTGTCTTTGTATGTATGATCAATCTGTGAATCTACACTGATGTTTATCAATGTGTCCGACAATGTGAAGTGAATGATGTTAAATTATTCCCTAAAATCTTAATAAGATGAGTGTATGCACCTGGTTTTGACTGCTGTAAATTACACCTTGTCCGTTCTAGATCATAGTATTTGTGATTAATGTGTGGATGTGGAAATACTAGCACAAATAAAGCTCAAGCTTTTAGCTAAAGTTAAATCCGTTCATTGTAGTTTTTACTAATCAATTAGGAAGTATGTGGCTTTCTTAGCTAATATTACCATTAAAAAACCCTTAGCCTACTAAAAATCAACAATGGATGGAGATCTAACTGTAACAGTGATATCTCGTTTAGAATGATGAGCACATATCTAAAACGATGTACTGTATATATCACTATAATCATGACCTGTACAATGTATCTAAATATCTTCTGTTCTAAATGTAACAGCTAGATTTTTGCTTTTGCTAATAAATGGGATTTTTGTAACATTTTGGGTCACTCGAATGATTGTAAACTTGGAGTGGAATGCTTGGAGTGTCTGTCTTGTGGTTTGCTGTATGTTTGTATCCTAACTTAAATTAACTTTTAGTAAAAGAATGTAGTTTAATTTTTTTTTAGTTTTAATTTTAGTTTTCATTAATATTTTGAATTAGCTTTTATTTTTATTTTTTCAGTTTTCATTTTTAGTTTTTAAGTACTTTTGGTATGTGCTTTTGTCATTTTTATTTTTGTTTTTAAATATTTTTTATTTAGCTTTCATTTATTTTTATTTCAGTTTTAATCATTTTAGTACTTCAACATTAACCTATTTATGTAAATTAATAGCCAAGGCAACATTTCTGTTTTCTTTAAAGTTTTTTAAGTTTAAGTTGTGCATCTAGTATTTATATTTAATATTTCAACTTCATTTCAAATACCGAAAACGTTTTTTATATTGGGTAAAATATTTTAAGATTGGGTAAAATAGTCTACCCAGTAGTCTATCTAATTTACAGTAAAAAATTCTAAAAAACCAAAACATAAAATTCAGTCAAAAATGACCAAAAGTGTTTTTTCCCCCAAAATTTTAGTTAGTTTTTTTTTTTTTTTTTATGAATTTTTTACTTTATCAGCACTTGGTAAAGGTTTTGGCATTTGGTTTGTGAACACACAAAAAAAGGACATGATTCGAAAAGGTTAATGGTCCTGAAAAAAAAGTCACACTTCGCGGTCAAAAATGACCGAATTGGAAATTAATGGAAGACAAATTTCATCTAGTGGAAACGTTTCGTACTGTGCCCAAACAAAATCTTACTGAAAGCTCATTTTTTGAGATAACAACCTCAAATTTGGAACACAACTTGTTTAGATTTAGAGTTTTAGAGTAAAACATGTTTTGGAAAATATTTATTTCATATAAAATTTAAAAACAGTATTTTTGTCCATTTGTCATAATAAAAAAACTTAAAATTTTAATTTTTTTTTAGTTTAATTTTTTTTTTTTTCACTTCAGCAATAGTCTTCAGCAATAATCTTCTTTAAAAAGAGACCAAATTTAAGTCTGTGCTACAGCAGTTTAAGTTGGAAATTTGAATCGACCAATAGCAAACCACAACCATCCAATCAATTCCACATTGACATCACAATGGGCAAGAAAAGACTATCGCAACTTCTGTTTCATGCCGAATTTAAAATGTGGTTTACAAATCATCATCAGTGCTACATACAGATGTAAACACATCCAAAACATTTTGTGATTTGCTAAAAAATAAATAAATAAACACAAAAAACTCCCCTTTCTGTGCATGCATATGCTGTTATTTGTCATGAATGAGTAGATGTTTGAGTTAAAAAGACACAAGAAAATCAGAACAAGAGAGATAAAGAGAGAAAACGGCAGATTTTAATGATAAAGAAAAGAGGAGAGATCACAGCTAGGTATAATGAGTGTGAAATGCCACATGTCTGGAGGGAAGCACTTCCGCCTAATCAGAGATGATCAGTGTTTCAAAACAACAGAACGAGAGAGAGAAAAAGACTCGGAGCTGGCATGAGCGCCGGGAGGGAGACGAAAGATGAGGGCTGGTTATGTAAACAACAAGATGTTTAGATGTGAAGTTTAAATGACATGGTCGGTCCACTGCTGAGACACGCTACGGTTCATTTTCACTGACCACGGACAGATTAAAGATCGCACACGTTTGAGGAGATATCAAGAGATTCATTACCACCCTAGAGGGTTTTTTTAATTACATTTTTGAGCCTCTCGTCAAGAATGTACACCATATCTGCTCTTTCATTAATGGGAAACTCTCTCAGTTAAACGATATAATTAACTTCTAATGTCAAAGTAGAATAACTCACAGTGATCTTCAAGACGCTAAATGGAGAAAGAAGACCAGTTTGTAACAGCAAATCATTCTGTTTAAAGTCAACTTTAAGTCAGAATTTGAACATGGTCCTGGTCTTACTTTGAATGATTTTTGGGTGAGTTATTGTAATTCCAAAGAAAAAATGGTTGTCTTGAATTAACTCCAAACTCTGAAACAGCTACTTTTCTTGATTCAGTCAAATTGACAAACAGTCCTGCCTTGAACATTGTTTAACATAACAAAATGGGTTTTGAATGCCATTTGATGTTGACTTTAAGCTTAATGTCAAAAGTGTGCGGATGCTAAAAAGTATTAAGGCACCTTCCTGTAAAATAATACCACAGATTCATTCCAGCCACAATAATTTGTATCTCAAGTGATGGGCGACACGAAGAAACTAGTGTCAGCCTCGGATGGCATCGCCACTTACCGCCCACTGACCGTCAGATGCAAATTGTACACATAAAATGGCATTGGATAGCTGACAACGTCAGTTTTCTTCTGCAATAACGAGTTCTTCTGAGGATAAACCACTCGCTGGACATGCCAGAGGCTCATGGAATTGGTAAGTAGCTGTTTTACATGTAAGGGATTCGCCTCCATCCAGCAAAATATTGTAATTTTTCAATAACAACCGGCTGGATGCACATTATCCCACTTATTACACAGCTACATAAGTAGTCTAAATAATTAGGCACAAAATATTGAAAACTTATATTAGCTCATTAAAAGCTTCTATGAGGAAAAACAGCTTTGAGCCTAGACAAATGAACAAGTTCCAACAAGACGGAAAATATACAGTCGTATAAATTATTACACAGCTTTTCATCACATAAATGATGATAGGAACAAGAAATACTGATTTGAGAAGAAACTGTTTCAAAGTCATCATGAAATCAATATTGACAGTTCTTATTTTTCATGGAATATTGCAGTTTTTATTATAAATCTTTTTATAAAAATCTTTTTTTTTTTTTTTTTCAATTCATGCACCTTCATAATCTTGAATCAAAATAACTTCCCCTCCCTCTTGCAGCAACATCTCTTCTCTTTTCTGATGATGTGTTTACTGGTGCGAGGGCGGGGCAACCTGTCACCCACATGAGATCCACCAATAGCAAACCACAACCATCCAATCAATTCCCCATGGACAAAATCAAGTCCCGCCCTACATTTGTTCCTGTTCAAAAAGCCATTTCACGT
This sequence comes from Hypophthalmichthys nobilis, assembly GCA_037950665.1. NCBI lineage: Eukaryota > Metazoa > Chordata > Actinopteri > Cypriniformes > Xenocyprididae > Hypophthalmichthys > Hypophthalmichthys nobilis. The sequence continues at coordinate 23,136,287 of CM075482.1, forward strand.
ATATACAGCATAATAGGGAAGAAACTTCTGTTTCATGCCAACTTTAAAATCTTACCTCTTTATTTTAACCCATTACAGTGTACAAAACAAAGACTATAGAATAACACAAAACGCGAAACTCGTATTATTATGAATGGGAGAAAGTGCAACGCGCAATAAGTCCCGCTTTCTAAATAAAAGCCAATCGCCGATTGGTAAAGTCATCGCGTGACTGCAGCGGCCGTTAGAAGCTCCGGTTTCTATAGAAACAGTCAGACGCGCGCCTCCGAAATGAGACACAAGAGACGCGCATTTATGACTGCGCATGCGCATTAGCTTGATCCAGCCTGAAAAATACAGTTTTTTTGTCATGATTCGAGCGTTTAGAAACAAAATTTATGAGACAGTTGTTGTCAGATTTCATTAGTGAATTCAAATATGAAATTTAATTGAAAGCTTGGCAAACAGCTTTAGAGAATTTGATGTTTCCCCATTCAAAGAGATAGGAGCTGCACTTGGATGCCCGACAGGCGTTTCAAAGATGGCCGCCGAGTGAAATGACTTGTCTTAAAGGGACTTTGGTACAAAACAATCGTTCTAGCCACAAGACGAACACTTACCATAATACTGAAGTAACAGAGGCAAAAGATGGCACCAGCTGCTTTTGAATGAAACAAGAGTGAGTCCATCCATGGCGTGATACGAGAAACATATTGGTGACGGTCATTATCGGAAAATAACTGACCTTGGAATGTCGCGACTGACCAATCAGAATCAAGCAATTCAGAGAGCCATTTAATAAGTTAGATGTAAAATATGCCCCTTCCAGCTTTCTTTAAGCTCATTAATAATCTGGGCACCTCTGGGAAACCCTAAAGTTGTACAATATGTCCCAGAAGGGGCAACTGATGACCTGAAAAGTTGCCCCATGACCACTGTGGCCTTGAGCAGGGCGTTTAACCCCAGGACTGCCCTTCTTGTAAGTATACTTAAGTCACTATGCATGAAAAGATGCGTCTGCTAAATAGCCAATAACCAAACAACAAGGAGAGGTCAGTCTACCCATAAGCCCCTGCCCCTTTGCTCTGGGGGTGTCTATGTGTATTCTCAAATTAGAGTCATGGCAATCAGAATGTCATCTCAGACACAAAGATACCCGCCGACGCACACATCAAAACACGGAGGATGGAAAACAAACAGCCGATGACTGACAGGTGAGAAAGGTAACTGTCTGCGCTCACAACACAAACAATTCATAGACTGAGATCTGCCAATAACAGGCTTCCCGCAGGGAAAATTATGATGAAACATGATGATAATACATAATGCATAGCCTGTTGAGCTTTTTCCAAAGCAAATCACAATGGCAAGTATTTAAAACATCAGCTTGGATAGAATAATCCCTTATTGTTCATGGATTAAGCTGTTAAAGATCAGCCCAGCTAGTTTGAAGCGGTGTAAATCTCTGGATCACGTCAGTGTGAGGTTGTTTTCAGACAGGCAGAGATGAAGGTGATTTTTGTGCATAATAAGATTGTGATGGCATTTCCAGACCCCTTTGATAAGTCCAGTTTTCTTATCTCACCGAGACAGACTTGAGACTACAGCAGGACACCTGCGTACGTTACCAGCGCTCTCATCGTAGACCGTGCAAGATCTTCAGTAATGTTATTTAGAGATGGTATCGATTCCAGGAATCTCTGTTTAAAGTTTGGAACTGTCATAAAAACGGACAACAAAAAGCACTTGTTAAAGTCCTCATGAAACCAAAATTGACAGTTCTTGTTTTGTATGGAATATTGCAGCATTTATTATAAATCATTTATTTGTGCACATCATGTTTTTTTTGTTCACCTGCCTTGTAATATTTAATCAAAATAACTTTCCCTTCCATCTTGCAGCGACATCTCTTCTTTTCTCTGATGATGTGTTCACTTGTGTGAGGGCGGGGCAATCTGTCACTCACATGAGATCCACCAATAGCAAACCACAACCATGGTAACCACTCTAAAAAAATGGTTCTATATAGTACTAAAAGTGGTTCTTTGGCTCCTAATCATAGGGGAACCACTTTAAGTGCTATATAGCACCAAATCTTGGTGCTTCAGTTGTTCTTCAGCGGTTCTTCACTGGTTCTTTGGGATGACTGAGGTGCTATATAGCACCGCTACTGTATACAGAACCTGTTAAACTCCTTTTTGGTTCTTCAGCAGTTCTTCAGTGGTTCTTTGGGGTGGTTAAGGTGCTGTATAGCACCACTGCCATACAAAGAACCTGTTAAGCTCCTTTAAAGGTTATTTATGAGCCAAAGAACCACTGTTGGTGCTGTTTAGCACCATTTTTGTTGAAGAAGTAAAATGTGATATGGCACCTCTTATGGATTCTACAACCACTTTTAGTGCTATATAGCACTTCTTTTTTTAAGAGTAATTCCAAATGGACAAAATCAAGTCCCGCTCTACATTTTTTTTTGTTCGAGAAGCAGTTTTGCCACAATAAGGAAGAAAGGACTGTTGCAACTTTTGTTTCATGCCAACTTTAAATTGTACTAGATATTTTAAAGGAGTCATATAACACATTTTTAAGATCATTTTACATTTCATGAGGTGCACTTATACATGGAAAAAAAATGTTATAGGATTTACTTTGAAATGATTTTCACTCAGAAATTGCTAGTACATTTATAGTCAGTGTTACCATGTCTGCAGTTTTCACACAGAATTGGGCTACTTTTACATTGTTGCCGCGGGTTATTTTTCATGTCTGCGAGTTGAAGGGACCCCAAATAACATGATATTTAGCCCCTGGAATGCCAAATTTACCAGGGGAACCCCACCAAAAATTCAGATTTTACCCTCCTGGAACAATCGAAAACATGATTGGTCTAGTTTTGAGTAGCAATTGGGCGGGTTTTGTTGAAAACCTGGCAACCCTGCAAATAGTTACAAATAAATGGCAAGTAACACATTGAAATAAACATACAGTGTAAAACGACTAAAATAATAATTTCTTGTAAAACGTTCTCCAATAATCTTTATTTACTACGTCGGGAAAAAACAGTGTCATTTTACAGTGTAATTTCAGTAATAATTTTGTTCATAAATTTTCATGACTATTTTCCTGCATGGTTGTTTTGCTGCTGTGCCTTTAAGACTTTCATATAACCCTTCTTTTTCACATGTGAAATGAGTTTTAGCAATATGTTACACACACACACATGGGCTGCTCTCGAGTTTAATATAGTTTTTAACTGTTCCATCCTTTTATAACAGCTTCCACAACATCAAATGTGTTATCCAAACTGTTGAGATCAGACTGAAATGATAAAACTGATGATGAAAATAAGCTTTAGCCCCTTAAATCTGTAACATTGGGATTCTTCAGAAGGATCTGTGAAAAAGCTGCTGCTGCACAGCCAGAAACAGCAAAAGGTTTGGTGAACTTTTCTACATATTACTTTTACTGTTAGCTCTTCTGGTGTTAAGCAATACTCAAAGTCCATTTAATAAGGCAAGTCATCACATTGTGGGCACATTTGTAACACCCCCAAGCAGCTATTTTAGCCATGCAACTCCTTCTACTTTAATCAGAAAGAACAAAATCTCAGTAACTACAAACAGTTATCAATTGAGCAACAGTTGGACAAATACAATGTTTTACATCGATCTAGACCGAAAAAAAGAAAAGAAAAGAAAAACACATTAAAGCATGGTATTGGCAAAAGCAGAATACTTAAAATCAAAGGTTATTAAAATAATTATTTTTAGTAGAATTTAGATACTATTATAGATTTGATTAGTATTTTGAATTAGTTTTTAATTTAATTAGTTGTAATTTATTTTAATTATTTTAGTTAAATATAATATGATTTTATTAAAACCTAAATGTATTTTATTATAATAAAATGCATTTTAATTTATTTTTTAGTTTTGCTGTTTTTGTAATTTTTTACATATGTCAATATAGATTATAATAATTTTTATTTCAGTTTTAGTTATTTAATAGGCCTACATCAAGTTAGAAATGTTGTAATGTGTAGCTCAAATAAAATAAGTTTATTTTCGCCATGACTCAATTTTTAAATCGGGAATAAAGTCTGATAATAATTGTATCACAAATTGTGGTCCTTATAAAGTGAAAAAAATACAAACAGTAACAGTAAGCATAGTCGCCATTTTAAACATTGAGATGTCACTTAAAGTACCCCATTTTTTAGCTTTTAGTATGAATATGTCTTAATGTTATGAATAAGCTGGTGTGTTCCAAAACAATGACAAAATTCGCATTTAAGAGATATAAGCATTCAAAACTTACAGTCTCTCACTTCCGCTAAAATGGATCATGGATTTTCATGACATCACATCACACTTCAGCTTCTCCTCAAATCTTCTGTCCAATCAAATGCTCTCTAGAATCTGAAGTCCCGCCCCCTCGCTCTGTCTTCCTGTTTCAGTTGAAATCACGTCAACACACATTGAAAAATGCTGCGTGTTCCAAGACACTTCAGCAGGCATTTAACATATATTTCCTGTTGTTTTGCAAATGCTTCAGTAAATGCTTTTTTGGCCTACAGGGAGGACATTTACTTTTACTTCAAAAGACAAAAGAATTTTGTCAGTCACAGCAAATAAACAAATTAAATCTCTCACTGCCGGAACGACAACTTTACTTCACAATTTACATATAAAGTTTAAAGTGGTGTGGAAACGCAAGATGGCCGTTGCGCTCTGTCTGTGATGAAGGGGCGGGGCCGGTTGTGATTGGTGGAATTATATTAGCAATCTCCTCCCAGACTTTTGCGGAACTCAGTTCATGTAAATGTCAGTTCGCAATGTCACCGCTTCAGGTAAACGTGGTGCAAAGCAGATGAATACATTTGTTTGGCCATCATCCTCTCATCGCCAATGACACCAGCAGCTGTCTCAGTTTGACGCGAGTTCACCGAAGGTCTCTAACAGCAGACGTGGAACAGATCTCACCTTTAGCTCTGAGCGAGACGCCAGCCCACTGCGCTCAGACTGGCAGGTGGGCTGCATGTGGGTCATGTAAAGTGCCAGCTGATGGTTTATCTGCTCTGGCAGCCTCCAAACTGTAAATGACAAATGGAAGCGGTGCTGTGATCTAATGTCAAGTACTGTAGCTGTAATTTAGAGTTGCTTGATATATTGATTGTGTGAAATGTGTTTTCAGATTGTTCCAGTCAATTAAAGGGAGAGATTGCATATTCTCGGGATATTCTTACTATTTTTGTCTTGTTTTCCAGTAAAATATTTAAACATTTGTGAATCAAGATGAATTTATTCGAGAAGCAAAATGACTTAAGGTATTAAGTATTGTTTTCTGAAAAATGTAGGCCTATCAATAACTTAATGTTTGTTGATTTAGATATTTTTGTTGATATTTGTAATGGAAAACAAGACAAAAATATAAAGTACAAATCTTTTTTCTTTATTATTATTATTATTTTTTTTTTTTGGTGGTGAAACCAAGTACAAATAAATATAACCAATGGGCAACGGCCTCAGTAAACTTTTGAGGGACTTGTTTAAAATGAAAAATATTACAATAATTCAACAATTAAAATTGTAAAGCTGCGAAAAATCAAGATGTAAACTGATATATTTCTTACTCTAGAGAATAATTTTGAACTTTACATGCACCACTGCAACGTTAAACCTCGGAAAACTAAACGGAGACATTTTTAATTTGCTTTTTCATTGGTAGCAGATCCAAAAAGCAGTTGTTTTTACTTATGTTTAAAGGGTTAGTTCACCCAAAAATTAAACTTCTGTCATTAATTACCTTATGTCGTTCCACACCCGTAAGAACTTCGTTCATCTTCAGAACACAAATTAAGATATTTTTTTCAAAAAACTGCTTCATGAAGCTTCGAAGCTTTACAAATCTTTTGTTTCAAATCAGCGGTTCGGAGCGTGAAAGTCACGTGTTTTCAATAAACGAGGCTTCGTTATGTCATAAGTGTTTCGAAATTTCAATGGTTCACCACTGGGGGGTGTGACTTTGGCAGTTTGATACACGCTCCGAACCACTGATTCGAAACAAAAGATTCGTAAAGCTTCGAAGCGTCATGAAGCAGTGTTTTGAAATCGCCCATCACTAGATATTGTTGAATAAAGTCGTTATTTTGTTTTTTTGGCGCACAAAAAGTATTCTCGTCGCTTCATAACATTAAGGTTGAACCACTGTACTCACATGAACTGTTTTAAATATGTCTTTAGTAGCTTTCTGGGCATCTGAAAGTGTTAATTATCTTGCTGTCAATGGAGGCCTCACTGAGCCATCGGATTTCATCAAAAATATCTTAATTTCTTACGGGTTTGAAACGACATGAGGGTGAGTAATTAATGACAGAATTTTCATTTTTGGGTGAACTAACCCTTTAAATAATAGGCTAATTGAATAAATTTTTCATTAAGACTTATGTCAGCAAAATCAAATTCTGCATCTGGAGAATTTCAGATGTTCAGCAGAAATACAAGAGGATATACAGTATCAGAGCGCTTACAAAGTTTAAAGCAATAGTTCACCCAAAAATCATCATCATCAGTAAATGTCATAATTTAGCACTCACCCTTATGTCGTTCCAAACGTGTATGCATTTTATTCTTCTGCACAACGTAGAGATATTTTTGAAAAACTTTAGGAATCAAACAACATTGTAAGCCATTGACTTTTATTGCATGGAATTTTGTGTTTCACACTGGATTGGAACAACATGAGAGTGACTAAATGATGGCAGAAATGTCATGTTTGGGAGAACAATGAATGTAGAACATGATTGGGTCATGTTTGTTAATTTTCTTAATGAAAATGATTACAACTGTTGCTGAGAATTCATGGAAACATGCTTATTCACTCATTTCAAGCCCTGATGTGCACTTTTATCCCATACTTTAAGAAGTCAAATTCAGTATATCAAATAAGTGCCGGCATACACCCCATAATCCACGCTCGCTGACAAACACACACAAAGCAGCTGTCACTTCTCATTTGGTGGGTGTTTTCCAGCTGAGTTGGTGTGATAGGGCTGGGTGACTCGACCAGCGACAGTGTGTTATGATGTGGACGCGCCCGTAGGCGAGAGAGAGAGAGAGAGAGATCTAGGGAAAATATCTACAGGACACACACACAGTTACTCCCAGTAAATGGACTCAAATGCTTCACTGTTGCCGGCCATCCCATACAAATCACTCATTCAAAATGCTGTAAGGGCAGATCTCATGAAAACTGCCAAGAATTTTTGGGGTTGACATCTCTGGGTCACCTCAAAGTCAAAGTAAAAGCTTGATGATGATGCCTATTTTTATGACCAATAAGAAATGTTCTATTCTCCATATATACATATATTGTTTTAGCAATGTTTTAATGACCATCCAGATTTATTTTGTGGTCTTTAATATACAAAAAGAAAATACAGGAAATGTGTAACACAAAAAGCCTTCTTTAAGCAAAAATCATGTAGTGTGACCTCCTGGACTTCTTCCATTTTCTCAAAGAAGAAAATCTGAGAAACTTCTCATCAGATTTTGAAAGTTTTCTTGGCCTTCCAGTCCTTTTTCATTCCATTTAGGTTTAAGAGAGCTGGTTCCTGCTATTGCTCAAGTGTAAGGGGTGGTCACTAAATATTTGCCACTTTAGCCTATAGAAGTCATTTTGAGAATTTATTGAGAATCACATCTTTATAGGGAATTACTGAAAGGTAAAACTTCCGGATGCATTCAGAATTTTGGTGGGAAATGTGCTTAATTAAAAATAATGACATCACTATGGCTTAATTTCTTTTATGCGATAAATGCAATTTCTTATTTTGTTTCTTGAGAATTTTTGGGGTTAATATTTCTGTGAATTTCACTCGCAAGTAACATTTCCCAAAGTGACAGTCTTCAAAAAGTTTACTTTTCAGTTACTTTACATCTTGATATACAGACACTTGATTCTGTTTGTTTCAGATGAACACAGACTAAAGCACTCTGACAGGACACACACACACACACACACACACACACACAATCTTCATCCATTCCATAAAGACAGATGCACAATCTTAAAACCTTGACCATCTCTCTCTCACACACACACACACAGAAACAGAGGTCTTACTGTGCAGGGCCGCTGGCCCGCGTCACTCTGTGTTAGCATAAGAACAGCTTATTAAAGACAGAGAACATCACCATGGGCCAAGCCTGAAGATGAAGGGAAGTGAGTGAAGAAGACAGAGAGAGAGAGAACTCACAACTGCCATATCTGTCTGTGTCCATCTGATGTACATGTATATTACTTATGTTTACACTGAGAGAGGAACATATATACACTCTTAAAAATGTAGCTGCATCAACAAAACCTGTTGCTTAAGAGATTTGAAAAAAGGGTAACATCCAAATTAATTGGTTTTATTTAAGTAAAAAATATTATTTAAAGGGGACCTATAATGCCCCTTTTAACAAGATGTAATATAAGTCTCTGGTGTCTCCAGAATGTGCCTGTGAAGTTTCAGCTCAAAATACCCCACAGATCATTTATTATAGCTTGTCAAATTTGCCCTTATTTGGGTGTGAGCAAAGTCCGATGTAAAATGACGGCATGTCAGCAACACTCTACTACAACTCTTCCTCTTCTCTAAAGCAGCCCAACATGGCCTCACCCCCTTTGTTGCGTGTTCTCGAGGGCGGGGGTTATGTCAATTTTAGGGTTAGTGATGTCACTGACCCAGGAAGAAGCTCATTGTAGTCCCTACCAGCTGTTTGTTGTAGTCCTTAAAAAGTGATTTCTGTAAAAAAAAAAATCTCCCTTTGCATTGAACTTTGAGTGTCGTAACTTTGCAGATGTTGTTTATGCTCAAACAGCACCATTACACACTAAATAAAGTTAAAAAAGTTAAATCATAAACACCATCCCTTTAACATCACTGAATCAACCTTAAAACGCTAATTTTATACCTACAAAACAATTTTACATAGGTTAAAAAATAGCTCTTTAAACTATCAACTGCAGGTTACCACACTGAAAACTTGCATAATTTTCCCATCTGGACTCAATAAAAATATATCAATAAATATTCAGAACAACACTAACTTTTGCTTATGACAAAGTGTGATTATCCTGTTGGCACATATATATTTACCTGTTTTACATATGCAAATCACTGCACGGGTCATTTAGCATCACAAAGAGTGAATTTAGTACAACAGATGATGTTGTGACAGTTCGTTTAATTCAGATATAGATCAAAATATCTGACGTTCACAAAGAGCAGCAGAAGATAGTGATACATTCGGTTCATTTAATGTATGCGTGAATTCATAATTAACAAATAACGTGTGTCGAGGTAAAAAAGTAGCATATTTTATACAATATGTTACATTTCAGACTAATCACAATTATTGTGTTGATTTTAGAGTTACGCAGCCTGTGCTTTTGCACTACTATGCATGATAGTGCTCATAACACGGGACGCTAGAAGTACCGTCCCATCAAGTAACCGTCAATATGGAGATTTCACAGTTGTAGCTCAGGCTGTAAGCTAGCTGTCGGTGGTGAGGTCAGAATATCGAAAACAAGTGAGGTTCGACATTAAATAAAAACCTAACAAAAAAATGAAAATATAAAATCATATTCTCCATTGTTTTTAGACTGAAATGAAAATGCTGTCATCATTTACTCAGCCTCATGTCGTTCCAAACGTATGACCTAATTTCTTCTGCACAACACAGGGGATTTTCCATACACTGAAAGTCAATGGGGTCCAGTGTTCTTCAAAATGTCTCCCATAAAAGCAAGAAATGCATTCGGTGAGTAAATAATGACAGATTTTTGGGTGAGCTATCCCTTTAAGATGTATTGCCGTGTATGTTTGCTAAGAGACAAGCAGTCTGATTGTATACAAGAACAGACCGCCAAGCCCGGCAACGGCTGCCACGGCGACGGCCCTGACAACCAGAAACTCCATGGAGTCTTCCAGCTTAGTGTGCAGCCGCAGCACCTGTCTGTGAGTGTCCTCGCGAGAGCCAGAGTTCTCGATCACATGACTGGCGAGTCCACGCTTCTCTTTAAGGGGCATCTGAGCGCCGATTCTCTGTTCGGCCTCCTCCTGACTCAAACCATCCCTCTGCATGAGTCGGGACAGCTGCGTCGCCGGATCACTGCCAATATACAGATCCCAGTGTTGTTACTGTTAACTAAAACTATTAATAAAAATCATTTCATTAACTAAAGTAAAGTTGGAAATGTAATATAAATATTTGATTAAAAAACTTTTTACCTACATGAAAATGAGAAATTCTGCCTTGGCAACTACAGAAAATTTAGTAACACTTTAGTTTAGGGTCCAATTCTCACTATTAACTAGTTGCTTATTATCATGCATATAACTAGGATATTGTCTGTTTATTACTTATAAAGCACAAATGAATGCCTTATTCTGCATGATCATATTCTACATCCCTTAATCCTACCCGATACCTAACTTAACAACTACCTTACTAACTATTAATAAGCAGGTGTTTATTGAGGGAAAAGTCATAGTTAATAGTTAGTTAATTAACAAATATTCAATTAATATTATAGCTAAATTAATATAAATAAATTAAAGCTAAATAGAAATATTGAAAAAAAAAAAGGCACATTAAATTACTAAAAAGCAAAATGAAAATTAAAAATATATCTAATTTAAAATATTAATAAATATTATATTGGTATATAAATAATACTAAAATAACACTGGAAGATCCTTTATCTGCTTTAAAAACTACTTTAAAGCAACCAACCCAATCTGACTCATGTCATGTTTCATGAAAAACAGAGAAACTAAAAGAGATAAAAATGCATATCATACCAGTATACGACAACAGTGTGGGTTAGGAACCGGGTGAGACGTCGTGTTTCGAAAAGCAGCGGCACATCCAAAATCACATATCTGTAGCCTAAAAAACAACAAACACAAGCATTTATTCATGAGACTTATGCATAATCATAATCTGCTCTGTTTTAAGCATGCATGAGTGTACCTTTGATGAAGTACAGCAGTATTTGTTTGAACATTTCTTTATGTATTTCTGGGTGTGTGATGGAGTTCAGAAGTCTTCGTTTCTCTGGGTTGGAGAAGATTATCTGCCCCAGTTTCTGTCTGTCAATCTCGCCATTGTCTAACAAAATTTCCTGTCCAAAGTGCCGCAAAATCAGTCTGTACGCTGGGCTCTGGGGCTTCACCACTGATGCACAGAGAAAAATCACAAATAAAGCACATATATATAGAAACTAAATAAAAGTAAATTTATTGAAATAATTTTTTTTATATATTTCATCTAATTTTTAGTCTTTTTCATGATCTTAAAAATGCTTCAAATTAGTTTTATATTGTGCCTTTTTTTTTTTCATTTTTAATAAATGAAATAAATAACATATGCATGCATTTACTAAATTAATTTATAATTTATTATTTTTATTTATTTAATATATCATTTATTTAAAAAAATATACATTTAAATGAATTCAAAATTCATATATAATATTAATAAACAAGTTTTATATAATATTAATTTTCTGATCTTAAAAACTATTTGACTGTTTTATGCTTAAATGCTTCAAATTAGTTTTGTAGACAATATAATGCCTCCATATGAATTTCTTTACAAAATAATTTTTTATAATTGTAATAAAGACAAAAGTACTAAACACCTTTTCGAGCAACCAAATCTGCATCAATGACAGGACAGCCCAGTTCCTTCAGTTGAGAAGACACTGTGCTTTTCCCTGAGGAGATACCTCCGGTTAACCCCACCAGAAACATGCTGAAACAGACAGAAATATTAATTTATCCATTCTCATTTACAGTATGTGGCTGAATATTGGTCAATTGCGCTTTCTAGCGGCCTCCACTGGAATTTCAATGACAATTTGGGCTCATCAATATGCATATATATATATATATATATATATATATATATATATATATATATATATATATATATAAGAGCAGTAGGTAACATAACTCAGCTTCAAACAACATTTCTATTAATAATAACTAACATTATGATAGTTGACTTGCTTATATCTGGACATTGAGTGGTAAAACATAATTTTAATCAGTTGACACATTTTAATTGGGTTAAAATAACTCAAACCACAATAATAATGTAATTATTAATGTTATTAAACACTACTGACATTTTAAAATTGTAAACATATACAGAAAACGCTCTTACCCAACAGCAATAACCTACTTCATATGCTGTAAACAGAGATTATAAAAGCGTTTGTGCATAGGCTAAATATACGACGAACTTCAAAGAAACCCCAAAACACAAATATCGCGCTTAATGGAAGGTATCTAAAGGGTTTGACGACTCTTTAATAATACTAGATAAATATAATCATATTATTTGTGTACATAACATTGACCTATGCGCTTGAAAGCAATGTTTTTCTCTTCCTCCTCTTGGTAAATGAATTCAACACAGCACATCAGCGCCGCCACGCGGCCTGGAGCGCAATTACCGCTAAAATCTCAGCAAAGCCTCTACGACTTCTGATTATCTAGGATAGGAATGTGGAATTGTTTAAAGTGAAAGGTCCCAGTCATATTGGTTGCTCAATCCCTCTCTGAACCAACAAACTGGTTTACCATTAGCTGTGGTATTTATGCAATGACAGGCAGGTACAGTGTGTTGAAGCAAGAGTAGAAATTGCAGTTTTCCAAGAGGATTTATTGAACAAACGAGCACTATTTTGACATTTAGTTGTTGTTTTTATCCAACGCACTACTGTAAGCTTAGTAGATGATGGTTCAATCCTCTTTTAAACTACAACCATTTGTTGTCTTGCCCATATATTTAACCACTAGTTTGCACCGCCCTTGGTGATGAAACACAGGTGGTCAACCTTGAACTGGATCCACAAGTTAGTCCTGTTCAAACACACCTGCCTCTAGTGTTCAAGTGAGCATGCAGACTTAGATTAGCAGACTTGACCATGTTAAATTAGAGCTAGAAATTCTGAGTTTTCAGACAAGGGACCTTGGATAGAGAGAAGGATCAGGATCAAATGTATAAAACTAATTATTGCATTTTAAGCTTGCCTTATGATAACGCATGGAAATATTGTTTCTTAACTTTTATTTTTCATTGAAGGTAGTTTGGATCAAATGTCATCAAGACATTCAGACTTTCAGGGAAAAAAGCATTTGAATTCTGGGTAAATAAACTATATTTCTATCAGTATCTAGTCTCACAGGTCATTAATGTGAAATCACTCTATAAACAAGTTTATTTTCATTTATTTAAAGGGGACCTATAATGCCCCTTTCACAAGATGTAGTGTAAGTCACTGGTGTCTCCAGAATGTGTCTGTGAATTTTTAGCTCATAATACCCCACAGATCATTTATTACAGCTTGTAAAGTTTGCCCGTTTTGGGTGTGAGCAAAAACACGCCGTTTTGTGTAAATGCAAATGAGCTGCTGCTCCCGGCCCCCTTTCCAGAAGAGGGCGGAGCTTTAACAGCTCATGCTTTGGTTGCTCAAAAACAACAAAGGTGGAGAATCTCACGCACCCAAAATGAGGATTGTCAGTAACGGTGTTCAGCCTTACATTGTTCAAACCGGAGTCGGACACCGATGGAGAGACTCAGGAAGAAGTTACAACTTTTAGAATGAAACTGGATGTTTCTGAATGGTTAGTGGATAAATTTATGTAGTTGCTGTGGAGTTGATTCAACTCATCGACTAGCATGTGCCGTCATGTTAATCTTTTGTGCAAATCCAGCATTGAATTGACCCTCGTTTGTGAAGCAGTCCGGTGTAAAATGACGGCATGGCAACAACACTCTACTACAACAACTCTTCCTCTTCTCTAAAGCAGCCCAACATGGCCTCACCCCCTTTGTTGTGTGTTCTCGGGGGCGGGGTTTATGTAAATTTTGGGGTTTGTGATGTCACTCACCTGGGAAGAAGCTCGATGTAGTCCCTACCAGCTGTTTGTTGTAGTCCTTAGAAAGCGATTTCTGTAAAAGAAAAGATCTCCATTTGCATTGAACTTTGAGTGTCGTAACTTTGCAGATGTTGTTTATCACTGAACAGCAACATTACACACTTTCTAAAGTTAGAAAAGTGAAATCATAATCAACCACTCCTTTAAAAAACAACAACATCACATCAATAAAATTTCTACATTTTTGTAATGATCCATTGCATTTTATGCTATTATATGCAGGTATTACAAGTTAAAAAATAAACTTCAAAAATCAAAAGATGATCTGAAAGATGGATACTAAACTCTTAACACTTACAGAAAAAAAAAAAAATCATTTACAGGACATAATTTGGAATAATCCATGTGTATAAAATGCATAATTCCTGTACTTTCAGTTTCGTATTAAAAAAAAAAAAACGGAAATGAAGGGAAAAACCCACAAGAAATGGAATTTCTTTATTTTTTAACACATGACTTTCGGACACGTCAGAAGTGAAACAGTCCATTTCACATGTGATTTTCTAGGATATTATGAACAAATTATAAAATTGCAAAAGTTCCATTTGACATGATTTTAGAACAATTACGCAAAGCTGTTGTGCACAATGGAAACAACATCATAATATCATCATATTCGTCATATTCAGTCAAAGAGAGAAATATTTATACAGTACAGAGGGAAATGTATTTTAGAGCACCACATCACGTGATAAATGTACATTGACAAAGGCATATCGAGATTTCCAAAAACAAAATCTGAACAGACAGAGGAAGAGAATGGCTTTTGATTTCAGTTCTTATAGGTTTGAGTGAAACTCGTGCTAAAAAGAGTGTGCAAATCTAAAATCAGTGAAACTATGGGTGAATTTTATACATTTTGAGACTGTGTAAGGATTAGGGGTTTCAGCATCTAGTATATAATATAAATCTTACTAAAATCCTCTGTAGAATTCCACAACCACAGCGTACGCTATAGATTTTAAGTCTCACTCTAAATCACCAAATTTGTGATGGATAATCCAGTACTTTAACTCAGTTCCAGTCAAATTTGTGTAATAGTTATTATAAGGAAGTAAGGAAGGTTGCAAAACAAGTGACACATGTTGCAACAGTCCTGTCATTTGTTGTGAGTTGACAGACATCACAAGAGACAGCATTAATCACCGGTCTACATGTGATTGGCACCAGATCAGCATGTGCAGAGCTATTTTAGTAAAAGTCTCTTTGTATCATGTTTGATAGTCATCAAATAGCTCTCGAGTGTCTCGGCCGTCATGCTCCATACGGTACCCTGTAAATCTACCTTAATTATTCATAAAATGTTGCTTTAAAATGACACAAGTCTTGTGCTTGTTTTGATGATGGTTAACACGAGTCAAATAATAAATAAATCTTTAAAAAATTGTAAATAGAAAAGTAACAAATAATAAGTGTCGTAAATTACTAGCCTTTAATATCTGAATGGCTTATTAAAATGATCAGATTTTTTTCACAGTCAATGCAAGTTACAGACAGCGTGAATACTAACAGCGCTGGAAAGGTTTTGGCCTGTAAACTGGTATATAATATTTCAAACCGGCATTTGAAATTTTGGCAAATTTCTTCCCATTAGGCATCAATATCAGATGCATCTAGTATCCACCTTCATGCTTGAATAGTGTCTATTTTAATTTGTAGGCATAAAAAATCTGTTGTCCTATACTAGTTATCTCATGCACATATAGGCTATCATACATATACACAAAATGCTAACAGCTCTCTTTTAAACAAATGAAAGGCCGACTGAAAATGCTAACTGTGGGGAATATACATTCATATCTACTGTTTCACAGTCAATGCTTTTTTATTATAAGTGAGAACAGGGTCCCATTGAAAAAACCTAATTTGGAATCAGCTTTTCCTATACAAATCTGTACTTTAACACAACAAGTGCTAGGTTTAGGCATATCACATCCTCAAAAACTAGGTGTATTGGAGTGAAAAATGTGGATTATAAGGATTTTATATTACAATAAATCAAAATGCATTGTGTAATGACTTACAGAAATTGCTATAACATCACATCACACATAAATGTGAACATAAAGCCTTCTTAATTTAATTTTCCTCAATCTACGTAAGATAATTAAGGACTAACAGTAAAAAATCTGGAATGTTTGAAATTTGAACTGTAAATTTCAGGTTAGAGATGCACATAACATGTAAAAAAAAATGTATGGAAGATTGAATGAGGAATTGACATCAAAATTATGAGTTTGAAGGTAGAAGAAAGAGCGAGTTGGGAAGGGATACCAAGAAATATACTGCATTAGAACATAAGGAAACAGGTCTCTAAAGTTTAACATGAAGTTTGGGAGACATCAAGCTCTTGATCCAACATATCGAAGACTCAAGCTAAAATCCATCCATTCAAAAAGTTATTTACCACCAAATCATTGAGAGTGAAAAGGTACTTTTGGATGAAAAGAGTCTGATTGGTTTGGAAATATCAGACCGCAGACTGTAAAACAAAGTCTTCCTCTTTGTGTGTTGTGCTTTATATGAATGCACTCGCCCTTCTTCTTTTTTTTGGAAATGTCTATCAAATTATCAAGACACAAATAGTCAGTCTGTGAACATTTTTGGGTGACATTTGTAAAACTTTCAGAGTCGTTATCAATTTGAACATCTCTAGTTCATCTAATTGGTAAAGGCAGCTGCTGGGATTGATTTTCTCACTCTACTTCTTGGCATGAAACACCATAAGGGGGCGCTCTTCAATACGCTGCCAGGGACTTTTCTTGTTCTCATCCTTGTCATCGAGGTCGTTGTCATCTTCCGGGCTGGTGACAGAGTCACGTTGCGTTTCGCTGTTGCTACTACGTGAGCTGTTACCCCTGCTACGACCCCTTCTCGGCATTGAAGACCCCCTTGGTTCCTCGGGACCGTCATCCAAAAGAGGGGTCAATGGGTTTTCCAGTGGCGAACTGGCTCCCATGCGGCTCACTCCTCCACTCAGGTCGAGAGGATCATGGTAGGTAGGTTTGGAGTAGTGTTTCCCGCCACTTGTACCGCTGGAGCTGCTTCCCCCATGGCCCTTGCGTCCGCTTCCGTGGTGCTCCTCTTTGGTCTTGCGACCGGATGCGGATTTGCGCTCATGTTGGGTTTCATGGAGACTTGTATCTACATTTCGGTCCTTACTGCTCCCGGCAGGGGCGCTCAACGTGCTTTGGGCGCTGTGGTTGCCGCTGTGCGTTCCACTGTGGCCATGATCAGCACCTACATCTATGTAGGAGTGGCGTACGTGAGCGTTGGCACGTCCGTCAAGTGATATGAACCAGGCACGAGGGTGCTGCTTCACCCCCAGTTCCAGAAGCTTCTTCTCTGTGAGTGCTTGAAGCTCTCCGTTCATCTGCGAAATGGTGGAGTCATTGAACAAAACAGGGATGTGAACCGGTGCCGGTGTTCCACCGGAGGGCCAAACACTCTCATCTGAGCCTGCTGGAGATGCACCTTGTTCGGCTTCTGAATGGCCTGAACCAGGGGTCTGGCCTTGGTGGCTTTGGCCTTGAATCCCACTGCTGGTACCCTGTGAACTCTGTCCATCTCTGTCTGCCTGGTTCGCTCCATCCTTTCCCTGATCTGTGGCACCAAACTCTGATGAGAGCCTCATGTAGTGGGCTGGGATCACAAGAGTTGGTACCATACTACGGTACATATTCTCCTTCATCTGATCCAATGAGCTGCAGAATATAATCTGACCTGGTTGCGTGTTGAGTGACGTTGGACGAGCAAGGTGATCGGGCCCTTGCAAAACTTGCGAGTACTCCGGAGGCTTGTCAACAATTGGTGGAGAAGGCGGATCAGACGTGTAGCCGCGGTTATCATTGACGACGTGCCTCCGGCGATAGTCGCGATCCTTCTCGTCAGGGCTGTAGTTGCGTCCGTAGTCCTCATGTAGAAGATTGCTGTCCAGATTGCTTGTATCCGTGGATCGATGCACCTTCATGGGGAAGCTCTCTGCATTTCTTTGGGCACCTTTGGATTGCTTGGTCTTTGAGGAATGCCGAAGCTTATGGGCAGGAATGTGTCTGGTAAACTCCTCCCGAGCACTCTTGAAGGCATGGGATGGGGATCCCTCGGATTTGTTGGCGTCCAAGTTGCCATTAGAAGCAGCGGGTTCGGCATGGCCACCACAGATGAGGTTCAAGTGGGACATGGAGGTGCCTTGGTCCCGCTTGGATCCGTTCAAAGCAGATGGAGCTTGAACCTGTTTCTGCTGCCTTCGGGGCTTCAGACACCTTCGTCTGGAAAATAGATGTTGACATTTAGCAAAAGCACAGTCATTTATTGTAATCTTGGAACATATATCTTATAATCAACCCAGGTTCAATAGGAAAACAAAATATTTTTATAGTACATAATTTCTTGCATGTTTCACAACATTTTCAAAGTGAAATGTCCTGTAAATGACGCTAAAAGTGCATTCAGTTTTATCCGAAACCGATGAACATGATTCTAGCAATGTTTTATTACATTGGCTGTTGTACATATTGCGGCAGTTGAACTGAAATATGTGGTGAGCGGCGCCAGTGCCGGTCCTCCCTATATGCAAAAGTATGCAAGTTGCGTAGGCCCCCCGAACCACCAGGGTGCCCCCTTGCTCTCAAAGATGATTTAATGACTAGGGATGCGATAGTTTTGGTTTTGATTTTGACTTTCAAAGATTATGAAAACATGATGCCGCATTCCGTTAAAGCGGTGCGCTCTCACCCTTCCCAAGTAACATCTAAATCAGTCAAATCATGTAACATGACTGTCGTAATAGACTGACCTCCTGCGCGATACTAAAAAAAAAGAGTTTAAAGTGTATTGAGCTGCGAAAGACATGCTGTTTCCCAGGCGGCTTTCTGTACGCCCGATCAGAGATGGAGTGAAACAGGGACAAGAATAGGCTACTTTGGGCTTTGGGTGTGCGCTTAAACGGACAAATAGACACAAAAATATGTCAAAATGCCTGTCTTTGCGAGTTTTCACTTAAACGGTTATGCTGGTTATGTCTCAAGTGAACATAAACAGTTGGGAAAGTAATCGAATGCTTGTCAGTATATTAGATCTGTGCATTAGGTCTTAAAGTGACAGCAGCCTAAAAAACCTGCTGCTGTCACTGACATTTAATGATAATCAAAAAAGAAAAGAAAACGAGACAATCATTCACTGAATAACTTTAGTAACTTTAATAAGAATCAATGTATAATTAATTCACATGTTGAAGACTATGCAGTGTTTTATTTTTACATAAAAGAAATGGATTAAACATTGTTGGTGTTTTACTGCCATTACTTTTCATTTCAACTGGAAACTGCAGTGAATTGTATGTATTGGTACGTTTTTGGAAAAATGTAGGTAGAGGCATGTTTTTCCAATTAGCCTATGATGCTTATAATTACACAAGATTCAGACAAACTAGTACACACCTGCAGTAGTAGAGTAGGACACAGAGTAAGACTAGTACCAGCAGAGCCAGAGATCCCAGGATGGACAGTAGGAAGAAGGTATGGTAGGCTGTGATGTCCCTCAGGCCTGGGTGAGACAACCCTGAGCCTAGTGTTTAAATACAAAGCATGCTCAGCATTTGTGTGCATGTTTTTGTTTTTGAGTCAAAACACACGGATGTGTGTTTTTCTGGCGGTAGCATTGTATGTTACCTGCTGAAGAACGGAACGCTGCGATCCAGTAGCCAAGCTGGGAGGCAGTGAAGTCCCACGTTAACTGTGATCCCTCTCGAGTGATAAATCCTGTTCCGTTTCGTACCCATAGCCCTAGGGTACAAACGCATAGCATTATTTCCAAAATGACGAGTTAGGATTGACTTTCTTGGCACTTTGATAGTCACAGATGGGAAAATAAGTTACCATTTTTGATGTGTACAGCTACACATGCTACTTTTCCTAAATAAAATCATGTCTTAAAGCATGATAGTACATACCTGTCTTGGTGTCGTACATCCATACTGGTATGCTGGTGGCAGATCGTATGCGAGTATCAGAAGGCAGAGGCACTGAGATGTGAACGGGCTCGGTGACCTCAACCGCTCGACCCTCACGGTCAAACAGTTGTGCGCTGACCGCTGCTATCGTTGTCAGGTCCGTCCAGCCATTCTCTCCTCCTTAACACAGTAACGCCATCATATATATACTGTATTTGTCTACAGATCTCTTTCATACTGCAAGACTCTCTTATCTCACAACTATCTCACAATCTTATATAGTCTTATAAAGAAAGACTGTAGTGTTTTTCGGACCTGTGTTGTTTAGTTCCAGGGCGAGTGGGTAAGGGAATGAGTTGATTTCATTCTGCTCTCTGGCTGTTGTTAATACTGCGGTCAGTTCTGTGTAGGAGGAGTTAAATTGTAGGCTCCGCCTTGGAACTTGCAGCCATGGCTGGCTCCGCCCGCCTGAAGGTTAAAACAGTAATAGAAATTGAGGGTACGTTTACACGACAATGATGTACTAAAAACGGAAAAGTTTTTCCTTTGCATTTTTCGCATACAGAAAACAACATTGTCAAAATGATCCTCGTTCACACGGATCTACGAAAATGATTAAAAACACTGTATTCTGCTGCCAGGCCAGTAGTTGGCGATGTCACTTTGTAAAGAAAAACTACGTGCCTATAGACTGAACACATAATATGCATGCGTATTTACAAATTTGCATTTTTGCAGTTTACACTGAGACGATAACTTGCACTTTGAAACACGTTTTCAAAAGTTTGCATTTTCAGGCCCCCAAAACGGTGTTGTCTTGTAAACGAACGGCCAAAATGCATTAAAAGTTTTCTGTTTTTAGTTGAAAATGGTGTCGTGTAAACATCCCCTAAGTGCAATGTCTGGAAAGAAACATAAGTATACTAATTTTATTAGAGAGATTATTATGCCACATAATTAAAAAGTCTGGGCCTAAATGTGTTCCTTGAAAAATCAATGGTATTTGTGGTGGATTTTTTTCCTCATGCTTTTTACATTATTTGGAGACTTTGAAGTCACAGAAGTGTTCAATGGGCAAAAATGAAATGGACCAGATTAGAATGTTTACACCATCTTTTTTCAGAATGTTTCCTTTTGTGATGTTTAGTATGGATATACAACATTTTTATACAAAAATATTTGTGTAAACCAACATTATTCTATGATTATGATTGAATTCTTAAGTTTGAAACAAAGTAGTGTATTTTGGAATAGAAATGTCTTAAGTCAGTTTCTAATGTGCGTGTATGACAACTAAAGGCATTTCTGCGTCGAATAAAAGTGTCTGCAAAATCACTAAATGTAATGAATGCTACATAGCTGGGTTGCCACTTAGGCAATTCACTTCCTTTGTTCTAATATTTTGTGAAATGTAAGCCTCTCCGAGGCACGTCACTGATAACCTTACAATGGATGTCTTTACTCCACAATAAATGCCCTATCATTACAGTGGAATTAGAGCAATTAGATACTAGATTCAGATGCCAAAAGATTCCATAATGGCAATAGAATATTTCTGCTGTTGCTATGGTGACAGCTGCAGGAAACTGAAGAGTCAGGTTGACATAAGATGAAAGCTTCAGTGAGAAGAAAATAATATATTTACACATGCCATCCATGTGCCAACTTCATGTCACTTTTTTGGTAAACCCACAATCCTCAATAATAATCTTCTATTTTCTGATAAGAATTTTGTTATAATCGTGTATATATACAAGCTGCTTTAAAGATGTTTTCTTACTTGGGGAGCCATGAAAGACCTGGATGACATCATCATATAGGATCAGTGTGCCAGGCTTCTGGGCCATCAGGTAAAGACTGACAGAGGCATATACTAACAGAGAGAGGGAGAGATTTTAATAAAATGGGCACAGATGTCTGTTATGCCACACTGAACATCATGATAATGGACATCAATATAAACTTCACTTACAGTATATCAGAATTGGCAGATGTCAATGACAGTTGTGTACAGAAGTCTCAGACCACATTTAAGTTAATTTAAACATGGAAATAAAAGGTTTAGAATTATTTACAGATTATTACAGATTCTGTATAATCAGGGCTTGACATTAACTCTTTTGCTCACCAGTCACTGAGGCTAGTGGTTTTCAAAGTTACTAGCCACTCAGAATTTTCACTGGCCACAATTGTGACATTGATACCATGGGGAAAACTGCCATATAGATATTTTTAATATTATCTCATAATTTGTCAGCAGGTATATTAGGCTGCTGTCACTTTAAGACCTGACGCACGGATCCAATATACTGTTACACATGTGTTTTCTTTCTCAGCTGTTCACTTAAAACATAACTGTGTTTATGTGAATACTCAAGGCCGGCATTTTGGCATTATTTTATGTGTATTTGACTGTTTAAACGCAATAAGCAGTATAAAAGAACTCAATTTAGAACTGAGAGGCGGCTTTATGTGCGCACACTTTGAGTATGAGCACAAAATCTGCGGGAATGAGTAAAATTATGCGCAATACGCCCAATCCCACACTGAAATTCAAGTCCTGTAACACCAACAATATTCATCTGTAGCAAATGAAACAAGTGAGTGAGGGGAGGAGGGTTTGTGTGTCAACTCGCTGTCAGAGAGATGAGAGAGCGAGAAAGCGCATCATCTATCTATTCTGCAGAAAATGATTATTGGAAGCATTTTAGATAATTCAGTATTGAAAAATCTATATTTTTGACAACACTACATTGCACTTAGTTTATTATTTCAGATGCCTTTTTAAAAGACTACAACTGAAAAATGAATCTTTATATATAAAATTCAACTCGCCAAAGTGGCTAGTAGGAGTGAAATCCACCCGCATTTTGCGGGTGTTAATGTCGAGCCCTGGCTATAATGTGCAATTTATTCATTTTACGTTAGTGTTTACTCACAGGGTAAACGGCTGGCGTGCCATGGCACTGAGCTGGTGAGGTAATCTCTCTGAGATGCTGTAATGATTACCCATGTTCCTGTGCGGTACAGGAAGCTGACTACCTGCACGCCATCACTGCCTGCTTTGCTTTGTGCCAACACACTCTGGTTCCCATGAACAGTAATAGCAGCGTTGGCCAGGGGTGAAAGATCACCGCCGTCAAACACCTGGACCCTCACCTGCACCTCTGAGAGGGATAAAACAAGTTCAGATGACCAGATGCATGGCAGTAGCACTTCCAGACATGTTTACGTTCAGAAATAGTCAAAAAATTTAATAAATGGTCCTTTTAACCTAGTATCCGATGCAGTAAATGCATATAGAAACCTAGATTTGAACACAGACAGCTGCATGGTTCTCATAAAAAGAATGAAGCAGCTCTCATACAGCATTCACAGCTCACTCTGGAACAATAGCATGCAATCATATAGACAGCTAAAGTAATAAATAAGCACACTTATAATGCGCTTGTAATGAGCTGCCAGTGGGCCTCAGTAAATCTTAGATTTGCATAATTGACAGGCACACCAAAAGCTGTTTAGAAAGCTTCAATATGTGCAGGCAATAGCTTGGGAATTTCAAACAGGGAAAGGCCAATATTTCAATAATATACACTTATTGTTTCCGGTCTATAAAGCCATGCGATGCATTAAAGAGTAAAATTCGCCAAAATCTCTATTTCAGAATTTGCATTCAGGAATCCGAGGCTGATGCATACAGATAATATCTGTTTTTGCATTAGTATGTAGCTCGTTTGCTCGATGTTTTAGAAATAAAACAGCCCACCACTCCCTCATCCAGACCCGCTATGCGCCCCTTTATTCTCTACTCACCGAGAGCTTCCCTTTCAGGGATAGATTTGCCTGCTGTCCCTTTAAAACTGGACAAAAAGAGAAAGAAGAGAAAACGAGAGACCAAAAAGGATGGCATCTTCAAAGCTACATCGCTGTTTCCACCTCGTCAGCCATTTGTGTGTGTTTTTTCAGACATGGTTGCCAGCATCCTTCTGTGTGATGCGGGATGCTGCGCTGCTGCTGCCTCTCATTGTCAGTGGAGGAGGAAAAACAGCGGCCTCGTGTGGTCAAATTTAAAAAACCTACTTGTTTGTTTGAGTGACCGGAGTAGGTTGTCACATAGAGAAGTTGGACTGCCAGTAACTATAAGGGTTTGAGTTTAAAGTCCAAATACACAAAATGCATGTTTTCTCTTGGAGTGGTTTGGTTTCAAGCACCTAATTCAAAACTCTCTTAAAGCGATAGTTCACCCCCAAAATCTGTCATCATCATTTACTCATCCTCAGGTTGTTTCAAACCTGTATGAATTTCTTTCTTCTGCTGAACACAAAAGAAGCTATTTTGAAGAATATGGGTAATCAAAAAGTTGATAGACCCTATAGTATGGGGGGAAAATACTATGAAGGTCAATGGGATCCATCAACTGTTTGGTTACCAACATTCTCCAAAATAACTTCTTTTGTGTCCAGCAGAAGAAAGAAATTTATACATGTTTAGAACAACTTTAGGGTGAGTAAATGATGACAGAATTTTCATTTTTGGGTGAACTATCCCTTTAAATTAGAATATTTTCTTGTGAATTCTGTCATCCAGTCTAAAATGCCAGTATCATCAATAAAGTGAATATGTGAACACCATAAACCCACACTGACATACATTTAGACAATTATGAATGTTTAAATCAACGATATGCTGCAGGTATTTTTTAACTGAGAGGTTCTCAGGACCATAAATGTCTGGTTGGGGCAAGTTGTCACATATCGTAAATGTTATAACTTTATGCAATTTCATAATTACAGCATTTGTTGGCAATGCTTGTTTTACAATCATTCAACAATTTCATAATTGTTTTATTGTTGGAAATTTTGTTGTGTTTAATGGCACATTTCATTGTGACAACGTGCCCCGCTATTGGGTTTCACGTTGGGAATTTGAGCTACAGTAAGTAACTAAAAGGTTTTGAGTTAATTCTATCTATCTATCATTTGACACTATCTGTGATATCTGATATTACACTAGTATTTTAAAATGGATGCAAACTTCTTTAATGCAGTTTATCAGAATAAATGAAATGATAGTGAAGTGGCTTTTCAGAACAACTGTGTTTGAATTGTGTTACTGTGCTGAAGGGAAACACTCCACACTTTGAACAGCTCTTCATGGAAGTCTGCAAACACTGCAGCAGTAAATACCTAGAGGGCGCTATTAAGATAACGTATTCTGATCCAACTTCAGTGAGAGTAAATAAAATGAACTTAAAGGCGCAGTAAGTGATTTCTGAGTAACCCTAATGATATTTGAAACCAGCAAAACAAACACGCCCCTTTTCGAAAGGATCACACCCCTATCTTTAAAGCTCTGCCCCCAAATTCACAAACATGCTATGCAACACATGGCACCTCCCCCCTCATGAGTGGACACGCCCCTTACTGCTGATTGGCTCCAAGTGTGTTTTGGTGCTCAGCGTTTCTCAGAAATTGCTCACTGCACCTTTAACATGAGGTCCAGATTTATATAACAGTCCAAATTGTGAGCATGTTGACTTCGGTAATCAATAATTGTGGGAAAGGTGAAAGACACTACTAAAACAGTGGGGTAAATCCTGTTCCATGCTCACCCACAGGTAATTCCTGCTGTGAAATAGGTCAGTTGAACAGCTTATGTAAGGCAAGGGAAGGGGGGTCGAGGGTCTGGGTGGTCTTTTCCCACTTTGATGGAAAAAATCTGTGGTGTCTGTAAGCAGCACACGAGACAAGAGTAGCGAACTTCATCCATTTTGTTCACTTCCGTTCTCGCACATTACATCAGAACAAAACAATTCAACAGTTTAGACTTCCTCTTTTAAAATAGTAGTCCCAACAAAATTCACTCATGGACACAACAAAATGAATCCTGGAAAATCCTTAAGGAGGATTAACAGCAAAACACAACCAATCTGTGCTAGTAGCACTATAACTTCAAGCACTTTGTAAAACAGAAGACATGTATGTGTATTGATAATTTGACACTTTTTTTGTTAACAATGTATTTTTATCTATACAGTGACTTGAATACACGTCTTCTATGATGAACACTGATTTTAATGTCTGTAAAAGTAATTTTAATAGTTAGTTTTTTGTATTTAGTATTTGTTGTAAAGATGTTTTACCTTGAAAATGAAAAAACGTTTCGTAAAACAAGGAGTTTTGCACACCCACATAGATTTAAGGTGCAAGAAAGCAGTTAAAACGTTATAAATGTTGTACAAGAAAGTGACTAATACTACTTAAACTATATATTTTTTAAATATTCTCATTTATATGATCTCAGACATCCTTATTTGTCATTGCACCGCATAGCCTATGTAAAGAGAAAGAATAAGAAACATGTAAGTAAAAATGAATTTACAATATAAGATAATATATGAACTAAACTGACCACATAACAATAATAGCGGCAGTGTATGACGTAGCGGAAATGATTTTTGCACGAATATTTACTTCTGCTTGATAATAACACTAAAATGTTTATTTTATACTCCTCGTTCCGCACCCATGATCAAACTGTACGCCATGTCACTGCTGCCTGTCCCTAATCTTTGATTGGCAGCCCTGACATCCAATCACAGCGAAGTTTCCCGCCCGTTACCCGCCATTCTATTTGATGATTTGCCAGCGCGCTTGTCAAGTTATTCCACGGAGACGTCATCGTCTTCTGACCAATCCCAGCTCACTTCCGAGCCGCTTGTTTCCCGCCCTCATCGCTGTATCTTTTACATTCTTTCGCACTTAGTATCAAAGGCACTTTGTATCCAGTTACGCTTCATACCAGTGAGCCGTCAGCATCTATATCGGGATAACTACGAGGTTATTAGTAACGTAATTTTTTTTTTATGTTTATGTTTCACAAAAGCAGAAGGGAGGAAAAAAGGAGCCCGTCACTTTGTTCCCGTCATCAGTAACATCAGTAAACAGCAGGTAGAGATGATGCTTTCTGACACTATAATGCACATCTGATGCTTGATGATCTGTAGTGTGTGGAGACGATGGATGGAGATGTGTGGGGTATTTTGTTCGGATTAACGGTTTTTATAGCTGGTGTGCTAACAGTCATCCGTTATTGGCCTTGATAATACATTTCCATCACTATTTAATGACATTAGACTCCCAGTTCAGCTGCCATTTTGATGTTATAAACCTCCTCACCTGCTGATCAACCGTCTAACTGTAGTTTATAATCGAGTGTTTTCTGGCTCTGTTTGTTTTCGCCCGCCAGGTTTTTAAAAAAAAAATTTTTTTATTATTTTTTTAGATTGCTATAGGTAATTACTGATTAACTGCTTCTGTTATGCAATATACCCTTTTATAATTCAGAGTCGGTGTCTTGTATGAAGATTGAATAGTCATTTAATTGATAAACCTTTGATAAAGTCTGGCACCTGTTCATTACGGTCTTATATCTTTTTGACTCATTTATGTTTTATTATTTGAATATTATTTTGTTTCTTTATTCCATAAAGATCATACTCCAGTGTTTTAGTATAGCATATATTAATTAATTCAGGTCGTTATTTTAATTAGGTTAAAGGTCATTCAATTCATCTCTGTGCAGTGCCCTCTTCTGGTCACTTGTGATAGTGCAGTTGAAGGTTCCTCATTTGCATTTTTCCTGCAGAGTCCCAGAGAGCAGCGCCCCATGTGATGACGTGCGATTGTGTATTTATTTGCATACTTAAATAGTTTTTTGAACTTTCTTTCTTACCAGATCTTTGATTATTGAGGTTATTTTTATTCTAAAATTATTTTATGCTAAAAGTACACATATATATATAATATACAGTCAAACCAAAATGTACATTTCATTCATTAATACAGTTTATTCACTAAAGTTTAAAAAAATCGTAATAAAATATGACAAGATCTCAGAGTTAAACTGTGTCAGAAAAAATTATCTTAATTATGTCAGATAACACTTAATCAAAACATGGTCAGATCAAAGTGTCTGAATAATTTTTGGTTCCAAATTTTACTGGTAGTCCACTGTATGAAGAATTTTTGGGTATAATATGTCACAGTTTACTTTATTTTGCTATCCTCACTTACTTAAATGAACTATTAGTGTCCTGCACCCACTAGTAAAAATATATTTTTGCATAAAATATTATTTTATTTTAAAAAATAAAACTATATAAAAAAAAAAAAGTAAATGAACTATAGTGTCCTGCACCCGCTTGGTTTGATATATAATTATAATTATTATTATTATTATTTTTTTGCATAAAATATTATTTTATTTTAAAAAATAAGACTATATAAAAAAGTAAATGAACTGTAGTGTCCTGCACCCGCTAGTAAAAATATATAAAAAATATCAAAAATGTCTTAATAATTTTTGGTTTGACTGTATGTGTATGTGTGTATGTATGTATATATATATATATATTTTTTATGTATAAAATTATTTATATTATACTTTTATGTATAAAATATTATTTTATTTAAAAAAATAAAACTATATATAAAATAAACAGTGAAGCATATTTTATTTTTAAAAAATGAATATCTGAATTTTTAGAAAAAACTTTTAATGAAAAAGTGTTTCATTCAGGTCAGATGGCTGATTACATTCATTAAATCCAAATATTGTGTAATAATATGATGTTATTTTATCACCTTTCTGTGTTACTTTATGATTTATATACTATTATAGTATTTATTAATATTTTAAATTAACCTTATTATATTTTTAGTGTTCATTTTGTCTTTTTTTTACTAGTTTTTTTCTATTTCTATTCTATTTTAGTTAACACTAGTAATTCTCATTTGTCACTGGAATATATGAATATTTTATATGCATGTACAAATTTATAGGCATGTAAATTATTTTAATAATGCTTTAATAGTGTAAAGCTTCTATTACCAAGCCTGTCTATGTCACTGTACATATGAGGATTTAAGTGACTCTTGTTGAATACTGTAACAGTGTTTTGGTTGAGCAACAGACTGGTAGTCATGAGGGAACCCTTTGCTCTTGGTTGCCATAACAACACTGTTGCCATAGATACATCTTGTCTGGATGTAGATGTGGGAGTGATTTTATTTATTTATACATTTTATTTATTTATAAAGTGTAAGTGTCTGATCTGTCTGAATGTGAAATGAAAAAGAATGAGAGTTTTGAAGGAAGTTTCCTTTCGTCACACAGACTGACTGTAGAGCCTCTCGTGTGTTTTATAAGCATAACAGAAATGTCTGCCTGTATCGGCACTCACTGCTCTTGCTTTAATGGATCATAACTCAAAATGTCAAACTTGCTGATCCATAATGGATGGTGGATTGTGATCAAGTGAGATAATGGGATGGGTATGTGGTGCCGCCACGTCGAGAGCTGCAATCATGCACTCGCCCGCATAAAGTACCTTTGCTGCAGTGAAATTTGAGCCTCTGCCTTTGTCTTACACTCTCTTTAGAAATGGCAGAAGCCCATCAGGCCGTGGCGTTTCAGTTCACGATCACTCCAGAGGGGATCGACCTGCAGCTGTCCCATGAGGCCCTGAAACAGGTCTATCTGTCAGGCTTCCGTTCCTGGAAGAAACGCGTCACACGGCTGAAGGTAAACGTGAAATGATATTTGCATCTTTCTTTATGTGATGAATCTGAATATTTAGCACGAAATAACGTTTAGGGTGGGATTTGGTTTAATACAGCTTGATTTGATTGGATTGTGTATGCTAGGCGATGATATTATTAATGATATTATTAGTTAAAGTGCCCCTATTATGCTTTTTTGGATATTACCTTTCATGTAGTGTGTAATATAGCTGTTTGTGAATGTAAAACGCACTGTAAGCGGTCGACCAATCACAACAGACTGAACCATCTGACCAATCAGAGCAGAGTCAACCAATCACAACAGACTGGGCCATCTGACCAATCAGAGCAGAGCAGGCTCTCGGAAGGAGGGGCTTAGAGACTGAATCTTTTATCAAACTGTTTCAGACACTGTGAGAAAAGAGCTGAAGCTGTAATGGATATTATGAGAAAATGAAAGTGTTTTTTGACCATGGATGCATGTAAATCTATTGTAGGAGACTCCAAAACAAAATTAGGAACCTTTAAAATGGCGTAATAGGGACACTTAAATATTATTTTTTTCAATATTGCTTTTGTTTCAGAGAAAATCAGTGCATTTTGATATTTGATTATAAAAACAAATGTTTATTTATTTTAGAATAAAATGCACAAATGAACAATTAAGTGCACAATCTTTATTAAAAAAGCAAATAGCTCATTTTGATTTTATTGTCGTCTACTAAATCTGTCCGGTTTATTTTCATGCATGTTTAACATCAATAATTCTCACACATTCCCCAGCTGGATTTCTTAGTGTGTCTTTTGTTTATTCTGGCCATCTTTCTTCATTTTTCTTGTGTTTGTTCATTGCTTCTCTCGTACAGAACAGCGTGATCACTGGCGTGTATCCCGCCAGCCCGTCCTCATGGCTGTTTGTTGTCATTGCGATCCTGGCCACCATGTACACGCGTTCGGACCCTTCCATGGGCCTCATCGCTAAGATCCAAGAACATCTGCCTGTCAGGTAAAAGAGGTCACACTGTTGAATCTGATCCCAGTTCAGAAACAAATGAATGATCTGCAGTGTGAACTGCTTTAGTGACTCAAAGATAAACATGAAACAATTGTCATCCTCTTATGTAACTCACTTTACAAGCTTTTTAAAAGAATATTGGTTCCCACCCATGAAAACATGAGCGTGCCTGAAGAGGGTGTGTGTACCTTCACACACCTTGATTGAGTTGGCTTCAGACAAAGGCAAAAGAGTTATTTTACAACACAGATGCTATTTTATGACCCTCATAAATGTGTGTAACAATGACTTTAATAATGAATAGCTGGTGCTAACTTTATGCCATTAATATAAAGCATTTTTCTAAACACATTAACAAATATTCAGTTTTCTTTACTTTCTTCAAGGACCCTTTCTGTTTTGACAATAGTAAGAAATGTTTCTTGAGCAGCACATCAGCATATCAGAATGATTTCTGAAGGATCATGTGACTGAAGACTGGAGTAATGATGCTGAAAATTCAGCTTTGCTTCACAGGAATAAATTACATTTTACAATATATTCAAATAGGAAACAGTTATTTTAAATTGTAATAATTTTTTTACAATATTACTGTTTTTACTGTGTTTTTGATCAAATAAATGCAGCCTTGCTGAGCAGAAGAGACTTATTTCAAAAACATTTCAAATGTTTATAAGACTTTGTATGGTACTGTATGTATTTTTAGATTTTAGTAAATATAAGGTGTTATTTAAAAGACTTGAAGTTGTGTTCTCAGGTTATGCATCGACCCTATAATATTTTCTCTTTTTAAGGTAATTATTTCATGTTTTAAAAAAAAAAACCGCTTGTTTGTAAGTAGTGGATAATCTTAAAATGTCAACCATGGCTGTTAACATTATTTTAAGTAGTAAATACGTAATAACTGAAAAGATCCTTGAAATGATCATGCAACACTTAAATACATTTTTTTTATTTATTTTATGTATTTATTTATTTAAGGGAAGGTCTCATTGAGATACAGTATCTCCTCTACCAGGGAGTCCTGGTCATGATGGGCAGCAGAAGAAAGAAAATTCACATTAAAATACAAAGAAGAACATGAAAACCACACAGTAAACAAACACAAAACATACCAAAATCAAGGACAAAAAAATGGTCTGATAGGATATTTACAATCCTAAAAAAATGACATACGTTCACCTTATCAAACTGCACCTGTTTCATAGTGTCCCAAAAACTAAAAAAAGTACTAAGTATTGCATGCAGTAGTGTAATATTGTCTGTCTTTCTCTAGTGATTCTCTGAGCATTCAGTGTCGGACGGTGGTTTCTGCCGTGTTGTTCAGCACTCTGCTCTGGTTCTCCTTGATCTTCACCATGAGGCTTTGCTTGAAGCAGTTACTGTCCTATCACGGCTGGATGTTTGAACAGCATGGGAAGGTGTCCAACACCACCAAAATCTGGGCGGTTAGTACAGTCATGCTCAGACACACCCAACCTGCAATGGTAAATAAAGGTGAAGTGTGTCCTGAAGTCCTGTGACTCCCGTATCACCAAACAGAATAGCAAAAACAGTGACTTCCAGAACACGCTTCCCTTCTGCAATTGGTTGGCAAACGGATAGTCCTGCCCCAAATTTGCTGCATTGGAGTCAATACAATTTTATTTGTGTAGCACTTTTACACATTGTTCCAAATCAGCTTCAAATCATAAGTAAAACACTTTAGCTTTTAAATGTGCTTGTTTTCAGGCCATGGTCCGGATCTTCTCAGGCAGGCAGCCTCTGTTGTACAGCTACCAGGGCTCTTTGCCCAACCTGCCTGTCCCAGCAGTCAAGGACACTGTTGATAGGGTGAGATTATCATTATGTCAACATCAGCAGCAGCAAAATACATCGCTAAATACACTTTATATGGCAAAAATGATGATTTATTAACATCCCAAGCTGTCTCTCTTTTGCTCTAGTTCCTGGAGTCTGCACGTCCGTTGATGAGCGATTCAGAATACGAGAGGATCACGACTCTGGCCAAGGATTTCGAGAGCGGTCTAGGGAACCGCCTGCAGTGGTACCTCAAACTGAAAGCCATGTGGGCCTCCAACTATGTGAGAACAGCCACATGAACTTCAGACTATACCTGTCAGTCTTAAAATGCAACCTTAAAAATGCTGTTTGCAACCTGTTTTACTTCCGTTGTCTGAAATATATCAGAGTGAAACTGAATCGTTAAGAAAGAAAATGTAGGATGGAATTTAATTTAATTAAAAGGAATTGGTTGGATCATAAAAAGTGGGCATTACATACCAAAATAAAGGTGATGTGAGGAGAGTGTTTGGAAAGAAGGATTTGTGATAAGTTGTTCATATTGCTTTTTTGTTACGTTTTGAGGACAGATTATGAAAACAAGCATTTATATATATTTTTTTAGAATAAATAGTGTGCTAATAAGCAGAAGCAAGGAATTAAGTTTAATATTGAAATGAATATTGAATTAAATAAGAAGGCAAATAGGGTCAGTTTTTTTTATTTCACATTGACCTGAAAATCATCTTTTGCTTGTGGGATTGAGTTATAAGATGGTACAAAGATATCCTGACCGGTTTTACTTTGAGATTGAATCCGTGCTGGGCGATATATCTCAATATTTTTCCAAATATGATATTCAAAATATATATATTGATATTTCTGCATTTGCTTTTGAAAAATTGAGGGTACGTTTACATGACAAGGATGTACTAAAAACGGAAAAGTTTTTAATTTGCGTTTTATAGACGACAGCGCTGTCAAAATGATCCCGTTCGCACAAATACCTGAAAACGACTAAAAGCGCTGTATTCTGCTGTCAGGCCAGTAGGTGGCGATGTCACTTTGTAAAGAAACACTACACGCCTATTGACTGAATACTTAATACGCATGCGCATGACGTCACCGTTTTCACAAATTCTTATTTTTTTGTAGTTTACACAGAGACGATAATGGTAAATCCGTTTTAAAAAAAAATTTGCATTTTCAGGCCCCCTCATGTAAATGAATGACCAAAACGCATATTTGAGTGTTTAGAAACTAAATTTATGAGATGGTTGTTGTCATGATTAAATTTCATATTTGAAATCTAAGCTTGGTAAACAGCTGCTTACTATCTTTATAAGCTTTCTTTTCAACATTATCTCGATATACACGATATTCCGAATTTTATATTGTCAGCAAAGATATCTCAATAATGTCACTAATATTTGATGTATCGCCCTGTCCTAGACTGAATTAATTTTTCTTGTGTCTGCATCTTTAAGGTCAGTGATTGGTGGGAGGAGTATATCTATCTGAGGGGGCGTAGCCCAATCATGGTCAATAGCAACTACTATGGAATGGTACGACTCACAGAATGAAAACAATAATCACATAAACAAGCAGGAAGTTCTAGTGGTTTGGTAAAGTCCTTCTCTTTCATTCTCAGGACTTCCTGTACGTGACACCTACACCGATCCAAGCAGCGAGAGCAGGAAACACGCTGCATGCTTGTCTCTTGTACCGCAGGAAACTCAACAGAGAGGAAATCAAACCTGTGAGTCCACATTGCAGCACTAACAGATGGTATTAGGTGGAGGGTGAAACCTCTTGTCGCCCCGGGCAATGACAAAGATTGATCACAGAGCTGTTTTTAGCTGTGCATTGAACTTCATTAAACTATAGATGGGTAATGGAGAGTGTGTGTGTGTGTGTGTGTGTGTGTGTGAATAGGTAAGAGCCACAATCATTGCAGTTAACCGTGTCTGTATTGAGTCAGGGTTTTGCATACTTGCATTAAAAATAACATAACAGGAAAACGTTTTTGCTGTAGTGTGCATATATTGTTATACACCACAAAACTTCCTCTTTAGTTCACCTTGTTCATTCATAGCAACTAAACTCAACTCCAATTTACACAGAGTAAGAATAGCAGAATAGCGTATCATATTAGCAACTTTTGGTGATAGAGGTTTTGAATGCCAGTAGACTGAGGTTAGATAATCATAAGTCATTTACATATAGTTACAGTAGCAATAACAGCATTTTTAAAGGGATAGTCCACTAATTATAATGAGAATGAGAATGAGAATTTTCATTTTTTGGTGGTGTGTCCCTTTAATTGTAATGTCAGTGAGAGGGTGAAAAATGCTTAAGTTACCTTGATTAACATTATAACTATAATATAATTTTTTTTTTTTTTTTTTTTTTTTTTTAAGAGTCGTGTTCCAGGTTTAAATATTCCTTTGTGTGCTGCTCAGTGTGAGAGGATTTTCAACACCACACGCATTCCTGGAGAAGAGACAGGTAATGCTTGATTTTTAAAATGTTTAAGTCTCTTCTGCTCACCAAGGATGTATTGATCTGAATTACAATAAAACAGTAATATTGTGAAATATTATTACATTTTAGAATAACTCTTTTCTATTTGAATATCTTTTAAAATGTAATTTATTCCTGTGATCAAAGCTGAATTTTCAGCATCATTACTCCAGTCTTCAGTGTCACATGATCCTTCAGAAATCATTCTAATATGCTGATTTGGTGCTCAAGAAGCATTTCTTATTGTTATTAATGTTGAAAACATGTTTGTGGAAATCGTGGTTTTCAGTCTTTTCTCCACATTTCCTCATACTTTCTAGGATGATATGATGTTTGACATTTAGTCTGTTTCCTCAAAAGGTCACAAGTGCAAACACATCTGCTGTATAAACTTTCACAAACACACACACACACACCCTAGACTGGCCTGGTTTGTGTTGTACACACTGATGCACAAACACACTCAGACTTGTCCTCTTCTCTGAATGTCTTAAAGTCTTTATCTTCAGTTTTTGGCATCATTTTCAGATGCTTGATTTCAGATGCTTCAAAAGCTCATAATGCACAAAGCATGAGTGCAAACATTAATAATTTGCATTTAATGTTTTTCTGTGTGTTTTTAGATTGCCTGACCCATTGGCAGGACAGTGAGTATGTCGCAGTCTTCCACCGAGGGCGTTTTTTCCGCCTGTGGCTGTATCATGCTGGCCGTATGCTGTCTCCCAGAGAGATCGAGCACCAGGTTCAGCGTATCATTGACGACCCGTCACCCCCGGCGCCCGGAGAGGCCAAACTGGCAGCGCTGACAGCAGGAGACCGGTACTGCTACTGACGCACTATAAAGGATTCATCTGACACAAAACAAACATGCATGCGCTCAGATTTCTGTTTGTAAATAAATGTAAAATGCTACATTTTAATGAAAGGAGGACAAGATACAGTGAATGTAAATCAAATGATTGGTTAGAAATGTCATTTCTCACCTTTTAAATTAAAATGTTACATTTTTAGCAAATATTAGTAATATTTCAGTCAGTGTTATTTTAGTATAATATAGTTTTTTTAATGTTTTGAATTGATTTTATTTTTGTATTTGCTATTTTTGTTTTAATTTAAATGTTTAGTAAGTTAAACTTTTTTAGTAAGTTTGTTGTGCATTTTTGTCATTTTTATTATTGTTGTTTTTAATAATGTCTATATAGTTTTTATTACTATTTATTTCCATGTTAGTTATTTTAGTACATCAAGTTAAATTAATGAAAATGAGAAATGTAGCTTTTTTATTTATTTATTTATTTTTTACATTTTATTTAATTTAAAACAACACTTTTTTATGGTTTTAGTTAACTTTAATAACCCAGATTTTAGTATTTCTTATGCATTGATATTATTAAGAATCCTTCCATTTCACTGATATAAAAATTGAACATTATGAAATGGACATTTATTTAAGTTTACTTATTTCTTTAAAGCTTTTCTATGAATTCTCAAATATTTTGAACTTTCTTTCCCAGAATCCCTTGGGCCCAGGCCAGGAAGGAGTTCTTCAGCTCAGGCGTGAATAAGAGATCTCTGGACTGCATTGAGAAAGCAGCGTTCTTCGTTGCCTTGGATGACGATGAGCAAGGCATGATGGGAGATGATCCTGCTGGCAATTTGGATCGGTACGCCAAGTCCCTGCTGCACGGCAAGTGCTACGACAGGTGAGATGTTCATCCATCCAAAACTGTCCGTCAGTTATGTTATAAATACACTAAACGCTAAACATATTGACAACACACATTTTTTTTGCTATATTTGCTCTTATGCTGCCAGTATATATATTTCTTTATTAAGAAACTGTTTTGCTCTTTTGGTCCTAGGTGGTTTGATAAGTCATTCACAGTGGTGGTGTATAAAAACGGAAAGAACGGACTCAATGCTGAACACTCCTGGGCGGATGCACCTATAATGGCTCATGTGTGGGAGGTGAGAGACAGAACAAGTGAAAAAGAGACTATGAACAAATTAATATTCAAGCGATCAGACAAACTAAATGGTGCTAGCTAAAAATGAGTTGATATGGTTCATAGGAAGATTTCTCATCTTAAGCAGTAGGTTGTGCATAGTTCTTGCTCGACTATAATAGGGATTATAAAATTCTAGTGGATACTTATTTACATCTAATGGCTGCTAAAATTCTATACATTTTTTGGGGTAAATAAAAAATTCAACACTAAAAACTCAAATCATTTTAAATGCTACAAGTGAATTTAGGTATCGCAGTGTTATAGTGTACAGCATGAAAAATGGATATCAATTCTTTCTGTATATTTGCATATAAAGTTGCATTTTTCTCTTGCATATTTTTATATGCTGAACTGTGGTTTGCTTCAAACATGTATGTGAACAAATAAAGAGAGAATAATTTCTTTAAACTTACAAATCTGTTTGTTATTATTACTGTTATCTGTTTTCTAATACCATTGTCTCATTCTCTCTCAGTATGTGATGACTACCGATTGTTTCCAGTTGGGTTATAATGAAGAAGGTCACTGTAAAGGAGATGTCGCCTCCTCCCTGCCTCAACCTACTAGACTAACTTGGGACATACCTGTACAGGTACAAACAAACACACCGTCACATCTTCTCATGTTACAGTCATGCAGTATACAGTGACATCTAATGGAGACACTGAATAATTGATCTTCCTGTGTGTGTTTTCAGTGTCAGGAGCGTGTGGAACGGTCTCTCGCTGTGGCACAGGCTCTCGCTGACGACATCGACTTCCATGTGTTCCCAATTCAAGAGTTTGGCAAGGGCGCCATCAAAAAGTGTAAAATCAGTCCAGATGCCTTCATTCAGATTGCGCTACAGTTGGCCTATTATAGGGTAAG
Source organism: Hypophthalmichthys nobilis (assembly GCA_037950665.1). Taxonomy (NCBI): domain Eukaryota; kingdom Metazoa; phylum Chordata; class Actinopteri; order Cypriniformes; family Xenocyprididae; genus Hypophthalmichthys; species Hypophthalmichthys nobilis. The sequence goes on from CM075482.1 coordinate 23,173,977, forward strand.
ACACAAAACCCAACGCAGCTTGCTGAAGTCAGTTCACCTCAAGTTCACACTAGCAGAGGAACCACAGGTGTCAAGAATCACATTAAATATGAATATGTTCCACTAACACAAACACAACGTGATGCAATACTTCTGTTTTATTATTTAAAACATAAAACCTTGTGTTTTTTTTTTTTTGTGAAATGTTTCTTTGAAAGTGTACTTGGTTTCATATTTTGTTGTCTAATGCAGTGACATTTAAATATTTTTAAGTGTGACTTACTGTATATAAAATATATTATATATATTATACACTAATAAAGTGTATATATTTCACACATCTACATTGTCTATCTTAAAGTGCCCCTATTATGCTATTTTAAAGGCTCCTAATGTTGTTTTGGACTCTCCTACAATAGGCTTACATGCATCCAAGGTCAAAAAAACACTTTAAGTTTCTTAAAATATACATAGCAGCATCAGCTCTTTTGAACTGTCTAAAACCGTTCAATCAAGAATTGTCTCTCTAAACCCCTCCTTTCCAAGAGCCTGCTCTGCTCTGATTGGTCAGATGGCCCAGTCTGTTGTGATTGGTCGACCGCTTACAGCGCATGTCGGAAATGAAGCGTCCATTACCATATCTGAATCTCCACTTCGAATCTTCCTCAGCACATATTTGTTGTTTGAGGGCGGGGCAAAGTAGACATTGTTTACCGGCAGCCAATGAAAACCATAGGCTGGCATTATGCAAATTTGTTACAAACCTATGTAGGTTTGAATTACTGACGACTCGTTTCAGGCAGTTCAGAATCGATAATTTCTTTTCAGAGAAAATAACTACATTTATTGTGCACTTTGCAGATCTTTTACATTCACAAACAGCCATATCTCACACTACATGAAAGGTAATATCTGAAAAAGCATAATAGGGGCACTTTAGGAAACTTTACTGAACACTGAAATTGCTTTGTACATGTATGACTATGTAGGAAATGTTTTGACCAGGAACAAGTTGCATTGATGCAACTACTAAGGTATATCTCGACTTATATTACTTACATTTATTACTTGTATAAAATATACTTTGAAATAATTAATACATTATATTATATTTATATTTCACAAATCTCTAATTTGTCTTATGTTAAATGTCTAATTGTCAAATGTCTAATTTAGCAACTTAACTGTTCACTGAAATTGTTTAAGAAACATTTAAACAATTTATGTAACTGTCAAGGTAAAATAATGACATTTTTCCTTTCTTGCTCCTTCCCCAAATCCAGAATCGAGGCACGTTCTCCCTGACCTACGAAGCGTCTATGACCCGTTTGTTCCGCGAGGGCCGGACTGAGACGGTGCGTTCCTGCACCAGTGAGAGCTGCGCTTTTGTCCGAGCACTGGAGGGTGGAGAGGTAATAAACACACACACGAATATACTGTACATGCATGCACACACTACACACTTATATTTTTGTAGTGACAGAAATATTTTGTTAAATGCTTTTAAATTTAAGTGCTTAAAATGCATGTAAATGTCCTGTACTTTTTACAATTCAATAATTTAAATATTTTTATTTTACAGTTGATTACTTTTTCATTTCAAACTGTATTGCTACATTTTGAATAGTTTAAGAACAATTAGTTCACATAGTACGTCTTTTCAAACATACTCATATTTAAACATCTCTCTCTGTCTCTGTAGAGTAAGGAGGTGTGTCGACGTCTCTTCCGTATGGCGTCTGAGAAACACCAGCATCTGTACAGGATGGCTATGACGGGAGGAGGGATAGACCGACACCTGTTCTGCCTCTACATTGTGTCTAAATACCTGGGAGAGGAGTCGCCCTTCCTCAAAGAGGTGTGTGACTCTGGGAATGTCCCTGCAGTAACTGTATCCTTGTTATATCAGCTCAATAAGGAAGTTGAAACTGATTTTGATCCCTTGTAAATGCACTCAAATAATTTATTTTAAAAAATGAAGCTCATTTTAGGATATTTTGTGTTGTGACTACATTCATGATGATTCTCATTATCGTAGTGCAAAACAAACTTTACACTTTTTATTTGTTAACATTAGTTAACTTCATTAGTTCATAACATGAACTAACAATGATAAATGCATCTAAATCATTTATTAATCTTAGTTTTCAACATTTACTAATACATTATTAAAATCAGAAGTTAACTATTGTTAACAAAGATTAATACATACTGTAGCAATTGTATTGCTCATTGTTAGTTAATTTTAATTAATTCTCATTACATAAAAGTGAGAAAGATTAAAAAGCTATTATTTAAATTGTGAAGTATTAATACATCATGGTAACATGGTACAGCCTTTATGCTGATTTAATAAAATGTTATATGTCAAAAGTTTTTGAACATTTTTAATGTTTTTGAAAGAAGTCTCTTCTGCTCACCAAGACTTCATTTATTTGATCCAAAATACAGCAAAAACAGTAATATTGTGAATTATTTTTTACAGTTAAAAATAATGTTTTCTATTTGAATATATTTTAAAATGCAATTTATTTCTGTGTTGGCAAAGCTGAATTTTCAGTATCATTACTTTTGAAAGCTTTCTATTTTTAGATAAATGCTGTTCTTTTGAACTTTCTATTCATCAAATATTCAGCAAATCCGCATATTACAATGATTTCTGAAGGGTCATGTGACACTGAAGACTGGAGTAATGATGCTGAAATTTCAGCTTTGCCAACACAAATAAATTGCATTTTAATATATATTCAAATAGAAAACAGTTATTTTAAATTGTAAAAATATTTCACAGTATTACTGTTTTTGCTGTATTTTGGATCAAATAAATGAAGCCTTGGTGAACAGAAGAAACTTCTTTTAAAAACATTAAAAAATCTTACAGTTCAAAAACTTTTGATCGGTAGTGTGTATATATATATATATATATATATGTGTGTGTGTGTGTGTGTGTGTGTGTATATATATGGTTCTTTCATTTTGTAAATATCTTATTATTTAAAAATATTTGTATTATGTAATATTACATTTTCTTTTGTGCTTGTCCTTGTGTTTTCTTCAGGTCCTTTCAGAAACGTGGCGTCTGTCCACCAGTCAGACTCCACTGCAGCAGCTGGAGCTGTTTGATTTCGTTAACCACCCAGACTACACCACCTGCGGTGGAGGATTTGGCCCGGTCAGAAATATTCATGCATATTTACTTTTATCCATCAACATTCTCATTTTTACTTTATTGTCGGTGCTTTTTTATAAATGTTCATCTGTGTGCTCTTGACAGGTCGCAGATGATGGTTATGGCGTGTCTTACATCATCATCGGAGAAAACATGATCAACTTCCATATTTCCAGCAAACACTCCTGCCCTCAGACTGTTAGTACACCAATATCTGCTTCCTTTACAATTTTCCTGAAACCAAAGGAAAAAGTGACTAGCAAACAACTTGGCATGTCTTGCTAAAGTTGGTTAGGGAAAAACTCTGCTTACAGTGTAGGGGGTACATAATCAGATTACTTTTTTCTTGTAACATTACTTTATAATTTGACATATTATTCAAGTTACTTTTCAAAAAAACTAACTTTTCAGTTTAATTAAGACATATCTGATGAGCGCATGAACACAATGACCAATCAGAGGTGTTTACAAATCTGCTGAACAGCGCTCAAAGCACCACATTTTTAAAATTTCAGTACTTTTGACAACACTATTTTATGGTGTTACATCTGATTATGACAGTGCTTGTTGAAAATCACGTTAAGCTATTTTGGTTGTAATTTTCTTGCTTGTTTGCAGGATTCTCACAAGTTTGGCGCATATATCAGGAAGGCCTTGGTGGATCTCCTGGAGTTGATGTCACCGGAGAAGCCCGACCTGTCTAAAGCGGAGCAGAACCACTCGAAGAGCCCTCAGAGCAAAAAAGACCTGTAGAGGTAGAAGAGATTGCCCATGACGGTCTAAAGAAGACATGAGGCCACATAGAACTAGGAAATGGTGTGTGTGAGTGAGTGTGTGCGTGTTCGTTTGAATGCACGTTTGTTACTACCTACAAATATGCATTCATACATTCCATGCTTGTTGTAATCGATGCCATGAAGCCATGAATAACATAATAATGTAAAAATGGTGGAAGCTGCTTCTTCAGAAACCATATTAGTGCAAAATAAAATGTATGAAAGAGGACTAAAAGCGAAAGGTAGTGTGGTAGAGGAAAACCTTCTATGTTTTCCACTAGTCCAACGTTTAGATTTAAATGAGGTCCTCACTTTTAATTGTAATGACGAATCAAAAATTGTTAGTGCACATTATCTCCAGATGATGGGAATCTAATGGTTAATGATCTGACCAGTTAGTGTAATGGTTGTAGGTTCATTCAAAGTAAGGATAACGTGACAGGTAACGCATCACCTCTGTACCTTCTGATGAAGGCACTTCACTGCTCTTACAGTACAGTAAATCACATCGACTGTAAATAGAAACTCTCCTTTAGAACAGGTTATGTTGAGGTGTAAGACTTGATCTTGGACTAAAATCCAGCGTCGTTTTACTTGAATCCCTGAGCAGAAGTATATTTACGATTTTAGTGACTAATGACTCAGAATATTACATGTGACTGCAGTTTTAATGTGATTGTCCAGATACTTTGAAATGTTGATCTCACTATTAAGTCTATTAATTTTAACTGTTTTTTTAATTTAAAAGTATGTTGTTGTTTTTTTTTCTTTCTTTTTTTTCTACAGTTTATGATAAAACAAATTCACAATGTATTTAGCAAGTTTGAGAATGTCTAATAGGTATAGCGATGCCAGAGGAGGAATTATTTACTCCACAACACATTTCTGTTAATATCTCAGGTGTTTCAAATGCACAATTTAACTTAAAAGATTAATCACGGCCAGTTAATTGTAGTTAGTTCCTGTTTACTTGTACCCAAAGAGACATCTCCTTAAAGGGATAGTTCACCAAAAATGAAGAAATTGTCATCAATTACACCTTCGTGTCATTTCTAAACCTGTAAGACTTTTGTTCATCTTCGAAATGCAAATGAAGATTTTTTTTTTAATGAAATATTGACAGCTATGCATTGACAGCTACGCAACTACCACTTTGACGCTTCAAAAAGTTCATAAAGAGATCATAAAACTAATCCATATGAATTAAGCGGTTTAGTCCAAATTTTCTGAAGAGACTTGATCACTTTATATGATGAATAGATTTAATTTTTAGGCTTTTATTCACATATAAACATTGATCAGCGAACATAAACAGAAGCTCAACCGAACCTGATTGATGCGCGAAAACAAACCTCATTGGTTCTTGCGGAAGCTTAAATGTGATGCGTAACATGGGGGAGTGAATCACATTGGTTCTCGCATGTTATGCGAACACGCTTGATCTTCCGTTTATCATAACTGATGTGTGAGTTGATGAATGTTTATGTGAATACAAGCCTAAATTCAATCTGTTAATCATATAAAGTGATTGAGTCTTTTCAGAAAATTTGGACTAAACCGCTCAATTCATATGGATTAGTTTTACAGTCTCTTTATGAACTTTTTGAAGCGTCAAAGTGGTAGTTGCGTAGCTGTCTATGGAGGGACAGAAATCACTCATATTTCATTTAAAATATCTTCATTTGTGTTCCGAAGATGAACGAAAGTCTTACGGGTTTGGAACGACATGAGGGTGAGTAAATGATGACAATATTTTTCATTTTTGGGTGAACTATACCTTTAAGAGACCTAGATGCTAAGAATATATTCCAAAATCTGATATGATTTTAAATTTAAACGATGTACTTGTATATGGTTAACCATATTCTAATGAACTAATTAAATTGCAAGAATGCTTTCAAAGCTAAAATAATAAACTCTTTAAAAACATTCCAATGTAACTTCTATTTGCAAAAAAAGTTGAAAACTTAAAAGTGTGTTTTTAAATTATTAGCGGAGAAGTAAAAAAAAAAAAACAAATTGATTTAATCTGTTATAATAATATTCATAAATAGACAGACAGAATGAGATGCAGGACATATTACTTTAATTATACTAATATAACTCATATGATTAAACACAATTGTTGCATTAGAACATACAACACCAAAAACTGTTTTCGCAAAGGACATGAAGGTGGTGACTGGTTTCACAGGTAAAGGAATGAGATGTGCTCATCAACATTTACAATCAATACACAGTCTGCATTAATGCTGTATTTCACTATATGTTGTTGCTGTCGGCCCTTTGCTTCACTTAGCCGGACTGAGAGCAAGGGCTTGTACACTTCATGTTAGTTTTCAGTTTTCTCTTTGCAGTCTGTTGGCAGCTGTACTCTTTATCATCTCTGTTACACCCTCATTTTGGCAGATATAAAGTTGCCTTTTGAGTGCACGAGATCTCGTTTGCACAACTCCTGGATATTGTCATTTTGAAAGTAATGATATATTATAAAAATGTCCGTTATCTTTTTTCTGTTCTCTCTAACACTGCTTACACTGTATATCTCACTAGAATTTAAACCTTACTGAAGGATTTTATAATGGTTGTTGTTATTATTATTATTGTCACTATTCTAATAATTAACTTGAAACTGAAAACGGTAGCAATGCAAGCGTTGTGTAGTGCTGATGTTAGTGTGGAGCGGCAGTGTTTTACCTCATCTGTCTTATGAATGTTGAATCATCAGCGATCGATCTCTCCTCTGTCCCGGGCCAGTACTGTATTCTCTATCTGCTTGACTTCTTCTCTGATTTTCTTTGGTCTCAGATTATCTGTACACCAGAGCTTTACACTTTCTCTCTTACTCTGGCAATCTGTTGTTCCTTTACATTTTGTATGTGAATGAAAAGGAAGAGACAACATGTCACTTTTTTTAATTAAAATTGTTCCAGCACAACTCCAAGTGTTTGTGGTTTTATTACAATGACATGATGTTTGTGTTCATCTCAGTGGATCAACATGAAGACTAAACTCTCTCTCAGGGTTTGCTTCATCAACTGTTTTTGTTTCACTTTCATTTTTTCAGCAAATCTGAAAAAAACACAGGAATATAAAGCAAATGTGTGTGGAAACTGTATCCCAGAACTTTTTAGCTGCTTTCATGCAGCACTGTTTGATTTATAAAGCATTTCACTGTCCATAGAAGTACATTAACTATATTTTGACATAATAGGACGTTACCAAGCTCTTGTGTCTGTTGCTCAGGTTCTGTGTGAGTCTGACAGGAAGGTGGATCATTCTGTATGTTCTCTTCTGTTATGAGACTGTCTGTGGATTGACAACAGGAGCTTGAAGGGTTTGGTACATCTTCATTCAGTAAAGAGCTCCATCTAGTGGAAAGACACTCAAACAACGCCAGGACGTTCACTTCTGAAATATCCTGAACTGTCTGAGAAAGATGGTCAGAGAGAATGTTATTGAAATACAATATATATCATGTATTTATAACTTGTAATTTATATTTCAAGTTATAAATTTAGTCTTGAACACCCGTGTGGAAATCAGTCTCTGATTGGCTGTTTGGTAAAGCCCCTCCCTCATTTCAAATTTTGTAGAACAGCAGTGAGACAGGCTTAATATCCTTAACTACAACTTAAACCACTAAAAAACATTTTCGTTGCTTGAAATAAACATCAACTGAAATAAAATTAAATGGAAAATATAAAAATAAACTAATTCAAAATATTGGTTACACTTTATTTTGTTTACAGTACGTGTATTTACAGTGTACTTAGAAAGTATTAATAATATAAGGTAACTACAAAGGGGGATTTAGGGGGAAGTTCAGGGTAATAACCCAGTTGTAATTCCTATAAGTACATATGAAGACTTCAGATGCAAAAGCCTGTAAGTGCCGTCTGAAATTTTCTTCTAAAATAAGCATTTTTATCAAGCATGTATGTTTAGGTTCAGTAATTCCACTTTAATGGCAATTAATAGGTCCTTTTCATTGCCATTAAAGTGAAATAACTGAACATAAACATACAAGCTTGATAATGCTTATTTTAGAAGAAAAGTTCAAATGGCACTTAGAGGCTTTTGCATCTGAAGTCTTCATATGTACATGCGGAACAACTGTAAAATAAAGTGCTACTAAAATATTAATAAAGACTACAATACCTATATCGGTGATAATATAACAAAAATAACAGTGCGATGGTATTAATATCACTTTATACACTACTGGTCAAAAGTTTTTGAATGGTAAGATTTTTTTAATGTTTTTGAAAGAAGTCTCTTCTGCTCACCAAGGCTTCATTTATTTAATCAAATATACAGCAAAAACAGCAATTATTGTGAAATATTAAAAACAACATTTTAAAATAACTTTTTTTTATTTGAATATCTTTTAAAATGTAATTTATTCCTGTGATCAAAGCTGAATTTTCAGCATCATTACTCCAGTCTTCAGTGTCACATGATCCTTCAGAAATCACGATTTGCTGCTCAGGAAACATTTATGATTATTATCAATGTTGAAAACAGTACAATTTTTTTTCAGGATTCCTTGATGAATAGAAAGTTCAAAAGAACAGCATTTATCTGAAATAGAAATCTCTTATAACATCACTACCGTTCAAAAGTTTGGGGTCAGTAAGGTTTTTTTTTTTTTTTTTTGGAAAGAAATTAAAGAATTTAATACTTTTATTCTGGATGCATTAAATTGATCAAAAGTGACAGAGTAGACATTTATAATGTTACAAAAGATATTTTAGATAAATGCTGTTCTTTTGAACTTTCTATTCATCAAATTTTTCTGAAAAAAAATTGTACACAACTATTTTCAACATTGATAATAATAATAAAATGTTTCTTGAGCAGCATGTGTGTGTGAGAGATTAAATTTGATCCGCACTGTACTATCATGTCTCTGGACCAGAGCAGACTGTGTGTGTGCTGCTGTTCATGTGACACTGACATGAAACTAGACTTCATTTGCCTCAATGGAAAGCATAGTTACACTGTCTGAATCATTCCTATCCCCTATATAGTGCACTATGTGCCATTCACCATGCAGAAAATAGTAAATGTATGAACAATTGACGAATTTCAGCTACAGCTTCAGCATCTATTTATAGTGTAGGGGGCGGGACGCTTCAGATTCTAGAGAGCATTTGATTGGACAGAATATCTGATGAGCAGCTGGTGCAGTGATGTCATCAAAATCATTGATCCGTTTTGGCAGAAGTAAGAGACTCTAAGTTTTAAATGCTTATATCTTCTAAATGTGAATTTTGTCAATGTTTTGGAGCATACTAGCTTATAGATAACAGTAAGGCTAACATATTCATACTAAAAGCCAAAACACTTCAATTATGATTTCATGGGGACTTTAAAATGCAAAACCTGAAAAACTGGTTAGTGACGGATGAAAATAACCAGCGTTTTAACTTTCGATTAGGATTCAGTAGAACTGCTGCTCCAACTGGGCTCAAATAATTCTGGGTGATAGGACAATACAAGCCAAGGTGAGCTACAGTCTAAAATAAAAACTTTTTCCTCTTTGCTGTCTTCAGATCTTCCAGAAGTCTCATTTCTGTGAGTTTTAATGCTGGGTGACGGCGACTCTTCCTGACTCTATAATCATTAATATGTAATTTAGGTGCTAGTTATTCAGTAATTGCATAAAACACACATTTGTAACAAAATATGGGCTGAAATAAGTCTGTTGGTTAAATGTCTGTGTAACATCCAGTAAAGTGAGTTTTATTGCACTGCTCTGATTGGCTGTCAGGAGTGCAGGTGTATAATAATATCATGTTATTCAGTACATACTCCTCTCTGGTGCAGTTTCATGGTGAGATCCCATTCGAAACAACCCTGTCGTGAGTCGTAGCGAGTCCCCAGATGCTGCCGAACACGGGCGTCCCAGATCTTACGCACACTTGCTGGAACTGACGGCGGCCGTTCCCACAGTTTAACCCTCTATGGGATGAATAATGAAATCACAGATTGAAAAAAATAATGACTTTATGTTTTACAAATAATTATTAAAGCAACAACATAGAAATGTTGGCGCTAGTGGTTGATAAACAGAACTGCATGCATCTTGCAAAAGCACATTGTAGCTGGAGCTACTTCTCTCTGTTTATGTATATGACGAGTCAGGCAGGTACTGGGATACTCTGCAGTGGTGCAGACCCGACCAGCCTAAAATAGTCTGAATATAAACACTTATTATAGGTGTACCGTAGTGATTCAGGATAAGACAAAAACACAGTTTGGAAAATGGATTCATGATGTACTTGCTCTTTATATAAATTTTGTAAGTTTTGAACACAGAAAAGTTACACGGTGTTGCATTACAGCTAAATTAATTTTCCAAAATAAATTTTCGACCTTTGACCTTTTTTTTAGGGTTTCGTCATTTATAACTGACATTGTCCTATTAGGGTAAATAAATTTTGGCAAATTTGGCAATATTGCACACACACAATGCATTTTCACTATCTGAAAAGTAGTGAAAAAGTCTTAGTGTTTCAAAAACATTAAAAAGCTTTATTAACATTCCATTTAATCTTGTGCTGCTATATTACATTTGGAACTCACATGTGAAAATGTCAAAAGCTTGACACAAATTGAGAATTGGAAAATCAAAAAAAAAAAAAATTAAAACAATCTTAACATTGTTTCTTTCTTGGAATTCCAAATCAATGATTGTAGCACGAGTGAAAAGCAACAATACTCTTCTTTTTCAGTGTTGCCCACACTTTCCACATGTAACTCGATCTTGACCTGTTTAGTCATCATTTTTGGAGCATCCCTGGTTGTCAGTGTAATGAGGCCAACAGGCAGTGGCATCTTTCCTGTTTTCTGGTTGAAGTATGGATCACATCTTGCAAAGGATAATGTATCCAAATACCTTACTTCCACAATATATGACTTATATTTTTCATCTCTGCCATCATTACCACTGCTTCCAGGGCCGTCCCAAACATGGGGCGGGGCCCAGTGCGAGGTAGCAGAAGTGGGCCCCCTGCAGTCCGTTCGCAATTGCATTCCGGAGGGGGATCCCCACTCACTCCGTTCACTGTGGGGACCCCCTCAAGCACGAGGCCAAGGTGCGATCGTATTAGTTGCACTGCCCTAAGGACGGTCCTGACTGCTTCTATCCTCCTTGATCTTCATCTTCTTCCTTTCTTACTACGATCTTATTTTCTGATGCACTGCCATCACTATCATCAGTACTCTCTGAAAAAGGTTCAGCTTTCCCCCTGTCTTCTATAAAACTTACTAACATAAACCTAAAACACAGGCAAAAAGGCTATTATGCTGTCTGCCAGTAATGAACAATAGTGCAGCTATACAGAAAATATCTATCCCCTAAAAGGACTTTGTCATTTATGCATAACACACATTTTGGCTGAAGGGCATGTCATATGATAATACTAAAATATAATTTTTTTTTGGTTGAATACTATTATTGTATTTTAAATGTGAATTTCTCTGCGTTATTTATAAATGACGAGGCACCATAGAGGGTTAAAGATCCAGACCAGCTCATCTCTCTCCTTAAACTGTGATGAAACAGCAGAGGAGTGGATGTCACTATTTGACATTATTATGACATTCAGTATAAACACACATGTATTAATGCATGCTGGACCTTCAGAAGGCTTGTATCAAGGCAAGGATGTGTGTGTGAGTCAGAGGACAGAGTGTGTGTGATGGAGAGAGAGAGTTGAGCCGCGGCGTGTTTTAAAGTCTCTTCCGTCTCTTTACGAATCTCAGAGTTTCCAAACACCTCCAGAAACACTTCTGTCTTTTCTGAAAAATACGACACAGATAGATCTGAGTATACAAACATGAATGGAATGTATGACATCAGTGTACAAGCCAAGGCATTATTTCCTTCATCTTCCTACACCTGTCCTAAACTTGAAACAACAGGAAATATCTAAATATAAAATAAAATAATAGTTTATTATATTTAATTGTTTTATATTTAAAAATATTTTTATATGTTTACATATTTTAAAAAAGATTTATTTTATTTTTGCAATTTTACATTTTTGCATGGGAGGAGAGGGATATTGGTCTCTTTATTTACAATTTAAAAGAATTTTAAAAAATGAAGTATTAAAAGGGATTTAAGGAAATAAAGAAAAGAAATAAGAATGGTAAAAATTCCAGGTCTATTGTAATTATGAAGTAAACTATTCTGACATGCCAGAATATTTTGAAATGGGCAATTACAAGATTTTATCCATAGAAAGCTGTGCTTTTGGCAAGCATACCAGCCAGTAGATCTGAACATATAAGTAGCATGTCAGAGAACTTCATTTCAAGGTTAAGCTATTATGGTAAATGCAAAACCTGAAAAATAGTAGTGACAGATGAAAATAACTTTAGGATTAGGATTCAGTAGAACTGCTGCTCCAACTGGGCTCAAATAATTCTGGGTGATAGGACAATACAAGCCAAGGTGAGCTACAGTCTAAAATAAAAACTTTTTCCTCTTTGCTGTCTTCAGATCTTCCAGAAGTCTCTTATTTCTGTGAGTTTTAATGCTGGGTGACGGCGACTCTTCCTGACTCTTCTCCGAGAGAAGAATCTTTCTTAACACTTACTTTTATAGGGTACAAATTGAATATTTGGTGTAATAAATGTACCAAGTTCATAAGGATTCATGGAGGAGTTTTAAGTAATCTAGCAATTTCGAGGTTATTTCTGAAAAGTCACTAGAGGCGAAAGTAAAACGAGAGAAAAAATAGAATCTTTTCGTCTGTTCTTCGGATCAGTTCGAAAGGCAGCGTTGATGTTTTGTGGATTTCGTATAAACACATCAATAACGCACTGAGTGAGCGTGTCGGTCCGGCGCCTTCATTATTTGTATTTATCATATAAGCCAGTGAGTTCGCATGCTGTCTATCTGTTCTCCCAGTAGGGGGCAGTAACATTTTAATTTAACTTAATTTAGGTTTATGCGTTTGTGTGAAATATGTGACTTTCTTTGTTGCTTTAAAAAAAAAAAAAAAAAATGTTGCCTATTATGTTTACATCTAGCTTGAAGTAGGCCTAACTGTTTTAAATACTTAAAGTATTGCAATTATTGCTTAACTCAAAGACTATTTTGCTCATTTGTCTCACATTTTGATTTTCCCATATGTCCATTATTGCTAATTTATTTATTTATATTGACAGTATTTGAATTTGATTGATTTTCCGCTCATCTCAAATTCATTTTTGCTATAGCCTCCTAGCCTCCTAGACCCAGAAAAAATTATTATTGAATTCAATATTTTATCTATTTCATGTCATTACATTGATTATAGCATAAGAAAAAAAATTGGGGAAAAACATTTTTGAAAAAAAAAAAAAAATTGAATTCATGTTATGCTATATCTCTCCTCTGTAGTGGACATCAGGACTCAGTTGTTTAAAAAGACATGTATAAGACATGTATAAGCCAAAACAATGGATTTTATTTCACTCACCAATCAATTTTTAGGTTTCAGGATTTTTTAAACCAAACTTTGTATAAAGATGATTCTTAACTATGTTATGAAAGATATAATGGAATGAATTACTATACCATTTTACTTTATGCAATATGTGGGTAAAATGGCCATACATGGATTTTCCCATTTAATACAATACACTGTATCTAATTTGCATATTAATGTGTTCTTGGGGCAACATGTAATGAAAAAAGAAGTGTACTAATGGGAGTAATAATCTGCAACATTTTAATAATAATATCTAATATTTCATAGGAATATTGATTTCTAATTTCTTTCCCTATTCAATTGTTGTGTCTCCCAGAATGCCTGATAAACATGAGTCCTGATGTCCTCTACAGTGGACATGTGTGAAATCAATACCTTGTTTTGTAACAAAGTCATATTTAGTCCGATTTAAATGATAAATACAAAATATCATATTTCCATAAGAGTGCTATATTTGATCACTAAATTAATGTCAGTAATTTTCAAAGACCAATTGTCATTGTGAAACAAAATATGGGCTGAAATAAGTCTGTTGGTAAATGTCTGTGTAACATCCAGTAAAGTGAGTTTTATTGCACTGCTCTGATTGGCTGTCAGGAGTGCAGGTGTATAATAATGTCATGTTATTCAGTACATACTCCTCTCTGGTGCAGTTTCATAGTGAGATCCCAGTCGAAACACCCCTGTCGTGAGTCGTAGCGAGTCCCCAGATGCTGCCGAACACGGGCGTCCCAGACCTTACGCACACTTGCTGGAACTGACGGCGGCCGTTCCCACAGTTTAACCCTCTATGGGATGAATAATGAAATCACAGATTGAAAAAAATAATGACTTTATGTTTTACAAATAATTATTAAAGCAACAACATAGAAATGTTGGCGCTAGTGGTTGATAAACAGAACTGCATGCATCTTGCGAAAGCACATTGTAGCTGGAGCTACTTCTCTCTGTTTATGTATATGATGAGTCAGGCAGGTACTGGGATACTCTGCAGTGGTGCAGACCCGACCAGCCTAAAATAGTCTGAATATAAACACTTATTATAGGTGTACCGTAGTGATTCAGGATAAGACAAAAACACAGTTTGGAAAATGGATTCATGATGTACTTGCTCATTATATAAATTTTGTAAATTTTGAACACAAAAAATTTACACGGTGTTGCATTACAGCTAAATTAATTTTCCAAAATAAATTTTCGACATCTGACCTTTGACCTTTTTTTAGGGTTTCGTCATTTATAACTGACATTGTCCTATTAGGGTAAATAAATTTTGGCAAATTTGGCAATACTGCACACACATTCAAATGCATTTTCACTATCTGAAAAGTAGTGAAAAAGTCTTAGTGTTTCAAAAACATTAAAAAGCTTTATTAACATTCCATTTAATCTTGTGCTGCTATATTAGATTTGGAACTCACATGTGAAAATGTCAAAAACTTGACACAAATTGAGATGCAATTTCACTGCCTGGAAAATCAAAAAAAAAAAAAAAAAAAAAAAGTAAAACAATCTTAACATTGTTTCTTTCTTGGAATTCCAAATCAATGATTGTAGCACGAGTGAAAAGCAACAATACTCTTCTTTTTCAGTGTTGCCCACACTTTCCACATGTAACTCGATCTTGACCTGTTTAGTCATCATTTTTGGAGCATCCCTGGTTGTCAGTGTAATGAGGCCAACAGGCAGTGGCATCTTTCCTGTTTTCTGGTTGAAGTATGGATCACATCTTGCAAAGGATAATGTATCCAAATACCTCACTTCCACAATATATGACTTATATTTTTCATCTCTGCCATCATTACCACTGCTTCCAGGGCCGTCCCAAACATGGGGCGGGGCCCAGTGCGAGGTAGCAGAAGTGGGCCCCCTGCAGTCCGTTCGCAATTGCATTCCGGAGGGGGATCCCCACTCACTCCGTTCACTGTGGGGACCCCCTCAAGCACGAGGCCAAGGTGCGATCGTACCAGTTGCACTGCCCTAAGGACGGTCCTGACTGCTTCTATCCTCCTTGATCTTCATCTTCTTCCTTTCTTACTACGACCTTATTTTCTGATGCACTGCCATCACTATCATCAGTACTCTCTGAAAAAGGTTCAGCTTTCCCCCTCTGTCTTCTATAAAACTTACTAACATAAACCTAAAACACAGGCAAAAAGGCTATTATGCTGTCTGCCAGTAATGAACAATAGTGCAGCTATACAGAAAATATCTATCCCCTAAAAGGACTTTGTCATTTATGCATAACACACATTTTGGCTGAAGGGCATGTCATATGATAATACTAAAATATAATTTTTTTTTGGTTGAATACTATTATTGTATTTTAAATGTGAATTTCTCTGGCGTTATTTATAAATGACGAGGCACCATAGAGGGTTAAAGATCCAGACCAGCTCATCTCTCTCCTTAAACTGTGATGAAACAGCAGAGGAGTGGATGTCACTATTTGACATTATTATGACATTCAGTATAAACACACATGTATTAATGCATGCTGGACCTTCAGAAGGCTTGTATCAAGGCAAGGATGTGTGTGTGAGTCAGAGGACAGAGTGTGTGTGATGGAGAGAGAGAGTTGAGCCATGGCGTGTTTTAAAGTCTCTTCCGTCTCTTTGCGAATCTCAGAGTTTCCAAACACCTCCAGAAACACTTCTGTCTTTTCTGAAAAATACGACACAGATAGATCTGAGTATACAAACATGAATGGAATGTATGACATCAGTGTACAAGCCAAGGCATTATTTCCTTCATCTTCCTACACCTGTCCTAAACTTGAAACAACAGGAAATATCTAAATATAAAATAAAATAATAGTTTATTATATTTAATTGTTTTATATTTAAAAATATTTTTATATGTTTACATATTTTAAAAAAGATTTATTTTATTTTTTGCAATTTTACATTTTTGCATGGGAGGAGAGGGGATATTGGTCTCTTTATTTACAATTTAAAAGAATTTTAAAAAATGAAGTATTAAAAGGGATTTAAGGAAATAAAGAAAAGAAATAAGAACGGTAAAAATTCCAGGTCTATTGTAGTTATGAAGTAAACTATTCTGACATGCCAGAATATTTTGAAATGGGCAATTACAAGATTTTATCCATAGAAAGCTGTGCTTTTGGCAAGCATACCAGCCAGTAGATCTGAACATATAAGTAGCATGTCAGAGAACTTCATTTCAAGGTTCAGCTATTATGGTAAATGCAAAACCTGAAAAACTGGTTAGTGACGGATGAAAATAACCAGCGTTTTAACTTTCGATTAGGATTCAGTAGAACTGCTGCTCCAACTGGGCTCAAATAATTCTGGGTGATAGGACAATACAAGCCAAGGTGAGCTACAGTCTAAAATAAAAACTTTTTCCTCTTTGCTGTCTTCAGATCTTCCAGAAGTCTCTTATTTCTGTGAGTTTTAATGCTGGGTGACTGCGACTCTTCCTGACTCTTCTCCGAGAGAAGAATCTTTCTTAACACTTACTTTTATAGGGTACAAATTGAATATTTGGTGTAATAAATGTACCAAGTTCATAAGGATTCATGGAGGAGTTTTAAGTAATCTAGCAATTTCGAGGTTATTTCTGAAAAGTCACTAGAGGCGAAAGTAAAACGAGAGAAAAAATAGAATCTTTTCGTCTGTTCTTCGGATCAGTTCGAAAGGCAGCGTTGATGTTTTGTGGATTTCGTATAAACACATCAATAACGCACTGAGTGAGCGTGTCGGTCCGGCGCCTTCATTATTTGTATTTATCATATAAGCCAGTGAGTTCGCATGCTGTCTATCTGTTCTCCCAGTAGGGGGCAGTAACATTTTAATTTAACTTAATTTAGGTTTATGCGTTTGTGTGAAATATGTGACTTTCTTTGTTGCTTTAAAAAAAAAAAAAAAAAATGTTGCCTATTATGTTTACATCTAGCTTGAAGTAGGCCTAACTGTTTTAAATACTTAAAGTATTGCAATTATTGCTTAACTCAAAGACTATTTTGCTCATTTGTCTCACATTTTGATTTTCCCATATGTCCATTATTGCTAATTTATTTATTTATATTGACAGTATTTGAATTTGATTGATTTTCCGCTCATCTCAAATTCATTTTTGCTATAGCCTCCTAGCCTCCTAGACCCAGAAAAAATTATTATTGAATTCAATATTTTATCTATTTCATGTCATTACATTGATTAGAGCATAAGAAAAAAAATTGGGGAAAAACATTTTTGAAAAAAAAAAAAATTTAATTCATGTTATGCTATATCTCTCCTCTGTAGTGGACATCAGGACTCAGTTGTTTAAAAAGACATGTATAAGACATGTATAAGCCAAAACAATGGATTTTATTTCATTCACCAATCAGTTTTTAGGTTTCAGGATTTTTTAAACCAAACTTTGTATAAATATGATTCTCAACTATGTTATGAAAGATATAATGGAATGAATTACATTTACATTTATGCATTTGGCAGACGCTTTTATCCAAAGCGACTTACATTGCATTATACTATACATTTGTATCTGAGTATGTGCAATCCCTGGGATCGAACCCATGACCTTGGCATTGCTAGTGCCATGCTCTAACTACTGAGGTACAGGAAAGCTCAGTGGTTAGCTGAATTACTATACCATTTTACTTTATGCAATATGTGGGTAAAATGGCCATACATGGATTTTCCCATTCAATACAATGTATCTATACACTGTATCTAATTTGCATATTAATGTGTTCTTGGGGCAACATGTAATGAAAAAAGAAGTGTACTAATGGGAGTAATAATCTGCAACATTTTAATAATAATATCTAATATTTCATAGGAATATTGATTTCTAATTTCTTTCCCTATTCAATTGTTGTGTCTCCCAGAATGCCTGATAAACATGAGTCCTGATGTCCTCTACAGTGGACATGTGTGAAATCAATACCTTGTTTTGTAACAAAGTCATATTTAGTCCGATTTAAATGATAAATACAAAATATCATATTTCCATAAGAGTGCTATATTTGATCACTAAATTAATGTCAGTAATTTTCAAAGACCAATTGTCATTGTGAAACTGCCAAACATTTTTGTAAAGCCCTGAATGTGTTCTTTACAATTTCAGAGAAATCCACTAAAATATAATGTCCACTGCAGAGGACAAAAATCTATTCCTGAGTACCAGGGTAGGATACTACATCAAAAAAACATATTCATGGAAACATTTATTGTCATTGTTTTCTAGGCTTATGGTGGATTTCCTGCCTTAGAGTTCCAGAAATATTAAAAATGGCTGAAGCTGAAGAAGTTTCTGAAACTAAGCCAGGCAAGTAAAAAAAAATGATCTGTGACTGTAATGATTTGACTGTTTTTTTTTTTTTTTATTACTGCACATTAAACATTATAACAAAAATGACACAGGAATAATGTTTAACTGTTTCTATTTTTCTCTTCCTCAGAGTTGTCTCTTGTTTGCCAGTCTGACATTGTATTTTGTGAACCTGGAGATGATGTCGTTCTGTCATGTCATCTTGAGCCGGCCATCAGCGCTGCTTCAATGGAGATCAAGTGGTGGAATAAGGAGGATCTGGTCTGTCATTATAAGGATGGACAGATAACCATGAGCAAAGACTTTGAGGGTCGAGTGAATCTTTCATTGGAAGATATACACAATGGAAATGTGTCTTTGACTCTCAGAGATGTCAGAAGATCACAGAAGGGCCTCTATATTTGTGAAGTCATCCATGAACTTCAAACATTAAAAGATACTGTTTTTTTCCATGTCACCTGTAAGTAGCCTATTCTCCAGGTTTTATTTTCTTACTAGTAAATAACATTTATATCACTGTGATCAATGGGTATCATTCATGCCTTTGACAATAAATTTCTTTCTCCAGCTGAAGACTTCAGTATTTTGGTTCCTAATGACACAGTATCTGCTGACCCTGGATCAGACATCATCTTACCTGTTCATCTCTCACCTGAAACCAGTGCTGTGTCCATGACAGTCAGATGGTTTAGAGAGACAGAGCTCATTTATCAATATATGAACGGGCAGGAGAAAACAAATGATAGCTATGAGCACCGACTGAGTCTGTCCATCCAGGAGCTGGAGAGAGGAAATCTGTCTCTGACTTTGAGAAATTTTCAGCAATCAGATTCAGGAAAATACACATGTAAAGTTTTTCATGATGGATGTCTGCAGACAGTTCACCTACAAGTGAGAGGTAAAATAATAAAACTGCATCTGCTTCTCTACTTCTCGGTAGTTCACTGAATGGTCATTTTCCTCATTGAGTGATCATATATTTTGATTAATAGGTTTTAAAATATATTTGAGTGTTGTGTATTGCAACATACTGGTGCTACTTTCATGTCTTCATCTCTCTGTCGTTTTATACCAAGTTGGCACATTAAACATTTAAAAGATAACGGGCATGTAGATATTATTTTTCATTTTCATTCAAATACAGCTGCTATGAAATAGTTATAGGTTCACATTGATATTTGGTTCATATTTGGACTCAGAGGTGCTAAACAGTGTGTTAAAATGATTATTCATGATTCCTACCAACAATTCTCTCACAATTTGAGCCTGATGAATCTTAACATTGTCATCCTGGAATCAACATCAGGGGATGAGCATCAGCATCATTTCAACCAGGGGACTAGGGGGCCTCAACAAACTTCCAAGAGGACTTAAAAATAATTTAAAATAAAGTTGACATCCACTGATGTAAAGTCCCCACCATTATAGAAAAACAAGTGTGTGTCTGTGTGTGTGTGCGTGTGTGGTTAAATCATATCTGAAAGTAAAGGTTGTTCAGAGAATCCTTCTACATTACTGTAACTGCAATGAAATTATAATTATTTTTCTATGATTAGAAGAAACAGAGAAAAATAACAAAAAAATTAACTGACACAATTCTCTCAATATCTTGTGATTTCCTGCAGTGGAACAAATGAATACGATGTTGGAGCAGATACAGAAACCGCTGAGTGTACAACATCCAAGAAAACAATTCCTGCAAAAATTGCAAGCACGAGTGCATATGAGCGAAGGGGAGTTGTTCCATCGTCTACGCCAGCAGTTCTTTCAACTAGATTTCAGAATGCTCCCCCCAAACGCATACAGCCTAAGTGAATGCTCCACTCATGTACCACTCATCACTTCAAATGCTCATATTCTTGATTGTTTTACTGTAACAGAAATGATATGGAAATTATGTACATATTATGTGCAGATTTGCAATAGAATGACATGCTAAATTAAGTGTCTTAATGTGATTGTCTGCAGTGGGTGATGATGATGAGACAGCAAGGACACGAGAAACAGAAGACGAGGAAGGTGGGGGTAAATGATGAATGCAGTTGTTGTCATGTTGTTATAATAGAAATAAATCTTGTAATTTTCTATAACTATAGAAAATATACTAAAATCTGTCTTAGTCTTATGGTCCACATTAAAGGCAAGTATTTGCTACAGTAGTACCTCCCAGGAAACTTTGGTGTATCTGTTTGTTTTAGATGAAGAGATGACTTACTGTACCATTACAGGTGCATTTGGTTTTTTATTTTGCATGTCATGTTTCTTTGCTTGTGTGTCAATGTTGCAAAAAATCACAAATCTCAAAATTGACAGGTGCCTGAAAAAACAGTGTTTTTGCCTGTAGTGTCTCCCCTTAACTGACAAAAGTACAAAGAAAATATTTCCAATGTTTTCACTGAACAACTTTATTGTATTTTGTAAGTATAAACAAATTTTGATTTTGATGGCTGGAACACACTCCAAAAAAGTTGCGACTGAGGCATGTTTACCACTGTGTCACATCACCTTTCCTTTTAATTACAATTTTTAATCATTTGGGAATTGAGGATAATAATTGTTCCAGTTTTGCAAGTGGAATTTTTATCCAATCTCGCCTGATACAGTACATCTGCTCAACAGTCTGTGGTCATCATTGTCTGATTCTCCTTTTCATGATGGGCCATACATTTTCAATAAGAGTCAGATCTGGACTGCAGGCAGGCAGACACATCCACTCTACGGCGTCGAGTGTCTAGAAACCACTCTGATGTATCACATGCAGAATGAGGACTGGCATTGTCTTGCTTCCCAGTAAAGATGTCATCTTAATGGCAGTTTATGTCTCTGTACAATCCAAATATACATCTCAACGTCAATGGTACCTGCACCCATACCATGACAGATGTTTTCTTTTGCACCTGTCGCTAATGAAAGTCTGTATGGTCCCTTTCGTTTTTGGGACTGAAAACTCGATGTCCGTTTTTTCCAAAAACAAGCTTAAACATGGACTTATCTGACCACAGCACACATTTCCACTGTCTTTTAGACCATCTGAGATGAGCTCGGGCCCAGAGAACTCAGCAGCATATCTGAATTGAACAAATGTATAGCTTTCTCCTTGTGTAACAGAGATTTGAGTTGCATTTCTTGCTGCAGCGTCAGACTGTTAAGTGACAACTGTTTTCCAAAGTACCATGTCCATGTGGCTATATTTAACAAAGTAGCATGATGGTTTCTCATGCAGTGCCATCTGAGGGCTCAAAGGTCATGCACATTCAGCTGAGGTGTCCTACCTTGAACTATACAGACTGAGATTTCTCTGGATTCCCTGAATCTTTTTACAAAATTATGTATGGTAGATGGAGAAAATCTTGCATTGAGAAATTTGATTTTTTAATTGTTTGACAATTCCCTCTTGACATTTGGCACAAAGTGAAGAGCCATGACCCATCTTTGCTTGCAAAGACTGAGAAGCTCTTTTACACCCAAACACGATACCCTCACCTATTACCAATTCACCTGCTAATTGTGGACTGTTAAAAAAAACATTTTAACTTGGATATTATATAATCTTTTCACTCTTATTTTGCCTCTGTCCCAACTTTTTTGGAGTGTGTTGCAGCCATCAAAATCAAAATTTGTTTATATTTACAAAATACAATTATGTTGGTCAATGAAAACATTCGAAATCTTTTCTTTGCACTTTTGTCAGATAAAAAAAGATTCAAGAGAATTAACAAATCACAGATTGTGGTTTTTATTGCATTTTCCTAAATGTCCCAACTTTTCTGGAATTGGGGTTGTATATCACAGGTACAAGAAGAAACAACATCACAAACAGTCTTATTACTAACAGGAGACAAAAACCAGAGGCCAGAAGACAGAACACAATAGAGATGAGCAAGTACAGCAAAATAAATAAATAATAATAATAATAATAATAATAATTATTATTATTATTATTAAAAGATAATAAAAAAATAAAAAAATATATATAATAAAAAATAAAATATATATATATATATATATATATATATATGTATATATATATATATATATATATATCATTAAACATCTTTTACCACTAATTACTACCGATTTACCGAGGCTAAATATGTTACCAGAAAAATCGTATAATCTTTGTTTGGTTAACTGATGAATCTTAACATTGTCATCCTGGAATCAACATCAGGGGATGAGCATCAGCATCATTTCAACCAGGGGACTAGGGGGCCTCAACAAACTTCCAAGAGGACTTAAAATAATTTAAAATAAAGTTGACATCCACTGATGTAAAGTCCCCACCATTATAGAAAAACAAGTACAATGTTGCAGCAGAAACAGCAGATACAGGAACTGCTGAGTCTTCAACTATATGTCAGAATGCTCCTCTCAATCACATACAGCCTAAGTGAATGCTCCACTCATGAACCGCTCATGCTCACCGGTACAATGACGTTCGCTCAAATCCCACTCCGACATGAAATTTCGTACCTATGTACTGTACTATACTTGTTAGAGGCTATACTATAGCCTTTTTTGATGTTTTTTTTAAGGCTTTTTAATCACAATAACAATAATTAGTTGAACAGGAGAAGTTGGTATATTAAAATATTGTGCATTTAGTAAATAAATGGACTATCAGAGTTTTGCTCCAACCCTAATCAAACACCTGAACAAGCTGATGAAAGTCTTCAGAATAACCAGAAAATTTTAGGCAGGTTTGTTTGATCAAGGTTGGAGCTAAACTTGAAGGTCAGAGTTGAAAACCCCTGGTTTAGAGACTTCTTCTGATTCATTTTGTTTACTTCTTTTCAATTTTAGGTCCTAGACGTAGCGGCAGAACACGCCCATGCTGTAAGATATCACTTCAAATGCTTATATTCTTGATTGTTTTACTGTAACAGAAATGATATGGAAATTATTTACATGTTGTATGCAGATTTGCAATAGAATGACATGCTAAATTAAGTGTCTTAATGTGATTTAAAATATTTCCAATGTTTTCACTGAACAACTTTATTGTATTTTGTAAGTATAAACAAATTTTGATTTTGATGGCTGGAACACACTCCAAACAAGTTGCGACTGAGGCATGTTTACCACTGTGTCACATCACCTTTCCTTTTAATTACAATTTTTAATCATTTGGGAATTGAGGATAATAATTGCTCCAATTTTGCAAGTGGAATTTTTATCCAATCTCGCCTGATACAGTACATCTGCTCAACAGTCTGTGGTCATCATTGTCTGATTCTCCTTTTCATGATGGGCCATACATTTTCAATAAGAGTCAGATCTGGACTGCAGGCAGGCAGACACATCCACTCTACGGTGTCGAGTGTCTAGAAACCACTCTGATGTATCACATGCAGAATGAGGACTGGCATTGTCTTGCTTCCCAGTAAAGATGTCATCTTAATGGCAGTTTATGTCTCTGTACAATCCAAATATACATCTCAACGTCAATGGTACCTGCACCCATACCATGACAGATGTTTTCTTTTGTTTTCTTTGTCGCTAATGAAAGTCTGTATGGTCCCTTTCGTTTTTGGGACTGAAAACTCGATGTCCGTTTTTTCCAAAAACAAGCTTAAACATGGACTTATCTGACCACAGCACACATTTCCACTGTCTTTTAGACCATCTGAGATGAGCTCGGGCCCAGAGAACTCAGCAGCATCTCTGAATTGAACAGATGTATAGCTTTCTCCTTGTGTAACAGAGATTTGAGTTGCATTTCTTGCTGCAGCGTCAGACTGTTAAGTGACAACTGTTTTCCAAAGTACCATGTCCATGTGGCTATATTTAACAAAGTAGCATGATGGTTTCTCATGCAGTGCCATCTGAGGGCTCAAAGGTCATGCACATTCAGCTGAGGTATCCTACCTTGAACTATACAGACTGAGATTTCTCTGGATTCCCTGAATCTTTTTACAAAATTATGTATGGTAGATGGAGAAAATCTTGCATTGAGAAATTTGACTTTTTAATTGTTTGACAATTCCCTCTTGACATTTGGCACAAAGTGAAGAGCCATGACCCAGCTTTGCTTGCAAGGACTGAGAAGCTCTTTTACACCCAAACACGATACCCTCACCTATTACCAATTCACCTGCTAATTGTGGACTGTTAAAAAAAACATTTTAACTTGGATATTATATAATCTTTTCACTCTTATTTTGCCTCTGTCCCAACTTTTTTGGAGTGTGTTGCAGCCATCAAAATCAAAATTTGTTTATATTTACAAAATACAATTATGTTGGTCAATGAAAACATTGGAAATCTTTCCTTTGCACTTTTGTCAGATAAAAAAAGATTCAAGAGAATTAACAAATCACAGATTGTGGTTTTTATTGCATTTTCCTAAATGTCCCAACTTTTCTGGAATTGGGGTTGTATATCACAGGTACAAGAAGAAACAACATCACACAAAGTCTCATTACTAACAGGAGACAAAAACCAGAGGCCAGAAGACAGAACACAATAGAGATGAGCAAGTACAGCAAAATAAATAAATAAATAATAATAATAAAAAAAAATATATATATATATATATATATATATCATTAAACATCTTTCTTACCACTAATTACTACCGATTTACAGAGGCTAAATATGTTACCAGAAAAATCTTATAATCTTTGTTTGGTTAACTGATGAATCTTAACATTGTCATCCTGGAATCAACATCAGGGGATGAGCATCAGCATCATTTCAACCAGGGGACTAGGGGGCCTCAACAAACTTCCAAGAGGACTTAAAAATAATTTAAAATAAAGTTGACATCCACTGATGTAAAGTCCCCACCATTATAGAAAAACAAGTACAATGTTGCAGCAGAAACAGCAGATACAGGAACTGCTGAGTCTTCAACTATATGTCAGAATGCTCCTCTCAATCACATACAGCCTAAGTGAATGCTCCACTCATGAACCGCTCATGCTCACCGGTACAATGACGTTCGCTCAAATCCCACTCCGACATGAAATTTCGTACCTATGTACTGTACTATACTTGTTAGAGGCTATACTATAGCCTTTTTTGATGTTTTTTTTAAGGCTTTTTAATCACAATAACAATAATTAGTTGAACAGGAGAAGTTGGTATATTAAAATATTGTGCATTTAGTAAATAAATGGACTATCAGAGTTTTGCTCCAACCCTAATCAAACACCTGAACAAGCTGATGAAAGTCTTCAGAATAACCAGAAAATTTTAGGCAGGTTTGTTTGATCAAGGTTGGAGCTAAACTTGAAGGTCAGAGTTGAAAACCCCTGGTTTAGAGACTTCTTCTGATTCATTTTGTTTACTTCTTTTCAATTTTAGGTTCTAGACGTAGCGGCAGAACACGCCCATGCTGTAAGATATCACTTCAAATGCTTATATTCTTGATTGTTTTACTGTAACAGAAATGATATGGAAATTATGTACATGTTGTATGCAAATTTGCAATAGAATGACATGCTAAATTAAGTGTCTTAATGTGATTGTCTGCAGTGGGTGATGATGATGAGACAGCAAGGACACGAGAAACAGAAGACGAGGAAGGTGGGGGTAAATGATGAATGCAGTTGTTGTCATGTTGTTATAATAGAAATAAATCTTGTAATTTTCTATAACTATAGAAAATATACTAAAATCTGTCTTAGTCTTATGGTCCACATTAAAGGCAAGTATTTGCTACAGTAGTACCTCCCAGGAAACTTTGGTGTATCTGTTTGTTTTAGATGAAGAGATGACTTACTGTACCATTACAGCTGCATTTGGTTTTTTATTTTATTTATTTTGCATGTCATGTTTCTTTGCTTCTGTGTCAATGTTGCAGCGGAAAGAGAAAGTGGTGATCAAAACACAAGACAAACAAGAGAAGAGACAACTGTCACTGAGCAAGAGACCCCAGGTACATCACTACAGTTTTAGTAAAGAGCAAGTATCAGAATCAGTGATTTTACCTACAATGGCTATGACACATGCACAAGAGAAGCCTGGAGCAACAATACAAAGGATTCAAGAAAGGAGACAAGAGAGTGAATCCACAAAGCAAAAGAGATCCTCCACACCTATACACCTATACATCCAACCCCAATTCCAGAAAAGTTGGGACATTTTGTAAAATGCAATAAAATTAAGAATCTGTGACCTTTATTTAACTGACAAAAGTACAAAGAAAATATTTCCAATGTTTTAACTGAACAACTTTATTGTATTTTGTAAGTATAAACAAATTTTGATTTTGATGGCTGGAACACACTCCAAAAAAGTTGCGACTGAGGCATGTTTACCACTGTGTCACATCACCTTTCCTTTTAATTACAATTTTTAATCATTTGGGAATTGAGGATAATAATTGTTCCAGTTTTGCAAGTGGAATTTTTATCCAATCTCGCCTGATACAGTACATCTGCTCAACAGTCTGTGGTCATCATTGTCTGATTCTCCTTTTCATGATGGGCCATACATTTTCAATAAGAGTCAGATCTGGACTGCAGGCAGGCAGACACATCCACTCTACGGTGTCGAGTGTCTAGAAACCACTCTGATGTATCACATGCAGAATGAGGACTGGCATTGTCTTGCTTCCCAGTAAAGATGTCATCTTAATGGCAGTTTATGTCTCTGTACAATCCAAATATACATCTCAACGTCAATGGTACCTGCACCCATACCATGACAGATGTTTTCTTTTGCACCTGTCGCTAATGAAAGTCTGTATGGTCCCTTTCGTTTTTGGGACTGAAAACTCGATGTCCGTTTTTTCCAAAAACAAGCTTAAACATGGACTTATCTAACCACAGCACACATTTCCACTGTCTTTTAGACCATCTGAGATGATGAAAAATCTTGCATTGAGAAATTACATTTTTTAATTGTTTGACAATTCCCTCTTGACATTTGGCACAAAGTGAAGAGCCATGACCCATCTTTGCTTGCAAAGACTGAGAAGCTCTTTTACACCCAAACACGATACCCTCACCTATTACCAATTCACCTGCTAATTGTGGACTGTTTAAAAAAAACATTTTAACTTGGATATTATATAATCTTTTCACTCTTATTTTGCCTCTGTCCCAACTTTTTTGGAGTGTGTTGCAGCCATCAAAATCAAAATTTGTTTATATTTACAAAATACAATTATG
The DNA here is from genome assembly GCA_037950665.1 of Hypophthalmichthys nobilis. NCBI lineage: Eukaryota > Metazoa > Chordata > Actinopteri > Cypriniformes > Xenocyprididae > Hypophthalmichthys > Hypophthalmichthys nobilis. The sequence goes on from CM075482.1 coordinate 23,201,812, forward strand.
TTGGTCAATGAAAACATTGGAAATCTTTCCTTTGCACTTTTGTCAGATAAAAAAAGATTCAAGAGAATTAACAAATCACAGATTGTGGTTTTTATTGCATTTTCCTAAATGTCCCAACTTTTCTGGAATTGGGGTTATATATCACAGGTACAAGAAGAAACAACATCACACAAAGTCTCATTACTAACAGGAGACAAAAACCAGAGGCCAGAAGACAGAACACAATAGAGATGAGCAAGTACAGCAAAATAAATAAATAATAATAATAATAATTATTATTATTATTAAAAGATAATAAAAAAAAATATATATATATGTATGTATGTATATATATATATATATCATTAAACATCTTTTTTACCACTAATTACTACCGATTTACCGAGGCTAAATATGTTACCAGAAAAATCTTATAATCTTTGTTTGGTTAACTGATGAATCTTAACATTGTCATCCTGGAATCAACATCAGGGGATGAGCATCAGCATCATTTCAACCAGGGGACTAGGGGGCCTCAACAAACTTCCAAGAGGACTTAAAAATAATTTAAAATAAAGTTGACATCCACTGATGTAAAGTCCCCACCATTATAGAAAAACAAGTACAATGTTGCAGCAGAAACAGCAGATACAGGAACTGCTGAGTCTTCAACTATATGTCAGAATGCTCCTCTCAATCACATACAGCCTAAGTGAATGCTCCACTCATGAACCGCTCATGCTCACCGGTACAATGACGTTCGCTCAAATCCCACTCCGACATGAAATTTCGTACCTATGTACTGTACTATACTTGTTAGAGGCTATACTATAGCCTTTTTTGATGTTTTTTTTAAGGCTTTTTAATCACAATAACAATAATTAGCTGAACAGGAGAAGTTGGTATATTAAAATATTGTGCATTTAGTAAATAAATGGACTATCAGAGTTTTGCTCCAACCCTAATCAAACACCTGAACAAGCTGATGAAAGTCTTCAGAATAACCAGAAAATTTTAGGCAGGTTTGTTTGATCAAGGTTGGAGCTAAACTTGAAGGTCAGAGGTGAAAACCCCTGGTTTAGAGACTTCTTCTGATTCATTTTGTTTACTTCTTTTCAATTTTAGGTCCTACACTTAGACGCAGAGGCAGTATAGACACACCCCCACGCTGTAAGATATCACTTCACATGCTCATATTCTTGATTGTTTTACTGTAACAGAAATGATATGGAAATTATGTACATATTATGTGCAGATTTGCAATAGAATGACATGCTAAATTAAGTGTCTTAATGTGATTGTCTGCAGTGGGTGATGATGATGAGACACCAATGACACCAGAAACAGAAGAGCAGATAGAGGACAGAGAACCAAGAAGGGTAAATGATGAATGCAGTTGTTGTCATGTTGTTATAATAGAAATAAATCTTGTACTTTTCTATAACTATAGAAAATATACTAAAATCTGTCTTAGTCTTATGGTCCACATTAAAGGCAAGTATTTGCTACAGTAGTACCTCCCAGGAAACTTTGGTGTATCTGTTTGTTTTAGATGAAGAGATGACTGTCTTTCTCAATTTTGTGATGTTTGGTTTGGTAATATTTCTGATTTAAGTTTTCTGATTCTAAAAACATGGGAGGCCCATACAGTGATTTCTCATGACACCTATTTTAATGATTTTTTCACTGAAGATCTTTTATTCTGAAGAATGGGTTACAGCAGCTTTACATTTCTGTTTCCATTGAACACTCAAAAAAATAATTTGTTGAATGAACATGATTTAATCATAGCACCCATTATGCATCTAATCAAATCAAGTAAACTTGGACTGTTTTGAATATTTTATATGAACACAATATACATTTGTAGATTTTAATATGTCAGTGCAACTAATTGAATTAAAATGTTTGTATTGTGTTAGTCTAATCAAATAAAATATGTATCTTGTTGTTTCAATTAGATTTGTTTTAGATTAAATTGAATTATTCAAACAATTCTACAATTAATGCTTCTTGTTTAGTCCTGTGATTTACATAAAATTCATGATGAGATGCTGTGTGTTGGCAGTCTAGGTTTCACCCAGGGCTTCATTTCCCAAAAGCATTATAAACCTAAATTGACCTAAAACTCAGTTCAGCCCCTTTGCAAAGCATGATGGGAAGTAAATGTCCTGTTTGATTAACTCCTGGTTGGGTTACTTGATTGAAACATGTTATTTCAATATGAAAACATCAAGTTAAGTCAAAGAGTAATCGTTTCAAGTCAATTTAACATGAAGCAATCACATTTAAACCAGAAACCTGATACAATGGTGTTGAATCAAAATAAATTGTTTAAATAAAGTGAACAGCATCAAAAATCATTTTTTTGAGTGAATGCAACATTAAACTAAATTTTATAATGTTATTACAAAATCTAATCCAAAATAGTTTTTTTTAAAGTACTCCTTTTTACACAAGGACAAATTAAGATAAAACAATATTTATTGTTTATACCTTTTCATAATGTACAGTATATTTTGCAAGTCTGTAATCATTTTTCTGTTCTGCTTACACAAGTATACACAACCTCACTGAAGATTTTTATTATTGTTGATGTTGTTGTTATATTGTTGTTAGTATAATAATAAATGAAACTGAAAACAATGCAAGCGTTGTGTAGTGCTGATGTTAGTGTGGAGCGGCAGTGTTTTACCTCATCTGTCTTATGAATGTTGAATCATCAGCGATCGATCTCTCCTCTGTCCCGGGCCAGTACTGTATTCTCTATCTGCTTGACTTCTTCTCTGATTTTCATTGATCTGTTCACCACAGAGCTTTACACTTTCTCTCTTACTCTGGCAATCTGTCGTTCCTTTACATTTTGTATGTGAATGAAAAGGAAGAGACAACATGTCACTTTTTTAATTAAAATTGTTCCAGCACAACTCCAAGTGTTTGTGGTTTTATTACAATGACATGATGTTTGTGTTTTGCTCATCTCAATGGATCAACGTGAAGATTAAACTCTCTCTCAGGGTTTGCTTTATCATCTGTTCGTTTTTTGTTTTACTTTTAGTTCTCCTTTTTGTTTTGCAATCCTTTCCTTATTGGATATGTTTGCTTTTGTTGTATTTTTATTTTTTGTAGCTTTTTTTTTTGTAGCTTTTTCCTATTACTTTAGTACCCCCAAGTCTTCTCATTTTTGTAAAGATTGTTCTGTTGTCTTGACCTAAGAAATGTATCCGTTTATTTACAGTAATAGTCATTAATGCATGTATTCATTTGATTTGTTTCTTGAATCACCCATCCACTCATGTTTGTGCGTTTGTTGGTCATTTATTTGTTTTAAAGAAAACAAATAAATGTGAGGAAAAGAAAGGAAAAATTCATAACGTTCATTACAAAGTTATTAACAAACATGAGTACATTTATATAATGCTTAAAATCTTTAGTTCATGTACATTCAAGTAGCTAGTAAGTAACTATACATTTTTCTAAATTTTCATATAAATTCATATTTAAATGTTTGTTAAAGTTATGAAGTGTTAGTGTTTGTTTAATCAGATTTCCCATTTAAAACAAATGTGTTCAAAGCTAAAATGGTTAAAAAAAAAAAATGTAATTCATCAAATGCATATGGTTGATGTAGTGCAGAGAACATTTGTAAAGTGTGTATCTGAAACTGCGAGTCCTTCAGTGTTTTTTCTGTGTGAATACTGCATATACGTCACTGCTCTGACTGTGTGTTGCAGTAAATCCTGATTCTTCAGCGATCTCCTTCACTCTGTCAGCAAAACCTGACACTTGCTCTTTTGAAAGATCCAACAGGAAGCTGAACAAGAAAAACAGCTGTGTATCAAAATATTAGCATAATCGCAAATGTAATGACATGGGTATTACACTGGTATTACGACATAAACATGAAATATGAGGACATTTCATGAGTACTTGTATTTAAAATAGCTTTAAAAACATACTAAACAATGTTTTATTAAAAATGTAGTTTCCTGTGATGGGTAGGTTTAGGGGTAGGGGTAGTGTAGGGGGAGAGAATGTACAGTTTGTACAGTATAAAAACCATTACGCCTATGGAATGTCCTCACTTTGATAGCAAAACAAATGTGTGTGTGTGTTTGTGTGTGTGTGTGTGAGATGAAAGACTCACTTTGCTAACTCTATCACCAGAGCAGCATCAGGCGCTGTGATCTCTCTCAGAGAAGAATCGAGCTGATGAACCATACTGAGAAAACAGAGATTGTGTTATCATCAGATAGTTTATGCTGGTCACTTACAAACTCAAATACTGTTTCTGTGAGCTGCATATGAACAGGCTTCACCTGGCTGAACAGAAGATGCTGTTGAACAAGTTCCTGTATTTGTTTTTCAGAGGAAGTTTGTTGAGTGAGTCTGGAGACAGAAAAGACACTTTCACTCCACTCACGTTCAGCAAATCTGGAAAAACAGATTGCTCAGGTTCTGTGTGAGTTTGAGAGGAAGGTGGATCATTCTGTATCTTCTCTTCTGTTATGAGACTGTCTGTGAATTGACAACAGGAACTTGAAGGGTTTGGTACATCTTCATTCAGTAAAGAGCTCCATCTAGTGGAAAGACACTCAAACAACGCCAGGATGTTCACTTCTGAAATATCCTGAGCCGTCTGAGAGAAAAAGGTCAGAAAAATGTAGATCATGAGAAATGTTATTTCAATGCATTATATGACATACAATATATAAAAGCCATAAATATAAGTTATAAGTGTGGTCTTGTACAACTTTTTATGATTTTTATCTATAACTATGATTGGGAGGTAATTAACTAGTTTCATTCACCTTTACATGTTGATTGTTCTGTGTCTTCAGCAGGTCTTTGTTCTCTGTCTCTATCCCAAAGGATAGATACGGACTGGAGACGATGTCGCCCCAATATCCTCGAACAGCGACCCGATCTCCTCTCTGGTACAAACACACACACACAAAGAGTTGTATGGCAGTGTGTCATGGGCTGCGCAACAACTATTATAATAGACAGTCAATCTACTCACATGATTAAACACTCGTGTGGAAAGCAGACTCTGATTGGCTGTTTGGTAAAGCCCCTCCCTCATTTCAAAGGCCACACCGCTTTCCCTCCATTTCACATACTGATGTTTACTAATGACGCCACACTGAGAGAGTGAAATCATGGGATTTTGTAGAACAGCAATGAGACAGGATTAATATCCTTAACTAAAACTAAAACCATAAGAACATTATTTCTTGAAATAAATGTTAACTGAAATAAAATAAAATGTTAAAAAACTTAAAAACTAAAACTGAAATATAAATTAATAAAAAGTATATAGACTAAACACTCACATTTGTAACAAAATATGGGCTGAAATAAGTCTGTTGGTTAAATGTCTGTGTAACATCCAGTAAAGTGAGTTTTATTGCACTGCTCTGATTGGCTGTCAGGAGTGCAGATGTATAATAATGTCATGTTATTCATTACATACTCCTCTCTGGTGCAGTTTCATAGTGAGATCCCAGTCGAAACACCCCTGTCGTGAGTCGTAGCGAGTCCCCAGGTGCTGCCGAACACGGGCGTCCCAGACCTTACGCACACTTGCTGGAACTGACGGCGGCCGTTCCCACAGTTTAAAGATCCGGACCAGCTCATCTCTCTCCTTAAACTGTGATGAAACAGCAGAGGAGTGGATGTCACTATTTGACATTATTATGACATTCAGTATAAACACACATGTATTAATGCATGCTGGACCTTCAGAAGGCTTGTATCAAGGCAAGGATGTGTGTGTGAGTCAGAGGACAGAGTGTGTGTGATGGAGAGAGAGAGTTGAGCCGCGGCGTGTTTTAAAGTCTCTTCCGTCTCTTTGCGAATCTCAGAGTTTCCGAACACCTCCAGAAACACTTCTGTCTTTTCTGAAAAATACGACACAAATAAACCCCAACTAGATCTAATATGAGTATACAAACATGAATGCAATATGTGACATTTATAGTGTACAAAAGCTAAAAATGATGTATAGAAAAAAACAGGACATTTGAATTTTCTGCAGATTTTTCTGGAGATCATCCTACACCTTTCCCAAACTTGAAACAACAGGAATTTTAGTTTACCACATTTAATTTTTATTATATATTTATTATATTCTTTAAAATATTTGTAATGTGTTTAAATGTGTGTATACATTCATAATGTTGGGAATTATGGGTTATATACTTATAAAAGAGCAGAAGCTATGTCATATTTCAAGGTACGTACTGTGTAGACTGATGTTCTCAGGGGTCAGAAGTGATAAATATAGTAGTAATAGTTGTCTGGCAACAACCTCCATACTGTTCTCAATCACCCAAACCTGCAACATGCCACACGTCTCATCATTAACACACTGACATACACAAAACATTGATTTAGGATGAGTGATAAAGGGCTATTGTGCTGTATGTAACAGACTCTGAGGTCAGTGATGAATCACTCACATGTAGCGTGTCTGAGTCTCTCAGTCCAGTGATGGTCTTCAGGATGTGTCTGGGATCTCCACTGCCCACCAGCAAAACATTCAGCTCTCCATGTGACCTCACTGTGTTGTCTGTAATAGAAAATACATTAATGAGAATTCAAATATAAAACAAATGTATGTAAACATTGATGCATATTTACTGTGTTTAGTCAGATACTGAGATGGTTTACTATTATCAGTATGAAATGTGATTTCCTCTCTGTGGTTCTTCTGTCTTTCTGTGGTTTATTAGTGATGTTAATGGTTCACCTGAGCTCAGGAGGTCTCGTGCTGGTCCGAATCCCCACCAGGTCACACATCCCGCGCCCTCAACAGTCCGACCGGCGCTCATTCTTCACAAATAGAAAGAAATTATAAAATAAGGATGATGTCTTAGGCCTGTTCACACTTCAAAGCCTTCAAAGTCGGATTGATTTCGATTGTCTGTCAATGTATTTATTATCGTTTTTCAGCTGGAAAAAAATCGTTCTGAAAGTGATTCCAACATATTTGTTCCTGTTTGTCGATCCGTAGCATATAGAACATACATGTAGGTGCTGTAAATTAAAGTAATCCTCTGTGAAACTCACCTCTATTTTTTGCCGTGTACACAAGCTAAAGTTTGGAAGGCGGTTGCTTAGCAACAGGAAACGCGCTCAGCGTGCCTGCAGAACGGGGCGGGGCAACGCGTGACAACATCTTTCAATTTACATGGATTCATTTCTCACTCAGACACAAACACCACCAAAACTTTATGTACTATACAGGCCAATTGGGATGTTTACATACCCTTTTTAAAACTGTTAAACCTATGTTCAAAATCAAGCACAATATAAAAAATGAATTAAGGCAGAAATTTGCAAGATTACTACAGTAGTGTGCCATGTTGGAAGTTGGTATGAAAACTGTTGAGAAATGTGTCCTAGTTATTGTAAAATAAATAAATAAATACAGTACTATCTTGCACAGCCCCAGCCTAAGGATTTAAACATTTTTTATGTGATGGCCATACCAAAAATAGGGTTGTCCGTGGTTCCAAAATTTGTTGTGGGTTAATGTGATGGGTTGGATGAGTGTGAGATTTCCCGGCCTGAAATATTGTCCCAGTCTGCCCCTGCCACTAGATTTGATATAAAAAAATATATTGTTTTAGAGTTTACCTTTTAACAAAATTTGACATGCCAGAGTGATTTGAAAGGTGTAAGAAGAATGAGTTGATTTTGTCCATAGCAAGCTGTTTTTTTTTGGCAAGATGACAGTAAGTATATCTAAACCTAATTGTGACAAATCCAAAAACTTCATTCCTTTTCACACATTCTAGCACACAATTCATTTTAAATGCAAAGCCTGAAAAACTTGTTTTAGTTACAGGGAAATGCATTGAACTTTCAATTAGGATTCAATAGAATTGCTGCTTCAGATGGACCCAGATCATTCTGAATGATAAGACAATTAAAACCAATCGGATCTGCCAGATATCTCTTAATGGCAAGCCTTTTTAACTTAAAAAAATGGTTCTATATTGTACTAAAAGTGGTTCCTTGGCTCATAGGGAACCACTTTAAGTGCTGTATAGCACCAAATCTCGGTGCTTCGGTGGTTCTTCAGTGGTTCTTCACTGGTTCTTTGGGATGACTGAGGTGCCATATAGCACCGCTACCGTATACAGAACCTGTTAAGCCCCTGTATGGCTCTTCAGCGGTTCTTTGGGGTGGTTAAGGTGCTATACAGCACCACTGCCATACAAAGAACCTGTTAAGCCCCTTTAAAGGTTCTTTACGAGCCAAAGAACCACTGTTGGTGCTGTTTAGCACCATTTTTGTTGAAGAAATAAAATGCAATATGGCACCTCTTATGGGTTCTACATAGCACCATCTGACAAAGGTGCTGTATATCACCTTTAAAGTTATGGTGCGACATAGCACCAAAAGTGGTTCCCCTATGATTACAAGCCAAGAACCACTTTTAGTGCTTTTTTTTAGAGTGTAATTGCATCTTAATTTAATGCAACTCAAAGTTTTAAGAGCTCTACAATTCAGTTTTTACTAATAACAATTACAGTAGCGCTCATTTTCCATTCATACTAGTTACAATTACAATTAGAGAGCTCTCTAATTCAATTAGATTCCCAGTGTTTACTAGTAAAAAAAAAAAAAAAAAAACACACATTAAAGATATGTTTAATTGCAGAGCTCTCTAATTGTAATTGTTTCTTGTAAAAATTAAATTGTAGAGCTCTCTAATTTAATTGTTAAAAATGCAATTACGATGAGTAACGCTGGGGACATTTTACACTAAAATGGCTTGCCATATGCATCTTGCAGAAGAACATTGTAGCTACTTTTCTCTGTTTATGTCTATGACAAGTCACACAGGTACTGTGTTACTCTGTGGTAGTACAACCTGAACCAGTCTAAAATAGTCAGAATATACCACTTATTATAGGTGTACCATATTAGCATAAAACAAAAACACAGTTTGGAAGATGGATTCATAATGTACTCAATCATATTTGTCAACATAACCCAAAACTGTAGCAACAACCTGTTCACATACAAAACCTGAGTAGCGGTTGGAACCAAAATAAAACACTGCTTAATTCAGAAACAGAAGTCCTTTAAAATGTTATTTGTATAGCCTATAGGCTATTTTCATTTTCATTTCATCATTCTAGTTAGTAAAACGCTCCCAATGTTATACTGCCAACACTGTAAACTCTGACTGCAAAGATCTTCAAGGCACTGTATTTCCTCATATTTCCTCAAATATATTAGATATAATTAAAGTGTTTAAAATTATTTTGTTCAGAAATGTCATATTTGTGATTTTTTTTTTATTTGTTAATTCATTATTTAAATTAATAGGCCAACATATTCGGAAACAGGTGCAGTTATTCGCCGACGTCAGTCGCAAATATTATTTAAAAAAAAATCTTTGTGATATGTATAGAGTACGTCTTTATGCCAATATTTTATTAAGTAAATTGTGAGTGAGGGGGGCCTTTAAATGTTATTGTGGACAGGGGAGGTCTTAAAGTCAAAAACGTTGAGATCCACTCAAGTCTCCACCATTTTAGGAAAATATATTTTACATATTTAATAATGTTAAAATTGTGTAATATTTATGAATTATGTAGGACTTATCCATTTTATTGAGAGTGCCGTGCCCATTGCCATTTAGACAGTTTTAACTTAGCGGCTATGTTTATGCAACTTATGGACTCATGGACATATGAAAAATTTTAAATTTTATGTTTTAACAAAACGTGCCATGCCAGAGTGATTTGAAATGTGTAAGAAGAATCTCAAGATTTTGTCCATAGCAAGCTGTGCTTACTTTGGCAAGATGACCAGCCACCAGAACTTCATTCCGTTTCGCATATTTTATGCCTAATGAAGATCAATGAAACACACAATTCATGTTAAATGCAAACCCTGAATATCTGGTTTCCGTGACAGGTGTGAAGGGGTGGATTCCAGAATCCACTGCTGCTTTAATATACATCTTTGAGTGGTTGGTAATCAAGTAGTTATTAATCAATATTTATCCTTCTAAATATTAAACACTTTGAATGACTTCTTTAAGCTCATGAGATTTAAGTAGTTATAGAATTACATGTCTGTTCACTGGAACATGCTCTCCTTGTTTTGAGAGAAGCACACAGCACATGTCAAAACAGTACATTTACTCTTCCAGCTCACCATGACAGCCAAGGTCACTAGAACTGATTTGTGACCTCAGAGATCCTGGGTGTCATCCAAATAATTGAAATATGCTTCTGACTAACAGCCCTTATGTGGAAATTTTCTACATTTTTCTATGCCTTCACCAATCAGAATCATTCAACCTGACGTGATGGCGTAGTTTAGTGACCTGTGTTAGAGTATAATTGCTGCTGTAGTGAGTGTGTATGCAGAGCGGCCTACAAACTTCTTGCTGAGTGTTGAAGCTGACTTCTGCTGATGAAACTGCAAAGTATTCTTCAGTAAAATTTTCTTCAATTGATTGCATCTCTGACTCCTGGTCTTCTTCATTCATCATATCTGGTCCTAAGTCTTAACTGTAAATTCCCCTACAGGTGCAAATACGTTGAACTTTTCATTAGGATTCAATACAACTGCTGCTCCAGTGAGCTCACATCTTTCTGGGTGATATAGGACAATAAAAACCAAGGTGAGCTACAGTCTATAATTTTTTTCTTTTCTTTTCTTTTAAATTGTACTCAAAACTCTGTAAAATTACAAACAATATCTCTAAATGAACAATTCTGGCATTATTTTAAGTATTATGACATTAATGACAAATTACAGTAATTCACATTTTTATAAAGGAAAAACTACTGTATTTTTATACAGAATTTTTAATACAAATGGTATGTAAAATTACAAAAATAATCCGTAATTAAACAGTAAAAAAAACAGTTAAAATGGTCAAATGACTGAAAAAAAAAAAACTAAAATGAAAAAGAAAAACACCTATTTTACAGGTATTTCCTGAATTATTAACATCAAATACCTTCACTGTAAAAAATAATTGTAAAAAAAAAAAAAAAAAAAAACTGTCAAATGGCTTGCAGCAATGGCTGCCAAACAAAAACTGTAAAAATAAAAGTAACTTAAATAAAGTGCAAATATTTTACAGAAATTTTCATTAAACACATTCCAGAAAAACACTGTTATTTTCCAGAATTATTACAATCAAACACCTTCACTGCAAAGAATGTAGAAAAAAAAAAAAAAAAAAAAAAAAGTCACATGACTGGCAGCAACAAAACATTAAACAAACAGATCTCTCTAGATCTCAGTATCTTCACTTATTACAATCCAGTTTCATTTATTTCATACAAAAGTTCTTAATGAGAATTATATAGTGCATTTTTTGGTATACAGTTCTATTTTTAAAGGGGTCTTGTTGGGCTTGTTCGATTTCGCCTAATGCACCAAATAAGCCAGAACCGCATATCAGTATGAGTAAAGTGACTTACTGTATAAGGACTGGTTGAGCATTCCCTCCTTGCTTGTATCATATGGCTATAGTTTGTCTGCTCTCTATCTGTTCTCCCAGCAGGCAGCAGTTAACTTAAATTAGGTTTATGCATTTATGCGAAATATTTGACTTTAGTAACTTTGTTTATATATTACTTTTTTTTAAATTGTTGTTGCTTTTTGTTCATCTTGATGTTTATAGCATTCATATACACACTTTTAGAAATAAAATGTTCATGAGGGAAATGTACACAAAGGCTACATTACTGAAGCATCTGTTAACATGAAGTTCCTGAACTCAATCTGTGGTGTTATGCTTTGAGAGGTTTTAAGAAGGCACGGTGACAGCAACCTTTTCAAATTTATTGTTTGATTTTGCTGGTTAATCTAATATAATTTAAAATATAGAAAGTGGATTTATGATCACCTTTTTTTACATACCACCTTTTTTTTTTATTTTTTTTTTTTTTTATTATGCTACAGTCCCATTTTTAACTTTATGACTGGATTCCTTATTTTTCAAATAGTGAAACAGTGACCACTCACAGAACAATAATAAAACGTAGAGATTATATGTTAAAGTACATATGCAAAGAGTAAATAAATAAGCACTGTTTCCATTTCATTAATGAAATTGCTTTCTTGATCAGTCATGATAATAATTGATGTTGATAAAAAAAAAAAAGAAAAGAAAGAATTTATTAGGATTTTTAAGATTATCACAGAATATAAAACAGAAGAAACACTCCATGGAGGGACTGATGTCATAATAGCCCATCTTTTTAAATCTTTTTTTTTAATTATTCATTAACTCAAAACTTTTGATTTCTCCTTTATGTCCATATAACAACATCTGTTTTATCCTGAACAGTTTTTGTTTGTTGCTGTCATATTTAATTAAGTTGAATCGATTTACTGCTCATCTCTAATTGTTATAGATTAACATCAAAATAAGATTTGAGGAGATATTCATGGAAACATTTATATGGTCATCATTTATTTTCTAGGCTTTACAGTGGATTATTCATCTCTGAGGTCCAGAAATATTAATAATGGCTGAAGCTAAAGAAGTGTCAGAAACTAATCAAGGCAAGTAAATGATCACTTGTTGTGACTCTAATGATTTGACTGTTTCATTCTGTACACGTCTCTGGTTTGACGTACTTAAATGATATGTTTGCTTTTTGACACCAAGTTCCAAACTAGTTTGACTAGTAAACTGAAAAAGATAATGGTGATTTTAAAATGACTATGGGTGTGATGGGGACTGTTCATTTTATTGACAATAAATGTATTTCTCCCTCCAACTAAAGATATTAGTATTGATGTTCCTATTGACACTGTAACTGCTGACCCTGGAAAAGATGTCATCTTACCTGTTCATCTCTCACCTGAAACCAGTGCTAAAAGCCAAAACAACCAACAAAAGTCATATGCTAGTCATGTCTCTGTATGAAAGTAGTCTATGTACTATATTACAGTAGACAAATAAAATGATCTCTTCATTTTATTTGTACAACAATACACTCAGTCATGTCTGGCAACTTGAAAAATATGTTTTCAGTATCATTAGGATTTGTAAAAAATAAAGGCAATTAATTTGGAGATAACAGATTTCTTTGCAAACTGATTAGATTAGTCATCATTAAACTTTATGAAACTATAATGAATCTTATGCATTGTCAATCTATTGAACCATTTACACAGATTTTAAACTAGGCCTATGAGCACTTTACCTACTTTGGGGAGCATCCAACAATCCCCAACAGGAAAACTTAATAAAATTACTATATAATGTTTTGATGGGAATCTAAAAATTCTGAAAGGTTTGTGTCAGGCTTAAGTTTAGAGGAGAGAAAATAACAACACAGTATGTGTGTGTGTGTGTGTGTTAACTTGTATTTATTTGTGGGGTCCAGATGACCCCACAAAATACGAAAGATACAGATTCTTTGGACAAAAGACAAAATCTTTTATATGAAACTAAATGTTGACTCAATATACTATCGTTCCTTCCCTACACTATAAACCACCCGTCACAGGAACCTACAATATAATTCTAACATTCTTATATATAAGAATATTAGAATTACGTTAGGTTCCTGTGACAGATATGTTTATGTATAGGGAAGGGCCATATATTGTAGTGACTTTTAAGATTTTGTCAAACATTCTTATATATGATTTTTTAAGATGTTGTCTTTGGGGTCTGGCTAAAAGACACCAAAGGACACTGACTAAATTCCTCATTTTACTATCTTAGTGGGTTCATTTGGACCCCACAGTATAAACAAGGAGAGGTGTGTGTGTGTTTACTTTTTTTTTCTTGCATGTCATGTGCGTGGCTCCGTATAAATTATATCTGAAAGTGTATGAGAATGTTTAGGGAATCACACTATGTTACCGTAACTGCAATGGAAGTATAATTATTTTTCTATGATTAGAAGAACCAGTGAGGTTTACATTCTTAGTTTTTATGTGATTAACAGGTTAAATAACACAGTTTTCTTAATATCTTGTGATTTCCTACAGAGGATGGAGAGGTGCTCAGAGAGTTTGAGGAATTTAAGGGAGTGGTGATGGCAGAGGAAAGAAAGGTGAAGGAAATAGAGGAACGGATAAAGGAAATAAAGAGCAAGACAAAGGAACTGAGCCCGGAGGAAGAGAAGGAACTGGAGAAATTAGAGGGAGTGATGAAAGAATGGAAGAGAGTCAAGGAGAAATTAGATGTAGAGAAATTGGAGAAAGACGTGGAACGTCTTAAGGAAAGTGAGAAAAACATGAAGGAATTGAAGAGAAAGAAGGAGGAAGTGGATAAAAATGTTAAAGAATCTAAGAAAAAGCTGAAGGACCTAAAAAAAAAGACGGAGGAATTGGAAAGACGTAGTAAGGAAGCATTGAAAAAGAAAGAGGAGGCTGAGAGAAACTTGGAGGAAATGGTCCTTGAAATGAATAGGTCGAAAGCAGAGAGAGAGAAACAGATGGAGGAAGATAAAGTGAAGAGAGAGATGGAGGAACTGGAATTTAAGAAAGAGATGGAGGAAACCAATAGACAGATGGAGAAAGTCTTTAGAGACCTTGAAAGAATTGAGAATGGAGATTTCCTCCCAAGTAACATCAATGAAATGGACATCCACGAGTTGTTGTCAGATGATCCAGAGTTAGTCATGCTATGTAAAGACTTAGGCCTATGGAAAGATGACACACTGGAGACATCCAAAACAGAAGAAGAGAGAGAGCCCACAGCCACAAGTGGGTTTATAAGAAGCATGCAATTGTTGTCATGTAGTTATAATATAAATAAATTCTAATTTAATTTAAAATGTATTGAAATCTGTCTTAGTCTCCTGGTCCACAGTAAAGGCAAAAAGCACCTACCTACCAGGAACGAAACCTTGTTGTATGTTTGTTTTAGATGAAGAGATGACTTACGGTTCAATTACACCTGCATTTGTTTGTGTGTATTCAACAATTGTATTATTCAACATTACTGATCTTTCTGCATTGACACCATTGTATGTGAACTGAACTGAGCTGGTTGATGACATCACTGTTTTCTCCAGAACTAAATTAATAACTAATGATTTTTACAGTGGACTTACTTAAGCTGGACAATGACAGCATTTTCTTCCAGAGTGACTTGACTTGTGAATTAGATCGAGTTTATGTAAGTTATGCATGTCATGTTTTTTTGTTTGTCTGTTAATATTGCAGTGGAAAGAGAAAGTGGTGATCCAAACACAACACAAACAGGAGAAGAGACTACAGCCACTGACCAAGAGACCCCAGGTACATCATCAAAGGTTCAGCAAAGAGCAAGTACATCAGAGATTTCACCTGAAAGAGCTACACAAACACAAGAGAAGCCTGGAGCAACAATGCAGATGACTCAAGGAGGAGAGAGTGTTTCCACAGAGCAAGAGAGATCCTCCACAGATATACAATAAAAAATATACAATCACAGGAACAAGAAAGAGAGAAAGAACATCACAATCAGTCTCATCACTAACAGGAGATACACAAACACCAGAAAGGACAGAAGATAATGCAGAGATTACAGTATGTTGGGAAGGCATTGAGGGGCCTGAATGAGAATTAATTAGTACAGTCTATTGCCTTGGGCTTATGCCCCAAAGCAATAAAATGTACTACTTACTAAAAGCTACTGATTTACTGACGGTTAATATGTTGTACTAGAAAAACTGTATAATCTTTGTTTGGTTAACTGACCAATTTGTTGAGTCTTTCCTATGTTGGAAACATCTGAAATCATTCTCAGTTTTGTGATTGGTTTGGTGATGTTTCTGATTTATGTTTTCTGATTGGATAAAAAGGTGGGGGGCCTACAGTGATTTCTCATGATACTTATTTTAATGATTTCTGTCAGGAACCTTTTATTCTGAAGAATTGGTTACAGCAGCTTTAAAATTCTGTTTTCATTGAATGCAACATAAAATTTTATGTTATAATGTTGTTCATCTAATCCATAATTGTTTTTTACTGTTTTTTTTTTACACAAGGTCAAATTAAGATCAAACAATAACTTCATACTTATTCACACACTGTATTTTGCAAGTTATCTGTTTTATAATGTTATCTTTTTTCTGTGCTGCCTAAAACTGTTTACACCATTCATCACTTGAGTTAAAACCTTAAGATTTTTTACTCTTGTTGTTAAATTGTCACTTTAATAATAAATGAAATTGAAAACAGTGCAAGCGTTGTGTAGTGCTGATGTTAGTGTGGAGCGGCAGTGTTTTACCTCATCTGTCTTATGAATGTTGAATCATCAGCGATCGATCTCTCCTCTGTCCCGGGCCAGTACTGTATTCTCTGTCTGCTTGACTTCTCTGATTTTCTTTGGTCTCAGATTATCTGTACACGACAGAGCTTTACACTTTCTCTCTTACTCTGGCAATCTGTCGTTCCTTTACATTTTGTATGTGAATGAAAAGTAAGAGACAACATGTCACTTTTTTAATTAAAATTGTTCCAGCACAATTCAATTCCAAGTGTTTGTGGTTTTATTATAATAGCATGCTGTTTGTGTTTAATCTCAATGGATCAACGTGAAGACTAAACATGGTGAGGGTTGACTTATTTTGTCAGTTTATCAGTAATTTGAGGTTTGGTTTTATTTTCACTTCTCCTTTTTGTTGCTTTTGTTGTATTGTTTGTTCAGCTTCCAGTTTTTGCTTGTTTTTTCTTTATTATTTTAGTGCTTGTTCTGTTGTCTTGACCTAAGAAATGTGTAGAAAATATTGTTTCAGTTTGTGTACACTAATAGTCATCAATGCATTTGTTCATTTGATTTGTTTCTTGAATCACCCATCCACTCTTGTTTGTGTGTTTGTTGGTCATTTATTTGTTTTAAAGCTAATTTAGGTTGCACCTCAAAATAATTTTCACTAAAAGGTTAATGATCAACAAGAATACATTTAACTGATGCTTAAAATCATTAGTTCATGTACATTTAAATGACTAGATACTACATTTCTGTCATGACAACTCAAGAGAGATTGGCGTGGTAATGGATATGGCAATGTTAATGCATTTGGTCTTGGTGGAATAGATCTACTATACGCTGCTGCTGCTGCAGAGCAAGTACAGAGACTTGCTACTGCTAATGCATTCATATGCTGCTGCAGCACATATATGAAATAACCCCTGTAGCAGATTTTACCGAGCTCTTGTTGTGTCTGTTGCTCAGGTTCTGTGTGAGTTTGACAGGAAGGTGGATCATTCTGTATCTTCTCTTCAGTTATGAGACTGTCTGTGGATTGACAACAGGAGCTTGAAGGGTTTGGTACATCTTCATTCATTCAGTAAAGAGCTCCATCTAGTGGAAAGACATTCAAACAACGCCAGGACGTTCACTTCTGAAATATCCTGAACTGTCTGAGAGAGATGGCCAGAGAAAGGTAAGTAAATGTTATTGAAATACAAAATATTTTTCATGCAATATAAATTTAGCTATAAATGCCGGTCTTGGACAGAGGAAAGATAATTTTTTCCATGAGGTTTTCATCTAACTTTAATTAT
This sequence comes from Hypophthalmichthys nobilis, assembly GCA_037950665.1. NCBI lineage: Eukaryota > Metazoa > Chordata > Actinopteri > Cypriniformes > Xenocyprididae > Hypophthalmichthys > Hypophthalmichthys nobilis. The sequence continues at coordinate 23,219,302 of CM075482.1, forward strand.
GTGGGGTATAATTAACTAGTTTCATTCACCTTTACATGTCGATTGTTCTGTGTCTTCAGCAGGTCTTTGTTCTCTGTCTCTATCCCGAAGGACAGATACCGACTGGATTTCACTGAGTTGAGTTTGATTATGACATGCAGTATAAACACAATTATTAGAGGACAGAGTGTGTGTGATGGAGAGAGAGAGTTGAGCCGCTGCGTGTTTTAAAGTCTCTTCCGTCTCTTTGCGAATCTCAGAGTTTCCAAACACCTCCAGAAACACTTCTGTCTTTTCTGAAAAATACAATACAAATAAACCCACAACTAGATCTGAGTATACAAACATGAATGTAATAATATGTGACAATTATAGTGTACAAAAGCTAAAAATGACATCTAGAAAAAAACAGGACATTTGAATTTTCTGGAGTTTTCTCTCGAGATTTTTTAATTACACCTTTCCCAAACTTGAAACAACAGGAACTGTCAAAATGTAATATAAAATATTAGTTTATTACTTTTAATTTTTATTATATATTTATTATATTCTTTAAAATATATGTAATACTTTTAAATGTTGGGAATTATGGGTTATATAGTTATCATTTTTAAAAGAGCAGAAGCTATATGAAGGTACGTACTGTGTAGACTGATGTTCTCAGGGGTCAGAATCCCCGAATCCCCACCAGGTCACACATCCCGCGCCCTCAACAGTCCGACCGGCGCTCATTCTTCATGAAAACACGATAATGCCTGAATATCCTGGGAATATCAATAATATCCCACTACTCTCCCGTTTCAGCGGAGTCGAGCGGACTGCTGTGGATTTCGGTTAGCTAGCAGCTGGCTAAACTATTTTGTCGCAAAACTTATCTAATGAAGCAACTAAAAATATATCTTACTTTTACAGAGCATGTCTACACAAGTATGTGTAACCTTAGTATATAAAACATACATTTATCAAAATATAATTATAATTCTCTGTGAAACTCACCTCTCGCGCCGTGTAAACGCAAGCTAAAGTTTGGACCGCGGTTGCTTAGCAACAGGAAGCGCGCAACCGCGACATGTAGAGTAGTAGGACACGAGCACTGGGCTTGATTCTTGGACATCTTAAAATTATAAAGTGTGTCAGATTCATATTTTAGAGTTAACTACTTGCAAAACCTGTCCAACTAGTGTCTCCGTGACTATAGTGCGACAAATTTGAAGAACGCACTGGGAATTCCTGTTGAAACTTGGACTTAAATTATTTGGTATTCAGGAAAACCTAAGCTCAGTTCCAGTCTAAAATAAACACTTTTTATTTTCTCCGTTGTAACTGAAACGGTGTGGTTAAACAATGAAAAATCTAGTATCTAGCTACTCTGTCTTGTACTTTAAAATATGTACATGTTTTAAGATATAAATTGAATTATAATCACATGAATGTGCCTCTAATTGTTGCTCTTCTGAGCTGAAGTCTCTTAAAATTGACAGGCATGTGAAACTAAAATGTTTAAAATACATTTATTGCTTAAAAACAAGTTATACATAACACTGAACCTCGGTCAGAAACATAATAGGCGTATAATTGTTTTATAGTTTTCACAATTTCGTTATCAATAAAACTAGCAAAGGACAGCGTTTATGTATGTATGCCTATTATTATTATTATTATTAACAAAGGACGTATATAGAGGATTTCGTTTACACTTGTCTGTAAACGAGCAAGTTCCTTTGTTTTTTGTTTTTATCGTATCTAATTAGAAGAAGAGTTTGCATGCTGTCTGTTCTGCCAGTAGGGGGCAGTAACATGCCTAATTTAGTTTCATGCATTTGTACGAGTTTACAGTTTGATTGGGACACTTTTTCCAGTTATCTCAATGGCCAAAAGTGTCCCAATCAACCTGAATTCACCCTATATATATATATATATATATATATAGATTTATAAAAAAAAACAGCCCAATCTAAAGTTTTGGTTTTTAAGGTTTTAGACAAAATGACAACAACATTTGAAATACATTAATTTGATTTTTCATAATCTGCAATTTACAAGAATTTACGATTGAGCAATTTCATACCTTCCTATAACATATTTATATATGTTTTATCCATGCTGCTTAGTTAATGTTAGTTAAAATGTTCTATTTTATTATTATATGAATTAAAAGGATTAAATTTAATTGATTTACTGCTTGACTTAAGGTTTGTTATAAGTTTTGTTAAACATCAAAATAAAATGTGAGGATATATTCATGGACACTTTCATATTGTCATGTTTTCTAGGCTTACAGGGGATCTCAGATGTGCAGAAATATCAAAAATGGCTGAAGCTAAAGACTTGTCAGAAACTAAGCAAGGCAAGTCAAAAGAAAAATTATAACTCTAACGCTTCGGCTGAGTCTTACTGTACATAAAACATATTATAACACGTCAGACAGGTATATTTTGTCTTTATTATTATTATTATTTTTATAATTATCATCTTGTCTCTCTCTCTTCTTCAGAATTATCTCTTGTTTGCCAGTCTGAGATTGTATATTTTAATCCTGGAGATGATGTCGTTCTGTCATGTCATCTTAAGCCGGCCATCAGCGCTGCTTCAATGGAGATCATGTGGTGGAATAAGGAGGATCTGGTCTTCCATTATAAGGATGGATGGGTGAAAGTGGGCTATGATGGTCGAGTGAATCTTTCATTGGAAGATATACACAATGGAAATGTGTCTTTGACTCTCAGAGATGTCAGGAGATCACAGAAGGGCCTCTGTATTTGTGAAGTAATCCATGAATGTCAAACATTGCAAGATACTGTTTTTCTCCATATCAGCTGTAAGTATTCAAATAAACATGTTTGAAAGATATTCAACATAAGTCAGTCAGTCAAAGCTGAAATTGTTCCACTAACTTAGCTGGTAGAGCATGTGTCCTGACTAAATGCTTAGTGAAGTTTTTCACAGTGGACATTGCTTCAAAGCAGCTTTACAGAAAAATATTGCAGTGACAATGTCTTAATGCTGCTGTTATTCATGTGTTTCACAATATTTCTCCATCCAGCTGAAGACTTTAGTCTTGTGATTCCTAATGGCACAGTATCTGCTGACCCTGGATCAGACGTCATCTTACCTGCTCATCTCTCACCTGAAACCAGTGCTGTGTCCATGACAGTCAGATGGTTTAGAGAGACAGAGCTCATTTATCAATATATGAACGGGCAGGAGAAAACAAATGATAGCTATGAGCACCGACTGAGTCTGTCCATCCAGGAGCTGGAGAGAGGAAATCTGTCTCTGACTTTGAGAAATTTTCAGCAATCAGATTCAGGAAAATACACATGTAAAGTTTTTCATGATGGATGTCTGCAGACTGGAATAGTTCACTTGCAAGTGAAAGGTAAGATACTGTTTTAGGGTTAAGTACCTAGTTATAACCCAGTTATTGTAATTGCTATAATGTACATGTGGAACAGGACTGTAAAATAAAGTGCTACCATATACATTATTGAACTTTTCTTCTTCAGCTCATTTCTGTGCTAGTTTGTTCATGGAAAAACAAATCAGTACTGCTTCGGTACAGCATGTTTCATGTATGTTGTAGTATATTTAAGGAATAGCAGGTTAACACTGCTGACATTTGAAATTTGAGTTTTGGAGTTAGGACAGAAAAATGACACTTGTTTTGATATTTTGATATATAATGCAAATACATGTAAACATTTTAAATTGTGGCTTAAAGTTCACCCAAAAATGAAAATTCTGTCATCATTTACTCACCCTCATGTCGTTTCACACCTGTAAGACTTTTGTTCGTCTTCAGAACACAAATGAAGATATTTTTGATGAAATCTGAGCAATTTCTGTCCCTCCGTTGACAGCTACGCAACTACTACTTTGACAATTCAAAAAGTTTATAAAGAGATCGTAAAACTAATCCATATGAATCGCGCAGTTCAGTATACATTTTCTGAAGAGACTTGATCACTTTATATGATTAACAGATTTAATTTAGGCTTTTATTCACATATAAACATTAATCAACTCACACATCAGTTGTGGTAAACAGAAGCTCAAGCGTGCTTGATTGACGTGTGAGAACCAATGAGGTTCATTCTCATGTGTTACGCATCATGTTTGAGCTTCCGCAAGAACCAATGAGGTTTGTGAATGTGATGAATGTTTATATGTGAATAAATGCCTAAATTCAATCTGTTCATCATATAAAGCGATTGAGTCTCTTCAGAAAATTTGGACTAAATAGTTCAATTCATATGGATTAGTTTTACGATCTCTTTATGAACTTTTTGAAGAATCAAAGTGGTAGTTGCGTAGCTGTCAATGGAGGGACAGAAATCACTCAGATTTCATCAAAAATATCTTCATTTGTGTTCTCAAGATGAACAAAAGTCTTACGGGTTTGGAACAACATGAGTAAATTATTGACAGATGTTTCATTTAAACTTTTAAGTGTCCAAATAATTTTTGGGGCCACAACTAAAAAAATCACCTTGATATTTGGTTTATTTTAGAGATTCAGAAGTGTGATAAAGCTAGATTGAGGCATCTCCACAGTGTGCTAAAACAAGTACAGGATGACATTATGATACAGAAAGTACAGCTGTTAACAGGAACCTTAAGTTTGCTTCAAGAAACACTCAGTCAAGATGGTTCCTTTGGTAAGTCTGAGAGACAGTGAGTAGAAAAAAAATTCTTCAGATTTTTACAGAAGTGAGACATACATAAAGTAAAATGCATTTTTTATTTTGCATTTTTAATTACTGTTTAATAGTACAATGTTACTGTAACTAACAAAATGGTAGTTACTGTATCTTTAATGGAAAGAGCTATTGAGAATTTTTGTTGTATTTAAATTTGCAATCCAATCTGCAATGTCATTTTTGTATTTTAAATAATATTTTATCAATGCTCGCAGTGGAAGACGATGGTATGCACGAGCCACGCACAATGGCAGGAGAGACACTGAGACGTTTGTTTGGGCAAAATATCATATACATTACCGACAGAATGCGTTCACCAAACTGTAAGTGTCATATGTGGGTATATAAGATGTATGTAATTGCCGTCATATACTTTACCTACTTTTTCCCCATGAAAATGATTTTTTATTTTAATCTGTGCACTAGAAAGCCGTTTCAGTTCATTTTGTTAGTCTCTCAATGTCCACAGTAAAGACAAGTATTATACTGGAAGCAGATACACCAAACCTTGGTTGTTTGGTTATTTTTTTCCCCTGTCTGTTGTAGATGGAGGGCTGACTTACAGCCCATTGCAGCTGCATTTGTTTTGTGATTTGGTTAGTTCCATGTTATACATGTCCTGTTTCTTTGCTTGTGTGTCAATATTGCAGTGGAAAGACACCATCATGATCAAAACACAAGACAAACAAGAGAAGGGAATACTGCCACTCAGCAAGAGTTGTTCAGCCCAAATATACCAACACCGAACGGTCAAAATGGAATAAAATCAGAAGGAGCAAGGATACAAACGGATCAGGAAAGGAGACAAGAGAGTAAATCCACAGAGCAAAGGAGATCCTCCCTACAGGAACAAGAAAGTCAAAGAACATCACAATCAGCCTCATTACTACCAGGAGATACAACACAAACACCAGACAGGCCTGAAGACAGAATGCCGAGGACTCAAAGAAGACGCCAAAGTACAAATACAAACTGCCAGGTTACTTAATTATTAAACATAAAGTAGAAGATATACAATTATTACTGGACTATTAGGATTAAGCATGTTAATAGAACAATCTGAAAATCTTTGTATTGCTAATTGACCATATCTGATGAATGTGTCATGATGGAGTCTGGAATCAATCACAAGTTTTGTGAGATCACAAAAACCACATCTTCTTTCCAAAACGCTGCCCTACAAAAACAAACATCCAAAAGTAATTTCTATTGTTCCACAAATGTGAATAACCATTGTAAAGCTCTAATAGCGATTCAATGACGTCAGGATCATTAATTCATACATTAATTCCTGATACAGACCAGTATAGGTCTGCATTAAAACAACTGAGGCCTGGTTTCACAGACAGGGTTTAGATTAAGCCAGGATTAAGCCTTAGTTCAATTAGGGCAATTAAATTGCTTTTAGAAAAAAAAAGCAATTCTTGAGACAAAACAATGACACTGACATATTTTAAGATGTATCAGCACAAGTTGCTTTAAGTTAAAACAGCTCAAACATGCATTTTAGTCTGGGACTAACTTAAACCTTGTCTGTGAAACAAGGGGTGAATGTTTTAAAATAGAGGTTTTGAATTTATGGATAAAATACTTGAAGATTCCTTTATGTTTTCTTGTACAATAGTTTTACACCTTCATACCTCAAATGTGAACTGTGAAGATGCAATTTGTAAATCATTTAAAGCTGCAGTCTGTAACTTTTTTTGGATAAAAATGATCCAAAATCAATTTTTGAGCAAGTACATAACCAGTCAGCATTCAAAACTATCTCCTTACCTTAGCCCGATTCACAACGGTAAGCTTGTAGTAATGTTTTCTAATTCGAGTGGTACTGGTAGGTTTCAGCGGGAAATTTGAGCATGCCGCCGTTGGTCTTTGCGTCATGTTTACATAAAGAGGGAGTCCCAGCTAGTAAGCTATATCATGTGAGGATGCTGCAGGTGATGGATCATTTATAGCCTTTTCTCACAGCATAATTAAACGTATCATTTTGATGCGGATTGTAAGGCATGACAAATTAATGTTAGAGATTAGACTGTACAGAAATTGAATTGTACAGGTAACGCTAATACACACTAAATACACGTAGTCACGCAAGGCTGGTGTTGTTAACATTAACAATTCGAGAACAATGTATAACTAATAATAATTTGCACAGCTTGATGTGAAATGAGCTAAGCGATCGTTAGATTTAATCACCATTGGCAGCACGATTTAAATGCTTTTTTTTCCTCAGTTGGTCAGAACAAAAGTGGCAGATTTGTTACTTGTTCAAATGACATTTTCCGGTGAAAATCCTTATTTTGGTCATACTTCCAAGACTACAATCTGTGATTCCGAAGTGCAGTATCCACCGGTGCGGTGACTGACAGCCACACTTTCACCTCAAAACATTAGATTCATCTGCGCTGAGGAGCCGCACCGATGCACAACCCATGTAAAGATGATAATTCCACTAATAACTGCAATTGCAGGTTTCAAACAGAGATGGCGACAAAGAGAAAACTTACGGGCTGCAGCTTTAAACTGACATTCTTCTTGTAATTGTAGACCATAGCAACTTGATAGCAGCTAATGTTTTTTTAAGTATGAAGAGGAAGTTGCAATAATCTTTTCTTTCCTTATGTACTTGATTTATGTGACTTGATTTTGTCCATAGACCTTATTTTAAAGCAGCACCATGACAGGTATGAAAGCGAGGGATAGACTTGCCGTGTTTTCAAAACCTGTATAACGCTCTTAGATTACTTATAATTGTCCACAGCTCATGTTGTCTGGATTTCTTTTGTCTATTGGAATTTCTTTGAAAGATATTTTTGCAGTGTTTTGTCAGCAGAACAATCCAAATACATAAAACAACAGTCTGAAGAGATGTTTCCCTCACAGCCTCGCTTTCATTCCCGTTAGAAATCAAATATGGCGCTGCTGTGAATAAGGTCTGTGGGGATTTGAATGGATCGTTGGATTGTTGTTGCTGTCTTGTCACGTGAGTGACAGTTTGTCCCGCCCACACGCCAGTAAACAACGATTTTGATTAAAGATTATGAGGTCACGTGAATTAAAAAGGTATGTGAATTGGTATATCAAACAATGCAATATTCCATTTTGATTTCATTGTGACTTTAAAACAGGCTTCAAAATTCACACCTGACATCACCACAATTCAGACATTTCACTCAAATTGATATGAAGATATTAATATTATTATTATTAAATAATAAAAGTAGATTAAAAAAAGATGCATTTTCCCAGAACCATGACTAGTGGTCTCGGGCAAGTACACAAAAAAATATTTCACATTTACAGTCTGTGAAGGTCGGTGTCTTTTTACACCTTTTTGTATGAATTTCTCCGTTCCCTTCGCGCGCGCAACGTCACAATCACCTACCGAACTCGCGTGAGTCCTCCCACCGCCCACGCGTGACATCTAAAAGAAGAAAAAATGAAATAAATAAATGAGCAAGGTGCAGTTCCGCCAGGAGCCGTGAGTGTGTGTGCGCGTGAATGTGTGTGTGTCGTCTGTCTGAAACATGAACCGCTTGCATTAGACATCAGGAGGGCGATTCAAAACGGGGCAAAAATCACCACTAACATCATCTTCATCATTCTTCTCTTCCACGGGGGAAACCTGTTCGCACGCGCCGGGGAGCAGGAAGATCAAATTAGGGTGGTGAAATTATTTGTGCAAGCTGCCTATGAAGGGGAGGAAGGTGTAACACACACACAACAGAGTGTGTGTTGTTGTTTCCATTAGTGTTAATGATCTTGTTTACTACTCTCTTAATTATCAGCTCTAAAAACATCCGTGGAAAACTGGAGCATACATGTCGTGATCTGAGAAAAGCATCGGGTTATTCTTATGGATTAACATATGCTCTAAACTCAACCCAGGTCAAGTGAGTATGCTGCTTAGTATAGATGTCTACACTGTGTCTGTATAGTGCACCAAATGTCTGTATATTGTGTGTGTGATGTTTGTTGCATGCAATTTCTTGTTAAATTGGGATTAAATAAACTCTCTGTCTATTTATCATATGTTTCCAGTGTTTAATGGTTGAGGATGTTAATCTATGGTGAGCGATACTCTCACAACATTCAACAAGTATTGTTTTGTGTTGGTGCGTTCATGGTAAATGCATTGATGCTTCTACCGGCCACCAGCATTGATGTGGAATAGCATTTGTGTGGGATATCACGGCACACGGGCAGGTGTGTGAAATGAGATGCAGGACACACTACATACATGTTCACATGTTTTGCACAGTCTATTTGAGCATATATCCTCATGCACCCAGATTTATGTGGATTAAAAGCTGGAATAGGATTGCTCGGGATAATTTTCACCTATTGGCCTGAGAGTAAGGAAGCCACCATGGATAACTAGTGTCATGTCTTTCCTGCAGGGATGAGTAATCAGGGAGAGACTGAGAGAGAGAAACAGACAACAGAGCACAGCTTGTGTGAACTCATGAAATAAAAGCACGGAAGAAGGCAGAAATGGGAGGCATCAGGTTTTATTTATATACCGTTTAAATAATTAATGAGCTGTCCACGGATGTTGAACTCGGTGACCAGTGGTCTGATGTGATTGCTGCAAAATTTTAGAAGATGGTTGATAATCGAAATATTTGATTTATATTCATAGTTATGCAAAATATATCTTTATTCCTCCAAGTTAGAGCATTAGCTCTTAAATTAAATCATACATTGAGCAAATTAGATCATCTGCTTCTTCTATTAATACAGTTCTACTTAAAATTTCTGTTCTTGTTTTAGGATAAATACAGTTTTAGACTTACACTTGATTGAATTAAAATAAGTTGAGATTGATGTAGTTTAAGTGTTTCAATATTATTCCCAATTTTCTCCCACTTTTATCTGTTTTTCTGTAAATAAACAGTTAAAAGGACACAAAATAGTTTCACTGTAAAAAAGAATTGTTGGTTTAACTTAAAAAAAGTAAGTTACCTGGTTGCTTTAAAATTTTGAGTTCATTGAAATTAAAAATTTGAGTTAATACAATGAAGGTGATTGATTTAAACAACAGAAATTTAAAATATGCTATCTGAACCACATTATTTAAGTTGATTTGACAGAAGAAAAAATATGATATATCATGAAAATGTTTTAGTCTGTCTGGACAATCATAAGTGAGATTGAACTGATATAATGGTCTGTAAGGTTTTTTAATGCTTTTGAATTAAGTCTCCTGCTCACAGAGGCTGCATTTATATGTTCAAAAATACAGTAAAACAGTAATATTGTGAAATATTATTACAATTATATTTGAACATATTTTAAAATGTAATTTATTCCTGTGATCAATGAATTGTCAGCATCATTACTCCAGTCTTCAGTGTCACATGATCCTTCAGAAATCATTCTAATATGATGATTTGATGCTCAAGAAACATTTATTATTATCAATGTTGAAAACAGCTGTGTTGCTTCAAATTTCGGTGGAAACCGTGATACATTTTTTCAGAATTCTGTAATGAATAGAAAGTTTAAAAAAAACAGCATTTACTTGAAATATAAATATTTTGTCTTTACTGTCTATTTTGATCAATGTAATGCATCCTTGCTGAATAAAATGATTAATTTCTTTTTAAAAAAATTTGACTGACCCTAATATTTCAATTCAGGGCTTTTCTCACTGCTTTCATGTCCTGTTTTATAGTCTTATATTAGCACAAAACTCTTGTTTCATTTCCCCTCTCTTTTTTTCTGCAGTTATATAATGTTGTTTTCTACACAACTTTCAACATATCAGAACTGTAGACTACTTTAGATATTATCTCTGTTGTTCTCATTGGTAAATATTGTCTGCTATTATCCTGATTTTAAGGAAGATTGATCCTTGGACAGTGTGAAAGTTATGTACTGTAGACGGCAGTGGCTGAAATGAAGTGTCAGGGTCGTATTTCTTAGTGTTCTTTATAACTGAGTGTGATCTTTTATTATTGTTAAACCTGCTATATTTGTTAGAGATATATCAGTTATTGAAACTGTAGCATTTCAAAAGTTGGTTGTTGGATTCAGAACACATAGTGATCCAGTAAAACCCAACAAATTGTATCCCTTTGTCCCATAACCAGTTATACTGCTGAGTTAACCGGCTGTATTTCAGTCAAGAAGTTCTGACGGGTCTGTTGACATTTACATGATGTCACTGTGCCCCATCTCTGCTGGAACTGCTAATAGATTCTCTGTCTCTCTTTCTTCAGACACTTTGCTGTAATTGCTGTTAAACTTAAAAATTAATTTTCACTGTGTATGCTTTTATGTTTTAGTCTGTTTGGACAATCAAAAGTGAGACTGAACTGATATAATGGTCTGTAAGATTTTTTTAATGCTTTTGAAACAAATCTCCTCTGCTGACAGAAGCTGCATTTATTTGATCAAAATACAGTAAAATAGTGAAATATTATTACAATTTAAAATAGCTGTTTTCTATATAAATCTATTGTAAAATGTAATTTATTCCTGTGATCAAAGCTGAATTTTCAGCATCATTACTCTAGTCTTCAGTGTCACATGATCCTTCAGAAATCATTCTAATATGATGATTTGATGCTCAAGAAATATTTCTTATTATTATCAATGTTAAAAACAGTTGTTCTGCTTAATATTTTGGTGGAAACTGTGATAATTGTTTTTCAGGATTCTTTGATGAATAGAAAGTTTAAAAAATATTGTCTTTACTGTCTATTTTGATTAATTTAATGTGTCCTTGCTGATTAAAAGTATTAACTTCTTTTTAAAACAAATCTTAATGACCCTAACACTTTGAATGTTAGTGTATTATTACAGTTCAGGGCTTTTCTCACTGCTTTCATGTCCTGTTTTATAGTCTTATATTAGCGCACAACTCTTGTTTCATTTCCCCTCTCTTTTTTTCTGTGGTTATATAATGTTGTTTTCTGCACAACTTTCAACATATCAGAACTGTAGACTACTTCAGGTATTGTCTCTGTTGTTCTAATATTGTAAATATTGTCTGCTATTATCCTGATTTTAAGGTTGATTGATCCGTGGACAGTGTGAAAGTTATGTACTGTAGACGGCAGTGGCTGAAATGAAGTGTCAGGGTCGTATTTCTTATTGTTCTTTATAACTGAGTGTGATCTTTTATTATTGTTAATCCTGCTATATTTGTTAGAGATATATCAGTTATTAAAACTGTAACATTTCAAAAGTTGGTTGTTGGATTCAGAACACATAGTGATCCAGTAAAACCCAACAAATTGTATCCCTTCAGTTTAATTTTTGCATATTTGCAGTATAAAGAACCTTGTCCCATAACCAGTTATACTGCTGAGTTAACCGGCTGAATTTCAGTCAAGAAGTTCTGACGGGTCTGTTGACATTTACATGATGTCACTGTGCCCCATCTCTGCTAGAACTGCTAATAGATTCTCTGTCTCTCTTTCTTCAGACACTTTGCTGTAATTGCTGTTAAACTTGAGAAAGAGCAGAGCTCTCAGACACAGAGGTGAGGAAAGGGTTACACTGCTGTAAGACGATACACGTTCCTCATTTAGCAACTTTGACCTCTTACTCAATTCATATTTCTCATAATCCCTTACATTTCAGTCTCTGGTTCTACAGGCTGAGATTTCTGGTTTATCCGCAGCTTCTGTTTGCCACTGACGACCAAAGGTATGAAACCTAGAATATTCCTGTTAGAGTTGCTGTAGAATTTGATAGTTATTTACATTTTTCTATTTCTTGATTATTATTCTTCCTCTCTTAACCACACAATATATCTAAATTAACTTTTTATGATTTCCAAAGTTAGTATTAGTATTTTAAAATGTTTACTTTTAATGTAATATGCATATAAAGTTTATATCTTACTAATATTTGTAGTCATAAAGTATGTTTATGAACTGTTTAATTCCTAAAATTAAAAATCTATAAAATTACTTAAAGTTCTATATAAGTGCCTGCAGAACACTATAAAGTTCTAAATAGAACCTTTTCAATAAATCATCAGTTCTAGTGTAGTATCTCTAATACAGTTGCAAAAAAAAGTATGTGAACCACTTGCAGAATCTGTGAAAATGTTAATAATTTTAACAAAATAAGGGAGATAATACAAAATGCATGTTATTTTATGTAGTACTGTCCTGAGTAAGATATTTTACATAAAAGATGTTTACATATAATCCACAAGACAAAAATAATAGCTGAATTTATTAAAAGAACTCCATTCATAAGTATGTGAACCACTGATTCTTAATACTCTGTGTGGTTACCTGGATGATCTATGACTGTTTTTTCGTTTTGTGATGGTTGTTCATGAGTCTCTTGTTTGTTCTGAGCAGTTAAACTGAGCTCTGTTCTTCAGAGAAAATCTCCAGGTCCTGCAGATTCTTCAGTTTTCCAGCATTTTTTGCATATTTGAACCCTTTACAGCAGTGACTGAATGATTTTGAGATCCGTCTTTTCACACTGAGGATAACTGAGGGACTCAAACACAACTATTAAAAAAGTTCAAACATTCACTGATGCTCCAGAAGGAAACATGATGCATTTATAGATGGGGGTGAAAACATTTGGAATTTGAAGATCAAGGTAAATTGTATTTAATTTGTCTTCCGGGAAACATGCAAGTATCTTCTGTTGCTTCCGAAGGGCAGTACTAAATGAAAAAAAATGATATTCAAGCAAAATAAGAAAAATTTGGATCTCTTTATCCTGTTCAAAAGTTTTTTTTGTCTTATGGATTATATGTAAACATATTTTATGTAAAATATCTTACTCAGGACAGTACTAAATAAAAAATAACATACATTTTGTATGATCTCTCTTATTTTGTTAAAATTTTGTACATTTTCACAGATTCTGCAAGTGGTTCACATACTTATTCTTGCAACTGTATCTCATATACAGGTTAGTGTGAAGAACACGTTTCCATAAAGAGGAAGGAGCTCCGCTGGCAGCCAATGGCGCAGTTGCGCGGTCTTTTGTTTGGAGTATAATAGGCTGCTATTTGTGCTCACAGGTAGCTCAGAATGATAGTTTGCCCTTAAGGAAGGAAAAGCTTTTCTACACAGCAGCTGAAACAGACAATATGGAGTCTGCCCTCCACTGCAGTTTGTAGCACGCCGCTGAATGAAAATGTGAGACGCGCTGACTCGCGCGCGTGCGCGCGCACACACACGCACACACACAATCACAGAGTCTGCTGCTGAGAGATGTGTTCACAGCTGCAGAAATAGACACAGCACCAGTGCATCACGTGATGGTTCTGTCTATCCGAGAGGATTTTTATGAGGTGAATCATGCATTTCGGGTTTTATTGCTGAGGTATTTTTGTATTAATAAATACCCCGTGCGTGCACGAGATAAGACTGCTTGCAGGCAGGGAAAAGATCCTTTTAACGCGCGCGCTCTCTCTCTCTGTCTGCCCATATTTCTTTCTGCATCAGTGGATCTAATGTTTTGACCTTTGAAAGAGGGAGCGAGGGAGACGTGGGACGGCGTGCGTTTCTGATGAATGTCTCGATAGAATGGTTAAAATTGTTGGCGCAAAGATCAGATCAGGGAAGAGCGGGAGAGAGAGAGAGAGAGAGAGAGAGAGAGAGAGGGACGTGTGGTGAACAGGACAGTGTGTGTGGTGTCACTGCAAAGGGGAGGCGACTGCAGAACTCTGCATTGCTGCAGTTCCCTTCATGTCCTGATGGGGCTCCACTGCACCAGATGGGAACATGTGAGGGTCTGCCAGCCTTTAATGGGGAGCTATAAGATTAGGAGAGTTTTGGAATACATATGCAACTTAAATTCTCTTTCACTTTCTGTCCTTTACATTATAGACTTGTAGTGACATAGTTAATTGTTGACAGGAATGAAAATGAGGCTGAGGGATAGAAGTTTGGATTGTACACAGTTGTTTAACAACACACTGATTGTGCAGCTGACAAAATGTCTTTCGGGGGTGGGAAATAAAAGCTTCATAAAACTTTTGAAAGTTGTGAAAATTACGTGACTTAGGACCTTTATTCAGTGCTTGAAAATTCTGTCATTATTTACTCACCCTCATGTCAGACTTTCGTTCATCTTCGGAACACAAATTAAGATCTTTTTAATGAAATCTGACAACTTTCTGTCCCTTCATTGACAGTCTATGCAACTACCACTTTCAAACCCCAGAAAGGTAGTAAAGACCTCATAAATGTAATTCATGTGACTCCAGTGGTTTAACATCAATTTTATGATTTGTTTGCACAAAAAAAAAAAAAAAAAACATAATTTACCACTTTATTTACAAAATATTAATCTCTGACATGCGTGGTGCTCTCGTGAATAGCATAAAGTGGTAAACTATGTTTTTTTTACATGCAAAAAAATCGCTCGCGTCACTTCATAATATTGAGGTTAAATCACTGGAGTCACATGGATTACTTTAATAATGTCTTGAAAGTGGTAGTTGCGTAGACTGTCAATGGAGGAACAGAAAGCTCTCAGATTTCATTAAAAAGATCTTAATTTGTGTTAACAAGATGAACGAAAGTCTTTTTTTGGAATGACATGAGGGTTAGTAATTAATGACAATTTTCATTTTTGGGTGAACTATTCCTTTAAAATATGTTGGTAACCAAACGGTTTTGATTCCCAATGAACAAAAATACAGTGCAAGTCAATGGGAACCAAAAATGTTCGGTCACCAACATTCTTCAAAATATCTTCTCATATGTTCCAAAGAAGAAAGAAAGTCATACAAGTTTGAAACAACATTAAGTAAAGTAAGTGATGACTGCAGGATACTATTCTATACTAAATACTATTTTTAATGGCTATTTTCATTCTCAAGTTTATTTTTTTCTAATCTTCTCTTCTAAATTGGATAGTTCTGACTCAACATTCTGACTGGATGTTTGAAACTGTTGTAAAACATACCTGACAGTGACTATAATGCACTATAATGTTGTAAACAGGCTACAGTTATGCTAATTAACTGTATTGATGAAATATTTATTCTGATTATTATGATTAATGCACACATATTATATATATATATATATATATATATATATATATGTTTCAGTCAGTACACTGCACAATATTCTATTCCAAACAGCCCATGACACGCCCCTGTCTGCCATTGGTCAGAAACCGATAACTCCACCCCAAACTCACTCCATTGGTTGATTCAGTGTTGCTGTGTAGGGCTAGTTATGATGTTCAAATAAACAGAGCAGTGTTTTAAAAGCAGCACAGACTCACAGTGTTTTTTTTACTAATAGTTGTCTTTGCATATTAGCCAGGATAAAAGGACATGTTAACATCAAATTCACCTTTAAGTTGTCGGGTTTTTTTACAGTTAAGAACTACTCTTACTTGTGGAACGCATGACATCAATTGGCTTTATTTCATCTTCACATCTCCTGCGTTGTCCTTTTCATTTGCTTGTGTTCCTTTTTTTTCCAGCCCCCCCTTCCCATCTCTCACTCTCTTTCATGAGCAGGCTTTCCATTTTTTTGCCAAGTACAGGAACGTAAGTCTCTCACTCTCTCCAGTCTTTTAAATTCTCTCTCTCTCGTCCCCTCCCCCCTCTCTGTGGTCTCTCCTGATCTGTTCTGCTCTCCCTCCCCCTCTTGCTGCAGTGTTACTGCTAATGTATATTAGCGTCACTGCAGTCCTCCACTGCTCACCCTCTCCATCTCTCCTTCAGCTTCCATTTCCTCTTCAATGCTAACAGAATTTTTACTTCTCGCCGTGTTGTCTTATTTTGCGCAGGTTTTATGTGACACATGCGTACACACACACACACACACATAGGGGAGAGGGAATGCGCTGGGTAATTATACCTTGTCTCCCTCACACTGTGTTTCAGGATTTCTCACGCCGCTCACATGATCTCTAAACACTTTTTTTTCTTGCCTACTTCTTTTATCTACTCGTTTTCTCACCTTTTCTTTGTGACCCCCCTTACAAAAAATAAAAATAAATAAATAAATAAAATAAAACGTCACCACTGGTGCTGAGCTCAGTTCTGGTGCCTGCTTTACACACACACACACACACACACACACACACACACATCACAGTAAAATATTAACCCTCTCAGTTCTTCAGCACTTCTGCAGTGATTGTTTATAGTTATTGAAAACTTTTGCATTTTTTTTTTTTTACATTTAGTCATGTACATGTGTATTCCTCATCATGTCATTAATATTTCTTAATATTTTTCCTAATATAAAACTACCAAATCTTAATTGATTCTAATAAATAGTCAGATTTTTTTAATGAATGCATAGTTTAAAAGTACCTTACTGTGCCTGATCTTTATATTTTCTCTAGCCTTAACTCATTCCACATCATCTTTTCTTATTGTTTGTCAAGTTTTCATAGCCCTCTCTCATGTGAGCGCCGCAGTGCCGCCGCTGTCCGAGGTGCTGATATCAGACCTGTTCAAACTTCTGAGTCTGCATTTATTTTTTTCTTATGTTTTTCTTTCCCCTCGACCTCTGTGCCAGCTTTTCTCACTTTTCCTCCATCTGTGCCTTCGCTTATCTCTCTTTTTTAATTGTTTTCTTTCATAATCCCTCCTGTGGGTTCATTTAAGTATCGCATTATTCCATTAACATGCTCTCTGAGTCACATTTATGCACCTGAACAGCTTTGAACTCATTATTTCTATAGCGCTTTACATGCATTAATCTGAAAGCTCTGTGGCTATGCAACAAAATCAATATGATATACAAACTGCCACAGTTTTATTCCTCCATTAGTTTTTTATGCAAGCACAGGTAGAGTATTTTAACTCCTGACTCTCTTTTGGGTGCCAAAAAGCCAATCACTGTAAAAACTATTCAGGGGTTAAACACTTAAACATCCTTTTCGAAAAAATTTCACTCAGAAATTGCTAGTAAATTTCACAAATAATAAGAAACAGCAAGTAACACTGAAATAAATGTAACATTTTGAAGTAGAAAAAAAACAAAATAGTATTTTGTTGCAAAATGTATGACAATAATCTTTGTTACAGTGTATTTAAAGTTTAAAAGCTTAATGCACTTCTATGACTATATTAAGCATTATAAACTTACCACAACACACACTGTAAAAAAGAATTGCTGGTTTAACTTAAAAAAAAAAAAGTAAGTTACCTGGTTGCCTTTAAAATTTTGAGTTCATTAAATTTAAAAAATTGAGTTAATACAATGAAGGTGATTGGTTTAATCAACAGAAACTCAAAATATTATGTTATCTGAACCACATTAATTATCTGTTGATTTGACAAAAGAAAAAATGTTGTGATAATTTTTTTACAGTGCAGTTTTTCATTGCAGACTTCGCATACAGCCGCTATCGGAAGTAAATAAAGTCTTACCTTTAATATTTCCATCCTCTTTCTTGACTTTCTTTTCTAGCTCACTCGTTTAAATGCAGTTCTGCAAGAGTTGACTAACTTTCACCAGACTGCCTAGAAAACAGTTAGAATAAACAGAAAGGAAAGTGACTGAGAAAATGATGAGAGTTGAGTCTCTAGCTGACAAAAAGTGTGATTAAATTGATAAAATGGAAGAAAAAAAGACAGAAAGAGGCAGAAAGACTAATGGAAGAAGGAGAAAGTGCTTGTGAAATGAAATGAAGAGGGAATCAGCTGAAAGAAGAAGTGATGTAGTAGAAAAGAGAAAAGTAAGTGATGATGGACTCCAGAGTCGTTCTCAGTGAATTGTGATTCCTTAATGCGGAATTGGAGAGCGAGGATGGGATGGGATGTGATGGGATGGGGGAGAAAAGGTAGGGGGGAGAAAAGGTAGGGGAGAAAAGGTAAGGGGAGAAAAGGTAAGGGGGAGAAAAGGTAAGGTGGGGGCAAACAGAGACGGGATAGGAACAGAAGGAGAGAAAAATGGAAAGAATACTTTCCATAAAAGCAAGTAAATCAGAACCAGGGTTCTTTACTACAATAATAGACAGAAGAGAGGAAAAGAAGAGGGAGATGCACAAAGTCAGGTTTTTACTGCAGCAAAACGGCACCGTTCTTTCCAAACCCCTCTCTCTCTCTTGCTCCCACCCCCTCCTGCTCGGTGACGCTCGGCTACAGTGCTGTACTGCTGTGTGTGCATAATGAGCACCTTTCTATCTCTCTGTCTCTCTTTCTCTCTCATTCTCTCCATGCAATGAAGCTGCAGTGAAGCTCTTGACTTATTAGCTGCTTCATTTAAAGAGATAGAGAGACAGAGGGAAAGAGAGACAGAGAGAATTCTAATCAGTCGCAATAGTCTCTCGCCCTCACTTGCATCTTGCAGTGGCACTGCTTTGAGAGTAATGGGACCAAAAGATGTTTGAAAACAATACACCTGACAGACAGTCGACATGCATGCAATTACATTCAGTTATATATGAAATATTCCTTCAGTTTCATGCATTAATGACTTTTAGTATACTAAAAATGACCTTTTGCAGTAGTTATCATGCTTTAAATTTGATCACTGAAGTATTGAGAGAGACTAAATAATAATGAATTGTTTGATTGCCTGTTATATAATGCTCATTACTTCTATTCTGTGGTCTAGTGTCTCTACTTATTGTTTTCTCTCTTATATTAATTGCTTCTGCTTGTTTTATTGTCATTTGCGAGTTGCATTGGATAAAATCATCATCTAGATGTAAATCTCATTGTGGATAACTCGTGCAAAGGGACAATTGTTCTTATGATCCTGTTGTTTAATGTGTCCTGTGTGTTACACGACGGCATCGGAACCCTTTTTATAGTACTGAATAGTGATATTTGATGTGTTTTGGTCTTTTTTAGTGTCTTATAAGTGTTTGAGTATGACATGAAATACTCTTGGGAAGTCCTGCAGTGTGAGATGCTAAACTCGAAAAACTCTTTCAAACAGCGTTATTTTATAAGCAGTATGCTTTTATAACCTCTTATTAATGCAGAGACTGCATGGAAATGTAATATTTGAATGAAAAAGGTGACTTCAAATGATGACCAGTTACTGTGCATGACCTACACTCTAAAAAATAAAGTTTTTTTTTATTGACATCTGTTGTACCATGAACAACCATGGAGCCTTTCCATTGCACAAAAGGTTCTTAACAGTGGAAAAAGATTACTAAAATTATCATAATAATGTCTTTAGATTATTAAAATGTTCCTACAGTTAGAAAACATGGTTTTCCTTCACTGAAAGGACCCAAAATTTGAGGGGGAAAAAAAAAAAAAAAAAAAAAAACCCTTCTGGAACCTTTATTTTTAAGAGTTATGACATGCATGCATTCTTTAATCTTGATGTTGATGTCATAAAGTCATGCGTCATACATGAAGCAACTTTGGCCAAAAACACACAAGGTCACATGGCAACCTTCATGTCACTGCAGTATTTTTGGCATATCAATAGCGGGACCCCCGTATGATGTGCAAGATTCCCTCCATATGTACCTTTACTAAACATCTTCCCTCTTTCTCTCCCCCTCCCTCCCTCCCTCCCTCCTGTCCCCCCGCAGACCGCTCCTCTCTCCTCCCCTCTCCGTTTTTTCTCCTCCTCTCCCTCCCCTATGCTCAGTTCGGTGTGTGTCTCCTCATTCAAAGGGCGCAAGGGTGGGAACAAGTCGTCCAACAAAGCATGTTACAGCGCCGACATGACTTGCCCGTCGGAAAGCGAGAAAATCGTCATCAACTGCGGCGGCGTGAGGCACGAGACGTACCGAAGCACGCTGAAGACGCTGCCCGGGACGCGTCTGTCGTGGCTCACTGAGCCGGACGCCTTCAGCAACTTCGACTACGACCCGAAGTCCGACGAGTTCTTCTTCGACCGGCACCCGTCCGTCTTCTCTTTCATCCTCAACTACTACCGGACGGGCAAGTTGCACTGCCCCAACGACGTGTGCGGCCCGCTGTTCGAGGAGGAGCTCGCCTTCTGGGGCATCGACGAGACCGACGTGGAGGCATGCTGCTGGATGAACTACCGGCAGCACCGGGACGCGGAGGAGGCGCTGGACAGCTTCGAGACGCCTGAGCCGGACGTGCCGGATGACGACCCGGCGCTCGTGGGGGACGGAGACCTGAAGCGGCTCTGCCTACAGGAGGACGGCAGGAAAGTGGGCTGGTGGCGCGTTTGGCGACCCCGGATTTGGGCGCTTTTCGAGGACCCCTATTCGTCCAAATACGCGCGGGTGAGTGTTCAGCACCTCTTTACGCATGGACAGCTCCTCAGTCTAGCGCTCCGTTAACTTGGTTAACTCATGGTGGTGGGATGGAATGTTGTCGAATCCATGAACTTAGAACCTGATTAGTAAATCTAAGTGACCCAAAATATTGCACTCATGGATTAGTTTGGCTGCATGGAAACTGTTTTAGGTTCAAACACCAGAAGGGTTTCGGCATTGCGCCCTTGAGTTTGAGCATCCAGAAAATTCTTCTTTATTGGTTCTTTATAATGGACGAATGTTCTTTAGATTAGAGCGATGGCTGTTCTTTACACTAAGAAAAAAATGGTTCTTTTAAGAACGTTTCACTGAAAGGTTACTTTGGGAACCCAAATGGTTCTTTTGCTTCACTTAAAAAAAGCCCCCTTTTACAATCTTTATTTTTATATAAGCGAAAAAATAAAAGTTCTTTATTGACATTGATGGTTTCAGGAAGAACCTTTAACATCCATGGAACATTTGCATTGCATAAAAGGTTCTTCAAACTAAGAAAACAAAATGGTTCTTTTAAGAACTTCTTACTGAAAGGTTCTTTGAGGAAGCAGAATGGTTCTTCAGTCGCATCTCTGCGAAAACTCACTTTATTACGAGTGTAGGCTCTTTTTTTAGCTTTTATGAATGGACAAATCCATAGTATATTCTTCTGTTAACCCTCTGAACTAACTTGCATAGTTTAACATAAAGGTTGGACATGTTGAAACTGAAAGGATGTAGGTTCAAACGCCATAAGCACTGATCAGATATCATTGTGTCCTTGGATAGGACATCTAACCTCAGGTTACTCCAGGGTGATGTGTCTGATTTTTAATTTCCAACCTATTTTGGGTTCATTTAAGGCCAGCCATATAGTCATTTTTAAACAATAGTTGGGTTAAATAAAATACCCAGCATGCAAACATTTAACCCAACCATTTAAAACAACCCAATGGCTGGGTTTGTCCATTTTCAACCCAACTTGGGTTGTTTTTAACCCAGCATTTTGATGAAAGCATTAACTTAATAATTAAGAAATCGGTGCACTCTTATTCCTTCATACTACCCATACCCTACTGTATTTAACTCAACCTGCTGGTACACTCTAAAAATGCTGGGGTTAAAAACAATCCAAGTTGGGTTGAAAATGGACAAACCCAGCGGTTGGGTTAAATGTTTGCCCGACGTGCTGGGCAGTTTTATTTAACTCAACTTTTGTTTAAAAATGACTATATGCCTTGCTTAAAATGAACCCAAAATTTGTTGGAAATTAAAAATCAGACACATAATTACTAGAGGCAACAATAATAATCAAAAGGTGCAAAAGCAAATGTTTATTGTTTAATTATTATTCATTAAACTTATTAATAAATGTTCATTTATTAAACATATTAATACATTTCCAACATACTTTGGGTTCATTTTAAGCAAGCAATACAGCAATTTTTAAACAATAGATGAGTTAAATAAAACTACCCAGCACATTTGGCAAACATTTAACCCAACTGCTGGGTTTGTTCATTTTCAACCCAACTTGGGTTGTTTTTAACCCAGCATTTTTAGAGTGTAGTGAGATGGGAGATTGTTTCTATTGTGCCTTTATGCTTGTTTTTACTTAATTAGTCAATCTAGATGCTCTAGTAGTTCAAATATACATTGGCGAGTGTGGATATTTAGGTAACGTTTTGTAGTTTATTAACCTACTGTAAGGTGCTGCAGCCTAGTGGTTAAATATCTGAAAGTTTGTAGGTTCAAACGCCATTAGCGTTGAACTATCATTGTGCCCTTGAGCAAAGATTCGTCTCTCAATAAGTGTGCAGTAAGTGGCTTTTTATAGTAAGTGGCTTTGGATAAAAGCGTCAGATAAATGACTAATTAGTAAGTAATTGTTCATTCTGGAGTAGGTAAAGATCTGAACTGGTAATTGAAAAAAAAAGTTGAGGGATCATGAACTGTCCTTCACTGAACTTTGAAACAATTTTCACTTAGAAATTGCTTGTAAAACGGCAGTTAAAACATTGAATTGAACATGAAATTTTGAAGTAGAAAGAATTAAAAAATATTTTTTACAGTGTTGATAAAGACATTTAAGTGACTGTAGATAAAAGTATCAGCTAAATGAGTAACATGTGTTTGCAGTTCCTCGATCATCATCAGACTGTTGCAGTGAGTGGATAAAGTTGCATGATTGCAGTAGTTGACCCAAATGAGTTTTGAAGGGTGCAGTTATCAGCCTGTAAAAATGAAATCAGCACTGCCAGTGGATATTCCCCCAGAATCACACATTGCATCACCATCAAACACATATCAGCCTCATATTTATGCGTGCAATTGCATGTTATTGTGCACCATTATGCACGAGCCCCCTCCATCTGCAGTCTGTGTTTCAGCTGTTTTAAAGTGTTGCACCTTACAGTACCAGACACAAATCCGTTACTGCATTTATAGCCCATAAACCTGCTGCTCTTATGAATCTTTTATGCTTCCGATATCCGATGCAGGAAACACAGGCGCTTGTTTCTTAATCGCATCCTTGGTCATTTTCATTTAAATGCGGGCTTGTGTTTTCAGAGCTAATAACGTTCAATCTGATGCGATTATAAGTGCTGATACTGGACGAAACGGTAGCTGCTTCAGAGACAGGGTGCATTTGATTGATATTTCACAAATTTGATAGACTATCACTCATATTTTAGCTCCGAGACATGGTCAGATATTTGAAAACAAATGCCCCAGTGTGTGCATACACTGTTGATGTGTGTGGATGTATCAGGTTCAGCTGAGGAAGTGACTTGAGGTTGAGTTACAGGAACGTTTTTTGTGTGTTTACAGAAAATCTATGTGCATTTGTCAATGGTGACTCATTTATAGGCCATATGAAAGTTGTTTTATCAGCATGTTTGGTGATTATCACGTCTTTTATGATTTTAGATGAAACTGAGATGCATGGCTGTCCAATTCAAAAGCTTTTCACCATATTATGTAATAGAGGTACTCTGATCTTCCTATCTGAAACTAAATATAATGACCTATCTGTGGGAATTTTTAAGGGAACAGCTTTTAAGTATGGTCCACATATACATAGACAAGACATATGCACAATTGCTGTCTGTTTGTGTGCTTACAGATGGATTTAGACTGATACCTGGGGAATGCATCTCCACTGTCCAAATATCACTCGCTGGTCAATATTTGCCACAGTTCATTCACCTTGTTGTCAGCCGGGGTTTACTGTATAGTTGTTGCTGTGTGCATGCAAGCATTAACATGCATGTTTGCATATGGTACACAATCAATTAGTGGTCGAATGACATCTAGACTATATATCTATATCTAGACTGATATCTAGAGCAGGGTGACTGATTGCAGATATAGTAGCGATTTTGGGGTCTTTTTTTTTAAAGAAAATAATACTTTTATTCAGCAAGGATGCATTAAATTGATCAGTAAAGACATGTATAATGTGACAAAAGATTTCTGTTTCAAATATATCCACAACAATATGAAGCAGCACAACTGTTTTCAATGCTGATAATAAAAATAAATGTTTCTTGAGTAGCAAATCAGCATATTATAGTGTGACACTGAAGACTGGAGTAATGATGCTGAAAATTCAGCTTTGATCACAGGAATAAATTACATTTTAAAATATATTACAATAGAAAATAGTTATTTTAAATTGTAATAATATTTCGCAATATTACTGTTTTGTATTGAAGCTTGTTTCTGCCACTGAATAATAAAATAAAAAAGGTATTTGCAACTTTTTGTCTCACAATTCTGACATTTAAACTCAAAATTGTGAATTATAAAGTCAGAATTGCATGATATAAAGTCAGAATTGCAAGATATAAAGTCAGAATTGCGAATTATATGAATATTACAGATTTTACTGTATCTTTGATCAAATAAATGCAGCTTTGGTGAACATGAGACTCTCAAAAATATTAAAAAAGAAAAAAGAAAATGTGCACTAAACTTATTGTGCCTTGTTCATATAAACAAGAATAACACATTTCTGAGTAAATCATTCATAAATTTATTCATGCATAAATTGTTCCATTGAATCGAATGCAACAATTTACTCACTATTTACTCAAAATTCACAAAAAAAACAACGTATGACTGCAATATCTGCCGAATTAATACAATTTAGTGACAGCAAATAAGACGCTGAATTTAAACAAACACTATTTTACACATTTTGGACATTATTCATAATTAAAGGAGAACAAATTTCTTGTTAAATCATTGAAATCAAAAGTCCCGCTCACTATCAGAGCTTAAAATTATCTAAAAATTTATTTATCACATCGTTTCGGTCCCATGACCTTCATCAGGCATATCTAGATAAACTATTCAAAGCATAAAAATGTATAAAATAAACTTAACTCATAACCAATCACTGCAAAGAACCATCAATTATCAATCACAGTCAGTGACTTAATGCTTATTTTACAGCTTCTTCACCAACAAACAATTGGGCCACTAGGGAAGAAAGAAAAAAAACACACATATATAATAATAATAAAACAATTAATTGGTAAATCATTGATAAATTCATTCCTGCCTACTCTGTGCTGTTTAAACTGAATTGAATACAATGATTTTGGCTATGATTTACACAGAAATTGATTCTGCTTGTGTTTCATGAATAGCGCTTATTTATTTGAACATATTTTTGCAAAATTCTCCAAACACTATTTAAAAAAAAAGATAATATTCTACCTTGGTAGAACATGGTATCTCACAAAGCATTTTTCAACAGTCACTATACTCTGTTTCTCTCCGGTCATGCATTAGTAGACAACACCGATCCATAACCTACAGTAACACTCTAGTGATCTCGAATCTACCAGGACTAGACAAGACAAAAGGACGGACAGTGGAAGGTGAATGAGAGAGGTGAATGGAAAGATATTGCAGGCGTGATTTAAAGCCACTCGCTATAATTCCATGATGCTGAAGTGTGAAACATTTATGAGCTGAGCGATAATCTGCATGTTTTTCATACCAACAGCAGTCCTCTCTGAGTCCAACACACACACACACACTCACACACTCGTGCAACACTGCCGCAATCCTGCTCTCCACGCAGCCCGAGCTGAGCACTAGAGCAAAACATGAGCGAGAGAGGGTCAGATGTAAGGAATATGGGGAAACAGAGATGGAGGAAGCTGAGCCATGAGAAATGGAAGGAGATGGATATTTGAGAGGGGGAGTGGCTGGAAACGAGAGGATGGGGGGAGAGAAAAGCATTATGGAGTCATTTTAACATCTTCAATTATGACTAAAGCCACCGGACGCCCTTCTCCCCCACTTTCTGTGGACTATTGATTGATCGTTTATCGATCACTCGGGTCTTTGTCTCTCTGAAGGCATCCGATCAACACACACACTGCACCGTACAGCTGACTGCACTGCAAGTAATACTGTTCAGTTGCACGTGACACTTCTGAAGGTTATTGAGAACGAATCCTGTAATGTATGCATCCTAAATGGTCATGCAAAGATCAATACTTGTCTCATAAACATTTACATTGATGTTAAGGACTAATTTCAGCATTTTTTGACATCATTTCTGTGGTCATTTTTATTCCTTTTTTTGCAATTGCTAGATTGGAGTACAGTTTACAAGAAAATACAATAACACTTTATATAAGGACTTCATGTATAATGCATTATTCATAATGTACTTTATAATGCATTATAATATTCACAGATTCATTGTTACATCTGAAATTGGTTGTTTGTCATGTGTTTTAATGCATTATACTTTCTAAAGGTGTAACAATGAATAGATAAGTATTATAATGTATTATAACTGGAGTTACAGTTATTCATGAGATCATACAGTGCATTATAAGGTGCATTACAAGGCATAATTAATGCATTAGAAATGCACTTATAATGCATTATACATAAAGGCTTCAAGTGTTACCGAAAACACTTTTTGAGTTTTTCTACTTTAAAATTTCACATTTAATTCAATTTGTTACTTGCTGTTTCTTTGCAATTGTTTGTGAAATTTACTAGCAATTTCTGACTGAAAATTGTTTCTATACCAAATTATTTTCATTGTATGTAGAACACAAAAGATGTCAGTGAAATTTGACTTTAATTGTATGGACAAAAGCATTCTTCCAAAAATCTTTTGTATTCTACAGAAAAAGGAATTTGAATTTTTGGGTGAACTGTCCCTTTAAGACACAATTACATGTGTGAATGCCATTGCAAAACGAAATTGGAGTTAGTGAAAAGAGAAGCTTGTGGAGCTCATACCATTTGCACTGTTATTTTATTATCTAATGCACTGACATTCAGACGTTTTTAAGTGCGGTTTAAATGTCCAAATACTTTTTTTGTTTCAGCTATAATGTACAGAGGGAGAAACAGTTATTTCTACAGTAATGTAATGAGAGTCATGGAGTTATTACTACAGCAACATGAATACAGATCTCAGGCAGCGTGTGTGGAAAAGTTAATCACAAATCACGTGATACTTGTGGCTAGATTTCAAGTGACATATTGCTTGAGAAGGAGTAGAGATTTACAAAGCCTTACTAGGCACCTGTTTATAATCTGTCTTCCATATATAGGAGATATTGTTGGCACACTTACAAATGCACTACAGATAATAGATAGGTAGATTGATTGATTCTTGATCAGTCAAACACAATCAGTTATATTAAAGAGGACCTATAATGCCTGGTGTGTCCAGAATGTGTCTGTGAAGTTTCAGCTCAAAATACCCAACAGATCATTTATTATAGGTTGTCAAATTTGCCCCTATTTGTGTGTGAGCAAATTTTTGTGTGTGTCCCTTTAAATGCAAATGAGCTGCTGCTCCCGGCCCCCTTTCCAGAAGAGGGCGGAGCTTTAACAGCTCGCGCTTTGGTTGCTCAACAACAACAAAGCTGGAGAATCTCACGCAGCCAAAATGAGGATTGTCAGTAACGGTGTTCAGCCTTACATTGTTCAAACCGGAGTCGACACTGATGGAGAGACTCAGGAAGAAGTTTGTATCTGGATGTTTCTGAATGGTTAGTGGATAAATTTATGTAGTTGCTGTGGAGTTGATTCAACTCATCGACTAGCATGTGCCGTCATGTTAATCTTTTGTGCGAATCCAGCGTTGAATTGACCCTCGTTTGTGAAGCAGTCTGGTGTAAAATGACGGCATGTCAACAACACTCTACTACAACAACTCTTCCTCTTCTCTAAAGCAGCCCAACATGGCCTCACCCCCTTTGTTGCGTGTTCTCGGGGGCGGGGTTTATGTAAATTTTAGGGTTAGTACCAGCCGCTTGTTGTAGTCCTCAAAAAGTGATTTCTGTAAAAGAAAACATCTCCCTTTGTATTGAACTTTGAGCGTCGTAACTTTGCAGATGTTGTTTATGCTCAAATAGCAACATGACACACTAACTAAAGTTAAAAAAGTGAAATCATAATCAAGGACCCCTTTAAAAAATATTCTGGACCCTCATTTATCAACGTTGCGGTGCGTATGGACAGATTTGCGCGTAATGAGTGCGTAAGAACAGTTTCACGCAAAGTGTGGGATTCACCAACTTGTACTTATATGTAGAAATGTGTGTAAATATAAGCACACCTCTGAGCATGCTTACGCAGAGAATCTAGTGGTAGAATAGCGACACTACACATAAAAAGCATTTAAGAGTGTCACAATATGCATTAAACAATCCACATATGTCCAGTGTTTCCTTTAATTATAAAACACTCAATTTATAATTTGTCTAGTTTTAAACACGATGCGTAATTGGTGTCAAACCCTATAAAAGACCGCTGTGAAAAATGTTTGTCTCCGTGCAATGGCTTATCTTCCGTTACTGGAAGACTTGGCAAACAATGCGCTCCACAGAGAGCGCGTTTTCCAAGATCATGCTGATCTGCTTGGCGAGAGCACAGTCATTATTGTGGTGAGGAAAAAACACAATCACGTGATTTTTAAAGGGAAGTGTTGTCACCACGCACTGTTGATAAATGAGGGCCCTGGCTCTTTCAAGCCGAATAGTAACCAAGGTTTTGCAAGCCCAAAAAAGAGCATACATGCATCATAAAAGTAATCCATACGGCTCCAGAGGGTTAATAAAGGCCTTCTGAAGGGAAGTGATGGGTTTTTGTACGAAAAAAATCCATATTTCCATGTTCAGTTGGTGAAAACGAGTGCTGTCTGTCAGCGTCTGACTGTTGGTGCAGTGTGGATTGGCCTTTAACAACATTAGACTTTGTTTAGGGGGTTTGTATATTTTCAGAAGGTAAAGGGAAATAGTACTTGTTGTGATGTAAAAAGACTATTTAAAGGTACACTGTGTAACTTTTTTTGGTCAAAATTAACAATTTAAATAATGAGTCAGAACATCATCAATCCTTCTTCCAAAAACAAGTTTTTGTTTTACCCTTCACTATGGTAAGCCTATTATAAGTGTTTATATTTTAGAACTGTCTGGATGGTTTTCGCAGGAGTACGTCACTCGCCCATGTGTGTCTCGTCTCTCGTCATATCCATAAATAGAGAAAAGTTGCTCCGGCTACTTTGACGCATGTCTGGTGTCGGAGCAGCAGAGGTTAGTTGTCACAACTAGTAAGAAAGTTTGACATGGAGCAGCTAAATCTCCAACCTCCGGGGAATCACCCATTTTAAATAAACACCGAACAGAGGAGAGTTTGCTGGCAAAAAGAGAATGCGGCGTAATAAAACAAGAACCAACATTGGTTTGGCTTTTCGGAGATTGGAGAACTGAGGGATTTGAAATGTTGTAAAAGTGACGCAGAGATGGCGTTTTTATTACTCGTAGCTCTCTAACAGAGTTCAGTGTAAAGCTATATGTGAAGGGTTATTTTATTATGGTTGTTGTAGAACTGTGCTGGAAGTTATTTTCAAGGAAGTACCGTGTCTAATAATGAGTAAAGCTACAGTAACGAATTCTTCAGCTAGTCAGCTTGAGATCATCTCCATCTAAACTGGTTATATCTCTGAAGCCTAGAACTAAATGCACAAGCACAACCAGAACAATGTTCATCTGCAAAATGCATGTGGTTTTGTTTTTTTAAACACTAGAGGGCACACTATGAAAAAAACTGTAAAAAAGGGTAATTTTCTAGCAGCAGGGTTTCCAGAGAATGCCTATTTTAATATTTACTGTATTTCAAAAATAAAGGAAAGATATGTAAAAATAAATGGCAAAACTACTGTAAAATTACAGATTTTTTTTTTTTTTTTTACAGTGGAGGAATTATAACTCGTTTTAACCTGTTGCTGACACTGATGTCCAGTAACTTGTACTATACTGTCTTTTTACTCTGGTAACATGTTGCACACCTGCATAGTGTTTGACAGTGTAATCACCTCAGACATGAAGGTCATGTCTAACAGTAGCCTATATATTGCTGTAATTATCTTGTAGTCTAGACCAGCCTCACATATATAACTTGCAAGAGTTGGCATGGAGTCTGCTTCCATCAACAGTTCTCCCGTCCAGCTCTGGGACGCCTCCTCCCGTCGGGCCCAATCACATCGACGGGGTGCCTGAGTCCCATGCGTAGCAGTCGTAATAAACAAACTGTTCAGGGCATCAGCTTTTTGTGACAAGTTTAGCCAGGGACACTGTGTTTTGCCTAGAGAATGAATGAGCTTCTGAGCTGTACTGACACATGTACACCTTTAAACACAAAAACAAACATGTCTCTCTTGCATACTCTTCAACATGTACTTATGGGATCATTTTTGGTTTTTGCATATTTATTCAGAACATAGTCTAAAATGATCTGAACTTTTGCTATAAAAACATCTTTGACATTATTTGTGTTAATTAAATGTCAATCATAATCATTTTCTGTAAAGCTGCTTTGAAACTATATGTATTGTGAAAAGCGCTATAGGCCTACAAATAAACCTGAATGGAATTTAATCATAATTGAATTGAATAAAATTAAGCTTGAGCATGAAAACTTTGGAATGTGAGATAACAGTTTAAAAAGATGCATGATTATTGGAAATAAAAATATTACTGCATAATTCTAAAAGTACTAAAGCAAGGCTTTTTTTACATGCTCTTTACAAATATCCATATTTAATGTAAATTAGACTGTCTGTTGTTGGTTAGAGGTATAGAGGACTGAACTGTACATTGAGTCCTGCTCACTAATCCTGATCCCAGGACAGCTCTAATTTTGAGTTTTTAAGCAGTTTTTAAGCCCTAGACCATAAAAACACTCAAACATTCATCAAACATGCATGCACAAACTCATAAACATGCATTACTGCGTCACTCCACAGAGTTTTGCTGTTTTAAATGGCCTGCAGAGGCCAAATGCCGTAACAGAGAAACACTTTACAGAGAAAAGTGGCTTCAAAGTTCATTTTGATTGATTTGATGTCAGTTTTCACATTGCATTTCCTCTGAATCTCCATATAGTTGAGCCAAACCCAACTGTCACAGGACAGATAGTCTAAAAGACCCATTTCCAGTCATAACTCGATTTTGACATAGTGCATAGTTACTCTCTTTCGCCTTTTCAGAGCAGTGCATCTCTGAGACAAAGAAATATCTTGCAATCCTTCCTGTTGATGTATGGAATGAACACAAATGCATCAATACGTTTGATGAGGGTTTATCTAAACCGCGTTCCTGAAATATGGTGGAAATGGAGAGAAAGAATCATCAAGTGTGATTTTTCAGGACATATCTGCAGGAATTTGAGTTGAACTAGCAAACTTTAATGTAAATTTAAAAGTAGAATTAAAGGAAATTCTAAGAAATTCATGTGAGTGAAAAATTTCAATTTTGGCTTGACAAAGCATTGCTTGAAAGTTTTCCAAAAAAAAAAAAAAGGTTTTAAAGGTGCAGTATGTAATATTGACAGCTAGTGGTTGAAATGGGTACTGCAATCCAAGCTTTCAAATATTGGAGAGGGTTGTTTCTCCCGCCACCTACTTCTCAGACTCGATGCTCACACGGGTTGCCAGATTAAAGACACACAACAGGAACAAGCGCATTGGACAGTGGAAGGTGACGAGCCTTACACTAAGTTGATGAGCTGATTTTTCCATTTAGTTAAAAAGCCTCTGGTCATAGAGCTTTTTAGATGCATGTGAGGCTTTTTAGGTCGGGTAGAATCTGTGATCTCTGACCCATTTCGTTTGCTGGCTTCCATGGCTTCAATCCCCTTTGTTTCCCACTAACTGGCTACCCGGGGTGTTGAAATACTATTAGGTGAAATGGCAGTGGGCAGGATCACACTGACCAAAACAAAAACAGACATTCTGACATGGAACACACATTTCAAAGTAGAATAACTGGCTGTATTGTTTTTCGGAGAAACAAGTATGTGAACTTAGCATGTTTCCCAAATCTCTGCAACCATATTATGGTATTTTCGTGCTTTACTACAGTAAAAAAAATTACATACAGCAACTTTAAATGCCTTGAAGTTTGAAGGTTTAAAGGTAGATACTGCAGATAAACAGACTGACTATTGTTCAAAAGTTTGGGGTTTAAAAATTAACTGGCCTTGTTAATAAAATGCAAGCCGGACTAATTTAAACATAAAATGATTATGTAAATTCAGTGGAACAATGTATGTATATAAAAATGATAATTTTTTTTAATCCTTGTTTTTATGAAAATCATCTAATAAGTGTAAAATAATGTTTATTGCCTTAATGTATCATGCTCATTTTTATTTTTTATGTATTTTGAGTAAATTACATTTAGTAAAATGTAACTGAGCAGAACTAATATCTATGTAAACTGTGCATAACATTTTCATAAACTGTTGCACTATAAATTCAGTGGGTCAATTTTACAGTACAGTTTGGGGTTGATGAGATGTTTAATGTCATTCTAATATGCTGCTCAAGAAACATTTCTGATTATTACCAAAGTCCCTTTGAGACAAGACATTTAACTCGGCGGCCATCTTTGAAACACCTCTCGGGCATTCAAGTGCAGCTCCTATCTCTTTGAATGGGGAAACATCAAATTCTCCAAAGCTGTTTGCCAAGCTTTTGATTAAATTTCATATTTGAAATCACCAATGAAATCTGACAACAACTGTTTCATAAATTTAGTTTCTAAACAATTGAATCATGACAAAGAACGGTATTTTTCAGGCTGGATCAAGCTAATGCGCATGCGCAGTCCTAAATGCGCGTCTTCTGTGCCTTGGTGGCGCGCGTTTGACTGTTTCTATAGGAACCGGAGCTTCTAACGGCCGCTGCAGTGACGCGATGACTTTACCAATCGGCGATTGGCTCTTATTTAGAAGGCGGGACTTATTCCGCCATATTGCACGTTGCACTTTCTCCCATTCAAAACAATACAAGTGACGCATCTTGTGTTATTTTATAGTCTTTGTTATCAATGTTGAAAACAGTTGTGCTGCCGCATATTTTTGTGGAAACCGTGATACATTTTTTTCATGGTCCTTTGATGAGTATTTATTTGAAATGGAAATCTTTTTAAAATTATAAATATCACTTTTGATTCATTTAATATGTCCTTGCTAAATATGAGTATTAATTTCGTTAAAAAATCATACTGATTCCAAGCTTTTGAGTGATGTAGTACAGATTTAATCATATTCAATAAACTTTTGTGCATCATAGTCGAAGAACACTTCATTTCGAACCCGTTTTTATTTTTTTTCCAATTGCGATTTAGTAAATTCCTCTTGTCCTGTGGTGAGATGATGGCTGCAGGGATCTCAGTGTTCTCCATTAAGGTCCAGAGGAGCTTCACCTGTAGTAACTTCCAACATCATGAGCTCAGAGACACTGGCGTCCTGCTCCATGAATATTTTATTCGCAGTCTTGACATGGCTTGAAAGGCTGAGCAGATGAACAGCTCTTATGTGACGGCCTTGGAGTTGGCGCCTCCCAGGGGTCTTGCATTCGGGCTCCTGGTCGCTTAATTGACAAAGACAAGCATGTCCCTCAGCCGATTTACACAGCTGTCCCTCCATATTCCTCCTGATGTTCTCAAAGGCCATCTCCATGATGGGTGGAGGCACCAACCGGGGTCCTGATCTGAAGGTTCATATGTTTAATTGATTTCTTGTGTACTGCATGTACTCTACCGTACAAAAGCTTGGACTAATTGTGACGTTCTCATGTTTCTGTTTCTGCTCACCGAGGATGCATTTATTTGATTAAAAATACAGTAAAAACAGTGAAATATTATTACAGTTTTGAATATATTTGAAAATTTAATTTATTTCTGTGATTTAAAGCTGAATTTTCAGCATCATTACTCCAGTCTTCAGTGTCATATGATCCTTCAGAAATCATTCTAATATGCTGATCAAAAAAATATTTCTGATTATTATTGTTAAAAACAGCTTCATATTTTTTGTGAAAACTGTGATTTTTATCATTATAAATGTTTATATTGTCATTTTTTTTGATCAATTTAATGCATCGTGCTGAATAAAAGTTTTTCTTTTACTTACCCCAAATTTTTGAATGGTTGTATTTCATAGTTTCCACAAAAATATGAAGCAGCTCAACTGTTTTCAACATTGATAATAATCATAAATGTTTCTTAAGCAGCAAATCAGCATATTAGAATGATTTCTGAAGGATCATGTGACACTGAATACTGGAGTAATGATGCTGAAAATTCAGCTTTGATCACAGGAATAAATTACATTTATTCAAATAGAAAACAGTTCTTTTAAATTGTAATAATATTTCACAATATTACTGTTTTTACTGTATTTTTGATCAAATAATGCAGCATTAAGAGACTTCTTTCAAAAGCATCAAAAAAGCATTATAACTTTTGACTGGTAGTGTATTGGAGAAGCGCTCACATGCTCTAGACTGTGACTCTTGGGAGTGTGAGTGATTGGTGCCAGAGCTTCGAAAGTTTCGACAGAAAGCGTTTCAGTTTTCCCTGACACAGGTGTGTGTGTGTCAATGAGTCAATCTCTTTAGTTTCATGTCTGTTCCACAGGGAACCGAGATCAGACCTGCTGGGTAATTTCATCTCAGTGATAATTGGAACTTCCTGTGGCGATGAGATCATATCCTGCTGAGCCACATCAGAGCAGCAGCATCACACCATGGTGTCTGTCTCATCACACACACACACACATGCTTCATACGTGTGAGGACGTTCCATCATTAATGTGATGTGGAATATTGGGAATGTCTAACAGGATTTCCAGTTTTTCAGTTGAGGCTCATGTGGATTGGGAAGCAGAAGGTTTGTCCTTGGCATCTTTGTTTCCGATAAACAGATAAATGTAGTTGAGCTATAAAGTGATGGCCATGGTTTAATGTTCACTAATGCTTTTCTAATTATTGATGGCAGTAATTCCATCCATCTCTGAGGAGCAGTTTTATTCTCAGCCTGATTAGTTAGCCATAAATATTTTATTCTAATAATCCTGAAGTGTACCACAGTATTCACAAATTAATACTTTTATTCAGCAAGGATGCATTATATTGATCAAAAGTTACAGTAAAGGCATTTATAATGTTACAAAAGATTTTTATTTCAAATAAATACTGTTCTTTTGAACTTTCTATTCATCAAAGAATCCTGAAAAAAATATGTTTTCAACATTAATAATAATCAAAAATGTTTCTTGAACAACAAATCAGCATATTAGAATGATTTCTGAAGTATCATGTGACACTGAAGACTGGAGTAATGATGCTGAAAATTCAGCTCTAGTTTAGCTCTAAATTCAATGACTAGTTTAGTAATGTTAGTTTTGACATCATTTTTCTTCTATTTTCCCTCTGGTCATTTTTTAGTTTGCTTATTTATTTGGTTATTTTTTTTTGCTGAGTCAGGAGAACTGTCCCAAAGTGTCCGTGTCTGGGAGACCGGACAAGGGCAACACACACACACACACACACACAAACTTGTTCTTTTAGTAAAGCTCCAGTGTAATATAGGCATGACCTTGGACAGGTGGACACGCTGTTATAAGTGATACCAGAGTCACTTCAATGTATCAAAACCTACATAATATTATATATATATATATATATATTATAATAATTTTTACCTTTTAAGATGCCCAAAGGGAATTTTGTCATAGTTAACAATTTTGTCCCTGAACTATAGTAAAACCAAACAAAAATGCACACACACATTGAGATGTGCATGTTATATTAAAGGGGACCTATAATGCCCCTTTTCACAAGATGTAATATAAGTCTCTGGTGTCCTCAGAATGTGTCTGTGAAGTTTCAGCTCAAAATACCCCACAGATTATTTATTATAGCTTGTCAAATTTGCCCCTATTTGGGTGTGAGCTTTATTTGGGTGTTGCACTTTAAATGCAAATGAGCTGCTGCTTTCGGCCCCCTTTCCAGAAGAGGGCGGAGCTTTAACAGCTCGCGCTTCGGTTGCTCAACAACAACAAAGCTGGAGAATCTCACACAGCCAAAATGAGGATTGTCAGTAACGGTGTTCAGCCTTACATTGTTCAAACCGGAGTCGACACTGATGGAGAGACTCAGGAAGAAGTTACAACTTTTAGAATGAAACTGGACGTTTCTGAATGGTTAGTGGATAAATATATGTAGTTGCTGTGGAGTTGATTCAACTCATCGACTAGCATGTGCCCTCATGTTAATCTTCACCCCCTTTGTTGCGTGTTCTCGGCGGCGGGGTTTATGTAAATATTAGGGTTTGTGATGTCACTAACCCAGGAAGAATCTCGTTGTAGTCCCTACCAGTCA
The DNA here is from genome assembly GCA_037950665.1 of Hypophthalmichthys nobilis. Taxonomy (NCBI): domain Eukaryota; kingdom Metazoa; phylum Chordata; class Actinopteri; order Cypriniformes; family Xenocyprididae; genus Hypophthalmichthys; species Hypophthalmichthys nobilis. Next base: position 23,255,851 of record CM075482.1, read on the forward strand.
TTTGTTGTAGTCCTTAAACAGAGAATTATTTAAAAGAAAATATCTCCCTTTGCATTGAACTTTGAGCGTCGTAACTTTGCAGATGTTGTTTATGCTCAAACAGCAACATTAAACTAACTAAAGTTAAAAAAGTGAAATCATAATCAACCACTCCTTTAAGCTTATATGTGATTGTATGTTCCTGATGGTACTGCAGGTCACTAGCAACTCTCTTTAGCAACAGACAGTGTGTGTGTGTGTGTGTGTGTTTAGCCATCTGCTCCTACAAGTCCAGTGTAGCCAATGCTAAATTCATCACTTTGCCTTTGACACGTGACTTTGCCGTTTACAAAACAATATTTGCTCACACAAGCTTCCACAACAAATATTAAGCAGCACAACTGTGTTCAACATTGATAATAATCATAAATGTTTCTTGAGCAGCAAATCAGCATATTAGAATGATTTCTGAAGGATCATCTGACACTGAAGACTGGAGTAATGATGCTGAAAATTCAGCTTTGCCATCACAGGAATAAATTACAAATAGAAAACGGTTATTTAAAATGTTTTTTTTTTTTTTTTTTTTTTTTTTTTTGGCGAGATTTAAAGAGTTCCCATGTTTCTGTGACTTTGCCGTTTCTCTTACAAAGCAATTTTTGGTCACAGAAGCTCTCAGTTAGATTAAGGACAAAGATAGAGTGAGAGGAGAGAAAGAGAGAGCGATAGAGAGACTGCAAGTAAAAGAGGTGAGTGAATGAGACAGGAGCAGTGAAAAAGGGGGTGGGCGCTGTGGCGCAAGGACAAACGTACATGGCAACACTGCAGTCTTCTAGAGAGAATACAAAACAGGCAGAATGCTGAGACGCTCACGGTCCCGCACGCAACAGTGTTTGAGATACTCTTGTTTGCATTGCGTTTTCAAATAAATGCACATGTTTGTGCATCATGTTTTACACAGAATGTGTTGAAATGAAACTCTCACTCTTAGAATAGAGGAATCGCTACATTTCAGGTGCTTGTTTGCATGCAGCCGTGAATATGCATGTGAAGTAACGTTCACACATCCTTGTAATGCACCAACGGCACGTGTGAACCGGTGTTGCACGGTGCTGTCTGTCACACACACACATACATGCCTTCATACACACACACTGTCCCCCTATGACCTTCAGTATCCCGCAGTGTCCTGTGTTACATCAAATGACCGATCACTCTCTCTCTCCATCTCTCTCAGGTGTCTCTCCTGATGTTATGGGTCGTTCCCATGTGACAGGCAGCTTGATATATTTCCTCCTTTGCTGATGCATGAGTGTGTGCACTTTTACATCTGTTCAGTGTCTATATACATCTCTGGAAATGTATACATCTCATTTATGCATTTAAATTTCAGACTGTGCGACTCATTATTCAGTCAGAGCGGTTAATTAAGCAAATAAGCCACTTTGGGACACATGTTACAGTTGATTTTGATTTTATAGGTGTTTTTAGGTATGATGTATAAGCATGGTAAATCACTATAAAACACATCACTGAGTGGCTTTTTTAAAACAGCACAACTGCAGTATGATAAAAGACACTGATGTTCAATAAACAGTAAGTTTTATTATTAAAAATAAAAATTTGGATTAAACAGTTAAACAAGTATGTTAAAATAATTATAATTGCTGCTGGAAATTCAGCTTTGCCATTACAGGAATAAATTACATTTTGAATTATACTCAAATAGAAATCAGACATTTTAAATAGTAAAAATATTTCAAAATATTACATTTTTTTTCTGTATTTTTGATCAAATAAATGCAGCTTTGGTGGTGAACATAAGATACTTCTGAATGATAGTGTCCAAAAAAAAAAAACATGGTAGCACCACAGTACTTTTTGGTGCTTTTTTAATAAAGCAAAAAGCCCTGTGAAGCCGAGGTTTACAGTGAATTTATAACAGCTAAGGGGCGTTGTTAGGCACAGAGCTGCTATAAACCACGGCTTCATGGGGCTTATTGCTTTTATAAAATGGTTACCACACAATACAAATATTAAAGCCAAAAAATATGTATCAATGCTACTTTCATGAAGTAAAATCATTAAAAGCTTTCCTTCCGCTGGAAAAAGTAGTCCCTGACCGTGAACAGCAACAGAAGTTACATTATTACGCCATTAGATGGCAGCAAAGATTGTCTTTATGTGCAAGTCACTCAGTCGCAAAGACTTTTATATTGAAACTTGTTGTGAACACAGAACAAGACACAAATGACAAATGCTTTGACTAGCGCTGTCAGTGTCAGGAGGGCACGGAAAACCCATTAAATGTTAAAAGGACAAGATCGCAGGTAATAAATCTGAATACAGATAATACACTCAGTCACTCGATATCTCTCTCACAACACTCTTCTACATAATGCAGTAAGCTTCAATAAACAAAATCAATAAACAAACATATGTTTACATTGCTAAGAGTGGTTGCTAAGACAGACACAGCAACATACACACTCAGTGGCGCAGCGATACTTATGTAATACGGTCAGCTGTACAGTCAAACCAAAAATTATTCAGACATTTTTGATATTTTTTTATTAGTGGGTGCAGGACACTATTGTTCATTTATGTAAGTGAGGATAGCAAAATAAAGTAAACTGTGACATATTATACCCAAAAATTCTTTATACAGTGGACTACCAGTAAAATTGATAAAAATTTGGAACCAAAAATTATTTAGACACTTTGACCTGACCATGTTTTGATTAAGTGTTATCTGACATAATTAAAATTATTTTTTTTCTGACACAGTTTAACTCCATTTTTTTAACTATAGTAAATAAACTGTATTAATAAATGAAATGTTCAAGGTGTCTGAATAAATTTTGCTTTGAACGCGGCTCAACCAATCAGAATCAAGGGCCGGAACTATCCGTTTTATAATTTTGTTTTTACTGTCATTTACAAAAAAAAAAAGTTTTTGAGAGTCTCAATGGTTGATGATTTTATTTTTTTAAATAGCAGTCTATTTTTTTTTTTAAATCGGCACAACAGCAATATGATAAATAATATGATGTTATTATTAAGTTTTATTATTAATAATTATAATTAGATTACAAATTCTAAATATATTAAAAATAATTGGATTTAAGTAATAAAAATACAAATGTTACATATTAAAAAATAATAATAACTAACACATTTTTAATAATAACTAATATTAAATTATATAATATATATAAAAATCCCAACTTTTATTTTTTATTTAAATGTTTTTAATTTTGCATTCATTTAGATTGTGCATTTATCAGCATTTTACGTCTGTGAATGTGGCTCATCCATCCAAATCCAGGAATTTAGAGTCTGCGTTTTGTGATTTAACTCTTTTTTTTTTTTTTGTCAAATGTGATCATCTTTCATTTTCTGTCAATCCTCTCTCGTCTTCACATTACATCCATTAAAAAATCCTGACGTTTTCAGGTTGCCGCACCTCACTTAGCGGTCAGATGTACCGAACTGAACGCCTGTGGCATCATGTGACATCTACAGGCTTTTATTACTTCAAACTGAACGGGAACGGGCTATTTAAGATGCGTGGTCCGGTCTAGATGTCTTGAGGGAGTGTGTTTGGATAATAATCCCTGCAGGTTCTGATGTACTGTTACACTGTGCTCATGTTCAGAATGGAGATGTGTGCTGCAGTACATACTGTATACTGTATGAGATCATATTCAGTGCTAAATGTTTCAAACTGTAGTGTGCATATTTCATTTAGCAAGTAGCATTTTCATATGTTGATCATTTTATGGGATAGTTCACCCAAAAATGAATATTCACCTTCATGTAGATCCAAAAGTGTATGACTTACTTTCTTCTGTGGAACATAAAAGAAGATATTTTGAGAAATGCCTCAGTGTTTTTTGATCCATACAATGAAAGTCAATGTTCTCAACATTCTTCAAAACATCATCTTTTGTGTTACACAGAAGAAAGAAAGGTTTTGGAACAACATGATGCTGAGTAAATGATGACAGAACTTTCATTTTAATCCCTTTAATTTGGCAGTCTGATGAAATAATGAGTCAAGAGATGTTAAAAATCATGGTGGATATATTAACTCAAGTTTATTCATTACACTGGAAATAGAACAGTAGGATGCTGTGCATTGTGGGATGCAGTACCCTACATAGTGTGATCTGCTGTATGCTGCACATTTTAGCAAAACAGTTTCCGTTTTTCCCTTAAAGCAGGGTTAGGTTTGGAAAAGACTTTTATAATATTACAAAAGATGTCTGTTTTACATAAATGCTGTTCTTTTGAACTTTCTATTCAGTGTCCACAAAAATATATAGTGACAACTAAATTCAACAGTGATAATGATAAGAAATGTTTCTTGAGCAGCAAATCAGCATATTAGAATAATTTATGAAGGATCATGTGACACTGAAGGCTGAAAATTCAGCTTTGATAACAGGAATAAATTACATTTTAACATATATTCACATAGAAAACTGTTATTTTAAATTGTAATAATATTTCACAATTTTTACTGTATTTTTGATCAAATAAATGCAGACTTGGCGAGCAAAAAATAGTCTTATAGTCCTAAAACAATAGTCTTTTTTTTTTTTGGATCTTGACACTTAGATTTATTTGTTCATTCATTTGGTGAGTAGTCAACATCCTGCTAAATATCTCCTGTGTTCCACGACAGAATTAACACATCTGAGTGAGTCGACGATGACAGAATTGTCATTTTCAGCTGAACTATCCCTTTAACATCCGTTTGCCTTTTTATGGTGGAGGAGATTAACAGAGCAGGCCAGAGAAAGAAAGAAAGAAAGATTAGGGGGGAAAGCAGACTGAGTAACGAGTGACTTTCACACATGCTGTGAGCGATTGCGTTTATTTTAACGTCTCACACTGTACTGTGGTGCACGACGCGCGCGTGTGTGTGTGTGTGTGTGTGTGTGAAAGTGTGCGCACACGAGTGTTAACGTGACTCTAATGACGTGTTTACCGCAGCACAGCTTCATCACTGTCTCCATGACAACCGCTGTGCTTGCTTCCCCTTCCTGCACCAAAGACAGAAAGATAGTGAGCAGAGCTCCAGTGCAGCAGAGAGGAATACTCACACGCTTACACAAAATACCATGGTCTCTGGGACATGGTAATACCATGTTCTTGGCAGTACAGTATAGTTTTTTTTAATATGGTGTCACGTAATACCTCATTTTTGGACATGATACTGTGGTAAAACTATGTTTTTGAATAATACAGTATAGTAATAATGTGCTTTTTTGAATATGGTCTCATGTAATACCACATTTTTGGACATGATACTATGGTAAAACTATGTTTTGGACATCATAGTATGGTAATACTGTGTTTTTTGAATATGATGCCATGGTAATACCACATTTTTGGACATAGTACTATAATAAAACTATGTTTTTGGACATCATAGTATGGTAATACTGTGTTTTTTGAATATGATGCCATGGTAATACCACATTTTTGGACATGATACTATGGTAAATCTATGTTTTGGACATCATAGTATGGTAATACTGTGTTTTCTGAATGCGACGCCATGGTAATACCACATTTTTGGACATAGTACTATAATAAAACTATGTTTTTGGACATCATAGTATGGTAATACTGTGTTTTTTGAATATGATGCCATGGTAATACCACATTTTTGGACATGATACTATGGTAAAACTATGTTTTGGACATCATAGTATGGTAATACTTTGTTTTCTGAATACGATGCCATGGTAATACCACATTTTTGGACATGATACTATGGTAAAACTGTGTTTTGGACATCATAGTATGGTAATACTGTGTTTTCTGAATGTGACGCCATGGTAATACCACATTTTTGGACATGATACTATGGCAAAACTATGTTTTGGACATCATAGTATAGCAATATCGTGTTTTTGAATATGGTGCCATGGTAATTCTATGTTTTTGGACATATGGTGCCATGCCATTCTTTTGTGGTACTATATAAATACCATGGTGAATATGGTAATATTACAGTACCACGGTATAACTGTCTCTTTGAACTAAGATTTGCATCATACAGGTAGGAACTGACATCATAGCATAACTCATTTAGTTGTTAAACTTGTTAAATTAAATAGGCAACATTGCATTATATAATAATATTGTTGCGTGCTCATGTTTATGTTGGCATACTGTACACTGTTGCATATATTGAGCCTCATTCATGAAGCACATGCGAAGTATAAATCATTGTTGCATTAATTGTTGCTATCAGTTGCAATTTAAGAATGGATTCGTGAACAATTTACACAGAAATTTCTGCTTGTGTTTCATAAATAGTAGGCAGTTTACGGTATTTAGTGTGTAGTACGCAGTAAGCTGGTATTCCATGCATTTCTTGTAAATGTAAATAAATGTTTCAAAGGGCATAAAGCACTAGAGAGTGTGACTTAAACATGCAACTGGTTTGTCGACTGACTAGATCTACCGTTTAAGCTGGCAATATGGAGTCTCACAGAGACAGATCATCAGAGAGAGAGATGCGTGAGAGAGGAGGACCTGGGCAGAGGAAGCTGGTTACTGCAGCAGTCTGCAACTAGGTCAGGTTGAGACTGAAGACAAACAGAAAGAGAGGGGGCTTGTGGGATGAGGCAGGTACTTTATAAAGAGTTGTGCGTTCATGTTCACCTGAAATAAGCACCTGTCCTGTTCAGATCTGTCCTTCGCTATGCTCTTATTCCCTCTCGTTTTCTTTGTTTTTCATATTCCTGATCACATAATTACATATATTTCCCTTTTTAAGGTGTTTTGGAGTGATTATATGTGCTATAAATGTGAAAAAGGCAGAAATGTGCTCATCTTTAATACAGTTTTTTAAATTATGCAGGATTTATTTTTAAACAATTATCACTCAGTAAATTCCTAGTAAATTTCACAAATGATTACAAAGACAAATAAAAAATAGAATTTTGAAGTAAAAATACCAATAGTATTTTCTTGCAATCATATTCCTGATTGTATAATTCTAAATATTTCTCTTTTTAAGCTGGTTTGGGGTGATTATATGTGCTATATATATGTAAATGACACAAATGTGCTAGTCTATACCTTTTGAAAACTGCTTTAATACAGTGAATTCAGATTTCAATTTTCACTCAGAAATTGCTAGTAAATTTCACAAATAATTACAAAGAAGCTGCAATTAACACACTGAATTAAATGTGAAATGTTTAAGTAGAAAGCCTGAAACTATTTTCTTTTAAAATGTATTTCAATAACCTTTTGTTTTATTTACAACTTTTAAAATTTTTTTTACAGTGTATGACTAAATAGTATTTTCTTCTATATTGTGATGTATATGAGTGAAATGGCTTCTAGAATGAGAATAAATGTAGAGCGGGGCTTGATTTTTGTCCATTTGGAATTCATTGGATTGTTGTGGTTTGCTATTGGTTGATTTCATGTGAGTGACAGGTTGCCCCGCACTCTCACCAGGGGAACTTACTTGGATTAAAGATTATGAGGCACATGAAGTAAAAAATAGTGATGTGGACGGATTAATCATTTATAATAAATACTGCAATATTACGTAAAAACAATCACCTGAACAATTGTCAATTTTGACTTTAATGAAAGTTTAAAATGCAAAAGTTTAGAAATAGAGAAAATATCTTTAGCATAACGCATAACCTTCCACCATGATAGAGAAACAAGTGTGTGTGTGCATGTTTTTGTGACATATCAGGACACAAATTTGTATAACGACATGGGTGTGACATGGGTATTACAAGGAGAGGGTGACTTATGAGGACATCACCCCATGTCCCCATTTTTCAAAAGGCTTATAAATCATACAGAATGAGTTTTTTTTTTCTTTTTTTGAGAAAGTAAAAATGTGCACAGTTTCCTGTGATGGGTTGGTTTAGGTGTAGGGCGATAGAAAATACAGTTTGTACAGTATAAAAACATTTACGCCTATGGAATGTCCCCACAATTCACAAAAACAAACACGTGTGTGTGTGTGTGTGTTAGAGAGGGAGGTAGATGGTTCAGTACAAATCCTGGGCAGCCTGTGAAACAAAGCAGTCTTGGATGGAGGGATAAATGGAGCGAGCAGATAGAGGGGTGGAGTGGAGGAGAGGCTTTCAACCCTGTGTGTCCTAAATGCCTGGAACATCTCATGCACATGAGTGGCTCTGAGTGTATGTGTGTGATCTCTATATAAATACGTTTGATATTTCTTTCTTATACTCAGTGTGCAAAGACTTGTGAATTTGAGAGAGAAATTGCTTGCACAATCAAATTTTGGCAGGTTAATTGTGAATTAAACACTTAATTTTTATGAGTAAAACTAATAACAACAGGGTCATTTCCTCAAGGGGCATCAAACACCAGCCCTGGAGTGTTTAGTGGGCTTTTATTCTGTGGGTTACAGTCGGATGTAAATTTGTGTGTAAATGAGAATTTAGGTGAGAGATTATATGAGACTAATGTAGATCAGAGTTTTCTCTGTGTGTGTGTGTACATCAGGACCTAGTTTATGTTCTGGCACACTTTTGAGTAGACCAAATACAGAGGAAAGAGTATCTGGGGACCACAGGAGGGATTCTCATGCTGGAATGATGAAATTTATTACCATTATCATTATCATCAAAATCATTGTCATCTTTATTTCATTTGTCAAACTAGAAAGCAATGTTTTTAAACAGATATGAATGTGTATTATAAATTAATATCTCTGTTAACTTTATAAATAAATATGATGTATTATATTATATTATATAATATCGTTCCAAAACCGTAAGACCTTCGTTCATCTTCAGAACACAAATGAAGATATTTTTGATGAAATCCGAGCGCTTTCTGATTCCTCCATAGACAGCAATTTAATTACCACTGTCAAGTTCCAGAAATGTAGTAAAGACATTGTTAAAATAGTCTACGACTACAGTGGTTCAACCTTAATTTTATGAAGTGACGATAATACTTTTTGTGCGCAGTGGTAATTAAATTGCTGTCTATGGAGGAGTCAGAGAGCTCTCGGATTTCATGAGTAATTAATGACAGAATTTTCATTTTTGGGTGAACTAACCCTTTAAGTTTTAACCATCTTTTAAAAAAGTGACATTATCGTGTTGTTAATTATTTTAAATTCTCCCCTCAGTTTTAATATTGTGAACTAACTAATATGATTTTCATCTTTAAAACCTGAGTTTAATGTTTACCATGTTTTAGCATGTCTTTCTCTGTGAAGTGATGCTTTGGATTATTTTTAATTGAACTGCATTGATCAAAAAATCTGCAGATCACTTCCTTACAGTGCCACTGATCTATATGTAAAGCTATGATACTGTATGTCTCCGTTTACAGAAAACGTATTATTTTACCTGAGCTCAGCATTGGACAAATAGGTCATTAGGGTTCATGTGATTTCACAGATATATGAAGCTCTGTACAGTCATCATGGCTATGAAAACTGATCTTGTGTACATCGCGATCAATGTCTAGAGGAAATAAAATGATGTCAAGGACAGATGCCTTAATACACTTCTGAACGACAAACTATTAGTTATGCATTAGTCAATATAGAGAGGCAGCATATAGCTTCAACTTTTCCAAAGGTGATTTATAAATATAATTTCATCATATTTAAGATGTGAGGATTGTATGCATTTATCAGAATGTGTTTTATTTATCTGCCGGTACCATCTTAATAATGTTGATTCATATAAAACATACCTTTGTTTGGATTCCTATTATTCTGTTTTGTTAACTTGATTGCTTATTATACAATACGATACAATACAGGTTAGTTTTATAAACCTGATCAAAAAGCATACATATAAAATAATAATTTACATTTTATTTATAGATATTTTAGCTTGGAATCTAACAGAAAAAAATTATATAACATATATTATATCTGTCATTTTATTGTAAGTCTTTTGATGTCCAGTCTAGTTGTCGATACACTAAAGGCTAGTTTTATAAATCTTGTTGAAAAGCAATCAGCTTATATTTTATTTCTAATTTGATAGTCTCAAATCAGTTGTTTGTGAAGTCTTATATAACTGAAATAAAATAAGTTGAAATTGAAGTACTGACATTACTAAAACTGAAATAACGGAAATAAATAGAATTAAATAAACTAAAAAAAATCGAATAAAAACAACAACAGCACAGCAAAATTACTAAGGGTACGTTTACACGACAACGATGTACTAAAAACTAAAAAAATTTGCCTTCGTGTTTTTCTCATACAGATGACAACGTTGTCAAAACGATCTCCGTTCACACAAATCCGCGAAAACAACTAAAAATGCTGTATTATTCATGCCAGGCCAGTAGGTGGCAATGTCACTTTGTAAAGAAACACTACACACTTATAGACTGAACATGTAATACGTGTGCGATTGACGTCACCATTTTCACAAAAAGTTTTTGTAGTTCACACAGAGGCGATAACGGTACCGTTTTCAAGCCCCCAAAAAGCCGTTGTTGTGTAAATTAACTAATTCAAAATATTAATACTATTATAATATATAAATAATGTTGAAATAACACTGGTGTCTGTCTAATGCATAAATATAAATGTTATATAATAATATATAATGCATAATGTGAGTTGTAGCACAGTGGATATCTCAAAATGAAGTTAAGGTTGTGGGTTTGTGTTCCACACACTTTGGCGTAATGACTAAAGCTTACAGGACTAGAAACTTCCGGATGCTGGTTTGGGTCATTAGCTGACAGCATTGTGTCCTTGAGCAGGGCACTTAACTTCAGGTTACTCCAGAGGGACTGAGTCTGTAATAAGTGTACAGCAAGATAAAAGCATCTGCTTACCGGAACAACGCATGTTTGTTAATTCAGTTCAATTCAAGTTTATTTGTATAGCGCTTTACACACATATATACACATATCAATATATACACACACATGTATTGTGCTTGGATTCCAACAGAAAAAAAAGATTTATATATTATTTACTTTTATATTGTTTTTATGTATTATAAATAAGTAATATTATCTTTATATTAAATAGTTATTTATGAATAATGATTGTGAATGATTTATATATTAAGTTTGGGAGCAATTACAACTTGTACTCATAATTACAATATACAATATTTGGCAGGTTTGAATGTTGTTTAAAAGTTGCCATAATTTTTTGTGTCCCCTGCTGAACTCTTTCTTTCTCTTTCTTTCAGTATGTGGCGTTCGGATCCCTGCTATTCATCCTCATCTCCATTTCCACCTTTTGCATGGAGACGCACGAAGCGTTCAACACCATCTACAACAAAACCGAGAACGTTACGGAAGGGAACGTAACGAAAGAGGAGATCGTGTATGAGGTGGTCACGGACAGCTGGCTGACGTACGTGGAGGGAGTGTGCGTGATTTGGTTCACCATCGAGGTGTTCACTCGCGTCGTCTTCTGTCCCGACAAGGTCGAGTTCTTCAAGAGCGCGCTGAACATCATCGACTTCGTGGCCATCTTGCCCTTCTACCTGGAGGTCGGTCTGAGCGGACTCTCCTCCAAAGCGGCAAAAGATGTTTTGGGCTTCCTGCGCGTGGTGCGCTTCGTCCGAATCCTGCGTATCTTCAAGCTGACGCGTCACTTCGTGGGCTTGCGTGTTCTCGGGCACACGCTCCGCGCCAGCACCAACGAGTTCCTCCTGCTCATCATCTTCCTCGCTCTCGGCGTTCTCATCTTCGCCACAATGATCTACTATGCCGAAAGGATAGGAGCCAGTCCGGACGACCCTACGGCGAGCGCGCACACCAACTTCAAGAACATCCCCATTGGTTTCTGGTGGGCCGTGGTGACCATGACCACCTTAGGCTATGGAGATATGTATCCGGAGACGTGGTCGGGCATGCTGGTGGGGGCGCTGTGTGCCCTTGCAGGCGTGCTGACTATTGCTATGCCCGTTCCCGTGATTGTTAACAACTTCGGCATGTATTACTCTCTGGCCATGGCCAAGCAGAAGCTGCCCAAAAAGAAGAACAAACACATCCCGCGAGCCCCGCAACCCGGCTCGCCCAATTACTGCAAGCCGGATGCCCTCGCAATGGCTACGGCCTCGCCCCAGAGGATCCTGGGTAACGTACTGGGCGGCGTGCTGGGGTCAAGCGGGCTGGCGGGCGACTGTCCTCTAGCTCAGGAGGAGATCATAGAGATTAACAGAGGTGAGATACAGAACAAATACACACAGATTTTCTTGTGCGCCACAAAAATCCTTTCATTAGGTGTTTTTAAACAAATTCTTTCCATAAGAATTTTTTATAGGTTTTGGTTATCTTCAGAGGTTATGATGTGTGAAAGCTGTAGAACAAGAAGTTTCAGCAATATGGTCAAATGATAGTACTGAATTGCATTTACTGATCCAACACTCTAACAAATGGGGTAAAAACAACCCAACCCAAAGTTGGGTTGAAAATGGACAAACCCAGTGATTGGGTTGTTTTAACCCAGCGGTTGGGTTAAATGTTTGCCCCAACCTGCTGGGTAGTTTTATTTAACCCAACTATTGTTTAAAAATTACTATATTGCTGGCTTAAAATGAACCCAAAATTGGTTGTAAATTTGAAATCAGATACAAAATTACTAGAGGCAACAATAATAATCACAAGGTGAACATTTATTAATAAGTAATTAAATAAATGTTTATTGTTTAATTATTATTCATTAAACTTATTAATAATTCTTAATTTATTAAACATATTAATAAATGTTAATTTCCAACATACTTTGGGTTTAAACAATAGTTGAGTTAAATAAAACTGCTCAGCAGGTTGAGCAAACATTTAACCCAACTACTGGGTTAAAACAACCCAATTGCTGGGTTTGTCCATTTTCAACCTTTTGTTTTTAACCCAGCATTTTTTAGAGTGAAGTTTTTGGAGTGGATGATATGATTAATATACAGTTATTTTAGCTTGAAATCCAACATAAACATTATGTATATATTAGCTTGGAAAAAATATTAAGTATTATATATCAAACGTATTTTAGGGCTGCACAATGATTAATCGTGAAAATAAAAATCTGTGTTTACGTAATATATGTGTGTGTTCTGTGTATAATTATTATGTATATATAAATACACACACACACATACATGTATATATTTAAGAAAAATGTTATATTTATATATAAAATATTTATATTTATATATAATATAAATTATATATAAATAAATATATATTTATTTATACATGCATATATTTCTTAAATATATACATGTATGTGTGTGTATTTATATATACATAATAATTATACACAGAACATACACATATTACGTAATATTTTTATTTTGGGAAAGATTAATCGCAATTAATCATTGTGCAGCCCTATTGTATTTTTATATTACATATTGTTTTATATAATATAATATATAATATATATTTGTTATATTTATATACTAAATAGCTATTTTTGGATAATGATTGAATGATTGTGAATGATTTATTTGGGCCTATTAAATATTATATATTATATTTATAATTTTATTTTCACATATTATATATTGTATTATATTTTATATATTTATATATTAAATTCTGTGAACATAATATTTTGAAAATGAAACTTCAAAGAAGAAACATCTTGGAGCTATGTGGGAAAACATTATTGCATTGTTAAAATGTTATTAAAACGGTACAATGCATCATAATGCATTTTTGTATTGTACAACAGCGTGTGTGTGTGTGTGTGTGCACTGCTCTTCCTGCTAATGTCATGTCTATTATCAATTATTCATTGTGTTTTTAAACCTGCAAGTCTCTAATAGTTCTAGGAAAGAAAAACGGCAATGCATAACCTTGCCTAATATTTGATTTCTTCTTAACTAGTCTATCTATAACAACTAGTCAACAACTATCTATAACAACTAGTCTATCTATAACAAAGTATCATAAAAGTGCTCTTTGCGATTCAGGTGTTATACTTTAAGACTTCTGAATATAAAATATGAAATATATATAAATAAAAATAAATAAAATGTGAATATGCTTTGTGTGAGGAACAGATCACAAAGTTCATTTTTCACTGCTACAGAGCTAGGATGTAAAGATTTTTTTCATTGTCCGACTTATGAACAAATCAGTGTTTGAGACGGATCATTTCAATGAATCAACTGAATTAGTTCTCAGAACTGGTGTGAATGATTCGTTCACAAATCATCCTGATTCACTTCTCAAATTCAACTCACTGACTCAAGTACATAAAGTCATGCAAGTTTAGGACAACATGAGTGCAACAGTTAGTAAATAATGCCACAATTTTTATTTTTAGGTGATCTTTTCCTTTAAAGAACATTAGTATTTTCATATAATTCTTCTGTCACATTTCACCTGATTACAGCTGCTTCTTGTTGAATCATTTGTCTCACTCTTTCTCTGTCTCTCTCTCTCCTCTATTCATTCATGTCTGTCTTCAGACTCGAAGCAGAACGGTGACGCAGCCAGTGCCGCTCTAGCAAACGAGGACTGTCCAACAATCGATCAGGTTCTTAGTCCGGACGAGCGCAGCCCGATGGGCCGAACACAAGAGCGCTACCAGCAGGACAGAGCCTGCTTCCTCCTCAACACGCGAGAGTTTCGACCCACTGACGGAAATGTGCGGAAAGGTACGTTTAAAAGCCTCGGCAAGCAAGTTACACACATATTCACACAATCATGCAGCGAAGAGAAAATCAGTCTCGGCCCAATTCCAGCCTCTGTGTTAGATGTGTTAGATCTTAAAGATCCCTTTCTAACATAGTTTGCACACACAAGCGTCCCAAAACAACCCCCCAAAAACCTGCCCATCTCACACACTCGTGTCCATCTCCCTAAAAATACAGATTACATAACCACTAAATATCTCTGGGTGTTTTCACACTTGGGTGGTTTCAGGAGGCTGAGAACATTTACAACAAGTTTGGCTTACATGTCGAGTCAAGTCAGTTTTAATGGTATAGTGCTTTTCACAATACACATTATTTCAAAGCATACTTTGTACTGTATGTATGCAGATAATGTTGGATATGTTTATATATCCAACTATATATAGAGAGCTGTGCGATAATACAGTTGACATTTTGCGATGATATAATCAATCAACCAGTTGAGAATTGCAATTTAGTTTATGCATATAAACAACCAATAAACAGTGATTGAGCGCTTATATTGTGCATTTTGGCCAAAAAGCATGCCAGGTTCACTTTATATTCTCATTTGCGTAGTAAAATACTTAAAATGCATAAAAAAAAATTATACATTTGCAAGCAGCAATTCACAAATCATAACCAAATTCATATTAACAAAAATGCGATTTGCAAATGCCCAAACAAATTTATATTCAAAAACGACAAATGCAAAATGCAATTCTTAAATGCACAAGAAACTTGAAGCTCTTCCTTCAATTTTATTCAAAAAAATAATTAGGCTCAAGGGTTTAAACTGACCAATATGCATCAAAGTGTGGAATTCATCACAGAAATGTGTTGTTATTCTACAGTAATTTTCAATAAATAAATTAGATTTAAATGTCAAGTGTGTAATTTCTGAGGAAACAGCGGCACCAAATGAAACTGCAAAAATATTGTCCAGCAAAAATATAATCCCACCATTGGTTGAGCCAATGTTAGTCAATGAACACTAAAATGGGTCAAAATGAGATCCGAACCCTCATTTTAGACCAGGAATAGTGTGAATACAAAGTGAACTGGAGTATTTTTGGTCCACTTCAAGTGATCTGAATTTGGTTATTTTAGGATTCAAGTGTGAAAACATCCTTAAAAACACACTGATATCATATCTGTAAAATCTCTTTTTTGACTTTTTTCCTCTTCTCTTTTTTTCTTTCATTTCTTTATTTCTGTTTGGTGATTTTTTTGCATGTCTATTTGTCTTTAATAATACACAATTTCTCTTCCGTTTCTTTCCTCACATTCACCATCCTCTTTTTACCGTCTATATTCTTCCATTCTCTCAATTTCTTTTATGCACTGCATTTTCCTTGATCCTATTTGTCTTCATTTTCAGTGACAAACCTTCTATTACACACAACATCCCACAAAACTTTGTGACCCTGTTCTGTCACCTCCAATAACCACATAAATCTCCTCTCCATCCACCAAAATGCACAACAAATGATGCAAACAATGTCCGATCCAAGCACGCACAATTCTCCGAACCCAATATATCCCTGGTTATCCTTCCCTAAACACAACCCGACTCCATTTGGCACAGTTAGTGTCAGGATATCAGCCGGCGGTCCCTGATCCTCCCCTCACAGACGAATGGTATGGAAGGATATTAATGCAAACTCCGCCTTGACATGGATCAAACCATAGTTATCAGAGGTAAAGACCAACCACAGAAATAGACATATACATGCACTTAAAGTCCAGTTATTCATGATCTGAATAAGTTATTTAGGATATTTAACGCAATTACACACACATTTACACCTGCATGGGTGTGTCGATGTTAATTGGTGTAATTTTTCGTGTTGATGTTGTGTTGTTTTCCTAACAAACTGTCATTAGTTTCATCTGTTAAAGGAAATGAATCTAATGTTGTATACTGTTACTGAATATGAGTTTAAGGTTGGGTTTCACACGCTCTCAGACAGATACATTTGCTATTTTATGTTTTTGCAGATTGGCCACCTCTTAAACTGCTGACCGTCCTTCTCTGGACAGTCAATGACAAAAATGTCTGAGCACTGGGGAAAATTTATCAACCACTTTTACACTGGGCATGTAGAAACTCAGCACAAACACAGTGAGATGCCACAAATCTCACTGTAAAAGGACATTTTTCTGACACTGTGTGCAGAGGACAGTAGACTAGCAATCAAATGCGTTTAATGGAAAATTCCAGGCTATTATTTTTAAAGAAATGAATACTTTTATTCAGCAATGACACATTAAATTGGTCAATAGTGACATTAAAGACACTTATAAAGACATTAAATGCTGCTTTTTATCCATTTCTATTCATCTATTTATCCTGGAAAAAATTGGATGACAGTTTCCACAAAAATATTAAGCAGCAAAACCATTTTCAACATTGGTAATAATAATAAAATGTTTCTTGAGCAGCAAATCAGCATATTAGAATGATTTCTGAAGGATCATGTGACACTGAAGACTGGAGTAATGATGCTGAAAATTCAGCTTTGATCACAGGAATAAATTACATTTTAAAGTATATTCAAATAGAAAATAGTTAATCTAAATTTGTAATAATATTTTACAATATTACTGATTTTACTGTATTTTTGATCAAATAAATGCAGCCTTGGTGAGGCCAAACTTTTGAACGGTAAATAAATAAATCAACATTAAATTTGGTTTTAAGTTAATAGTGAGACTGTTTAACATCTTTATAATCCGATTGAACAATCAGAATCGAGTATTACAGAAAGATGTGTAGTAGGTAATTTTATCACATTAGTCTCAAGAAAACACGTCATTTTTAAGTGTTAAGCATTTTATAAGATTTAATAGTTGTACTTTGTTTATTCGGTTAGCTGTTCACGTTCTGCTAGTGTATGACTGTAAAAGAATCAAAATTGGTTAAGAATAAAATATTAGGTTGAAAATAAGCTAGAATATTCCTTTAAAAACCCTTTAAAATGTTGCATATACATACTGTCTCGTTCTTTACGATGTTACAAAAGCAAAGAGCAGAAACCCAATCTTTACTCGGATGTATTCAGGTCTGTTACACTAACCTCATACTCTGTAATGAGAAAAACATGCAAATGGGACAAAGTTGGACACTGTAGAGTTGTGTAACAAAGATTGTTTTCAATGTCATGAGATCCACTGCAATTACAAATGGAACTGCACCTGCTGCAGTGTGTGTGTGTGTGTGTGTGTGTGTGTGTGTGTGTGTTCAGTGGGATCTCACACGCTCTGTATTGTCTTTTTCTTCAGGTTGTGTCATATCCCGCGTTTGTATGTTGGCTTCTTCATATATTCTCTCACTGTTCTACTGTCTCCCCCGTCCTCCTCCTCCTCGCTGTGTGCGTGCGTGTGCGTGCGTTGTGTTTGTTGTGATGTGACGTTGCTTATTGTGTTTTCAATGTGTTTCCCTCACTCTTCCGGTGACCTTTAACCCTGGCGTGATGAAGGACACTCGCACGTGTGCACCTAGGCAACACTTAAAAATGCACATACATAGAAAAACGAACTCGAAGGTTGTTTAGGTGTTTGCTGTGCTGAGTCGAAGCACCTCGGGGTTAAAGGTCAGGGGTAGATAGAGGTCAAGGTGAATTCAAATGAGCATGAGTTCTCGGTTCTGTGCCATGCTGCAAACACTGTGCGGGCAGCATTCACTCAAAAACATATTTGGGCCTAAATTTAAGGTTTATTAATATATTTGAATATGCATATTTTCCATCCATTTGGATTTCACAGTGAGTTTATATGTAACTCAAATACATAAATCTAAAATTTAGGCCTAAATATTTTTTGAGTGGCGATCACAATACTTTTGAAGCTTTCAGAAAGCGTCAATGAGGGAAAAAGCAAAGAAAATGAGTGTTTATGTGTGGCACAGAATTCTATTAATCTGCTCATACGACCTCAACCTGCTTCAGTTCCTAGTGTAGCCGGAATCTCCTACTCTTGTTTTTGAGGTGTGTGTGTGTGTATATGTGTGTGTGTGCTGTGTAACTGACATCTGACTGACTGGTTGACAGACAGAGACTGGGATATTTGGACAGACTCACAGACAGACTGACATAGAGCAGGTAAGAACGAACCGTGGTAAAACCCAAGCCCGCGTTTTCCTGGCACTTCTCCTGGGCTTAAGCAACGCATCGTCTCCTGGGACGCCAGTCGCTCTATCACTTTAACATCCAGAGCACCTATAGACACAGAAATAACGTTATGTAAAGCTTTAAAGGCTGGTTCTTGTGAACATCCAGTGTCTGTTGAGGATATGTATGTGTATGTGTGAGTTCTGTTATATGGCTAAAGCACCTTAGTTGAACTACCAGGCTCTGTTCCAAAACATAGTGAGCAAAAATCTACATATATAGTACAGAGCATATGAAGCAACTACAATAGTTTCATTGATTACATATATTTTTAATCTGACATTAGCAATTAAAATGAAACATCTCTAATATTCTGATTGTGATGGGGTCATATTTTTATTTTTAATTTTAAATTTTAATATTTCAAATTTGTTCTTTTTTTTTTAGTTTTTCATGTAATATTTATTCATTTGTTTTATACTGATTATAATAAATCAAGCAATATTTAAATTTAACTTGTCAGTCAACAACAAAACTTATATTACTGTAAATGTCTAGATTGGCCATATGTGGGTAAAAAAAAAATTTAAATATTTTTTTTCAACCCATGTAATGTATTAAACACTTTTTTTACTCTACATTTGTGCAGTAAAATTAACTTTAAAGAAGATCTACATTTCTCATTTTCATTCATGGAGATAACATGGAAAATGTGCCATGCTTTAGTGGACTATTTCTGTCACCTGGTGAAAAACAAACACTTTTAACATGAAAATGACATGAAATTACCACTATAACCAGCAGATGGCTGCAGAGGACCACTCGTTAGCTCATTTGCCATTTCCACTCCCTTTATAGTTTTTTTCACATGTTTTGCTATTGGATTTATTATAAAATGAATATGATCACAAATTAGTGTACAGATTATTGAGTTAATCGCACCCTTTTAGGGGGGCTGGGTGAATATTTAGGGCCCTCCTAAAATGGTCCTAGTGACGCCCCTGCTCTTTTGCAATAAGTTCATTTTAATATGAAGACCATTTTTTGACATTTTCAAACATCTTATTGCATTATAATCAAACAAAATTGCAATTGAATTTGACAGTCAGTGATGTTTTCAGATTTAAGTTTTAGTATTTTTGTGATTTTTTTTTTTTTTTTTTTTGTCATTTTTATTAATTTTGTTTTGTTTATATTTAGCTTTGATATAGCTTTGATTTTTCATATAATATTTATATTTTAATTTTTAGGTTTATTTTTTAATTAAAATGATTTTTAATAGTTTTAGTTTTAGACAATACTAACAGCACTGGTTTGAAAATGTGTGTATGTGTGTGTGTATATATATATATATATATATATATATATATATAAATAGCGAGTTGCACACCAATGTTTAATATTTTGGGTTATGGGTTTGTAACCCAAAATAACCCTAATTATGTTGTCTTGATAAGATGCCTTGTTTTGGCCAAAACATAAGGCGGAATCATATGCAATGTCATATGAATCATTTCTTTCCTCCAAGAAAGCATGGAAATGGTTTTATCTATTTATAATGCACTATTTCACCCATTATTTGAGTACTAATCATGCAACTGACGTCAGTCTCCACTGGAATCAACTGCAAGCATCCGTCGAGTCTCCCGGGCGCTTCCCGGGCGGCATTTGTGTGGTGTGTGAGTAACCATTAACAAAGTTAGTGACCATGGAGAGCATTTCAGATCAGTCACTTATGAGGTTCCATTTCAGCTAGGATGCTGCCTTAGAAGCTAACTGACTATGTAGACAGCAAGGCCGCACACTAGGGTTTGGAACAGAGCCATAGAGCCTCGCTGAACGGACATTAGACTGTTAATTGGGCACGATACAGTGAGTGTAAACTGTGTGTGATGCTCACTGTGCCAATGGGACTAGATTTAAGATCTAAATATACTCCTGCCATCTGTGGAACCTATACACACACACACACATATTGCTCTGGGTGTTAAAGCGATCTCTTCCTGTGCAATATAATCCCTAAATGCTATTCACTGTTCTTAGAGGAGTGTGTGTGTGTGTGCGAGTGTGTGCGCGCACCGACCTGCCCTGCTCTAATGCTGTTTGCATGAGGCTATTTGCTCAGAGTCAAAGTCAGTATCAGACTTCTGAAGTCTCTGTGAAGGATCTCTGTAAGCCATTGTGAGTTTTCTTTCTCTCTCTCTGTCTCTCTATCTTCTCTTGTCTTCCTCCGTGTCCTGTTGTTTGTCTCATATGTTTATGGTCTTGTGTGTGTTGTTCAGACTGGTCAATTTTTGTGTGTGGTCAAAGTTCATTAGTGGCCCATTTTCTGGCCCACGCTCACAAACAAACATCAATGTTTCATTGTAGCAACTACACTAGTTTCATAAATTATGTATGTATTTTTATTCAAGACTAAAAACTAATTTGATTTTAGGGGGGTCATATCATAATGAATAAAATATTTTTATATAACAAAACAGTTCATTAAAATAATCAGTCTTATTGCTATTTACTGTTTAATGTTTTTATCATTTATTTTTTATATTTTAATATTGATTGTAATATTGATTTTTATATTGATTTGAATCAATCAAGCAAAGTTGTGACTGATCTTGACAATCAGCGATCACCATCTTTTTTTCTTGCTGCAAAAAGCGTTTATACATATATAATAATGAGTCAAACATTCCTAAATATTTTGAGATAAAAGTTAATTTGAATATTTATATTTTTAATATTCATAATTAATATTTTTGTATTTTTAAAAACCTTTTTAAAGTCTTATTGCTGAATATTTTTTTAGTATTTATTATTTTAATATTTTGATAAGTAGTAACTTCACCATGCATTTTCATTGTATGTAAAAAAAAAAAAAAAAAAAAAATATTTTTTGCAAAAAGTTTATGATATTATGAATATATAAAGTTAATATTAAGGCAATTTATTTATTTATTGAATATTTTAATACTGATTTTAATAAATCAAGCAAAATTGCAATTGAACTTGACAGTCAGCAATCACCATGCATTTTCACTGTATGTAATTTTTTTTTCTCTCTGTTCTACGTTATAAACAACAAAATAACATGATACGACCCCTTTATGGATTTAATTATGTTTTATTATTATTGAGGCACCTTAAACTGTTTAAAGAAAGGTGTAAAGCGTGGGTGTCTTTCACATAACAGTCTCTCAGTTCATTGATATTTCCATTATTGTAGCCTAAAGTTGCATTACAAGGTC
Source organism: Hypophthalmichthys nobilis (assembly GCA_037950665.1). NCBI lineage: Eukaryota > Metazoa > Chordata > Actinopteri > Cypriniformes > Xenocyprididae > Hypophthalmichthys > Hypophthalmichthys nobilis. The sequence goes on from CM075482.1 coordinate 23,277,835, forward strand.
AAAGTTATAGTCTTTATGAAAGATGCCTTGAGCAGGACATTTTTCAAAACTAAACAGGTGTGCTCTAGTTCCATCAAGGCAACAGCATGAAGTCACTTTTTCCTCCATTAAAACAGGGTCTCCATCAGGTGTATTTTTAGTCTGTGTAGTGAAGCGGTTATGCATTACAGATAGACGTGAAAATATTTTCCCTGATGATACGATTCAATTGTGATCTATTCTAAATGATGCAATGCATCAGGAAATCTGAATTTTAGTCACAATTTGGTTCAATTCAATTGGTATGATTAGTAATTATTTTCAAAAATACTCTGAAGACAAAGTAACTGGAGAGGCGTTCAAATGCATTCATGTCAGAATTAGATTTAGTGGCTTTTATAAATTAAAAATGCATTTCATTTTGAATAAGAAATTAACAGTGTACATTAAGTATTATAGTAAATATAATAATTTCTTACAGAATAAGTGCATTAAATAACATTAAACTGATGCATTTAGTTACAGATAATTACATAAACTAAAATGACAGAGGCTTTCTCACTATATCACTGAACTCATCTCACATCACACACTCCTTCCATGTCTTTGTGTGTAGTTGTTAATGTTGCATGTGTGTGTTTCTACTGCAACTGTGCATTTCCTGTCTGCAAATATCACAACCTGTCATTTAGAAACCCATTTTTGAATTACATTGTGTCATTGTTTACAGGCCTTATTTATCGTCTAAAAACAAGCATCTCTATTATTGTGCCGTCTTATCATACTAAAGGTGGTTAACAAGTGGCACTTTTAAGTTTAAGGACTAGTTTGATAACACAGAACAGTATCAGTGCATTTGATCTGCTCTCCTGTTACAGCACATTCCAGCGGTGAGCGGCCCGTCATGGTTGTGGTGTTCTGTGTTCTGGTCACAAGCTGATCAATAGAGCTTAATTGTGGGTAATGTGAGCGCTCTCTATCGCGGTCGACATGCCGGCATACTGACAAAACAGGCTGAGCTGGAATAAATCTTCTCACTGCACACTGTACTGTACATGAGAACTTCATAGCAACATATATGACAGAAAGAAGTGCTGGGTTATTAACACAAATTTCATGATTCGATTCGATTTCGATTCACAAGCCTCGATTCAGTTCCTAATCTTGATTGAATTTCATTTGCACATATCAGGTACTGTAAATATCAATTTTTGTCAAGGACAAAAAAAGTCTCTCAACTAATGTAAACTATACAGGGAACCCTGTACATTACAGTAATATTAAAGGTTAAAATGAACAACAGATATACAAACATTTAAATTGGACATAAGGCAGTTTTTATAATAATAACTTTTTAATGATAGGCTATAATTATGTTTCTACTTCAATTTGTTGTTGAAATATTAACATTTAAAGGTGGCTGTCATAACTTGTTTTTATGATGGATTTATTCACAAACATAGGCCTAACTTACATTAAATATTAAAGAACAGTTTATGTAAAAATATAATGAATATGTAATTTAGTGCATATATTTAGCAAAATGCTGCTACATTTCTAGCTAACTATCAAGTTTATGGCCACTGAATGGCTTTTCTGAGGTAACGTCACGTGACAGCTATTGTTTACCAGTTGTTTTACTGACGTATTTTCACGGTTAAAACACTGTTTGAACGATTATATGAGACATGATGCGGATTTTAGCAAGTTGTACTGTATCTTTCAACATACCTGCTTTAAAACGGAAATAAAGCGGAAGAGATGATCAGTTCACGTGCGCTACGTCCGCGCTGCCGCTTCGCTTTGAGAGGCGCTATAACCGTCACGCGCGGCTCACGCCACATTAAAGCGCGCCAAAACGGTATTTAGTGTTTGAATTTCGCATTAACATTTACAGAATTTGAAAGCTAAGACTTTTATGCGTTCAAGTCGTGTCGGAAAGATCGTATTTACGGGTTGAACGCACATGAACGCTACCACAAAGTAGTAAATACGAGTGGAAAGCACTTAGCAGGTATTTAGCAGTGACATTGTCAGGCTTTTTTTTTATTTACAACAAAATAAGCTAATTGCCTGCGCAAAATATAAGTTAATAGCATTATATTATGTAACATTAAAGTTTTCAGTGGCTTCATAAATTAATTAAAAACATAAAAAAGCAAAACACACCTAATGCACAATCTTTGTTCTTCAAAACTTTGCTGTATTTTTGTGTAGTTAATTTAGACAAGGTACACCGCCATCTTGTTCTGACAAAAGTGACTTGAACGCTCCTGGCATCGTAAACACGTCTTCCTAACTCATAAATACGAACTTCCCTGGAGGACTTGAATACATTATTTGTTTCATATCAAAAATAACAAGGCACAAAGCTTATTGGGATTTATTGAATGGGAGTGCGCTATAAATAATGTGAAGACTAAAGATTGATTCTTCTTGGGATTTAAGAATTGATATCGGTTCAGCTGAAATTGATATTTTCAACCCAGCCCTATCATAAATGCTCATAATAAGCTTAATCACACTCATTATTGCCTCAACATATGTCACTTTCTGTTTTTGTCATCAGCATTATATCCAATGCCTCATGCTATATGATGGTCACATGTACTGTGGCATTTATTAAAGATTCTAATTTATTAGGGCATCTAAATGTGGTTTTGATATTTGCACGCCCCCTTTTTTGTTCTTTCATGTCATTCACTCTCTTTTTAACTCTTTCCACTGTGTGACTAACACTCATCTCATCCTTCATTCGCCTCCAGGCCGTCAGTGCAGCGCCAGAGTTTCTAATGCGTGACTATGGGTAGGTACATCAACTGTTTTAAATTGTTCTGTATATGTTCAAACAGGAAACACTTCTTTATGATGTTTTCCTGGTTCACAGTAGGTATGCAAATCTTGTAGCACTCTTGTAGCATTTTGAACATAAAATATTACATGTACATAATAAGTAATATAAGATAAACTATAACTCGTATACATTAGAATGAGAGGTATCAAAGCTGGTTGCGTTGTGGGCATTTAACATGGTAACAATGTGTTGGAATTCAAGCATTTATTATTGTGTGTTACATATTGCATTATAGTGCAATAAATATGCTGTACTGTAAGTATATAATGTAGCAAGAATATGCTATATAAACCATTTCAGGTATTAATAGGCATATTTTAGTAGATATGCACACTTAAAGACAACATGAGATGTCAACACATTATACTTTGAAAATATGATGTATTGAGTGAAAAGGTATTTAGGTAGGAAATAATGTAGAACTTCTGGAACATCTGGATTTGTTGGAATCATGGAAAATGGCAATATATTTTTTTGGATTATACACACACACACACATATATATATGTGTGTGTGTGTGTGTCAAATATATATATATATATAAATATATATATAAAATTTATAAAAATTATAAATTTTTGACACACATAAGGTACTTTAGTTTTGACATTTTTAATATATATATATATATATATATATATATGTTTGATTGGTCAGCCAGTTTGTTTTTTCAGCGCTCTGTTACACAAACTCCCCGTTGTTTTAGTGGCGCTACACTCTCACACAGCCTCCTACTTCCATCAATCCCATTAAATATATTCACTCTTCCTGTCTTATTCCACCCTCACTAATGCGCTCTGTCTCCTGAGGAATCCTTTTAAAAGCTCTTAGACAAACATAATAAAAAGGGTGTGTGGCTGTCTGAACCGCGCTGTTGACCAGGCAGAGGGGTAAAAGAATCCAGTTGTTTTTGTTGTTTTGTTTTGTCCAAACCAGCAGATAAAGTACAGGTTGTGTCGTACCGAGGTAAACCTGGAGTATGTGGTCACGTTATGATCGTGCAGTACAGTGTTATGAGCACAGGCTGTTCTGAATGTGTAAGTCGTTGTTTTTGCGATGGTTCCCCCTCGGTCCGTCAGCGTTCGCCGTGAGGCTGCCTGGTGCAAACATTGAATCATTTATTTTTTTTAAAAAAAACAAAAAAAAACGTAATTTGTGGCATTGAACAGTTTGTAATTTTACATGAGAATGATGCAACATTTTACAGAAGAATGTCTTTACAAACTATTAATTCATTGCATACTGTTGACTTTGTAGTTTTTGTGTGCGTATGTGTTGTGTATACAACACTTTATATGGTACACAACCATATATGATTGTGTTTGATTGTGATTTTGTGCACATTTATGTGGCAAAGAAATAGAGAAGCCATGTGTGTGTAGAATATACAGTTTGTACAGTATAAAAATCATTGTCTATGGAAAGTCCCCATAAAACGTGTGTGTGCGTGTGTGTGAATTTTATATCAGACCTGACTCAGCAAATGTCTGTCTGAATGTGTGTGTGTGTTCAAGCTGTTGTCCTACTTTCAGAGGAAAGTTTTCTTTCTTTTTTTTTCCCTTATCGTCCTTGTTTTCCTTCCAGAGTATTTTTCTGTGATCAACGTGCAGCAAACTTTTCCCACATTCACCTCTTCCTCTCCCAAACTTACACATATAGGGAGAAAAAGGGAGAGAGACAGATAAATCTGATATGTGGGGAAGGTCGCTGCTAGTCACTTCACTTAAATGTTTGGTCACATAAGCCTGACTATAAGCTCAATGTAACACTATATAAGTCTGATTTTCTTTTTTATTACTATGTGAAAACACTAAACACTTTTGATTTACTTGTCATGAATGTAATTTAAATTGAAATTACCGTAATTCTGAGCTTAATGTATAGATATATTACTGTTTTTGCATATTTTATTTTAGCCGACAACTTTTGGGTAGGTGTTATATAAATAAAACCTACTATAAGTTGCAAGAGAATATAGAGGTGAATTAATGTCATGTTTACATGTTTTCCTGTCATCAGTAATGCCATAAATGTAGGCATTTAATGATTGTGAAGATGTAAACTGCATCTGTGTTGCCTTATTGTGATTACGGTAATTTCTGACTATGTGAATGCAGCAGAAGTGTTATGAACATTTTTTTTTTGTCATGATTATATTATGCGAATGCAGGCTTTATGACCGTACAGTCAAGTGAAGTATAATAGGATGTTCAGGAGGTTGTCAAAGAAACCAGCCAGCGGTCCACAAGAGCATATCTATTCACTAACTCAACTGCAATGTATTAATCAGCTTGTGAGGGTGATATTTGATAGTAGTACAGAAACACTTGGGTGAGAATTACTTCACCTCAGTAATTACTTCAACATTTAGTCTGTTCCAAAACCTAGTGTGCTGCCTACCTAAACATACCTTTTTTATATATAAGGATTTTTAGATCTTGAGCTTTGGAAAGGCACTATATAAATGAATGAAAAGTTTATTTATTTATTCCCAAAATTGCATAAATACAAAATAAATAAAATATTTAAAATAAATATTTAAAATATTTTAAATATTTAAAAATATTTAAAATAAATATTTAAAATAAATAAAATATTTATTTATCAATGTATGATAAATAAATATGTCTATTATATTTATGACCTTAAGCCTATATACATTTAAAAAAAAAAAAAAAAACTATTTGTTTGCTTGTTTTAATACCAAAATGTATCAATATATTTTTGACCTAGAGCTTTGGAAAGGCACTATATAAATTAAATATTTATTCATTCATTCAGTCATATCATAAGCTTAGCAGTTCACTAGGTTGTGGAACAAAGGAATAAAAAATATTTCAATACCCACTAACAACACTTCATACTATTGTTCATGTTTATGAATTTGTTGAAATGTCTCACAAAGGCTGCCATGGTTTCCTCAACAACCTCCAACAGTCTGGCTGAGAAGGCCACTTCATCTTCTGTCTGATTTGTTGTCTAGTCTTACTCTACACTGCTCTGCTTAACTACCACTGGTTAACTGAAACACTTCATCTCAAATCCCAGCTTTACGACTCCAACATCCAAAATATGAACTTGGCAAACAATCCAGCCAGTGTTTTCTTCAACCAGTGGGAATGTGTGGACGTTTATGTGTGGTTCTAGAAAAACTGTGTTTTTTTATGTTGTGGAATTTTTAGAAAACCAATGTATGATAAATTTCATAACTCTCATTTTTCTGTTTTGTCCTGTCTTGTCTTGTGTGTGTCTGTCCTTCTGTCTTTTACATGTCTCTTCACCTTTAATTCCACATTTGTTCCACTTTATATCTACGTTTAAATTTTACACCGATGTTTCTTTTTGTTTTGTTTCTTTCCCAATAATTCATTTTCTGTCGGCTACATTCTCACTCAAACCGATATATTAACTGAACATGTAACGCCCAATAACAATCCACCCCATCGTCCATGCTGTTTAATCTAAAAACACGCATTTAAAATTGATTTAACCTGTCATTAACACGAATCCAAATGTGTTAGCCACGGGTTACGAGAAATCTCGCAGCCTGAACAACATATCAGGAATGGCGGGGTCGTCCCTGCGTTTGACCCCCATCACCAGCACGCCCTATGACCCTTACGAGGCCCCGGGACCCCTCCGTCGCTGCCGCTCACCCATTCCCTCCATTTTGTAGCAGAAAAAGCGGAAAGAGTGACAGAACGACTCAGGAAAGGAGGAGAGAAAGGCAGGACAGCCTCATACTCGCATTCATAGCAATAGCAATGACTGATCGTGTGAGCGGAGTAGATACACGTCACTAAACTGAGAGTTTGTGAATGATCACGGGTCATGTTAGTGTTTGAACTGGACTTGGCAGGTTAAGCAGGTCAATAACTGTGCGTATGTTTATGGACGAGAGTAAATGCTTGGTTTATCCCCATGCTTTCAGGGTCAGACATGTTCACGGTACGATTTTGATGCTAAAGGAAGATAGATTAATGCATTTTCATTTCAAATGCACTCACAAACCTTGTTTTGTGTTCAAAAAGCTTCCATTTCCCTCAAACTCTGAATTAAGATAAATATTACTGTGAATAAACATAATTATAGACTGTAGAAAACAGAATTTTTAATGCAAGAATAATGTACATATGCAATCATTACTCTGAATAGAAACGTTCATAGGGGTTAAAAATTAAATGTATCACGCTATGTTTATTTGTACGTTTTGTTTGTTTGTATTTGTCGTTGGACTGTTATTGGCTGTCAAATAATTTAATTGCAAACCTATTGAATCAAAACTGAATGGGTGAAAGATAAATCTGACAAATTGATTATTTGAGCATTCATTGCCATTTAATCACTTTATTTTATTTTGCACATAGTTCTGGCTCATGTTTGTTTATTTGTTTGCATACTTTGTTTTGCTCATGTTGCCAAGTTTCGCCCACTTCTAAGCAAAGATTTCCAGTCCAAAAACTGTATATGAGGAGCAAAAATGTGGGGAAAGTACATTTAATGAAATTATTTTCCTTTGTTTGCCATTATGCACAAGTGTTTGTGATGTGTAAGTGTAAGATTTTAAGACGATGCTCCGGAAAAAGGAATATTGTGCAAACTCACCCATATATGCAAATCATGTGCAATATTCCACCCTAATTCATAATGCTGCAAACATGCACATGTGGTGTTAAAAATGTATGTGCACACGTGTGATTAATCTTAATGAAAAGGTGAAAAGAATGAAGAATGGAAGATGACGAAGAGGATGTGATGATTTTAAGATCATTTCTTGTTTGTCTTGTCAATGTTAGTGTCCTGCTGTTGTTTTTTTTATTATATTTTGAATGTTTTTCAAAGACAAATTGTTTTTGTTTTCAAAAACATTACACAACAGTTTCATTTGTATATGATATATACGTTACGTGTTACTGTGTTTCTTTTTGGATTAATAGAATTAGACGAAAATATAAATGTATTCAGGTCGATGTGACCAAGTGCTTCCAGAATCATAAACAAAAGAGATGATACTAAGCAAGTAAATAAGCCATTTCTGAGATAATACTTCCCTGAAATAGCAAAAAGAAAAATAACATGTTGCAATAATTGCAAAGTTGTAGTTTATAGGAAACTGTATGTTATCTAGTTTTTAATCATTAAATGTGATTTAGTTTCCCAATGGAGAACAACCCACTGCTGAGACAGTAAATATATCAGTAAGGAGCCATTTTGTTTTAAACATGGTTCCTCTATCATGCAAACCTGGATCCCACAATGTACCCGGCGTCATGCAAGATTCAGTCATCCTGCAGAATCCCATCTTCCCCAAATAAGTTCCGTTTTCCAATTTGCAATTGCTACATTTTCTGATAACCAAAGTTTGGCAGGTTACAATGACATGTAGATGAGAGCAAAAGGCATCTTTTTTTGTTCACAGATTCAAAATTATATAAAAAAAGAATATAGAGTCGAATATAGAAGAAATTAGTACTTTTATTCAGCAAGGATACATTAAATTGATCAAAAGTGACAGTAAAGACGTGTATAATGTTACAAAAGATTCCTATTTCAAATAAATGCTGTTCTTTTGAACTTTCTATTCATCAAAGAATCCTGAGAAAAATATTATACTGTTTTCAACATTGATAATAATCATAAATGTTTCTTGAGCAGCAAATCAGCATATTAGAATGATTTCTGAAGGATCATGTGACACTGAAGACTGGAGTAATGATGCTGAAAATACTTTGATCACAGGAATAAATTACATTTTAAAATATATTCAAATAGAAAACTGTTGTTTTAAATTATAATAATACTTTACAATATTACTGTTTTTACTGTATTTTTCATCAAATAAATACTTTCAAAAACATAAAAAAATCAGTAATATTTTATTGTATAGTAGATGCATTTTGTGCTATATTCTAAAATGAAAATGTTAACATATTTTCTATTCAGAACCAATAATGATGTCAAAAAATGAGGCACCCAAACAATATAACATTTTATAATACTTTATTTTACTTTATAATTTTATTATACTGTACTCTCATTACCAGATCTGCGGGGGGATTGAATCTCGCACGACAGCGGCAGCAATCCTTGTTAAAATGTCTGTATTTTAACATCTTTTTAAATGTCGTGGGATGCCAGGCCTTCTCATACACTGTGAAACCAGAGACTTTCTTCCACTAAAACTGATTAGTCTCCATTAGTTATGGATCTCTAGTGATTAGTTAGTTGAGAATATTCATTCTCTAGTTAAAAAATAATCTCTTTCCTCCATTTGTGAGTAAATGTAAAGTTAATGTTGTGCTGTTCTTGTAGTATGCAGATGTTTAAAATGTTAAAAAAGGAGCTGATTTTTTTTTTCTTTGACTTGTATTCCATGTAGTTGTGCCCTATTACAACACTGTCAGGTCACTGAAACACATCGAACATGTTTATATTAAAAAAGCAAGACCCCTCTATGAGGATAATTTAGGCTACAGTGTTGTTGTAGAGACTCATACACTGCTAGCTAGATTTAACTAGCTTCACCTGTTAATGCAAAGCTTCTAGGCCGACATCGTAAACTTGATCTGTACAAATCTGTATCTACACGAGTGAATGCCCATTAAACTCATCTCTGCCTTTCTCTTTATGTATGCTGGTTGTTCTTTAAAGATTGTACTTGTTATGTCGACATTTATGTAAATGAGCATTTGTTTATGGTGTATTTGTGTGTGCCTTTTCAATTTCTGTTTGCATATTAACAAGAAAAACCTTTTCTTTCCATAACTGAAATGCACTCATTCACTCAGATAACATACTGTATATGTGTAAAGTCAACACTTGTTTTGACAGATTTAATGCTTCTTACCTGAACTAAAACCTGCTAACAAGAAAAGGTAACACTTTATTTCGATAGTCCACTTTAGACATTCTACTAAGTAACTTTGCAACTGTCAACTAAGTTATTAGAGTATTAGTAGACTTATTATCTGCTAACACTTTATTTCGATGGTCCTCCAACAGACATTTAATAAGACAATAACTTTTCATGTACATGTCAACTTATTCTACTAATCGTAACCCTAACAGTCTACTAATACTCTAATGAGAGTTAGTTGACATGTAGTTGCAAATAAATGTGAGTTGATTGCAAAGTTACTTGTAGTTACTGACTATAAGTAACTTTTCCTGTCAACTTATTCTACTAACTCTAACAGTCTACTGATACTCTCATGAGAGTTAGTTGACATGTAGTTAAAAAGTTACTTGTAGTTACTGACTACAAGAAACTTTGCAAGTACGTCAACTTATTCTACTAACCCTAACAGTCTAATAATTAACTCATGAGAGTTAATTGAAATGTAGTTGCAATGTTACTTGTAGTTACTGACTATAAGTAACTTTTCAAGTATGTCAACTTATTCTAACCCTAACAGTTTACTGATACTGTCACGAGAGTTAGTTGACATGCAGTTGCAAATTGATGAGAGTTGACATATAGTTGCAAAGTTTCTTGTAGTTACTGACTATAAGTAAGTTTTCAAGTACACGTCAACTTATTCTACTAACCCTAACAGTCTACTAACACTCTCATGAGAGTGAGTTAACATGTAGTTGCAAAGTTACTTGTAGTTACTGACTATAAGTAACTTTTCAAGCATGTCATCTTATTCTACTAACCCTAACAGTCTACTAATACTCTCATTAGAGTTAGTTGTCATGTCCTTGTAAATTGATGAGTTAATTGACATGTAATTGCAAAATTACTTGTGGTTACTGATTATAAGTAACTTTTCAAGTACGTCAACTTATTCTACTAACCCTAACCTAACAGTCTTCTAATACTCTGAGAGTTAGTTGACGTGCAGTTGTAAATGAATGAGTTAGTTGATATATAGTTGCAAAGGTTACTTGTAGTTATTGACTATAAGTAAGTTTTCAAGTACATGTCATCTTATTCTACTAACCTAACAGTCTGCTAATACTCTCATGAAAATAGTTGACATGTAGTTGCAAATTAATGAGCATTAGTTGATATATAGTTGCAAAGTTACTTGTAGTTACTGTCTATAAGCAACTTTTCAAGCACCTCAACTTATTCTACTAACCCTAACAGTCTACTAATACTCTCATGAAAATATTTGACATGTAGTTGCAAATTAATGAGCGTTAGTTGACATACTGTTGCAAAGTTACTTGTAGTTACTGACTATAAGTAAGTTTTCAAGTACATGTCAACTTATTCTACTAACCCTAACAGTCTACTAACACTCTCATGAGAGTGAGTTAACATGTAGTTGCAAAGTTACTTGTAGTTACTGACTGTAAGTAACTTTTCAAGCATGTCATCTTATTCTACTAACCCTAACAGTCTACTAATACTCTCATTAGAGTTAGTTGACATGTCCTTGTAAATTGATGAGTTAATTGACATGTAATTGCAAAATTACTTGTAGTTACTGATTATAAGTAACTTTTCAAGTTATTCATCTTATTCTACTTACCCTAACCTAACAGTCTACTAATACTCTCATGAGTTACTTGACATGCAGTTGCAAACTAATGAGAGTTAGTTGACTTGTAGTTGCGAAGTTACTTATAGTTAGTAGAATGTCTAAAGTGGACTATCGAAATAAAGTGTAACCCAAGAAAATGTTATGTACAAAAATATTAGATATAGATATAATATAGATATTGTTAGTGGTTGGAGCATAATTTCATTGGCCTGAAATGTTCAGCTGTTTCATTTTCTGCTCAAACCTCATATTTTGACTCAAACTGACAAATGGTTGCGCTTACATTATTATTTAGTTGAATGAATTATCTGTTAACTGAATTCTTGCAGTACATGCTTAACTTTTACCAGCGATCCACAGGTAAACCTTCCCCAGCTTTCTACTGTTCTCAGTTTTAATCAATAAGTTTCCTTTATCAACAATAATGTAGTAGCCTATTGTATTTTAAATTGATCTAGAATGTATCTGGGGTGGACTATTCCATTCCTGCTAGATCTAGAAAATTAATTGGCCACATTTAGTGTTAGCACTCAATTTTAGTCAAGTTTAATCTTCAGCGTCTTTAGATTTCAGGTTAAACACTGTGACACACCATTAATTGTAATTAGCACATGTGTGTTTTCTCCGGGACTGGACTTTTTCACCCCTGAGAAGATACATTGCACAGCCGGTGTTCAGTGCATGCAACTTCATCTTGAGATCTGTGTCTGTAGAAGAGTTTCAACCGTGTTTGTCTCAATTTCTTTTTTTCAGTAGCTTTGTTTTTGTGTGATTTCTGTAAAAGCATTTCTACATCTTAAGTTGTCTGTGATTTTATTTATCTGTTGTTGTTTTGTTTTTGTTTGTTTTAAAAAAAAAAAAAAACATTGCTTAATTAATGCTTGGTTCTAACAAAATCATTATATTTCTGTTTTTGTCCACAGTGTTAAGTTTCTAGCATTTGGCAATTCTTTTAAGGAGACACAGTTAGTCGCTGAATCCTGAAAACTTTGCAGATGGGGCTGCGCCATCCATACGGGACGTGTGAGGAATGTCGGAGTGGCAAGAGGGTGTGACTGGAAACAAAAAAACAGACAAAAAAAAAACAACAAAGGAAACTGGAAATTTCCGATGCCGGATCTTCACACGGTAACCAAAGCAACCTCACCGAAATTCCGGATCACTCCTCTTTCTACAGACTGACTGACTTTACAGCAACAAAACCGAACATTGCACTGACACCTGAAAGAGAAAAAAAACTCTTGAAGGAACGAACGGAAAAACATTCCAATGTTTTAAGATCAAAACACCAGGCGTTTTGACTGCCGCACTCACCTGGGCCCTGAGTTTCTGTATATTAGTCTATATGTAAGAATGAAGGACCAAGTTAGAATAATTATGTAGCATTTCTGCTAAGACCCTGTAGCATTTCTTGGCTGGGAGAACTCTCCGACAGACTTTTTACAGACTGATATTCATCGACCGTTTGCACAGAATGACTAAAATGGCTTAGTCATGCACAATTTTTTTCTTGTTTTCTTTTCCCCCACTCAGCATATTAGCAGCAAAGTGTGTTGTCCGTGCATTGCCGTGTGGTAGTTCCCACTCCCCGTCCGAGAAATGTCCGAGTCTTAGAGTAGCTTTTCTTTGTGAATGAATCTAGAACACTGAAAAGTGAAACGCAGCACTCTGCTTTGGTAACAGAAGTACGTTGCTATTCCCAAACAGTCTTCCAGGTTTTTTCCCGTATGTTCGGGGGAGGCAACATCGAAAACACAGTCCCGACAGACCAAAGCCCAACTGTGACCAAATATAATGTACGAAAGCTAAAATGGCACAAAATAACTTTAGATGTTCCCTGTCAGATCTGAACTTTTCGTCCCTTTAAATACGAACGGATTGGCATGTTCTGCCAGGGGTGCTGTCTCTAATTCCCAAAAACCCCTCAAATTGAGGACTTTTCCCATGGGAATCCTCTCTGATTATAGAGGTTTATTTACTTTGTGATTTAGTAGAGCTAATGCTGCCATAGATTAAATACCTGCACATGTGAGTGCTTGGACCAATAACTAGCGTTTTGTCTTTATGGAAAGAGGGTATAAAGGTCAGGGAAATGCAGAGACATTCTTAAAATCTCCCTTTCTAAAAAAAATCGTCTATGTATGACTTGTCTAAAAACTGCCTTCAGAGTTTCCCTCCATCTCTGTCTCGTATTCTCTCCTATTGGCTTGACTGCGTTGTTCCTTCTTAACTAATCAGAGGGAGCGCAGGAGGTCACGCCAAATGAATCAAGAAGAATAAATGTACAAAAAACGAACAAATTTATATTTTGATAAGTAACATCTCCATGGTTCACGAGGAACGCGATTCGCTGCCACCGATGTCCGAATGCGACTGTAAAAATGCAATGCCGACCACCCTACAAACAGCCGCGGCGACTTACACAAATAAGAAAAGAGAAAAAAGGACAAAAGAAAAGAATATTAACGCGCTCTTTTGGAGGGAGATATGATTCATCAAAGAGGTTGTTTCCTCATAGACTGAACTGTGAGAAAATGGATGTCAAAATATATGAAAAAAGAAAAACAAATGAAAAAAAAAACTACTTGGAGAGAAAAAAAATTACTAAAAAAAATGCATTTTTGTAACTTTGTTTACCAGCATGAGACTTTGCATGACTGTATTTTCTGCTAGCCCTTAGTTGAAGTGGGGAGGGCTAAAAAAATAATTAAAAAAGATATTAATAATAAAGATGTTAATAAAAATAAAAAACATGATATGCAATGGATACTTAAGAAAAACAATATATTTAAAAGAGCTATATTTTGTTTTGAAATAGGAAGAAAATGTGAATAAATTCTGACTGCGAGTTACACACTGAACTGTTTTATTAGTTTAAGATTTAAAAGAAAAAAAATCTCAATGCCACCAAAATCTGTTCTGCTACATACTGCCCCATGTAACATTCTCGTTCGGTTTCATTTCTTCCATCGAAATGCCGCCTGGACTGTATATTTTGGTTGCGTATCTCTTTTTCTGTATGCCGAAGGGGTCGTCTATCTATCTAAGTGTTTGGCTAATGTTTGTCTGCGTACAACATTAGTTTTCTCTGTAGCCATGATAACAACTGTGCTGATGCTAGAATCCTCTGTAAGCGGGATATGGCGTCTTTTCCCACATGCATTGGGGCTGATAGTGTTTCATTCTCCGTTTGAGTTCACCTGCTCTCATTGGCAATAATATGAATGATAATCCGATGGAGATGTAGCAAGGCAAAGTGGAGGCTCGTATCAGTCTCAGCGTCTTCCTTACAAACGGATGCAGTGTGGGAAACTGTGTTTTTGTAGAGGCATTGTGTCTCTAATCTCAGGTGAAAAACGTGAATGCTCAGTGCCGCACCAGACCTCTGCCTGCCCGTGCAGCCATTTTTCATTTTCATCTCGTCTGATTGTTATAAAGATCCCTCGAAAGGCATTTTACCGACATTTGTTGATATATTTCCTGTTAAAACAGGAAGTTAAGACAAAGGGTTCATTCCTTTATACACATAGCCAATTGTCTTTAGCCTTTAGCTTAGCAAAACAACAGCTGACAGCTTGTACAATGAACTAAATCAATGAAAACACTTTTAAAATGAATAAATTCTGCAGAGAACCATTTTAAATGTCATTCTGTAATATTGGCTACAGAACTAAAAATGCTAATTTGGTGTTTTAAAATGTTCAGTTTAATCCAACTTGTTTATCATAGAAATTGTTTTTTGTTCTCAGAATGACACCAGGCTAAAGTTAAACCTTTAGCATTTAGCTTTAGGCTAATGCAAAACATCACAGTTGAGTTGTAATATAGGCTACAGAATTAAAATTCCAAACTCTAATCATGCTAATTTGGTGTGCTAAAATGTTAAGTTTTACCCATCTTAAAGATTTATATATCTCAGGACATCAGGCTAAAGCTAAACGTTTAGCTTTAGGCTAAGGCAAAGTTGAATTAAATGTGGCAAGTTGAGTTAAATGTGTTTGTTTGTTATTTTGTAATAGACACCATAATTAAAATTGCTAACTGTAATTATGCTAAGTTGGTGTCCTAAAATGCTAAGTTTTACCCAATATAATTTTTTATATCTCAGGACACCAGGCTAAAGCTAAACCTTTAGCATTTAGCTTTAGGCTTTAGAGTTAAATGTGTTTAAGCTTATTTGTTATTTTGTAACAGACTTCATAATTAAAATTGCTAACTCTAATCATGCTAATTTGGTGTCCTAGCATGCTAAGTTTTACACAATAGGAATTTTTATTGTATGCTAAATTTGAGTTGTTTCAGTCAGTAGCATCTTTAACATTGTAGCACTGCAGCTAATCTGTTAGCATTTAACACAAGGGCATTTACAAACTTGTTCATATAATTCAAGATTGCACAAAAAGTAAGTCAAGATGTTATTTAATCTTAGAGACACTTGAGCCACATGTTAAGCAAATGAGTCAAGGTTTATACTGTCATGTAACAGTCATTTCAGATGTTTTAATCAATACGCTACATAGGATGACAGAGCAGATAGAAGATAAAATATGGATGCTCGTAGCCAGTTACCCTTGACAAAGGTGCTTGACTTTGACAAGCGTGTTATTGTAGATGAAAAGCCTCTGCTAATTACCAAGTGGACAGAAAAGACAGAATGAAATGAATATGAGAGATTGCGAAGGTTCAAGCAGGCAGCGGTCCGGTGTCGTGTGAGGGACGGTTTGTGATATTTCGAGTGTGCTGATATCATCAGCTTCTGGTATATGGAATGCAGATGGTGGAAGTGGAAATACGACCTTCAGGAGAAAGACAATATGACACAGCTTATATTTTCGAAACCTTACCAAGCGAAAACGAGATGTCTCCGGACTGGGTCACTGGGTCCGGTCCGCAGCTCAGAAAGAAACCTTATAGCCCAAATAGGTCTTTGTTTTTTCAAAGTTGTGCATATTTATAGTTTTATAAATGCTTTTGTTTATAATTATCAATTTATTGAATAATTTATATTTTATACAGAGTTTTTGTTCTGAGATCATCTCTTTGTTCCATTTCAAAGATTGTTCATATTTTTTATGACCACTTTGTTGTTCACTTATATATATATATATATATAAATATAAAAGAGCCTGTGTTTGGTTTTATTTTAGAAGGCATTAAGACCACTTTGGTCCAGGGGTCACAAAGTAACGCAGAATAAATATTTTAAAGCATGCTTCCAGCAAGAACACAACGACGCATATCCACACTGGCAAACGCCAGTTTGATTTTGTTTTATTCCCAAACATGTTCGTTTTTTTTTTTTTCAGGACTAGTCGAGCTTGTCTCTCCATCTTTCACGCATATTGAAGCACACTGCCCTGTTAAAATGATTTGGAATGATAGATCTGTCTGCATCTAATTCTTCTTGTTCGATTTTTACTGTGCCTGCTCTTGTATCCAATGTCAGTTTGATCACCTGTTTCTTGTGTATTAAGTTTGATTTGATGTACTTGAATTACAGATATGCAATCACCACCTCTCTGACCACTGCCAATCATCCCGATCAATCAACATGATCAGTAATCAATATGATTAAAGTGATTAACAACGTTGATGTGTTTTTTGATGCTTTTTTTTATGTGAGACTTGCTAAATATGTATTAATGCACACTGACACTTGATTCATATTGGAAGATTAGACAATTTTTCTTTTTTTAAACATTGTCCCTTCAAGACCAGGGAAAATGGGTTGGGTAATTTCTTGTGGAATTAATATAGCTACAACAATGTTGACAATTGTTTTTCCACATATTTCTGCACTGCAAAACTTATCTTGCTGATCAGAACTGGCTTGTGATATTTATTATGATGCACACAAAACACTGTTCAGACGCTTTATTTAATTAACAGAATTGAAGACATTCTTGAAACGCTATATGAAACTGTCCCCATGTGAGCAAAAATACAAAGTCAGAGAGCCAGACATAAAAGGCATTGGAAAGTTACTATGTAGCTTGATAAACCAGAAACACAACAGCACTCATGTTCAATATTGATTAGGAGGAATAATGGAAAACAAAAAAAATAAATATGCAACAACTGAGCCCATAAACCTTCTTTCATTGTGCCATTCTAACATTAAATCCCTGGATTCAGCAATAAGCAGAAGAAATTTCAGCAAGACCAAAACTGAATCACTGAAATCTTTTCTGCACAATTAAATCTCGCTCTATTTTTCCCCCCAAACCATTCATTTCCAGTAAAATGTGTTAAAAACAAAAATAAAAGATGCACATCCGAAGTGCCATTAATATTTATTGTGTTTGTTGGGGAATATAAGATCTGTTTAGGGTCACATTTTGGTGTTAGATTTGACAACAGCAAAAACCCTTCAACGAATACACATCCTTCTACTCATGGCTGGACCCCGTGTTAGTACTCCAGACCCCTCATGGTGGCGATGGTGGACGTCAGTCTGCGCGGGAGGGGTTTGGCCGTCTGCCGGTATTCGTCCGGTTTGGCACGAAGAAGAGTGACGATATTCTGGAGGGTTCTAGAGGTCTGCAACCCCAGTGCATCCATGACGTTACTCAGGTACTCTGTAAGGACAATAAAAAAAAACACATACACAAGTGTTTTTAAAGACAAGTTCTAAATTATAATTTATTATGAAAAAAAAAAAAATGAGGCAAACAACTTCTAATGGCTATTGAAAGACCTATTGACCTATTTTTAATAAATACATTTTTAAAAAATCATATTTTAAAATAATTATAAATAATTAAAATAAATACATTATTAGTATTAAATTATTCACTACAATTATTTTATAATTCTATCTATATATATATATATATATATATATATATATATATATATATATAACTTTTCATTACTTAAAATAAACAACTTAAAATAAAATACTTAAAAATCAAACTTAATTTGAATTATTTAATTATAAATTATGAAAAATTAAATATTCACTACAATTATCTATAACTATTCACTATATATATATATATATATAGTGAATAGTTATAGATAATTATCTATAACTATAATCTATAGTTATCTATCTATAACTATCTATAACTAAGTTTATCTATAACTATTCACTATATATATATATAGTGAATAGTTATAGATAATTGTAGTGAATATTTAATTTTTCATAATTTATAATTAAATAATTCAAATTTAATTATTATATATATATATATATATATATATTATAAAAAAACATTTTCATTAAAATAAATATTAACTGGAATAAAATAAAATATTTAAAAGCTAGTTTCTCATAGCAACATCTCATTTTGATTTCATTCAAGTTGAAGTACTAAAACAACTAAAACTATATAAACTTAAAAATTGACAAAACAAAAAATTACTAAAACTTCAACAAATTAAAATGAAAATATACAGAAAATATAAAAATATTATAATCTAAAATATGAACAAAAACTATAATAGTAAATCGATACTAAAATAACACTTTTTACATAAAAAACACATTTTTACTTAAAATTAATTTGTCACTCCAGAAGACCATGAGAATCATGGGAATACACACTTTACCTAAATATCTATTTGTAAATTTTAACTCAAAATCTTGATGTTAATAATAAAAACATTGCCACTAGCCTTGTAGTGTCATTGTGTGCAAGTGTTACATATTAATTATTGTTGGTGATAATGGTGCAATGATGTAATGATGATGTCACCTATGTCAGTTGCCAGCTGTTTGGTTGCATGTAAGCTCAGCTCAGGAAGCTGTAGGATGACATCACAATAGGTCTGCATGGTTGCCCTGGCGATAGAACCCAGCCAATAATCCGCCGTGTTCTCCAGCTCAGGGACGTCGTCGCCTACAAAGAGACGAGACATATTCATACACCATATATTTGTGCAGGAAATGACTTTCTTTATTCATACCACTGGGTTGTGTGCTTGTGTTTACCTTGTTCTGGTGGGTAGGGCAGTTTTCCGGTGTGTAAGGCAAGTTCCAGCGCTGGATCCTCTTGAGTCACGAATGGTTCCAGATGCAGAGGCAAAGACATGATATACTGGCCAATCTATAGACAGAACACAAAAGTGTTTCATTGCACCCATTAACCTTCCTCTTGTCCTGTGAACACCAGTGGCTTGTGTTTGTAGGAGCATCTTGTGATTTGCCATCATGTTTGACATCATAAGGACATTGACTCACTCTCAGATGATGTGTTAATATTGTCTTACATTAGTGATGTACTCCTGCGGTGACAAACTGAAGGCCGGTAGATCATCAGTTAGCGTCTCGCCCAAATTAGCAGAACCGCGAGCCTTAAAACATTAAAAGCACATTGAATCAAACATGATACTTTCAATACTTCATATTAGTGACCTAAAACACACTGTGCAAACGCACCTCTGGTTTGTTGAGAAGGAAAAGCTGCTGCTTGATTTGCAGGAACACCGAGTCAAACGCGAGCTGATTGGCCTGCTGGTTCAGACGCGTCAGAGCGGAGCGAGTCTCGGCCAATAAGCTTGAGTTTCCTGTTCCTTTCTCCTGCACAAAACGTATATTAATAAAACTTCACCTTTTCACTTAGTGCATTAAAAGTGTACATACATGAAGCAAACCTTGAGGGAGTGCAGCGTCTCCAGTAGATTATTATACTCCGCCGTGTTGGTCTGCTGGAGGTAGTTGTATTCCTGCCATGGGTTCTTTTGGCTCCGCCTCTCAGCCACACCCTCTTGTAAGCCAGTCAGACTTCTGGGGTTAAACCCCTCCCACAAGAAACGCCCTGCCCTCCCCAGGATCCTGCCAATCACAATGCACAACTATGATACATGACAGACAATCATTTCTAATCCCTCAGAGACCCTTGATTTGTATAAAGGAATTAAATAACTTTCACTAAATACAGGTTTAAAACTTTACATACTTGCTGACACTGAAATTTATCACAAGTTTTATCACAGTTTTGGCGGGTGAAAAAATATTAAGACTAACAACTTGCTAAAGTCACACAAAATGGCACCAACCAGCTTAACACAATACTTAACACTTTGGGAACAAATGTATCTACTTATGAATATTTATGACAGTATTTAAATGGTCAAATAGTGACAATTACTACATTATATTCACAATATACTTATGAATATTTATGACTATTTAAAGTCAAATAGTGACAATTACTACATTATATTCAAAATATACTTTGATATGAATATTTATGACAGTATTTCAAGTCAAATAGTGACAATTACTACATTATATTCAAAATATGCTTTGATATGAATATTTATGACAAGTTAAAGTAAAATAGGGACAATTACTACATTACATTCAAAATATACTTTGATATGAATATTTATGACAATATTTAAAGTCAAATAGTGACAATTACTACATTATATTCAAAATATACTTTGATATGAATATTTATGACTATTTAAAGTCAAATAGTGACAATTACTACATTACACTCAAAATATACTTTGATATGAATATTTATGACAGTATTTAAATGGTCAAACAGTGACAATTACTACATTATATTCAAAATATACTTTAAATACCGTCATAAATATTCATATCAAAGTATATTTTGAATGTAATGTAGTAATTGTCACTGTTTGACCATTTAAATACTGTCATAAATATTCATATCAAAGTCAAATAGTGACAATTACTACATTACATTTAAAATATACTTTGATATGAATATTTATACTACATTATTCTTAACTTTTTATGACTGTATCCTTATTGGTTGAAAAATATTTTTCAAATACATTTGTGTGCTGAATTGTGTTATGAATTCAAAACTTTAACTTATTGTATCACAAAATAGTGGTGAAGTTATGCAATCCCAAATTCCCAGCATTGCAGTTTTGCAAAGTTTTTCCAAATTATACACACAAATTTTGCCTAAATTAAATGTTTTTGATGACTAATGGTTTCCTAAAGACATGTTAATTATGGGTAAAAATAATAATAAATCATGAATATTAATGCTTGGGTCTCTGAAGGTTAAAGGGATAGTTCACAACCGCCGAAACTAGACTTGCATACGCTGTTGCAGGAAGGCAGCTATTATAGTTTATAAAGTTTTAAATATGGATATTTTTCTTACAAAAACCCATCGATTTGTTTATTAACCCCCTGGAGTCATATGGATTACTTTTATGATGGATAGATGTGCTTTTTAGGACTTCAAAATCTTGAGCCCCATTCACTCCCATTATAAAGCTTGGAAGAGACAGGATATATTTTAATACAAGTCCAATTGTGTTTGACTGAAAGAAGATAGTCATATACACCTAGGATGGCTTGAGGGTGAGTAAATCATGGTATAATCTTAATTTTTGGGTGAACTAACCCTTTAAGTCAATAGAATTTAATTCTAAAGAAATAATAGATTTCTTACTTATTTGAAAGCTGCTGTTCAAATGCTCCACATTGTCTCAGTAACTCTCCACAGGTTGCAATGATTCTAGAGGATACAAGAACAAATAGAAATACATTTATAAAAACATAAAACTTTCAACTTATCACTGAATTTCACTATTAATGGCAAAAAGAAACTGCCCACTGATTAACGGAAAAAAGAAACCCCGCCCACCTGACAGAATTCTGGAAAGCTGTCCAATCCTCAGTGAACACCTCCGAAGTGGGCGTGTCCTCTAACTTATACTTCTTCCTGATCGATTGAAGCGTGACAGAAAAATCTGACACGTACCTGAGAAAAAAAAAAAGAGAATAAGCTCGAGCGCTTGGCTGACCTGTGGGCTATGTGTTTGTCTCTGTGTTTAAGCGTAGTAAATGTGTGTATGATTCATACTTGCTGAAGAGCGCTCGGAGGGCTTTGATGAGCCCACACACAGCGAGACCATCCGTGAACTTCACACAGCGATCGACAGCAGCAGCCGCCAAACCAAACACTTTCTGAACCGAGTGTGTGAGCTCTAACACACAGTCCAGAACCTCACCGCGCTCCTAACACACAATCAATCAATAAAACACACGATGAATGCTGTGGGTCTGAGAAAAAAACTATTTTAATATTTATACAACAATTCTCATTTGTGAATATGTAACTACACACTCTTATCAGCATCTAGTAACTGCTCAGGAAAGATTCAGTAAGCAATTCATTTGATTGATTGAATCGGAGAATGAGTTTCTGATTGCATTTGACTGATTCACTAAAAAGAATCATTTGTTTGCAAATCGGACTACATGAAGTCGATGCATTTTTTTATGGTCTTTGTATTATTGCTCAGTATCCTACCTTTTAATGTCTCATGCCATTTAGTTCAGAAAATAAACTTACAACTCAAAACATAGGTTCAGAAAACACAAATATACCTGGAAACCAGTCTGATCGCTTATACTTTGTATTTGTACTGGTTCAAGATCAAAAATGAAAATGTCTGTTTGCTCACCAGAGGAACAGCACTGAGTTGGATCAGTAAGTTTGTCTCCTCTAATTCTCCGTACTGCATCTGATAAGTCGCATAAGGTGAATACACACATGATACCAGCTCCGCCACCTTCAAGAGGTTATACTCGCCTAAAACACACACATAAAGACAGGAAAATCATGAGCAAAAACCTCACACATTCACAAAAGCATTTACAAGGACCTCACAAAGAAATGTCCAGGCCATATGTAACCACAAAAACAAGATTTTTTTCATGGTTTATTTATTTATTTATTATTTTTTTTAATAATAATATTTTATTTTTTATTTGTGATTTTTTTTTTATTGTATTCATTTTGTTAATTAAAAAAAAAGAAAATTATACATATTATTTAGGAAAACTTTAATATAATTTTTAAATAAAATAAATGACCATTTGCAAAAATTCTCATGACAATTAAGCAAATTAAGCTAAGCAAATTTCCCCCCAAATTCTCCTTAATATAATGTGAAAAAAATCTCTCATTACTGTTTATGAAGTACTTTTACAATTGTTCTTCACAACTTAAATTGTATAACAAATGTTTAGTATCATTTTTTCCAATAATGATAAAAATTTTTGCATTACACAAATCTACTGAGAACAGAGTTTATGTGCTTAATTATTCTGAAAATAAATGTCAGTGTCACAGTACAACAACAAAAAAACTCACCAAGACAGGTGATAATTTTGAGTGAATTTGTTCATTGATATTGAAGGCCAAAAGGTTCAAAAACTTGAATTGTAACACGTCAACAACACGTAAAATCTGTGCATTTCATGCACATTTAACGCATTAAATACGTGTTGAATATATATATATAACACACTGATTTTCATGCGCAAACACCATGTATTTAAGGGGTGAAATATTCTTTAAATACCGTGAAATACACATATTTTTCATGTTGTTGCCTTGTTAAAATGTTTTTGAATCCTTTGGCCTTTCATATCAGGTTGCGTGCTTCGGATGTTAAAACTTCCCACAGCACGTGAGTAACAAATTCCCTTTCGTGTGTTCCAGCGCTTGAGTACTTACATTGGAAAGGCTGAAACTTTTGTAATGATGAAGCACTGACTCATCAACTGTACAGAGCGTAGTTCATGTATGTATGTATGTATGTATGATATATACATGCCACAGTATATATATATATATATATATATATATATATATATACACACACACACACACACTCACTTTTTTTTTTAAATTCTGATATTCACACATACAAATACAGACCGAGCTGTGGCTGCATTGCCGCCTCCAGGCTGCGACTGAAGTTAGCTGCCGTCTGATGAAGCTCCAACAGCACGTCCAGACGACAGTCGCCAGAGCAACGCTTCAATGCCACAGCAATGCAGTCTGGGATAGATGGCACCATCGCCCCCAACGTCTGGATCATCAGCACTGTGAGCACTTCAAAGGGGTTTTTAAAGACCTACACACACAAATACACATGCTTGAGTGTGTGACAGTGAAAGCCATTAACATTCCGTGGCAGTGTGTATACCTGGCTGCACCACTGCAGCTGTGTGTGCCACGTGGACAGAAGTGTGTCGTAGAACTCAGAGAGCTGCTGCTTCAGAGAGGCGTCTGACTGACAGATGTTTTCCCACACGATCAACAGTTGTGCCTTAAAACACACACACATACATTTATGTGTTAAACTCAGGTTGATTCCACAGCCAAACCGAAAGCCGTGTCAAAATACTGTACCTTGTGGCATTTGTAGTAGTAAGTCAGCAACTGAGGCATTCTGTCCATCTCAGTAAAAACTCGTACAAAAAGCTTCGCTTGATCTGAAACAGAAAATACCAATTAAGATTAACAACATGTGTAGCAACTCATTGTAATAAGCAACTGATTGTAATAAGCATTACATTACTGGTGTAATAAAAAGTTCATAATGTAATAATTTTCTCAAAACATAAAATCTTGAGCTCATAATGTAACAATAACTTTTACATTATGAGAAATTTTAACATTGTAAACTCACCAAAAACATGTCATATTGTCATAATTGTAATAGCTTGTAAAACATAAAAAAATATTAGTATTCCCTTACAGTGCATTTTTACAAATCTAAATCCAATCTTAAACCTCCTGCGAAATGCAACAGATTTAAATTTTCATGTAATTATTACTACTACTAATGCTTTATGTTTAATAAAATTATAAGAAAAATAATATTTGCATCAATATTTAAATGTTGCATTTTGTAGGTAGTTTAAGATTGGATTTAGATTTGTAAAATGTACTGTAAGGGAATACTAATATTTTTGTTATGCTTTAAAAGCTATTACAATTATGACAATATGACAATGTTTTTGGAGAGTTTATAATGTAATAAAGTTCCCATAATGTAAATATTGTTGTTACATTATGAGCTGAAGATTTTATTGCATTTTGAGAAAATTATTACATTATGAACATTTTATTACAATTATAATGTAATATTTATTACATTATGTGAAGTTTTTACATTATGGCATGTTAAAGAATATTATAAAACAGAATTCTGGTTCTAGCATCTGATTGGATGTTCAAAGCTGTAGAATGTACACATACACTACAAAACTAACGTTTGGGTTTGGTAAGATTTCTTAATGTTTTTGAAAGAAGTCTCTTTTGCTCACCAAGGCTCCATTTATTTGATCAAAAATACAGTAAAATCAGTAATATTGTGAAATATTTTTACTATTTAAAATAAATGTTTTCTATGTGAATATATTGTAAAATGTAATTTATTCCTGTGATCAAAGCTGTATTTTCTGCATCATTACTCCAGATGATCCTTCAGAAATCATTCTAATATGATAATTTGCTGCTCAAGAAACATTTCTGATTATCATCAGTGTTGAAGGTGACTGTGTTTGCGTGCGTCACCTGTAGCCAGTGAGTTGAAGGTGGAGACGATCTGTGTGCTGGTGAGAGCTTCCAGACGGTTCTTCAGAGCCTCCAGCTGAACACACTTCTCACTGTAGTCTGGTGTGTCCACCAGCATGGCCAAACTACCCTGCATGGCGGTCAGTTTACCGCTGATCACGGCCACGTCCTGCAAACGAAACACATGAACATTTCAGAATGACATCCACACTCATGTTAAACGAGTAAAAACAGACGTGCGACACGTCACCTGTGTTTTAAAGGTCTCCTCGATGTCGGCACTGAGAGTGCTCCACTTATCAGCTTCCTGTAGAGCTTCTGCTGCTAACTGCATACGAGACTTCACCTGATCAATCTCCACCAACACCTGCCAGACATGAACACACAGCATTATAAAAGACATGGACCGACCTGTTAATTGTCTCCTATACACAACTATAATTTTTATAATCATTTTCCTGTTATCTTTTTCTTTGGACTTGTTTGCAAAACACTCTGAACTGATACTTGTATAAAAGGTACTTTAGGTTTATTATTGTGAATAATACACTTATTATTAATACTAATTATACCGGTCATTATTAATATATAATGGTAGTTATTAACTATCAAGCTATAATCCTTTATTTATGCACAGAATATGAATTTGGATGGGTGTATTTGTGGTCACCTGCATCGACTGCACCGTGTCCTGTTCAAATTTCTTGATGTCCTCTTTAACCAGAATCATTTGATCCTTCAGGAACGACGCCTCCTGTTTCAGAGCTTCAATGTCCTCAAAACACGCGGCATATTCTGCAGAGCCTGATTACTGCTCTCTGCACACACACACACACACACACACACACACACAACAAACGCCCACACATCACACACAACACAACACACACACAAACACACACAAACACATGCACACACAACACAAAAAACACACACACACACACACACACAACACAAAACACAACACAAAACACACGAAAAAAACACAACACAACACACACAACACAACACACACAACACAACACACACAAAACAACACAAAAAACGCACACACATCACACACGACAAACAAACACACATCACACACAGCACAAACACAACAAACGCATACACAACACACATCACAAAAAAACACACAACACACAAACAACGCACATCACACACAAACACAAAACACACACAAACCATCCACATCACACACACATACAGACACACACCACACAACACACACAACACAAAACACAACACAAAAACACACAAAAAACAAACGCACACACAACACAAAAAACACACCCACACAGACACAACACAACACACAAAAAAACCACAACAAACATACATCACACACAACAAACACACATCACACACAACACAAACACAACACACACACAACAAATACATACACATCACACAACACACATCACAAAAAACACACACCACACAGAAAAACACACACAAACCACCCACATCACACACACACACATACAGACACACACAACACAAACAAAACACACAAAAAGCATAACACACAAAACGCAACACACAAAAAACGCAACACACAAAAAAGCAACACACATCATACACAACACACAAACAATGCACATCACACACACAGACACACACAAACAAACACACAGACAACACACACACAAAACAACACAAAGACACACAACACCCAAACACACACACACAATACACATCACACAGACACACATCACAAACAGTACACACACAACACACACACAACAACAACACCACACACACAAAACAAACATTACACGCATACACACAGAAAGGCAATGAAACATAACGTTATTGTTTTGGAGGCGGTTTGAAGAAATTAAAACTTCTATTCAGCAATGACGCATTAAATTGATCAAAAGTGACATTAAAGACATTTATAATTTTATAATTTATGCTGTAATAAATGCTGTTCTTTTGAACTTTCTATTCATCAAAGAATTGTATCACAGTTTCTACAAAAAAATATGAATCAGCACAATATCAGAATGATTTCTGAAGGATCATGTGACAGTAATGATGCTGAAAATTCAGCTTTGCCAACACAGGAATAAATTACTTTATAAAATATATTCAAACAGAAAACAGTTATTTTAAATCATAATAATATTTCACTGTTTTTATTGTATTTTTGATCAAATAAATGCAGGCTTGGTGAGCAGAAGAGACTTCTTTCAAAAATGACATTTAAAAGTGTGCTTTAAGTGTGCAAATACTTCTTGCATCGTACCTTCTATAGAGTTATTGACCTCCTGAATGAAGAGCTGCAGCTTCATGACCAGAGTAGAGGCGTGAGCGTCTGTTTTACCAGGCACATCTTTCTGAGCCACTTTAAAAGCTCCATTCACCCAGTCCTTCACATCAAAATCATCTGCCAGGAACTTGGAGAAGTCCATTTTCACCCCTTTAGTAACCCTCCAGAGCCGGATTTACCATCTTAAAGAATCAAACCCATCTGCAGAGAGGGAGCGGATAAAAAAAGACATGTTTGAAATGTTTAGCGCTGTAAATTTTGAGATATGTTTACTCAACTGAAATCTCTCCAGCACACCTTCACCAGTCTATTCCATAATTCTTGCCCACACCAGCCTTAGACACGAACATAAAATAAATAGCCCATGAGAAAGAAATAACCATGACCACGAGATACAGTTCAAACAGTGCGATCGCTTCCTCCAGCGTTAATTTAATAGAATAAAACTGATAAACAGTGTCTGAGCTTTATGTTTTCAGTGTTTGTACACTGCTTCCTGGTTGTGCTCGTCCTAATATGTACCGGCGGTGAAAAAAATACGACGAAGAAGCATTCCGTTTTCGAAACGTTTACCGGATAAAACCCGTTTTACAGAATCTAGTGAAGTGGAACAACTGTGTATAGACGTGAACTACTAATTTAGACAACTATTATTATTCTTAATGTACATAAACATGTGCATTACACTGGAGTAATTAAAATAACTTTCATTTGAGTGACGTGGCTGTGTTGCACCTCATATAGTTCGGGTGAGTCACATGAAAATAAAATAAAATAAAATAAAATAAAATAAAATAAAATAAAATAAAATAAAATAAAATAAAATAAAATAAAATAAAATAAAATAAAATAAAATAAAATAAAATAAAATAAAATAAATTAAATTAAATTAAATTAAATTAAATGACAAGGAAAAACTGACATTCTGCTAAAATTATTTTAAATTGTGTTCCAAAAGCAAAAATGTCAGTCTAATACACACAAATAAATTACGTTTTATATATATATATGAAGATTTTG
Source organism: Hypophthalmichthys nobilis (assembly GCA_037950665.1). Lineage (NCBI taxonomy): Eukaryota > Metazoa > Chordata > Actinopteri > Cypriniformes > Xenocyprididae > Hypophthalmichthys > Hypophthalmichthys nobilis. Next base: position 23,306,782 of record CM075482.1, read on the forward strand.
TGCCTTATATTCCTGCTGTAGTTTACTCAGAGATGACGTACACTGATATTTTATACGAAGACTATCTATCTATCAGATCACTGCTGCCTCCTGCTGACTCACTATTGATTTACACCTTCATTTGAGGTCAAATGCTGCAATATCATCCCCTCAAATGACATTGAAGAATACGAACGTCTTTTTAAAAACATTTTCTCCATTTCAGGTTCCTCACTTTTCACTTAAAGGCCTATATAATATTTTCTATGCTTGTTTACTTTTGTGTTCAGCACAAGAAATTAATACAGGTTTGGAACAACTTCAACATGACGTTTGGTTGAACTATCCCTTTAATGTCAAATTAGCAGCGTTTTTTAATAGCCTAATTGTTGAAACATGTTTTTGTGACAAGCACTTTTGTTGGTGCTTTGCACTGCATTTATATTTAGAGGGTGGGTTCATCTCAATAGTGTGATATAACCTGAAGCACCTCTCTTTATAAGCCCTGCTCCATATTTTCAAAATGAACAAAAATATACACTGAGTTAAAATATATGCTGTTTTTACTCTGACAGCTTTTTTTTTCTCGTTTCAGCATGTTTTGTTACTTCCTGCCCTTATCTTCCTCAAAGTTCCTGTAGCTCAACACTTCCAGAACCTCATCAGATAAGAATCAACCATGTTCTGTTCAAGAGATAATATATGCTGACAATATCAGTTTGGGTCAGTTGAACACAGAATTACACACATGGCATATGAAGACAAAATACTCAGCAGAGAATATTGTATAATACATTCATGTTCTTAACAGGGAACATTCGAATACTGCCAAGTGTGAAACATTTGAATCATGAATAGACCAGGTTTTGCTATCTCAGCAGCTGATTTTTAGATTAAAAAAAAGAGAGAGAGAGAGAGAGAGAGAAAAAAACCCCCGCAAGCACAAGCACATGTCTTGGCGCTTATCAACTGATATCAAGTTTACCAAAGTGTTGGAACGCTGGCATGGCACTTACTGAATACTGGCACCATCCGTTTGCCATGTGTTTACTTGCTTTTGCGAAGACATCTGTTACTTTATAGGGCACGCTTGAAAGTAGGACGCCTGGGTAGCACATATCATAAGGCAGAATTAGGTATGCAATCCATAGATGTTATTGAGGACGATCAGATTGAACTCAGCTCAGGGCCCGAGAAAGATTGATCTGATAGCATCATTGCGAAACTACTGTTAATCGGAAAGATGCATGACTCATTATAGAGAAAACAACTGTTAATTTGGTTGATCTTGTAAAAGAATGTCTGGTCAGAAGGCACAAACCTTACAAACAAAACTATAGCCATCACAAAAGCTCCTCTAAAGCCGCATGAGTAAAAATATGCCTCAGTTTGATTCTCATCAAAGTAGGTGTTGGGTTAACAAGTGTGTAGTTTCACATTTAACCTCAACTCTGACTATCACATCAACGATAATATAAACCATACGCTTACTCTCATGTCTAAAACTGAACTGTGGACTCGCAACAATTATTTTAAATGCTATCTTGCTGCACAATTAATCTTGGTCGTGTAACCATTACATTGTTACATTTATTTGTATAGCACTTTTTACAATACACATTGTTTCAAAGCATCTTTACAGAAAATCAATATCTCAATGAACAGAAAAATGTTGACAAGACTAAGTTTAATATAACATCTGTTTAACTTATAACATCAAAGTAAGGTTAATAATATAACTTAGATTACACATTTTTCAGTTTTACTCAAATTAGGGTGATGCAAAAATCAGTACAAAAACTACTACATCTAGTGCTTTGTATGACCTCCATGATTTTTAATGACAGCACCAAGTCTTCTAGGCATGGAATGAACAAGTTGGTGACATTTGGCAACATCTATCTTTTTCCATTCTTTAAGAATGACCTCTTTTAGAGACTGGATGCTGGATGGAGAGTGATGCTCAACTTCAGAATTCCCCATAGGTGTCCGATTGGGTTCAGATCAGGAGCCACTGAATCACTTTCACCCTGTTCTTCTTCAGAAATCCAACAGTAGCCTTAGATGTGTGTTTAGGATCATTGTCATGTTGGAAAAGTGCACGACAACCAAGGGCACGGAGTGATGGTAGCATCTTCTCTTTCAGTATAGAGCAGTACATCTGTGAATTCATGATGCCGTCAATGAAATGCAGTTTCATGAAATTTCACTGTAGGCACCATGCATTTTTCTTTGTAATCCTCACCTTTACAGTTTTGAAGCCATCAGTTCCAAAAACATTTATCTTGGTCTCATCACTCCAGAGTAATCTTCATCAGCATGGGCCCTGGCAAACTCTAGGCGGGCTTTTTTGTGCCTGGGCTTTAGGAGAGGCTTCTTTCGTGGACGGCACCCATGCATGCCATTCCTCTGCAGTGTACGCCGTATTGTGTCACGGGAAATAGTCACCCCAGTTTGGCTTCCCAGCTAACAGAATTTTGTTATAAGAACGTTCTCTAAATATTCAGTGTTGGTTCTGGGAACGTAAAAAACGTCCAGTTTTCTTGACTTTTTTATAAGGTATAATGTTCCTCAAACGTTCTTTCAACTTAATTTTGATAAAAAATTCAACATTCTAGGAACGTTAATTTATAACATTCCAAGAATATAAAAATGTCCAGTTTTCTTAATGTTAGTAGAATGTTATTTAAAGGTTAGTATGATGTTCCTGAAACATTCTTTCAATCATTCAAACACCTGCTGTGAACAAGCGCTGAAAGAAAGAGAAATAAAAACACAAACTACAACTTTCTTCAGCCACAGCCTTAGATGAACTGAAGATAAAAGACATTAAATCTCTGAAGATCTGATTAAACAACTCCACAAACAGCATTACCAGCTTCACTTATTACTAACCAGACTGACTTTATTTCTGTCACACGTCTACAGAAGTTCTTATGAAAATTAACAGAGGTTTATGTGTTGATGTCTTATTGAAAAGGTTTGGTTTGAGGTCACTATGTGGTGATCAGTGTTTGCTTTAGTTGAGCTCTTGATCCTTGACTTTTGTTGACTTGCTTCTTTATCAGCTTTTGCAGGTGTTTTCAGAAAACATTTCTGCATTGATAAAGCAGTTCAACATGTCTGTTAGCTGGGTTTCTACTTCTTTAGACCCTTCTCATCAGAAGACGCTCCTGTCGAGGTGTTAACTTCTGTGGACGATCTGGACGTCTCTGTGAGATGTTGCAGTTCTATCTTCTTTTTTTTTTTTGTACCACTTTTGCTACAGTATTCTGACTGATCAGTAAAGCTTTGCTGATCTTCTTGTAGCCTTCACCTTTCTGGTGTAAAGAAATTATTTTCTTTCTCAGGTCTTGTGACATTTCTCTTCCATGTGGTGCCATTGCTGACAGCATGAAATGGGAAGATGTTTTAACACCCTTTTATAGTCAACTGTCTGCTGGACATCTGTGTAATGAATAATTAGACTCACCTGTGCTTGAATTCTTGTTAAATTAGACATTTGTAGTCTAAAATTTAGCTTTGCTCCAGCGACTTTCAGTGAGGTGTACTCATTTTTGCATCACCCTAATTTGAGTAAAACTGAAAAATTTGTTCTCTAAATTATATTATTAACCTTACTTTCATGTTATAAGTTAAACAGATGTTATATAAAACTTATGAAAATTGTTTTTGTGTTCATTGAGATATTGTTTTAAATGTTACTTTTCAAACGGGGTGTACTCATTTACACTGAGCACTGTATATTAACTCCCAGCTCTTTATAAAATGATGGATATATTAGCGCTGAAATATGTAGCTTACCGGGCTATACATCCATATGATCCGTTATTCACTTCACAGATGTTCATAATTAAATTAAAAATAAATACAGCTGCATGAAACATGCTAAGACGGTCATATTTGTATTTTTTTTTTTAGGCTTATAAAGCAGTTAAACTCTCTGGTATTGTTTATTTGGGAGTCACACTTATGTTGTTCACGGTCAAAAGTGACCGAACACCTGAAATGTAACATTTTTTTATTATTCATTAAAATAAATATAAAATATTTTTGTTCAATAATATTTTTTATTTTGTATTTTGAGAGAATTTTTTGTTACTAATTAATATTTATGCAATAATTATGATCATTTTTTTCCCATTGAAAATAAAATTAATGTTTTTGAAAAAAAAATTTTCTTCTCATTTTTCTCATTATTTTTCAATTAAAGCTGTATTTCATGTTAAAATAGAGATGCCTTTAAAATCCAGTTTTTGTTTGCAGATTAGTGTCATCTGGTGGGATTATAAAAAGAAAAACATCTGTAATGCCATGGTGTAACCACTATATAGCTCAATATAAAGAGGTCTGTAAATTCTGTATTTAAACATAATAACTTACTTTTTAAGCAGTTTAGGTTGTGGATCTGGATATATATTTAGACATTCTCAACGATTTAGATATTTTTGTTTGAAATGTTGATTTGAAGCGTCAGTTTTTCCCATTCATTTTATTACAGTCAAACCTGAACACAGAGCAAGACATTTCGTTACATTTGACATCAAAATTCAATAAAAATGTAACAAATTGAAAAGGAATTCTTTATTAGAGCTTAATCAAACTGGGTAGGATCTGATTTCAAACTCTTATTTGAGTCTTCTGGCTCAATTTTGCCATATTGTTACATCCACACCAGTTCATTTGTGTGTGTGTGTGTGTGTGTGTGTTTTGTACTCTTGCTGTCAGTTTTTTACTACATTCTGTGTTTAATTATTGATTTATTTCACGCATTTGCAAAAGCTTTGTGTCAGTCACACCAGTTCATATGTTTATGGGTGGGGTGTCTATTTTGCACTCTTGATATATTAAAGTGTTACCCTTCACTGACATTGCTGTGTGTTTTTTTTTTTCAATCGTGGCTGATTTGTAGATCTTACACACAAAAAATGCCCTTTTTAATGTTTTTCATATTACCCATTCATTTCCTATGGCGGTCATTTCTGACCGCGAACAACACAAATGTTATTTTTTCTTTATTTGTTTGTTTGTGGTCACATAGTCAGTGAGACAAAAGTCACCGAGTTTCGTACCATTCCGATGAAATAGCGATTTTTTTAAATTTCAAAACATTTTTTATCAGTCTAAAGCGATAAAACAGACGTGTAATGATATCGGTTAAGAAACATCTGAAACGTGTCACAGACTTTGCTGATCTCAATGCTCAAGTGTGAAAAGGTTGGCCATGATAAGAGATCAGATGACTGATAGACTTGATCATCAAAAGGATGAAAAACAGTGCGAGAGAGACTGACTGAAAGACAGAGAGTGAGAGTGAGAGAGAGAGAGAGAGGGAGAGGCAGGAACAACTGAAACTTTATTTTCATGTTCGCGTGAAACCAGAAACAACAGCGACTTCAGGTAGATTTTCTATCACTCTTGCATTTATTTCTGCCAAGTGTGTTTGCTTTGGTTATTTGATGTATTAGCATTTGATGTGTTTTCCAAACTCCTTAAATTCTTAGCAGTAAAGTAAAAGAAGCCAAACAATCCTCTGTGAGAGACTGAAAATAAGTTTTAGTCAACTATTTAGTTTTAGTTCAGATAAAATGACACATACAGTCATCTCAGTGTCAAATAATTAGCTGAATTTACATGCATTAACCCTAAATTTTGCAGTGTTTCTGCAGTATTTTTGTGCTTCAATGAATTTGGTTTATTGTGTTCAGTCTTACCATGCATGCTTCAGAAAATGTCAAATCCACATCACAACTAATATTTTGTAGACAGTTTCCTATTTTTTAATGTAAAAGTTGAAATAACTTCTATGCCACTGCTATAATAGGCTACTAATTAGGCTTGCTTTTCCTTTCATTTTGATATGCCTATTTATTTGTCTGTTACAGGCTAAAGAGAACATGCATCGCTCTTCATTCCTTCTCATATTGATGTGTTTTTCTGATATTTTGACGAGTTTCATCACTTTGGGTAAACATTTCTGCTCATGTTGTATATTATATGTAAGTATGTATCCTATGCGTTTATATGTCGTCTATAAAACTGTGTTCAGGTGATCAGTATAGTCTGGAGTGTCTCAGTAATTATTTATCCAATATCACCTGCTCTCTGAACATCTCGGCTGAGTCTCTGGGCAACGAATCGTCCTACTGGCTGCATTTCAGCACAGATGATGAGTGAGAAGACTGTACTGAATCACAATCACACATCAATCAAATCACATATATACATTCAAACAGTTGCTTGCTTGAAGTAATTGTAATCTGTTTTTGTGTAGAGAACACTATGACTGTATACTGAAGAGGAGAAAACAGTCATTACTATGTGAGCTGGATTTATCACCACAGATTTTAAGCGATCTGGACAACTACACAATCTCCCTCCATTCCGGTTACCATGGCAACAACTTCTCCATCGTACTACATGCTGGCTTCATGCCTAGTGAACATAGTAAGAGCAAGTGCATGCCCACAGTAACTGCACAGTGTGTGTGTGTGTGTGTGTGTGTGGTCCTGGTAAACCCTACGTTATGGGGACAGAATGTTCCCACAAGAATGGCAATACCAGAAATCCTTGTCCCTGTAGGAACATTTTTTGTCCCCCTTGAGGAAAACAGCATAGAAATCACACTAAATCATGTTTTTTTGCAAATGTAAAAATGCAGTTTTCTGTGATGGGTGTAGAATATACAGTTTGTACAGCATAAAAATAATTTTCTCTATGGAAAGTCCCCATAAAACATGGAAACCCAAAATAAGTTTGTGTGTGTTGTAGTTCGTCCGGTCCCTCCGTCTAACCTGTCACTACTGTGGGAGAAGGACAGGGCGCTTTTCCAGTGGCAGAGCGGATATGATCCATATGATCCAGACAATTTCCGTTCCCGTCTCATTTCCACGCTCCAGTACCAGCTCAGAGTGTACAGCGAACACAAGGTGTGTGATATCTTTAAAAGAAGTGGTATATACAGTTGAGCTCAAAATTTTACATACCCCTTGTAGAATCAACAAAATAAGAAGGATCATGAAAATTGCATGTTATTTTTTATTCAGTACTGTCCTTAATAAACTATTTCACATTACAGTTGTTTACATTAAGTCCACAAGAGAAAAAAACAGCAGAATTTATAAAAATGACCCCATTCAAAAGTTTACATACTCTTGATTCTTAATACTGTGTGTCATTACCTGGATGATCCACGACTGTTTTTTTTTTGTTTGTTTTGTGATGGATGTTCGTGAGTCCCTTGTTTGTTCTGAGCAGTTAAACTGAGCTCTGTTCTTCAGAGAAAATCTCAGGTCCTGCAGATTCTTCAGTTTTCCAGCATCTTCTGCATATTTGAACCCTTTCCAGCAGTGACTGTATGATTTTGAGATCTGTCTTTTCACACTGAGGATAACTGAGGGACTCAGACAAAACTATTACAAAAGCTGCAAACATTCACTGATGCTCCAGAAGGAAACACGACACGTTAAGAGTCAGGGGTGAAAACTTTTGAACAAGAAGTTGATGTGCAAGTTTTTTTTATTTTGTTTAAAGAACATATTTTTTCATTTAGTTCTGCCCTTTGGAAGCTACAAAAGATACTTACATGTTTCCCAGAAGACAAGAAAAGTACAATGTATTCTGTTCATCCAATTCAAAAAGTATACATCCCCGACTCTTAATGCGTCGTGTTTCCTTCTGAAGCATCCGTGAATGTTTGAACCTTTTCTAATAGTTGTGTCTGAGTCCCTCAGTTGTCCTCAGTGTGAAAAGAATTATACAGTCACTGCTAGAAAGGGTTCAAATATGCAAAAGATGCTGGAAAACTGAAGAATCTGCAGGACCTGAGATTTTCTCTGAAGAACAGAGCTCAGTTTAACTGCTCAGAACAAACAAGAGACTCATGAACAACCATCACAAAACATAAAAAAAAAAAAACAGTTGTGGATCATCCAGGTAACCACACAGAGTATTAAGAATCAAAGGTATGTAAACTTTTGAATGGGGTCATTTTTATAAATTCAGCTATTTTTTTGTCTTGTGGACTTTATGTAAACATCTGTTATGTGAAATAGTTTATTCAGGACAGTACTGAATAAAAAATAACATGCAATTTTCATGATCCTTCTTATTTTGTTAAAATGATTCACATTTTTCTAGATTCTGCAAGGGGTATGTAAACTTTTGAGCTGTATATATATACAGTGCTCAGCATAAATGAGTACACCCCCTTTGAAAAGTAACATTTTAAACAATATCTCAATGAACATAAAAATGTTGACAAGACTAAGTTTAATATAACATCTGTTTAACTTATAACATTAAAGTAAGGTTAATAATATAACTTAGATTACACATTTTTCAGTTTTACTCAAATTAGGGTGATGCAAAAATGAGTACAAAAACTACTACATCCAGTACTTTGTATGACCTCCATGATTTTTAATGACAGCACCAAGTCTTCTAGGCATGGAATGAACAAGTTGGCGACATTTTGCAACATCTATCTTTTTCCATTCTTTAAGAATGACCTCTTTTAGAGACTGGATGCTGGATGGAGAGTGATGCTCAACTTCAGAATTCCCCATAGGTGTCCGATTGGGTTCAGATCAGGAGCCACTGAATCACTTTCACCCTGTTCTTCTTCAGAAATCCAACAGTAGCCTTAGATGTGTGTTTAGGATCATTGTCATGTTGGAAAAGTGCACGACGACCAAGGGCACGGAGTGATGGTAGCATCTTCTCTTTCAGTATAGAGCAGTACATCTGTGAATTCATGATGCCGTCAATGAAATGCAGTTTTTAATGAAATTTCACTGTAGGCACCATGCATTTTTCTTTGTATTCCTCACCTTTACAGTTTTGAAGCCATCAGTTCCAAAAACATTTATCTTGGTCTCATCACTCCAGAGTAATCTTCATCAGCATGGGCCCTGGCAAACTCTAGGCGGGCTTTTTTGTGCCTGGGCTTTAGGAGAGGCTTCTTTCGTGGACGGCACCCATGCATGCCATTCCTCTGCAGTGTACGCCGTATTGTGTCACGGGAAATAGTCACCCCAGTTTGGCTTCCCAGCTAACAGAATTTTGTTATAAGAACGTTCTCTAAATATTCAGTGTTGGTTCTGGGAACGTAAAAAACGTCCAGTTTTCTTGACTTTTTTATAAGGTATAATGTTCCTCAAACGTTCTTTCAACTTAATTTTGATTAAAAATTCAACATTCTAGGAACGTTAATTTATAACATTTCAAGAACATGAAAATGTCCAGTTTTCTTAATGTTAGTAGAATGTTATTTAATGGTTAGTATCAATCATTCAAATACCTGCTGTGAACAAGCGCTGAAAGAAAGAGAAATGAGAACACAAACTACAACTCTCTTCAGCTACAGCCTTAGATGAACTGAAGATAAAAGACATTAAATCTCTGAAGATCAGATTAAACAACTCCACAAACAGCATTACCAGCTTCACTTATTACTAACCAGACTGACTTTATTTCTGTCACATGTCTACAGAAGTTCTTATGAAAATTAACAGAGGTTTATGTGTTGATGTCTTATTGAAAATGTTTGGTTTGAGGTCACTATGTGGTGATCAGCGTTTGCTTTAGTTGAGCTCTTGATCCTTGACTTTTGTTGAGTCGCTTCTTTATCAGCTTTTGCAGGTGTTTTCAGAAAACATTTCTGCATTGATAAAGCAGTTCAACATGTCTGTTAGCTGGGTTTCTACTTCTTTAGACCCTTCTCATCAGAAGACGCTCCTGTCGAGGTGTTAACTTCTGTGGACGATCTGGACGTCTCTGTGAGATGTTGCAGTTCCATCTTCTTTTTTTTTTTTGTACCACTTTTGCTCCAGTATTCTGACTGATCAGTAAAGCTTTGCTGATCTTCTTGTAGCCTTCACCTTTCTGGTGTAAAGAAATTATTTTCTTTCTCAGGTCTTGTGACATTTCTCTTCCATGTGGTGCCATTGCTGACAGCATGAAATGGGAAGTGGTTTTAACACCCTTTTATAGTCAACTGTCTGCTGGACATCTGTGTAATGAATAATTAGACTCACCTGTGCTTGAATTCTTGTTAAATTAGACATTTGTAGTCTAAAATTTAGCTTTGCTCCAGCGACTTTCAGTGAGGTGTACTCATTTTTGCATCACCCTAATTGGAGTAAAACTGAAAAATTTGTTCTCTAAGTTATATTATGAACCTTACTTTCATGTTATAAGTTAAACAGATGTTATATAAAACTTAGTCTTGTCAACATTTTGGACATTGTTTTTGTGTTCATTGAGATATTGTTTAAAATGTTACTTTTCAAAGGGGGTGTACTCATTTACACTGAGTATGTGACTTTCTATTCATTCTATTAACACCTCTTTTTCACAAGTGTCTATTCAACACCATGGGTGTAGCAAGAAATGCAGAAACTTGATTACCCAATGATAACGGTCAAACAACACCCTTGTTATGCACTAGTTGAAAATGTCACTAATTTGGTGAAGTTGCTGTTTGAAAAAGCTTTTAATTCTTGAAATTACAAATGCTTGTGTTTCAGCTGTATGAGGTACAAGCTGCTGACCAGAAGGTGTATATGGACAAGTTCAGATTTGAACCTCACACAAATTACACCGTGCGTGTGAGATCGCTGCCTGATCAAGTGGAATATAAAGGCGTGTGGAGTCTGTGGGCCCCTGCGTTACACTGGAGGTCAGGGGACATTCGCAGTGAGTCAGTTTGCATAGCACACAAACAACTGCAAAGGAGAAATAAGGAGTAAATATAACAGCTGCATTTAGATCATCTCACTTTGTGTGTTTAAGAAGAGACTCCGAAAAGATCTTTCCATATTACCTGGTATTTACTGCTTTTGCCATTGCTGCTGGTCCTTCTGGTCTGTATCCCATACTCCAGGTGAGAAACATCCTGAAATGCTTTGATTTGTTACGTCTGTTTTCATGTAAATAAATGATGGATGTTTGTGTTTTAGATGGAGAAAGGATGATTATATACCATCACCAGCCCCTTATTTCAGAGACTGGGATGTAGATGTTAAGGTAGCTTCCACCAAAACACACACACACGTTTTTCACTGTTTTTACTGTCAAACCGTGATTCTTTCTGCAGTTTTACCAGTAGATGGCGACATGTTACTGTGTTTAGTGAGTCATATGAATCATTCACTCAGATGATTCATTCAAAAATTCTAATTCATTTTGGAACGAAAAAATTCTTGCCAACTTCAAAAATGCGAGCGATTGTGCAACACTCGCCTCACGAGCAGCGGAACTTTTATTATGCCACAGTCGCCGGCGCTGTTTCCGTTTTTCCGGTCATGAGTATGAGGTAACGCAGCTCTGTTTATCATATTAGATACATTTGAGTGTGTTGAAAATTATGTTTATAACGTTACTCTGTGCGTTCGCTTGGTGGCTGCTGTGAGACACTTGTTGCACACTTCAGTAAGATAGACTGATTTTAGAATATCATATACTGGATGGCTTGTATTGATAAATGACATGCAATTCATTTTAAAACGTATTGTATGATGGAGAAAATTCTGTATTACTGTTACTAAAAATAAAGCTGCATCTGATTATGCTATGATAGCTACTTGACAAAAAAGTGTTTTTCTCTGAAGCATGGTAAAGCATGGTACTCGCAAAAAATCAAGAAAATTAGATTTAAACAATAAGACTAAACGTGTTGAGCTATATAACAACAATTAGTTTTCTGTCTATAAACGTAACCAAACAGTTGTTCCCTTGCCTATTAAAACGTGTAATATATTAAAGCGTCTTTGGTGTTTCCATGGTTTCTACAAAATAAAACCGGGTAACGCGGGTATGACGCAATTGACAGGCGACTCCTCACACATCCCGGAGCCTTGGTTAAAATTGCAATTTTCTCACGATTTACAAATAGTTGGAAACTTTTGGGATATTGTAAGTTCTCAAGTGAACAAAATATATAACACTGGCCTAGTGGTTTTTGGATATTTTACTGCAAAAATCTTACATATTGCACCTTTAACAGTTTGAGGTATTAATGTCAGTTGCACAAGTTATGCTCAAAGTTTAATACTTTTAAGTTTTTTTGAGTTTTTGAAAAGCCTCTAAATATAAGCAATAATAGTGATGCTTGACTGTAATTAAATTTAGATCACGGATGAACTAATAAATCAGTATGCAATACACATATTGCAGCAAAATCATATTTTTCCATAAATGAAGACACTTAGAGACTCTTTTAGATCTGAATTCCAAGAAATCTTTTTGTCTTCTTCACCAATGTTGTTATTGGTAACTAAACTTATTAAAAATTGTTTCCATTAATTGAAATGATGCTAAAATAAAATAAAACATAGTTAGATAAAAATCTAAATTGAAAAATTAGAAATGTTGCCTATGCAACTAACTAAAACAGAAAATAATCAAACAATTTAAAATGAAAACAGAAAAAATTAAACTAAAAGCTAATTAAAAATATTCATAAATACTGTAACAGTAGATAAAGGGAGTTTTTTTAAATCAGATATGAAAAAGATATCAAATACGGTTTTGCGGTGTGTTATCAGATATAAGATATCAAGCACGTTTCTAACTTTGCAAACCGATTTGGGGATTTGAGCACCACAGAATTAGCTTAGAAAAGAGTTCTTGAGTTATGTTAAAGGGATCGTTCACCCAAGAATAAACAAAGCAAGTCAAGTATATTTTTTTATTCTCCACATCAATATAATTTTAAGTATTCAAATCACATAGCATTCAAGCATCTTTATATGGCATTAACTTAAAAACAAGCAAAATAACATTTCTTTAAAAACAGGTAAATAGCAACATAAATATCTATAGCAAAACGGTGGATCCTGGTTCTGACACTAAATGAACTAGCATTGTCCTAATACACCACTGTTAATGGTCTGTATGTGTGTTTTCAGATCTGTTCAATGCTATCTGGTAAGGTGAGAGATGTAATGCAGGTGGAGGAGTCTCTCCAGATTGACATTCTGACTGAGAGCACAGACACGCCCCCTCAACTCACCTTAGTTTATGAGACGAGCGACCAGGATGACCTCACGCCCCAGTCTCCCAGCATGCCCCATTCTCCTGTGTGGTCAGATGTCGACTCAGGCTGCTGGATTCGTGATTTTGTTCCAACAGAGAGAGAAAGCATCACATGCAGCGAGGACTACTGCACGCTCTCCAACACGTATGCCATCTAACATGTGCTTGAACACTACTGTTCAAAGGTTTGAGGTCAACAATTTTTTTTGTTTTGTTTTATTCAGCAAGGATACCTTAAATTGATCAAAAGTGACAGTAAAAACAATTATAATGTGATAAAATATTTTCAACTTAATGCTGTTCTTTTGAACTTTCTATTAATCAAAGAATTCTGCTGAAAATGCAGCTTTGATCACAAAAATAAATACATTTTAAAATATACTAAAATACAAAACTGTTATTTTAAATTGTAATAATATTTCATAATATTACTGTTTTTACTGTATTTTTGATGAAATAAATGCAGCCTTGGTGAGCAGAAGAATCTACTTTTGAATGAAAATTTTGATTTTTTTAAAAAAAGTCTCTTTTGCTCACCAAGGCTGCATTTATTTAATCAAAAATACTGTAAAAAAAAATACAGCAATATTGCGAAATATTACAATTTAAAATAACTATTTTCTATCTGAATATATTTTAAAATGTAATTTATTCCTGTGATCAAAGCTGAATTTTCAGCATCATTACTCCAGTATTCAGTGTCACATGATCCTTCAGAAATCATTCCAATATGCTGCTCAAGAAACATTTATTATTATTATTATCAATGTTGAAAACAGTTTTTGCTGCTTAACATTTTTGTAGAAATGTTGATACTTTTTCAGGATTCTTTGATAAATAGAAAGTTCAATGAACAGCATTTATTTGCATTTTTAATTTTATTAAAACATTTATTAAATATAAGTCTTTGTAATTTTATAAATGTCTTCACTGTCATTTTGATCAGTTTAATGCATGCTTCATTTCTTTTTTTAATCTTACCACAAATGTTAAAAATGGTATCATTGTTTAACCCTCTACTGCACACGTTGATGGCACATGAAAAAAAAATATTCCATATCATTATTTGGTTCATTTGGGAACATTTTATTGATAAAAAATGTTTTTGACCCCCCACCCCAAAATATTTTTTCGTTACCTCAGGGCAACGTTGTGCAACAGTGGTACAGAAACAGAGAAAATTATCATCAAAATCACATTTTTCTTTAAAAAAATGTCAAGAAATCATTAAGTAAAAAGGGAAACACACTTGAAAGACATTGATTTATTAAAGTTGATACATGCATAGGTTTGTATCATGTAGTGTGTCATGCCATATAATGTACTTCACGTAATAAGATTTCACTCTGTGCGAAACTTCAAAAAGCAGTTCTTCTCTGCTGTGAAATAGTGGTGTATGTTACAATTTGTGCACATCACTTTGGGTGTTCCTGCGCACCCAGGAAACCTGCATCTTCCCTTCTTATAACACATTATGGCCAATGTGAGGTATTGTCCAAAACATCCTTGAAAAGTACCCCTTATCGCACAATGTTGCCCTGAGGCAATGAAAAGAAAAACTGAATTTCTGAACATGCAAATTAAAAAAAAACTTCATAAAACCTGACAAAAGGCTTCTCTACACCTTCATACACACTCACACATATTTTTATGTACCTTTTTGTATCTTATGACTCCCACACCTTACTGGACTGCTCTTTGGTACTTTCTCAACCTAATTGGTTGTAATCATTTAAAGAAAAATTTACTAAACATAGGGCTTAAGAAAACTTTCGGTTGCCTGAGGGCAATGCTGTAGAGGGTGAAAAATATATTCAAATAGTTATTTCATTTGTAATATTTTGCAGTATTACTGTTTTTACTGTATTTTTTATGAAATAAATGCCGCATTGGTGAGCAGAATAGAAAAATGCATTACCTAATATGTGAAGATAAAAATCCATGCATTATTGCTCAAATTCAGCCTTGTTTCCTAACCTCCGACAGGTGGCAAACGTTTGGAAACAAGGCTGAATTTGACCAATAATGCATGGATTTTTATCTTCACATATTAGGAAATGCATTAACATACTATATGTGCTTTTTATACAAAAATATAAATGAAAATGTATTCAATCATGCATAATCTGCTAATTGCTTTCAATTTCAGGACTTGTGACTTTAAGTTTGTAAAACAATTGTTAAAATCAATTCATAATTTTTGAATATAATTTGTTGAATTACATTTTTATATTTAATTCAATTCTAAAATACTGTCAGTTTACTGCTATAGCTTTTTGTTTAAATTATCATTATTCTATATAAATAAAAATGCAATGTGTATGAAACATCTGTGATATATCAAGTCAGTCAACAACTGTGCATTCAGCATGCAAAAGAATTATCTTTGGCTGTCACGTCTCACCATTTTCTGTTTTTAGTAGTCATGAGCATCAAGCTGTTTTTGAACAAGAACGCATCTACAAAACGCACACAGAGTCTGCAGACGCATTTTGTAGAAAGAGCTTTATTAAACATACAGACACAATCAGTGTGAACACAGGACACATGTTCCCATCAAACAAACAAGAAACCATGTACAGCATGTTTAAGAGAATTGGACTCTGGTTCTGCTGCTCACAGGAGCAATTACTCTGGACTTTATTCAACGAATCAGCATTAGACAATCCTAGAAAGATCTAAGACCACGTGGCTGGTCAAACACAAACAGGCCCAATGGAGAGGAAACTGGTCCTAGATCAGCATTCTGAGGGAAAATGTCACCATGAGGCACTATCCCACATATATGACGCAACAAACCAACCTCTAAACCAGAGCCATGCTGGAACACACACACACGCTCACTCACTCGCACGTTTTCAAGGGGAAACTTTACAAACATAATAAAATGACGAGTGCATGTAAGCACACAGACAGACGCCAAATGAATAAAGAGCTAAAATCCCAACAGTCCGCTTCAATCGAAGACTGAAGTTGATGTGATTTCTTACAAGCTGGTTTGAAACGCAACAAGACCCGTGGATACTGAATTCGTGACTGTGTTCTAAGGGAAACGGAGAGCAAATGAAATTAAAAGGGAAGAGGAGGAGTGTGTAAGAGTGTAAATTTTGTGATGCATGGGAAGGGTTTGGGGTTGATGGCACAGACATCATATTTTAAGTCCTTTTAGTCCCGGTGAGAGGCTAGCACGAGTATTCACATAATCCCTCTTTCCATTCATCTCGGTCTCGCTTTACGACGGGGAGAATTTTTTGGCCTGTGCACGAACTCTTTTCTCGTACTCCACTCTATTCTGACTGTAAACAAAAACACAGAGCAATCAATACAAAGAATATCTCACACTCGCTGTTCCAGAAGCTAGTGAGTCAAGTCATGTGAGCTTCATTCTGCTATATGTAGAGACGTACAAACTTCCTCACAGGACCACAATGTTATTTATAGAAACATATATAAACGCACATAGCCCAACACTGCAGCAAAATAATACTACCTTATAAATATATAAGAATGCATTGCAATGGTCTCAGTGCTAATACTGAATAAAGTAAACTGAAAAAAAGTTCTATTTAAATAAAACTATGGAAGCCCATTTCCACCACATAAAAAAAAAAAAAAAGTGCTTTGGTAAATCAATTATAACATAAAAAGTAAAAATTATGAGATAAAGTCATAATTATGATATAAAATAGTCAAAATTTTGACTCTCAAGTATTAGATAAAAACTCCTAATTGTTGAATAAAAAAAAAATAAAAATTATAAGACTAAAAATAATTGAAATTATGACAGTCAAAATGATGTGATGCTAATAAAGAGTAAACATGAGATAAAAAAAGTGATCATTTGCTTTTTATGTCATAATTATGATTTACCAAACACTATATTTTTCATATTCACTTGTGGTGGAAAGGGGTTAAATGAGATCAAAGTAAATAAGGAGATAAAAGTATGTCATAATATTTTACATCATCATTATGAGATTATGAAATTAACACAAAAAGGTCATAATTATGAGATACTAAGTCATAATGACATAAAGAGTACAATTTATGAGATAAAAAGAATTGGCTTTTTATGTCATAATTATGATTTACCAAACACTATATTTTCATATTCACTTGCATGGTGGAAATGGGTTAAATGAGATATAAGTAAATTATGAGATAAAAGTATGTCATAATTTTGATGCCATAATTATGGGATAAAGTTTAAATTTAGACAAAAAGGCCATAATTATGAGAAACTAAGTCATAATTATATCAAAGAGTAAAAATTATGGAGATCAAAAGAGATAATTGCTAACCTGTGCTTTCTTGTGAGTGTTTTTCATATGGTTTACTATTTAATACTAATATTTCTGTGCATTAAAGAGTTGTCATCAATGAAGAGCATTTCAAATGAACTGCTCATGAGGTTCTACTGCTGCCTTAGATCATGTAGACCACAAAAATCTGGAACAGTGTAACCCTTCAGTATGTAGTATGTACTACAACTCTCTGCATGTATTAAACATACCAGTATATAGTGTATGCCTCTGCCTGAGCTGGATCCTGTATGTTCGGTTCATTTAGGAGCTCCTGAATCCCTAACAGGATCTGAAGGAGTAAAAAAAAAAAAAACACACCAGAAGAGTTTTATAATAGTGTATTTTAGGAAACAAAGCAGTGGTATACCATTGACTAGAGTGGAATAAAGTTTTAGGTGACCTGTTTAATGGTGATGGCAGGTCTCCAGTCTTTATCCTCCTCCAGGATGGAAAGACACACTGTTCCTGACGGATACACATTCGGGTGGAAGAGCGGAGGCTCAAATTTACCTACGAAAGAGAAGTAAGCATTCGTGAGGCGTGGTTCAGGCAACATGGACTGAATATGTTTGCGCAAAACTCACACTTTGGGGGTGATGAGGGGTAGTCGTCTTTAAACAGCATCCTTAACTTAAACAGACCTCCTTCCCATGGAGTCTAGGGAGAGATGGAGAGAAATCTCACATGATGCTACAAATCTACAGTGGATTCATCATGCAATTAAAGCTTAAATGAACAGTCTTACCCCCTTCTTTCCTGGAATAGCACATTCCCAGTTCATAAGATTCATGGTACCGTCAGGGTTTTTCGTCGGCACAGCAACAAAGCCCTGGGAACATTTGGTCGGGACAAAAGCACTAAGTGAACACCAGAGTATGGCCAAAAATATTTTGGGTGAATGGTGATATATGGCATATATCTCAGTACTTTTTTCTATTTGAAAAAAGAAAAACAATCCTGCCTAATGTGGTCCAACAAACAATGCTGAGATTTAATGCAAAGAAAACAAATATAGTGAATGAAAACCTGTAGGCTATGCTATATATCGGGTATATAATTAAAGTCCCAAGAGGTCCGGTCTTTTTCCTTCCCAGTGGAGGTCCGGACACACACACACACACACACGAGACATAAACACAAAGTTTATGTCTTTCCTTGCCACCTACAAATTTCCGCAATTATAACAATTAAAAGTTTATTTTGAAATGCTCAACATGCGGATTAATAATGTTAAATGTAGATGGAAAAAAACATCTTGTCACAAACCTGGTTTGAACAATCAGAGTCATATTTGTATGACAGATAAAAACAACTATATTTGCAGCGAAACTATACTTTAGTGCAGGCATCCACCTATTTTGCTGCTCACCATGTTTCTGCCACTGTTGTTAAAATAAACACGTCATCTGCAGCTCTTAATGTGGCACTTCAGCGTCTTCAGCAAGAGAAAAACTCGCACGGAACGGAAAGAGCTTGAATGAAGCGCGTTTGTCTCTAGATAAAAATATTAGAGGATATAGTGGCAAAACATCATTACCATAAACGACCCTGAGCGCTTATGATGTGCACCGCTCTGTTTTTTTGACGTATTTCGCATTTAGAAACAGTAAAATGGTGCTATTGTCATTCTTGTCTATTTATGTCTTGCGGTCCGGCTGGAACCAAGCCAGGGTCCGGACCTGGACCGCCATTTGAATATGCCTGCTATATATTTATGTGCAAAAAAAAGGGTTAAAATCACATTACATACATTCTAACATTACAATCCAAAAACAAAAATAGTGCCTTTTAAAGGGTTACTTCACCCAAAAATGAAAATAATGTCATTTATTACTCACCCTCATTTTGTTCTACATTTTCAGAACACAAATTAAGTTATTTTTGATTAAATCCGATGGCTCAGTGAGGCCTCTATAGACAGCAATGTCATTGAACTTCTCAAGATCCAGAAAGGTACTCAAAACATATTTGAATCAGTTCATGTGAGTTCAGTGGTTCAATCTTAATATTATAAAGCGACAAGAATACTTTTTGTGCACCAAAAAAACAAAATAATGACTTTTCAACAATATCTAGTGATGGCTGATTTCAAAACACTGCTTTGAATCTTTTGTTTCGAATCAGTGATTCGGAGCGCCAAAGTCACGTGATTTCAGCATTTTTATACGCAATCTGAATCACTCATTTCTGGATCTTGAGAAGTTCAATGACACTGCTCTCTATAGAGGCCTCACTTTAATTAAAAATAACTTAATTTGTGTTCCGAAGATGACCGAAGACCTTACGGGTGTAGAATGACATGAGGGTGAGTAATAGATAACATTATTTTCATTTTTGGGTGAACTAACCCTTTAAAGCAGAAGTTAAACTCACTAAATTAAAAATGAAAAATAAAAAAAAAGCACAATAGTCACTTTAGTTAGTGCTATCATAAAAATACACTTACTTGTAGGTTTAAAATTCTACATATGGTACATTTATTGTCTAACAACAAATATTTTAGCAAAATGTATATTTTAGTCAGAATTATTGCGCTCCATCCGTTTGGCTCGGATGTTCACTGAAGTCTGTGAAGTTTAGCGGAGACTCGCTTGTATAAGGCTCGTCCACTACTGACAGCAAAAGGGAAATATTTGCATGATTTTCTAACATTTACAGATGGAGAATATGCCTGGGAAATGTAAGTTATGCACTGAGGAAAACATGTTTCAAATGCATGAAACACCGTGAGTATCTGTCAAAGCATCTGACAAGCTGCCTTAAAATATAAGGGATAACTATATCTTACGAGTTATTTTAAAGTCCTTAATATTTAGCACGTCTCATGTAGGACAAATTGGACACATTTCCGCGCAGCAGATCACTCAATGTCCACTGCTATTTTTCCAGATGTGCTCATATCAAACTACTGTATATCGATATAAACGGTATTGCCTCATTCTGTAGTCACTCATAAAAATAGATTGTACAGACTCTTGTAGGATTATAAATGTGCAGAGTATAAAACTGATCGTAAATGCATTCATTAAAAGAATGTTACTTACGAATGGATGGTCTTTCCTCCATGCTTTGCGCTCTTGTGCAAGTCGACTCAGAGCAATGCCAGACATGACCACTGATCCTATGGAGAAGTGCACATTATATTTATTATATAAGTATATGTATAAGAGCCCATCATCCATCCATCTGGTGTTTGTGGTAAGTTTTTTACATTGTGTGAAACTGAAATTCACCAAAACAAAATATAGTTAAAGGGACATATTTAGGGCTAATATTTAAAGGGACAGTAACAAAACATGTACTTAGAAAGTGTCTATCATATACACCCGCTTGTGACTGATGCACATGAGAAACGTTATAAAGATTCTTATGCGAAACTTTATTTTTTCGCATGTGAAAGTAGTTTTTTTTAATGAATATTGTGTCAAAGAAATTTTATCCAGATCTAAACGATACACCGTACATGTTGGTGAAATACAAACGTAAACTAATTGGTTATATATAGTTCGCTGTGAGTTACTACAAATTAATAATTTTCCCAATATTGTAGCTTCGGGGTAAGCTGTGCCAGTGGTTCAAATAATAGTAATGGTGATCTCTGCCTCTAAATACAGCAAATCCATTTATGTTCAATTATTTAAAATATAAAAAATTTGATTCCCAATGATTCTTGGATCCCTTGACTTGACAGTTTACCCCAAAACATTTATATGGTCAAATCATAATCACGATTTCTTAACTTCACAGTATTACACTAAAATCGATGTAAAATTGATCCACAATATGACATCATAATTAAGATTTTACGTCACACTGTGTAATCAATCAAACATCATAATTACAACTGAGGTTATTTACTTCCTCTTACAACGATATAATAAAGGGTTAAACTCCAGATTATGGTGTCATAATATTAAGTTTACAACCTTGATTATGGCGTCACAATACCGATTTTTAAGTGCTCATAATAGAAGTTCACGCTACACTATGACTTAAGGGGATTTTAACTCCATAGTATAACACCATAATCGAGGAAGGGTTTTAACTTAACATTATGACATCATAAAATGTCAATAAATATGGAGTCTAGCGCTGGAACGCGGTTCATGAGCGCGCAGGACAAAGAAACTCGACTTCCTTTGACGCGAGCGCGCGTTCACACAGCAACCATACCAAACAAAACCGATGCGAACGTTTATTAGTTACAAAAACACAACAACGCCTCGCCCGTATGGACAGGGCCGCCTTACCTTGAGAATCCCAGTGTTATTCGTCTTCTGGGCCCGCTCACTCGAACCGTGTTTGACTCGGTACCAAAGCTGTGAAGTTTCCCTCCCGAAAACACATTCGGTTCTGAGTGAAGCAGTCTAATCAGGACCAGCGGCACTACACGCAGATCGCCTGCAGGAAAATTCGGGATCAATTTAAATAACGCTAATGTTGTTTTTTTAGCCGATCGAATTGTTTAAATATTTTAGGTTAGATGTATAGGTGCCATGTGTTTGGGAATATGAGGCGTTGTCTTTATCCTCGTGGAAACATTTAGAACAGGCATTCCAATAGACGGCTAAAATTTAAAGGGACAGTAACAGGAAAAAAAAAAAAAAAAATCTATCTATTTGTCTGTCTATCTATCTGTCTGTCTGTGTGGTGCTTGTTACATTGTGTGAAATTGGAATAGTAAAATAAATTCACCAAAACAAAAACGTCAGTGACAAAATCCCAATGGGCCTAACATTTTTTGTTGTTTGTAAACATGTTATTTAAAATAGAGACTCACTATGATCTTCACATTTGCCACAAATATTTTTTAATGAATTAATGCAGAATACAATTTGATGGCTGCAAATAAAAATTATGGCTTATAAACACTGGCAGGTGTGGTGAGAAAATTAATTTTTGGAGACTGGGACAAAAAAATACAGAGCAACTGAAACAAGCCATAAAGTAGCTATTTTTTCAGCTCATGTTTACAGTGGTGTCTCAGTAGAAGCATTCTTCATACATGGAACAGAAAACTCTAAATGCAAGCACTGGATAAAGTAGTTGTGTTGTCCTGGACTTTCTAAAAGCCACAGGAACGGAATGATGAAAAGCACAACTCCAAGCGATGCTTTCAAAGAAATTACACTGACACAGAAAAACAGTTGCTTTTGTGTTCTGATGATATTAATGACTTTATATACATCAGTGATGTGGAAAACCACACATGAATAGTCTGTTTTCATACAACTGACTCTTTTTTTTTATATTGGATGGTCACGTGTGTGCACAGATGGCGCGGCATCAATGACAGCTCGGACTCATGGATTAATCTCTCAGCATGAAGGGGGAATCTTAATATTCAAATGATGCTCTCCATTACGCATGAGGAAGCATTAGAATCTGAGCCGGAATTACACAATGTTTGGAATGATGCTGTTAAAGTGATCAACTTAATCAAATCATGACATGACCTCATCATGACCCGCTTGCCAGACATCACTGAGATACTATTAGGCCTATATATTTTTTAAAATATTCGTATTTAGTTAAATTTTTAGTTATTATTATTATGTTTTTAAATATAGTTTTTGTTATTTTAGTAGTCTACATTAGGGTTGTCACGATACCCTAAAAACATGTCTTACGATAGCCAGCTGAAGTATAACATGCAGTGTTGTGTTAATTCATAATTTAAAATTTTAAAAATGAACTAAATTTTCATAAATACGTAGATGTACTAAATGAAAACAGACCATATTTTCCTCTGAATACTTTATTAATGAGAAAGAATAACTGGCTATTGTTATCAATCAAATATAATCAGTGTAAACAAAATCTTAGCACTGCCAAAGTAGCACAGAATCTGCATGAAGTGACATTTAGATATGACAGTTTAATGCTGCTCAGAAGTGGCATTAATGCATTTACACTGCATAAATAATGTTATGAGATTAATGTTTTAGATAGGCTATAAAACTATGAAAATAGAAATATGAAAATGATGGAAAATAGACTTTTAAATGATAAACTAAAACCGCCGGTAGGTGGAAGCAAGTCTTAATGATTGAGTCACTGAATCATTTATTCAACCGACTCGTTAAAAACGTCTGATTCATTCAGGAATGCAGCTGAGCCTGCGTCTTAATGTACATACTATCCATCCAAAACAGTATGTGACATTAGTAATATTCAATACTATTTAGGGCGGATATTCGGTGGATAGTATGCATTGGGATGCAGGGAAAATGTTTTCATGAAAGGCTCGGTGAATCAGTGATTCGCCCGATTTGTTCAAAACACAGATTCGTTCAGAAACCAAACAAAACATCGCTATATGTTGCTCGGAGAAGCGCAACAGTTCACCTTTGTTTAGAACTATTTTCATTGGCGAAATAGAGCGAAAACATCAATATTGACAATGTTTTGTCTAAAATGTCCTTTAATATTAACTTTTAGTTTATTGAACTGTTGTATAAAATCAGTCACATTTGCAATAGTGTTCACAGCACTCTTGCTCGTGTATTGCTGAACTGTCATGTTATAGCCGAAATATAATATATTCCAACTCTGACTGGAGGTCAGCTTTAGCTTTAGTATCGCGATACTACCGTAGTACCGGTATACCGTGTAACCCTAGCCTACGTCAGATTAAAAAAAACTTTATATATATATATATATATTTTTTCAGTTAATGTTTATTTTAGATTTTATTTTAATTACCAAAAACTAATTTTTAAGAATTATAGGTTTAACAACACTTTCCCTAATAACTTGCTTTCTCCAAAATGTCAGTAAGACAGTAAGCACACAGACACAACTATTTGTTAAAAATGCATTTATGTCTTAAAAGTGTGTGGATGTGTGTTGCTACATTCAGCTACTTGGATTTTATAGTGATGTGAGATTTAGCAGTACAGGTTTAGATTTTACTAGTTACCAAAACTACAAAATGATCCAAAAATGACATACAAATGCATCTATTGTTACCTTATATGATATATAATAGTGTCTGTCCATTTATCAAAATGTGCAAGGTGTCATTTAAATGCTTCCACTATCCCGTCTTTCCTCTTGATTGACAGACAGGAAAGCTCTTTCCCTTTAAGGTCCAGCCATACAGTAAGAAGATACACTAACAAATTTCTTAACAGCAAGGATGCATTTACTGATACCTCTGAAATATTGCCTGGATAATAATAATAATAATAATAACAGCAGTAGTGCAAAAGCAATAATGTTCACATTAAAAAGGAGTAAAAAACATACAGGTTTCCAGATATAGTTCAAAAGTTTGGGGTCAGTAAGATATATTTTTTAAGAAATTAATACTTTTATTCAGCAAGGATGCATTAAATTGATCAAAAGTGACAGTAAAGACATTTATAATGTTACAAAAGATTATATTTCAAATAAAAGCTGTTCTTTTGGAACTTTATCAAATAATCCTAATTAAAGTGTATCGCTGTATCAAATATTAAGCAGCACAAATGTTTTCAACATTGATAATAATCATAAATGTTTCTTGAGCAGCAAATCAGTATATTAGAATGATTTCTGAAGGATCATGTGACACTGAAGATGCTGAAAATTCAGCTTTGATCACAGGAATAAATTACATTTTAAAAGATATTACAATATAAAATACTTATTTTATATTGCAATAATATATTACTGTATTTATGATCAAATAAATGCAGCATGGGTTAGCAGAAAAGCAGAATATTTCAAAACTTACAGACCCCAAACTTCTGAAATCTCACACTGAGAAATGTTACTCAGCACTACAACTGTGGCGCCACTGCAAAATCAGTACCGATTTTTAAAATCACTATTGTTAACTATTTGTTGTTTATACAAAATCATATATCAGTGGGGTCCAAAAGTCAGAAACCACAATCAAAATCTGGGACCTTTAGGTTTCCGAAAAAGTTAAAACAAAGAAAAGTTCTGGTGTTCCAAAGACAAAATATTTACTATTTCTGTGACTAATCAAATGTAAGTAAATGAATGACATTGATCATGTGACTCGTGCTCAGATTTTCCTGCTTCCACTGAAGCTCAGTGTAAACAGTGAACATGATAATCAGATAGGGGAACCCTGAAATTAGTGATTCAGGCAATTAGGGCTCATATATTTGTTTCCTGTTCATTCCATTTTTATTCTTATGTATTTGTTTCCTTTTCATGTAAAGCACTTTGAATTGCCATTGTGTATGAAATGTGCTATATAAATAAACTTGCCTTGCCTAATCTGGTTTTGTTCGTGTCATTAAAGTAAAACAGAGACAAACAAAATACTAAGACATTTTTGTAACAAAAAGTATTTGTTTGAAATTAGAAAATGCAAAATTGAAGCATTATCACTATTGGACCCCACTGTATATAGAGTGACTGTGATTGTAACAGGTGGACAGTGATTCAGAGTGATGTGAACATTTTCTTTTGATCCCTGAGATTTACATCGGTCCAGTTCTTCAGATCCCGACCAGAAGATCAAAACAAAGCATCCCAGTTTTTATTCCGACAGATTAACAGGCACCTTAAGTGGACGTGCTCTTCACGTGTTGCTTGCGTGCTTCAGTGCTCTTTGAGGCGTGAAGAAAACAAGCTCATGGAATGTTCTAGAAAGAACTGATATGTCTCAAAACACGGGAGCTCTAGATGATCATATTCTAGATCCGCGCTCCTGTAGGATCTGAGGGAAAACAGCAGACGAGTTACATAATACAACAAAAGATTACTAATCTGCATTGAGTTACTGTCATGAATAACGGCTCGGTTTGGAATAACATACTACTTTTACTATTTCTGAAGAAAGTTTGGGGTCGGTAAGATTTCTTCTTAAATCTCTTCTGCTCACCAAGGCTGCATTTATTTGATCAAAAATACAGTAAAATCAGTAATATTGTTAAATATTATTACAATTTAAAATAACTGTTTTCTATTTGAATATATTGTAAAATTAAATTTCAGTGATGCCATGTTGAATTTTCAGCATCATTACTCCAGTCTTCAGTGTCACATGATCCTTCAGAAATCATTCTGATATGCTGATTTTCTGCTCAAGAAATATTTATTATTGTTATTTTTAGGATACTTTGATGACTAGAATGTTCAAAAGAACAGCATCTATTTCAAATAGAAATCTTTACTGTCACTTTTGATCAATTTAACATATCTTTGCTATATAAAAGCATTAAAAGTCTTGCTGAACCCAAACTTTTCAAAATGTAGTACATACTACTGTGCATAGTATGTGAATTTTCTGTATCCATAGAATACAAAGACAACCTACAGGTATTATGTATATTTGTAGAAATAAACCAAAAGCAATACAAAAGTTTTGACATCATTATTTTTGACTCTTTCTTAAAATGTTACTCTTACAATCTATGCAGTATATACTATAGTGTGCACAGTATGCAAATTTTCAGTATGCATGGAATACCTGGATGATGTACTACATTACAGGGCTCACTGCTTGATTATATTGTATCCCACAATGCAACATGATTGACATGATTTTCCAATTTCATTCTTTAAATGAACCATAAGAATTACGAGAGACCGTTTTTAACATTTAAACACAAAATTATGAATTTTAATTGAAAGATAATTGAATTAGATTTTCAAAATGATTTACATTTATCAATTTATACATTTCACTTTAAAATAAATGCAAATAAATAAATGTTAAAATAAAAATAGATTTTTAAAAAAAAAGCAAAATAACTATAAAATAAATCATAAATTTTTAAAATAATGATTGGATGACACACAGAATTCAACATAAACATAACAAGGACATGTGATCGACGTAATAAGGTCACCATTCTATTTTTAAAAAGTAGTATGCAGTATTCAGTGTATACTGCGCAGAATGCAGTATGCTTGTATCCATTCAGAACACACCACTTACCTTGGCTTTCTCACTGGGCTGTGTGTTGCTGCTATATGATTGGTTGTGCAGTTCCTTAGAAACAACACACAAGAACTCCGCCTGATCTTCATTTCCATAGTTATAGGAGGAGCCGATACTGACCAACTACATAAAACATGAACGACAGACAGAGATGGAGAGGAACAAACAGAGATTAGCATCTGTTGTCATCGAGCGACTATAAACGATTAAAGCAACAGTCCACCCAAAAACGCAAATGATGTCATGAGTCACTGAAAACATATCTCGCAAATCTCGTTTTTGAGATTTGCTTATATTCAAATGCAGGTTTGACATCAATGACAATTTGGTGTCACTAACGTCTTAAGACGGCATTTTAAATATTAAGTACAATTGTGATTCGAGAGATATTTGTGATTGCGATATAAGTGAAAATTACAGTTTTTTTTGGAGCTTGACAGCATCTGTTCCCATTCACTTTCACTGTACAGTGTGAATGTTGTGCACAACATCTAGATATAAAGTGCAGGTTTGGAACAACATGAGGGTGAGAAAATGATGACAGAACTGCCATTTTTGGATGAATAATCACTTTAAGGCAAGACACTACAGGCAAAAACATAGTTTTTTATGCACTGGTCAATTTTGAGAGTTGTTTCAGACTAGTGAAAAGAAAACATCCAAATATACTTTTAAAGGGGACCTATAATGCCCCTTTTACAAGATGTAATATAAGTCTCTGGTGTCCCCAGAATGTGTCTGTGAAGTTTCAGCTCAAAATACCCCACAGATCATTTATTATAGCTTGTCAAATTTGCCCCTATTTGGGTGTGAGCAAAAACACACCGTTTGTGTGTGTCCCTTTAAATGCAAATGAGCTGCTGCTCCCGACCCCCTTTCCAGAAGAGGGCGGAGATTTAACAGCTCACGCTTCAGTTGCTCAACAACAAAAAGCTGGAGAATCTCACGTAGCCAAAATGAGGATTGTCAGTAACGGTGTTCAGCCTTACATTGTTCAAACCGGAGTCGACACTGATGGAGAGACTCAGGAAGAAGTTACAACTTTTAGAATGAAACTGGACGTTTCTGAATGATTAGTGGATAAATTTATGTAGTTGCTGTGGAGTTGATTCAACTCATCGACTAGCATGTGCCGTCATGTTCCTACATCACTAGGGGAGCGAAATCTGAGCGGCTCATTTTTTCAAATGCTTGCAGAGAAAGGCTTACCGGAAAGTTACTGGATTGTCATTTTTCACTTTTTTTGGGTTAATAGATGCACCGGGGAGCCGATTATAGCACTTAAACACGGAAGATTTTTATGATAAGTCCCCTTTAAACATTTATTTTTATTGCACTTTATATATTTCCATCTATAGATATCAATCACAATGCATATTTTTAAAGGCTGTTTTCTAAAAAAAAAAATTTTTCTCCTGCACCGAGTCAGAAAACCACCTATATAATGAAAGTTTTTACAGAGGGGTTTGTTTCATATATCATCTGACTGATTCAATACAACATTTTAATTTTCTATTTTTTTCTGGCTGTTGACATTATTTCTTGATTGATGGAGTGATAAAAAGAGATCTCAAAAATCCCATCAGTAAAAACCATGTCAACAAAATGAAACCAGAATTCTGAACCTGGCTTTATCCAATATTCAGATTTCAGTTGTGAAAATGTATGCAAATTAGATAATTAGACAATTTGCATATTGACACATTACATCATAAAAAACTTGTAGTACAAAAAATGTTTGCAGTTCCTAAATAATCAAACAATTAGAGACGTATATTGATATCTATTTGTTACATTTTTACCCTATTCACCAGGGGTGTCTTGCCTTAAATTAAAATACAACATAGTGCACTTAAATAGTCAACATGCTTGGGAATGCATTAGAATGCAGAGACTCACACGTTGTTAAAAACATGCTTACATTTATAAACATGCAGAACAAAAGCACCAACATCCATGCAGTCACATGCCAGACGACCACATTCACTGTGACCTTTGATATGGAAACCAAAACTGCGACGGCATGCAGTGGTTAGTGGGAGGACAGGGGATTGTTGGACACACCTCTCCACTGTGGGCGGGGTGAGTTTGGCTTGACTCCTCCCCCTTCACCTCCCGAGACACAATCAGGAAAAACTCTGACTTCTGGGCCCGCCCATAACCTACACTGACAAGCTGCAACAACCAATCAGAGCGTAAGGCAGGGCCTGCATCACACACCGCAGGTCAGCTGACCCGGCGGGAGCGATTCTGATTGTTGTGGAGCTGGAATGATCAGATGAACTAATGTCAGGTTTGATTTACCTGCTCAAACTTCCATCCGTCTGACATGGTTGAGACCATCTGCGTAAGTTCTTCCTCTTGACACTGCAACACTCTGTAAACATGCTTGACTGGGGTCTGAAGACAGAGACAAGGGTAGTAAAACATGTAAAACATTTGTCCTTCATTTACATGCTACATGTAAACAAAGAAAATGCCATTTAAATGTAAATCAGTTTCATTTAAATGTTCATTGTTTTGCTTGACAAGTGTGCTTGTGCTGTCTTTCATTAAACTGAATGACATTTGGTTTGATATTTTATCTCAAGTCCATCATACATTTTTAAGTGTCTTATGTGTTCAAATATCATCAGGAAAATGTATAATTAATATTTAGAGTTAAATGTAGTCTTTTATGTGTTGCAGTTTAGTCAGGACAAACTATTGCTATTTAACATCAAACATTGCTGATGTTTTAAAAATAAGGGACATATTCTGCATTTTTGCAGTATTTTATTTTGTGCCCTGAAGTCAAACAAAATATAATGTACAATATCAGTCAAAGTTTCTTGCATCAAAAACAGTCAGAAATAAAGCTGAAATAAATGATAAATACTCAATGAAAAACTATTAGGTGAAAAATTAAAAATGTTGCCATGGCAACTAACTGAAATAAGTTTTATGCTCCAAAGCTGAAAATATTCAAAATTGAATAAAAAAAACTTAAATGAAAATAAATTAAACCTAAATATTAATATTAAAAAACAAACACTAATAAAAATGTCAAGTGCACTAAAAATTAATTAAAAAAAACAAAAATATTAATAAAACTAATGCTGTCAAATCGATTAATTGTGATTAATCGCATCTAATATAAAAGTCTGTTTACATAATATATGTGTGTAATACATATTATTATATTTATATATATTATATATACAGTACTGAATGTGTGTATGTGTGTCTGTGTGTGTGTGTGTGTGTGTATATATAGACACACACACATATATATGTAAATATATGTTTGTATACACACAAAGATATATATATATATAAATGTAGTTATGTACACATATATTACGTAACAAACTTTTTTAGATGTGATTATTCACAATTAATCGATTTGACAGTACTAATACAAATTATATTAGTATATAAACAATACTAAAATAACTGTGAATTGCTGCTTACAGTGTGTTGAAGAATATCTCAGTTGAGAGTCTGTTTTGATAAAAGAATCTAAAAATAAATGTTATAGGATTTCAATGTCCATATCAAAGTGAATTGTGTGTGTTCATGCTGCCTTACGTGTGTCGTCTTAGCTTCTCTTTCACTGATCTTTTCTTTGATGACTTTTATTAATGATGTGATGTTGTAGAACTCCGCCTCTTCAAGAGCTCCTGAGACACACATGCAAGCAGAATGAAAGTTACAGAGCAACTATCACAGTCTCAATCATGTCAGTTTGACGGTGCACATGTGTCGTACCTTCCTCCGTCAGGTTCTTGTTGAGGACCAGCTTTCCATGTCTCAGATAATTCAGTATGGGCCCGAAATACATGGGATCCCTGTCAATCAAATATGCCCCTGTCTCATCCTACAGTATAAATGAAAGGACAGAGAAAGAAACCTCAGCAACCACATTGCGACGTCCTGCAAACACACTCACCCAAGTAGCTGCCTAGCAATGCCCTAGCAACCATCCAGAACACCCTAGCAACCACATAGAAATGTGCTAAAACCCTCTGAAAAGCTAAGCAACCCCCTTATAGCAACTGCCGAATTCATAGCAAAAAATAGTAATATCTAAGGGGCCGTTTACACAACGCCGTTTTCAACTAAAAAACTTTTTGGCCATTTATTTACACGACAATGGCGTTTTAGTGGCATGGAAACTTTTGATACATTTTTGAAAATGGGTTTCAACGTTTTTGAAAAGGATACCGTTATTGTCTCTTTGTAAACTGCAAAAGCTCAAATCTGTGAAAATGGTGACGATGTAGTGACAAATTGGGTCCCCCCTAATAACCGCGTGCCCGTGAGTTTTGTACTATGGAAAATGTGAAAATCAAGTAATCATTATTATTACAAAAACAGCAACTTTTACTTTACTTTGCATGCAACCAGCGAACACTAAGAGAAGAGATCCATTAGAGGAAAGTGAGTTTAAACATTAATGAGCTGTGTGTGTGTGGGACTCGGCATCTGTTTTTAATGGCATGCAGGCCACATTCATAAAAAAATAACGTACGTTACGTACACAAGCACCCAAACTCACATCCGCGCACAATATTCTGTTCAAGCTTCAACCAGGACGCTTCCAGATGCAAAATAGACCTGGAACAGTGTGTGAGGCTGAAATCACTCTTTTATAAAATCTGGGGCACAAACTGTGTGGAGTGATTTCCCAGAGCCTTAGAGACTCCTGCTCTTTACAGGGTTAAAGCCCCTAGAGAGCAGGATTATTCTGGATTAGGGTTATTTTGAGATTACCGTCTGAGATTTGAGAGATGAGAGGAGGTGAGACAGCCGGAGCTGCGAGAACCAGAAAGAATGTGACACACGCTGTTGTTCAACTGGCAAAAAGAAAGAATTTTATTTGTTACAGTGAAATTAGATGATTTAAGTTTGCACTTCAACTACTCATTATATGATAAGATTTAAAGAGGCAAGCGTGTAATGTTTGTTGCAAAAATGCAAAAATAATTACTGTTTGAGGGCACGTTTACATGACAACGATGTGCTAAAAATGGAAAGGTTTTTCCTTTGCGTTTTTCTCATACTCAGACTGTCAAAACGATCCCCGTTCACACGGATCCACGAAAATGACTAAAAATGCTGTATTCTGCTGTCAGGCCAGTAGGTGGCGATGTCACTTTGTTAAGAAAAACTATGCACCTATAGACTGAACATGTAATACGCATGTGCATGACGTCACCGTTTTCACAAATTTGCGTTTTTGTAGTTTACACAGAGACAATAACGGTATCATTTTCAAAAACGCGCACTTTGAAACCTGTTTACATGACAACGATGTACTAAACATGGAAAAGTTTTTCCTTCGCTTTTTTCACGTACAAATGACAACGTTGTCAAAATGACGGAACTGCGAAAAAGATTAAAAACACTGTATTACGCATGTCATGCCAGTAGTTGGCGATATCACTTTGTAAAAAAAAAAAAAAATTACATAGACGCCTATAGGCTGAACATGTAACATGCATGCGCATGACGTCACCGTTTTCACAATTCACGTTTTTGTGGTTTGCATGGAGATGATAACGGTATCGTTTTCAAAAACTTGCACTTTGAATTTTTTTTTCAAAAGTTTGTTTTCAGGCCCCCAAAACAGCGTTATTTTGTAAATGAACGGCCAAAACGCATAAAAAGTTTTTATTTGAAAACGATGATGTGTAAACGGCTCCTCAAACATGTTTCCCGAACACTGCCCTGAAAAAACAAATAGCTCCGCCCCCAAACTCACGCAATTGGTTGAGACAATAAACAGCAATTGCGTGAGTTTGGGGCGGAGCTATATGTTTTTTTTTGGGGCAGTGTATCTCAGCCAATTCCTACGTATTTTACGAGGTGGCTAATCGTACGAATTCGTACGATTTGTATAAACCCTAGTGACGGGTAGGTTTAGGGGTAATTCGTATGAATTCATACAAATTTGGCAACTCGTAAAATATGAACGATTTAGCAAAAAACGTACACATTTGTATAATGTTTTTGATATAATTGATCAGTTTTCCGATTTTATCAATTATAAATTGAGTGGTTAGATAAAATGCAATGAATGTAAAGCCATAATTTGTTACTACTTTTACACTGAAAAACAGTTGTGGAGTTGGTGTAGAAGTTGGTCGATGAAGTCAATAATACTACTAATTTTTACTGAAATAAAAACAATTACATTAGCTGTAACCACATTATTCACAATTTTTTTAGTTTATTAGACAAAATATTTTTGGCGGCAATAAAAATGACAGATTCTAATATTTCTGGCCTTCACTTGAAACCTCCAGCTTAGATTCATCCCTGCTCTTTGCCTGATCTGACCCATAGCGTAACCTTCCACCCTGATCTCTGACACAGCTCAGGTGTCATAAGCGGGATTGTGTCCAGATTACAAGGCAAAACTGGGGCAGATGTGCTGATGATGTCATCGACATGGCCACCCCAGGACGCCACAGACAAACAAGGTGCCACAATCTGCCCGCACATCTTCCCAGCCATGAACACTCATGGAGAAGAACAGAAGAGACCTTGTTCTGGGGCTGGGAGAGGAGGGGTGGGGCAGACGGTAAAAGTGTGTTTGTTCGAGTCCATCCGACAGGAAAACAACTCGAGACAAAAACAACCATCTGGACAACCCCCAAATTACCATAGAAACAATACAAATAACTCCATACAACAATATAAGTGATTATAAACTTAGGAGAAGTGAAATAACAGCTAGAGACAGCTTCATACTCATGACCCATTTTAAAGCTAAACTGAGCAGAAATAGATCTTTTGTCTTGTGAATAATTTAAAAACTGAACAAAAACAGATTTATGCATGCTTAATGTCAAATGGCAATCAAATTTATTTTAAACAGAATATACATTCATTTCTGTACTTTCAGTTTTACATTACAGCTTTTATTTTGTTTAGATTTTTGTCTATACATTATGTATAGGTGCACTTTTATGTAAGATTACTATATTACAATATCTTATTTAATAATGGGCCTGTGTGAATGAATATAATTGTTTTTACAAATCATTATTATGTGAAATAAGTCTGTATTTGAGTATCATTTTACAGACTTCTGCACTCTCTAACCTACTTTTCCCACCCATTCTTTATAAATAACTTATAAATTAACTAAATAAATAAAAGGTCTGTCTCAGATGCTAAGTTATTTATCTCAGTTGAACTTGCAAAAATAAAATGATCTCTAAATGAAATATATCAAACTGTTACCTTATCAGAATCGAGGTCTGGCTCCGCTTGGCACAGTCGGAACAGGAATGATTTGGGGTCCCGGCAGAGAGTCTGTCTGGTGGTCAGAAAATACGTGCCGCCGACGTTCAAACGGACCCATTTGGAGGATCTGTGGTTGAAGGTCTGTACCGGAGCCGGGCGCCGACAGTCGTGGCCGCTGATCTCGCCGTGACTCTCGGCCATGCTGCGCTCGGTGTTCTGCTGAAATGTGGTGACCGCGCGCCTCTCCAATAACCAAGTTAAACCAACAGACGCGCGCGGCAGAGCGCAAAGAGCGCTCCGCACTGACGGCGCCGAGAAACACCCCTCAGTTTTGTTATTACGCGCAAGACAGAGGAAAGACATGGGCTGTGTTGTTTATTCCGATATCTAAATCCACTGTATGGCGTATTGCGACTGAATTTCTACTTGTGATTCGAAAAGGAATCATTCTTTTGAACCGATACTTTTTAGTGATTCGACCGAACCGCTTAGCAAAGCGTTTGGGGATCACTCAACTGTAAAAGACTTTATTTACCAGTAAAATTGTTAGACGGGAACATTATTAATAATAATACTGGTAATAATTAATGTGAACCATCAAAATTATTAAAATATTAAATGTTATTTTATAATAAAATAAATGTTATTTTATATTAACATTAGTAAAGGTGTTAAAACAAATAAAAAAAAAAAAACAATATTTAAAGCAATGTATGAGTCTAAAATTAATTAACAGCTATTTTAATTCAAAATAAACGGAAAAATGCAGCTCAGAGAATTCTTTACTCGGTTTTGAATAGGTTGAAATGAATCGTCGAACGAACCGATTCGATACAAAGAATCGGATTTCTCAACACTATTCGAAAAGAATATCCGGATATGAACGAGTTTGAATTAGAATGTGGCTGTTTTAATACCTAATGAGCAGCTTGTCTAAACAGCGCCTGCAATAGCCTACTTGTAATAAAATCTTTATTGGTCATCACAATGATGCATGCGATTCAAAAAAAAAAAAAAAAAAATGCCCACTAGGTTTTGAGACTAAAAGCCCTGGAGGGCTTCACGAACAAATGAGATTCCATGAGTTCACTACAGAGGGCGGCAGTTTCAAATTTCCATACAGGTATTAAAGGGGTCCTTGATTATGATTTTACTTTTTTAACTTTAGTTAGTGTGTAATGTTGCTGTTTGAGTATAAACAACATCTGCAACGTTACTATGCTCAAAGTTCAATGCAAAGGGAGATATTTTCTTTTGCATAAATCGTTTTTTAAGTACTACAACAAGCTTCTTCCTGGGTTGGTGACATCACAAACCCAAATATTTACATAAACCCCGCCCCCGGAAACACGCAACAAAGGGGGTGAGGCCATGTTGGGCTGCTTTAGAGAAGAGGAAGAGTTGTTGTAGTAGAGTGTTGTTGTCATGCCGTCATTTTACGCCGGACTGCTTCACAAACGAGGATCAATTCAACACTGGATTTGCACAAAAGATTAACATGACGGCACATGCTAGTCGATGAGTTGAATCAACTCCACAGCAACTACATAAATTTATCCACTAATCATTCAGAAACGTCCAGTTTCATTCTAAAAGTTGTAACTTCTTCCTGAGTCTCTCCATCAGTGTCGACTCCGGTTTGAACAATGTAAGGCTGAACACCGTTACTGACAATCCTCATTTTGGCTGCGTGAGATTCTCCAGCTTTGTTGTTGTTGAGCAACCGAAGCGCGATCTGTTAAAGCTCCGCCCTCTTCTGGAAAGGGGGCCGAAAGCAGCAGCTCATTTGCATTTAAAGGGACATACACAAAAACGGCATGTTTTTGCACACACCCAAATAGGGGGAAATTTGACAAGCTATAATAAATGATCTGTGGGGTATTTTGAGCTGAAACTTCAGACACATTATGTGAACACCAGAGACTTACATTACATCTGTAAAAGGGACATTATAGGTCCCCTTTAAGTGATTAAGTAATTAGTGAGTCTGATTAGCTACTTTTGAATCGGACTAAGCTATGAAATAGATGTTACGAAAAAAAAAACCTACTACTAATACTAAATATCCCCCCCACCACCACATTTTTTTTTTTTTTTTCAAAATAACATACATAGCATGAAGATTTTTAGGATAATTAAAATGTTGTTCTAAACCCTAAAAGGATTTTTTTTTTTTTAATGCAAGGATATAAGGATATATATATATTTGCCTTTGACTGTTAGGAGACCAACAACTTTAAAACAAAATAAAAAGAAATACCATTGAAACACATGAAGAAAAAACAGAGACTGTTTGGCCTAAAACCCTACATGCTTTATTTCAGTTCTAGGTTTTGCCGAGCGCAAAAGGTCGACAAGAAGAATACACACATTGCCTACACGCACAAGGGCCTCCCACGCACACCATATCTCACACACAGACACACATGCGCGCACACACACACACAGACAAGTGGGGCCGTGCGCATACAGGCTTTAAATTATCAGAAATGAGCCAATCACTGCGCAAATAGAAAATGTATATGATATAGTAAGAAAACAAAAGCAGTAAAATATCATAGTTTACAATAATTCTTCACATTCAAAGGCTTTACATATTCAATACATACACAGCAAGGCCCTGGAACATGACTTCAATCCAAATATGCTTTCATATATTAGAATTTAAATAACACAGAAGCCAGGCCAGAATGGAGCGGCCCAATAACCTTATACAAGAATAAAAATACAAAACCTGGATCCTAGAGTCACCTCTTTACTCACCTCCCATTTGCAATTTTACATCAACTGTACATCACAGTCATCTGTTACCGATCAGGAAGACGCACGCACGCACACACGCACACACTCAGTCTGTCGGTCTCACTCACTCCACGGACTTCCTGTTAAAAACGGCCAAATGAGAGGAGCCAAACACACGCATACGATCAGATTGCCCCTCCGTCACAAGCCTCCAATCAGCAACGCATACCGTCACAATGCAAGTGCTTTAAAGGAAAACAGCTAAACTTAGTCGTGCTTTCAGCATAGGGCCGGGGGGCGACGAATTACCCTTTCAAACCACATTACCCATGCGGCTTTTGTGGCGGTGTGGTGCCGTCTCCCGGTTCGATTTGAAGCTTTATTCGTAACGTGAACATGCTGAGGAGAGATTCGACACCACATCCTCCAATCGGAATCAGCAAGACCAGCTACTGTAGCCAATAAGGGTAAAAGGACCCGCCTTAAATCTAAACGCAGACTAAAGCGACACACACTACGAAGCGTTTAGGCATTTCAATGTAAGGAGATGAGTGTGTGTTCGCGTCGAGCGAGAAAAGAAGAGAACGTGTGCACTTGTTCCGCAACAGGCAGGTGGAGATTGCACGATTCGAAAGTGTTTGTTACCTGCATCGCTTTAAATTGATGGAAAGACTTTGTCTAAACGTGTGATAAAGGTTTTCTACGGCTTGCCTGCCGACATGACATGCTGACTACGGCCTTGCTGCTTTTGGTTGTAATGTTTCCACCCTCGGCATGTGAAACAACTGAATCTGAACAGAGAAAGTGCCTGGGAGTGACGGGACTGATATATGAAGAGACAGAAAGACAATATATAGCTGGAGAGGCGTCTCTACAGGGGCGTGTCCCCGTCCTGTGATTGGTTGGAGAGCTGTGGGGGTGTGGCCAAAGGGGAGGAGCACTGTAGTCCTATAGGCTGGGGCTCTGGTGTTTGTGGTAGATCTTCCTCCAAACTTCCTGGATCTTCTTGCACCATTTATCAGCGTTGCCGCTTGGGTCCATTAGATAGTACGTCCGGTTTGGCTACGGGAACAAAGCGGCGTCATTAAACATCTGATTTAAACCATGCAGGTGTGGTGTTATAAGATAACAGACTGCTGGGACTGCAGTTACCGTGTGAACAAAGAAGGTTTTAAAATTCTTTGCTTCAGGCCGTAGTTCAGGTGACCATGGAATCTCCCCTTTCAGAACTTTATTGACCGGATCCACGTAGTACAAGTGAGGACCCTCAGTCAGTAGCAACTGCCTCCTCCGTGCAAACAGACCCTAAACACATACACAAAAGGGAAAGACACAATGAAACACAAAAAAAAAAATCAACTCTTTTAATGAAGTAAGTTCTAAATGTAAAAGAAAGCAGAATCCACACCACAACTATAACGATAATGGCACAGAGGAACGATATCCTTGGAATCACTTTGAGAACGATTTTTTTTCCAGCTGATGAACGATAAAAACATTGACAGCCAATCAGACCCATTCTGCTTTAACAGCTTGAGCATTTAATTGACTTGGGAACTGGATGGACTGCATTGATTCACTGAAAAGAACCAAATCATAAGAGACATTTGTTCAGGAACTGGAATGACTAAACTGGTTTTGAATAATTTGCGTCATTCGTTCAGGAATTTGATCTGGTGGTACTATGTGGCTTTAATCCACAAAAAGGAACCAAATTATGAGAGTCATTCATTCAGGAAGTGAATGGAAAACACTGGTCATGCTGTATAATTTTGATTGACTAAAAAGAACCAAATCATATGAGTCATTTGTTAGAGAACTGGATGGACTACAATGTACACAAAGTTTTGATTCACTACAAATAACTGAATCATGAGAGTCATTTGATCAGCAATTGGTCAGACTACACTAGTTGTGTTGCATGGTTTTAATTCACTAAAAACAATAGGTGTGTTCAACTTGAAGCAGCGCTGCACAGACCAATCGGTGTATGATATCAAAGTGCAGTGAGAGTGATTCGAAAGCATACGGAGCCATTTGCTCTCTAATGGCTCACGCGGTACTTTGACATCATACACCGATCGGTCTGCACAGCGCCGCTTCAAGTTGAACACACCTAAACATTTCAAGTGTCATTTTTTCAGGAATTGGATGGAATCCTTTGGTCGCATGGTTTTGACTCACTAAAAAGAACCAAGTCTGAAGAGTCATTTGTTCAGGAATTGGATGGAGAACACTATCTGATTGCACACTCTTACAAATGAACAGATTACCAACAGTTACTCACTTTGCGTTTGTCCACGGGGCCCATTTTCAAGATGAGGTTATTCTCCACAAATTGGTGCCTGGTAAAAAAAAAAAAAAAAAAAAAAAACAAGATAAGTAACAGAAATGCATGCACAGATAGATAGTCACAAAAAAAGACAACGTGTATATGTGTACCATGGGTTTGCAGCACTCTGCTTGTCCAGTAGGATGCGTTTCTCCTCGTCGCTGTACTGTAGGTCAAGTTCCATGCTATTACTGTCCAGCTCATGAATATGTATAAACTGATCCACACTAGGGGAGGGGTTATACGTAGGATGACTTGTCTCTCCTGTAAGGGGAACTAAAGGAGCAGGGCCTGGCTGTGCCACCTGCATACAACTGAACTGGCTCAGGAGATCATCATACTGGAAATAAAAGAGAAAAGGAGATTAAGAATGATCTAAATTTCATTTTCTGAAGAAAATCAGACCATGAGTCGTTTGTGTGGACTCACGTTTCCATAGCAGTCCTCATCATCCTCAGACATGGCTGGAAGATACGCTGTTAGTTTGGGTGGAGTCTGCAAATGTACATCATCCCAGCCAACCGTTTCAAAAAAAGGGTGGGACTTCAGCGGTCCGTAGCCGCCCATCTCATCACAGCCAATCCGTTTGCACGGATCCAGTGACTGTGAAAATAAACACCAATGAGCACACAGCAGATCCTCACCTACGCTTTACAGGAACAGTAAAACAAACATTTGTGATTAAATAAGGCTGACCAGAAGTTGTTCCACAAGGTCCTTAGCTTTGGGGAAAAATTTCTCAGGAAACTCATACTCGAGTTTTATAATCTTCTGGAATATTAGATACTCATTCCTGTGATTCAATAAAAGAAAACAATGATTAGTAATTTAAAAAGCACTCTGCAATGACAATATGCATTGTAAAACCTAATGCTGCATAATGCATAATTGACAGAACGCATCTTTTGTAAACACCCTGTCTGAATCATATCTGGGTAGCACTTTATTTTACAGTCCTGTTTCCAATGTACATACTGTGTACTTATTATAGTTATTACAATAACTGGATAATAACTATGTACTAACCCTGAACCTACCCCTAAACCTAACCCTTGTAGTAGCCTTATATTAACCAGTACTTTTCTTAGGTACACACAAGTGTAAGTACTGTAAAATAAAGTGGAACCCATATCTGTCCGAAACCTGAAGCCAGTCTAATTATAAAGGGCTTGATTAGTTGATTAGTTCAGGCATTCCACGACTAATCCATTTTAAATTAATAAGTAGTTTTGCACATCGCTAGTACTCTGAAAAGAAACTCACCCAGCTCTGAATGGCGGCAAACCAGCAACGAGCTGGTAGATGATGCAGCCTAATGCCCAAAGATCCGAACTGCCACAAGAAATAAGATGTTTAAGACAAACACACAAGTAAGCCAACTAACTGTCATAAAAAGAACATTTAGCCAAAATTTCAAATAAACCCTAATAATGTCTCCTGCATTCAGAAGAGGAACCACTAAATAAATGCTGCAACAAACAAACAGGAAGCATCTCTGAATTAGGCTCGTTTCATTACAACGAAAGCATTGCAACTGCACACCATGAAATATTCATCAGTCGTGTTTACCTCTTGCAGGCAGATTTCTCAGTCAGTAATTCCGGAGAGACGTACTGAGCCGTACCAACAAATGAGTTTGCTCTTGCTGTGGGGAGAAACATCAGAATCACAATGTCACTTAATAAAACAATCATAAGAGGATACTTGTGCATGAACGGTTTACACTGTCAGAGGATGATTGTTATGAGGCGTATGTGTGTTTTACCCTGTTTGCTGTCAGAGGACAGTTGTTTGGCCGTGCCAAAGTCTGTTATTTGAATGTGCATCTCTTCACTGAGCAGAATATTCTCTGGTTTCAGATCTCTGTAACAAAACCACAGTAACACAAAGAACTCAATGTCAGGATAGAAAGAAAAC
This sequence comes from Hypophthalmichthys nobilis, assembly GCA_037950665.1. Lineage (NCBI taxonomy): Eukaryota > Metazoa > Chordata > Actinopteri > Cypriniformes > Xenocyprididae > Hypophthalmichthys > Hypophthalmichthys nobilis. Next base: position 23,348,237 of record CM075482.1, read on the forward strand.
ATTAAAAATCACACTACAGACACCTTAAAGACAAACCTACTAACCTGTGGATGATGCCCTTCTGATGCAAGTACTCAAGAGCGCAAACTATCTCAGCGGAGTAGAACCGTGTACAGGTCTCGTCAAACGAGCCAATTTTTCGAATGTATTTCAGCAGTTCGCCATTTTTAGCATAGCTCAATCCAAAATCTGACAGTACATTCAGGAAAGCATTCGATTTAAATTCAGTGTCAACATTAGTTTTGTAGACATTAGCTTTGTGTAATAATTTATCAATATTGGCCAAACAAATTAACTGGTCAACATTTTGGCCATTTATTTTTATATTATTAAAGCCATTGAACCTCCTAACTTTTTAGCATTTTTTTTTAGCTAATTCTTTTATTTATTTATTTAAAAAAAAAAAAAAACTATAAAAAGTTTAGAGAATATTTTATATAAATATAACTGTTTTTTTAAATATATATATTGTATTAAACAATATCTATAATATATATATATATATTTATATAGTATTAAACATTAAAAATTAATGTGTTAAATAATAATAAAAAAATTTTTTTTAGCAAATTTGATGACCACCCTGCTTATATTGGTCGACCACTAGCGTGTGTGTGAAGGATACACAGCTTCTCTTCATCCTGAAAGGTGAAGTAGAGCTTGACGAAGAATGGATGATCCAGGTGCGACATGATGTCTCTTTCTCTCTTAACGTATTGCGCTTTGTTCTCCTTCATTATGTGGCGCTTTTCCAGGATCTTAACTGTTGAAACACATGCACAAACATTTTTCAGTACATGCTCCCATCCAGTAGTTTGTCAAATGTAATACTGACAAATCGAATGCATATGAACCACAGTCTGATGATATAACGACTTACTTGCATATTCCTTCCCCGTCGAGTGTTCCTTTGCTAAGACAACCTGCAAGTAACACAGACGGCAAAGGTTAGCACATTAAATCAATAATACTATCTGAGGTACATCAGATGTGCATGACTGTGCATGTCGTACGGTAGAGAAGGAGCCTTCTCCCAATATTTTGCCGAATCGGAAATCCTCGGGTCTCTTCTTGCGAGGCTGAGTCGGCTGGGGGGGTAGTGCCTGTCCCTCCATGCTGCTGCCGTGGAGACGGGGCGTGTCCTGCTGGCCTCTTACCATGGATGGACAGGAGATGAGAACAGAGGAGTGGAGGGATGCAACATCATACTGATGAGAGAGAGAGAGAGTCCGAGTCAGTGTATTACTCACATTACTGAACTACTGCCTCTGATGTAATTATGGTTTGTGACAGTTTTATGATAGATAGACAGTACACTATTTCTGTTTTATATAGCTTTTTAGCATTTTTATATAATGATTTCATTTATTATTTTTAATTATTTAAATATTTCAGAGAAAAATATTAATATTTAGAAACATTTACGAATCTTTTGTTTCGGACCATGTTTCAAACTGCCAGTCACATGATTTCAGTTAACAAGGCTTCATCATAACTGTTTCGAAGTGTCCGAAATCATCCCCTATACCCTTCAATAGGGCACTATTTGAGGGGACAGCCATTTGTAGTGGTGCCTGAAACCATAGTGGACATTATCAAATGCGCTCATTCAATCCCATAATGAATCACAATAACGAGTGTACAAGAAGATGGCGCCTGCAGCTGAATCATCAGCTGGCCCAATGTGGGTACAGCGTAATATAATACAGGTATAAATTCCTTTTTAATTGATTAAATTGTGTAATTACAGATTATACATGCTAGATTCCATGACAGAGTTCAAGATAAACCTTTTATTACTACTGGAGCTTAAACTCCAGTTTGTTAAGTTTCAAATGATTATTAAATAGCAAGTCTTTCTGGCGTATTCAGTGTCCTAATTTGCTAAAGTCGTTTTCATTCACTCCTTCAAGTGGACTATATTAGTGAAGTAACAAAGGTAAGCTTCAGCTTCGAACACAGCTGAAATGTTTCGAAATTTCAATGGTTCACTGCTGGGGACGATCTCTGTCAACCCATGAATCGTGCGGATTCACTGAGCTCGTCCCCCAGAGGCAATGGTTTTTACCTGATCTCTGATCAGTTTTATGGATTTGTAGACGTTTTAATGAGGCATTTGTATAATTAAAAGGAATAATAGTTATTGATAGTTTCTTATTGGCCTGTTTAGCTGAGCCATCCATAGAGCAAACAAAACATGCTCTGTAAATTGATAAAAGAACACGTTATAAAGACACTTACTATAAAATGGTATTAGATAATTAGTTAATTGCAATAAAACATTTGCGATGGTTTTCTAAAAGCTGTTTTAAGCATGTTTGGCATGATTTTTTGTTGCATTTTCACTGTTTTGACCAGCAGGAGTCACCAGCGCGTGGTGCTTCGAAACAGTGAATCACTTTGCGAAGCAATAGGTTCAGTTGATTCGAAGCTTTGAAAAGCTTCGTTTCTCCCATCACTACTTGTAACTGCAGCTCACATTATTCATAAACAGCATTCCTACAATAATGAACTTCAAAACACCTCTATAAAACACGAGTCACATGTCAACAAGAACTTTAGACAAATCCCCAGCAAAAATCCTGATAACTACCCTTTGCAACCTATGTAGCACAATATTAATTCATACTTCATACAGCTAATGAGGCTTAAGAAACAACAACAGTAATAGAAATAACTGAGGCAAGTTACTTTGCAGGATTTACATTGAAAAATCTATATCAGCTACATACCCAGTTTAATATGCTGTGCCTGAAAATGGCCCACCAATGAGTCTGATATTTCACCAATCATATTCATAAGGGTTTTGACTTAGTCTAGTGATCTATACGACGTTATACATAATAATAATCGGCTGTCAAAAGCACCTGAGAAGGTGAAACCTTAAAAATCTCTAAGCCACTTTTATAGGCCGCAACTCTGAGTCTGTTCATTTCAGTGGAAATAACATGCCTAACTAAGTCAATGATAACATAGACATGTTAATAAGCAGTTATAGACATATAGTGCTACTAATTATCCCTTAATTACGGTTTAAAATGATAAACTGACAACAAACAGAGAAGCAAATTAGGCAAAAACAACCTGAGGCGACTAATGCTAGAAGCGCTACTGAATCAAAAGCGGTGTTGTAGTTTGTCAGACTAAAGTACAAGCCCTGGGTGTTCACTGTATGTTCTCAAATAATTCTTAGAAATAAAAATGATTTGTGTAAATTTAGAGTAGGTTTAAGACAGCCAGAAGCAAAACCCTATGCCGTGAGTTAGCGGTCAGGCTAACGGCTAAGAAAACAAGCAACTTCATTTGTTGATAGAATTAGCTCGCAGCGCTAACACACAACAATATGAGCATTTATCTACAATGCTCCTTTAAAAATATCAACATCGAGCCTAATAATTCATTCAGAAATCCCTGTATAAATTACGATAAGAAACAAAAGTTGACACTTCCTGGTTAATAGACCTGCGCTTGTTTTGGGGACTAGCGGGCTAATGAGGCTAAATGCTAAGCAAAAGACTCGGGTCGCAAGCGTCCCGCGCCACCCCCCAAAAAAACGCCGTTACAAGCAGTGCGCGCAACGCGGCGCGAGGCGGCTTCGAGCCCGCGTTCCCAAGACGTTGGGGTACTTACGATCTGACTCGTGGCTCTTGCCATGGAAGTTTTCCGCGGGTAATTTATTTGGGATTAAATAATTGTGGAGACTGGAGTCATGGCCGCCCTCTCTGCGCCTTCGTTTCACGGCTGTGACGTCACGCCACAACAACATTACTGCAGTCGAGAGGAATAAAAAAAAAAAAAATACCGCGCGCCCCCAAACGGCGAATCCCCAAATTTCATTCTATCTCCACCTTTTTCCTACGCCTCATGACGCTTTGCGCGATTTATGGGTGTAACTTCCGTTAAACTTTAAACAGAAAGTCAGCAAAAGGTTCGCTTCATGAACGCAATAATAAGCTTTTTCCAAAACTGGGTACAATGAAATGACATTATTCTACTCACCCTTCAACCATCGAACTTTAAAAGGAAATTTAAGTGTAAAAGCATTAACAAAATTACTACAACATATCACGAATAAGCCTGATTATTTCAGCAGCAGTATTATGGATGTGATCACTATGTCTGTATTATAAATTTCCTTAATCAAAAATGTAAATTAACTGCAACACTGAGTGATTGATATTTCAAAGTTCCATCATTTTAAGAGACAATAAATATTATATTGACCTGCTTTAGAAAATAAACACTGCTAATAGGAATTAGAAATGAAAAGGAGACATTTTAAAGCATCCGTGTGGAAAACAAACCCAGAAAGAGAGACGAGGATTTGAGGAGAAAAAATTCTTGTTGTACCATGTCACTTTAAAATACCAAGCATTATGTTCAGTGTTGGGTTAGTTACTCTAAAAAGGTAATTAATTACCAGATACTAATTACATCTTAATGACAGTGTAATTAGATTATTGCATTACTTATTACTTTCCCATTTCAACCTTGATCAGTCGAACAACACAAGGATAGACATGAAACTGTTCTTTCAAATAAATAATATACAATTGCATAAATTTTCCTTAAACTGACCAAGGTATTTAAAGGCAGAAGGTTGCAGTAAAAACTGTTAAATCCACTATTGTTTTATATAGAGCTGTTATGTAGTCTATAGTATTTAATGCAATTATAGATGTAACTGTAATTAAATTACTGAAAAGTTAAGAGTTATCCCTTACTTTACTTTTTTCAAGGGAAAAGTAAATAAATTACAGTAATTAATAATCACTTAGTAATGAATTACACCAAACACTGGTTACCTTATTCTCTTGACGTCTGAAAATACAACATAAAGGAAATTTTACAGCCATTCAGTCAAATTGATGGATAGGGATTATTTGTACCCCAACCTTATGATTTGAAATTATTTCAGTCTTTTTAAATGGAACTTCCCCAAACTGGAAATGCCACCCATAATCTAAAACACAGGTCTGTATGTCACCATTATTTGAATTACTGTAAACCTACATTTCACTAACACAACGTACTTGCATGTTTGTTTGATTTTGGACGCATGTATACACGTATTTATAATATTAATTTTCACAGTATAAATTGGGTCTTCATGCATGAAAATATGTAGCTGCTTTTTAAATGTTAGGATGGGGGTCTCTCGCTCATCATATTGAGGGTTTGAGGCATCCAAGATTGAAGACCCCAAATATACCATAATGCCTGCATGTGGTAATCAGACTAACTAGTTCACTAGCTGATGCTAATTAAATTACACAGGCTGGTTTGAAGAAAGTGTTTCTCCAATGAGCAAAACACCAAATGCAGCGAATTACAAACGTCATTTAAATATTTATTTAATCATTTAATTCTACTTATAAACAACAGTCAATTAATGTTATCATTACAGTTTGAGAAGATTCTTCTCATGAACACATTTTGCACATTATAAAAGTCTTTGGGGAGGTTGCTTCATGAAACTTTGACTACACAGTATCTGATTTCTCTGGTTCGGTTAACTTGCTAGTTCCAGCTCTCAACATTTGCAAACACTCAGAAAGCAGAAGTCTGCTCATGTCAAGCGAAGGTCAGTGTTACTAAATCAGTCGCTGATAGTCCTTCTTCCCCAAATGTTTCATTTTATGATTACACAACCCTGATGACTACTGATGGCTTTCATCATCTTCCTCTTCCTCTTCACTTTTCTGCTCTTCCTCCTCACCATCATCTTCTTCCTCTGACGTTTCGTCACTGTTATTATCCTCGGCCCTGAGGGAACAAACACACACAGATTACTTTAACTGACTACTCAGGTGGTTTAATCGTAATTGAAATAAAAACCAAATTCATAGTAGAATAATGATAATATAAAAGAGACTCACTGAACTGGCCTGTTGAGGTTAAAAAAGTCTCTTCCTGAGTCCACATCGAAAGGATCTGGACACAAACAAACATAACAAACACCAAAGTTATTATTTTCAAATCCCTCACAGTACATTTGAGTAAATGGGACCTTTTATACCCTTTTTCAAAGTCTTGTTTTTGGGCTCTACTAGAATAGCATTTCATGCTTGAATGTAAAAATTATTTTCCCCATATTTGGTCGCAAGTTCCAAAATCTGTTGGTAATGACGGAACTTGCGACCATATTTGGCTTTAGGATAACCACCCCTGTTTAGTTCCTGTCTCTATGAAGTCCCTCCTTCTGAAAAGCGCAATGTGCTCTTATTGGTCAGCAGGACCAGTGTGTTGTGATTGGTCAACTGCTTTGAACATGTTTGGGAAATGCCATGCCCCTTACCATAACCGGGAGTTTCAACACACTACTAACTAACGCAACTCAAACAACTCAACAGGGCGTTTCAGGGAGTTCAGAAACAGTGCGCACTAATATAGAGGATAACTCTGTGACTTTGTAAGTTTCATGCTCAAACAGCAACATTACACACTAAAGAAAGCTGAAAATGTAAAAAGCATACTGTAATAGGACCCCTTTAAAGGGTTAGTTCACCCAAAAATGAAAATAATGTAATTTATTACGCACCCTCATGTCGTTCTACACCCGTAAGACCTTCAATCATCTTCAGAACACAAATTAAGATAATGTTGATGAAATCCGATGGCTCAGTGAGGCCTCTATAGACAGCAATGCCATTGAAAATCTCAAGATCCATAAAGGTACTAAAAACATATTTAAAACAGTTCATGTAAATAAAGTAAATACTTTTTGTGCGCCAAAAAAACAATATAGTGATGGGCCGATTTCAAAACACTGCTTCGGAGCTTTACGAATCGAATCAGTGATTCGGAGTGCCAAAGTCACATGATTTCAGCAGTTTAGACGTTTGATAGGACATCCGAATCACTGATTCGATTCATAAAGCTCCGAAGCAGTGTTTTGAAATTGGCCCATCACTATATTGTTGAAAAGTCGTTATTTTGTTTTTTTTGACACACAAAAAGTATTCTCGTCGCGTTATAATATTATGGTAGAACCACTGAACTCACAGGAACTGTTTTAAATATGTTTTTAGTTTCTTTATGGATCTTGAGATTTTCAATGGCATTGCTGTCTATGGAGGCCTCACTGAGCCATCGGATTTCATCAAAAATATCTTAATTTGCATTTCGAAGATGAATGAAGGTGTTACGGGTGTGGAACGACATGAGGGTGACTAATAAATGACATTATTTTCATTTTTGGGTGAACTAACCCTTTAGGTCATTGGACCGTACCTATCTCTTCTTCCTGAGGAGTGGCACTGAGAAACTCTTTCTCCACAGCCAGTAGTTCCTCTTCTGATTGGCTGGAAGCGTAACGCTCTAGAAGAGTCTTGTTCAGCTCCAAAAACCCCAAACCCCACTTAAACTTCCTCAGCAGAAGCACAGCGAGGTCACGAAATCCTGAGGCATGATCATATAAAGACACATACACATCAATACACAAATAACTGTCCTCCATTTCATCTCAGCGAATTTGCTCAATTTAATCTCAGTTGCTATTTTTGTTACGTATTACGTTCAAGTTTGAGGTGTGATGCAAAGCTGTATTTCAGCATCATTACTCCAGTCTTCAGTGTCACATGATCCTTCAGAAATCATTCTAATATGATGATTTGCTGCTCAAGAAACATTTATGATTATTATCAATGTTGAAAACAGTTGTGCTGCTTCATATTTTGTGGAAACTGTGACTTTTTTCATGTAACAAAAGTCCTTTTTAATCAATAAACCTTGCTGAATATCCAAACTTTTGAATGTAGTTTATATATCAGCATTATTTTGGCCATTTGTTACCATTTTCTCTACTCAGTTTTATTGGCCATAATTGCTTGCCACAGCTTGGAGAGATATAAAACCCATATGACAATAGCAAGAAGAGAGAAAGCTATAGCTGGGAGCTGCTTACCCACAATGCAGAAGGTGGCAGCATAAGCCTCGACGCAGGACAGCTTGCACGGCTTTCCGTAGTTGACAGGATTTGCTGCAACCAAGTACGGCAAAAGCCTCGGATGTGAGCCAATCATTTTGCTGAAAGGCGTATCTTCAAGCCGTGCCCATGAACAGTCAATCACTGCCAGCCCAGCCTGTGCCACAATCTCCCTGGTAATGAAGAATATTATAGATTAAAAACTGAGACAAATGTTTGTGTTTTCTCATTTTTATCTACACAACAGTTCAGAAAAGAAGTGTCTTCTGCTCCTTGATCACAAATACAGTGAAAACAGTAATTTTGTGAAATATTATTACAGTTTAAAGTAGCTGTTTTCTATTTGAATATATTTTGATATGCAATTTAATCCTGTGATGCAGGAATTTTCAGCATCATTACTCCAGTCTTCAGTGTCACATGATCCTTCAGAAATCATTCTAATATGCTGCTCAAGAGATATTTATTGTGCTGATTAATTTTTTTTGTGTAAACTGCAATCCATACATTTCATGTTGATGCTTGTTTGTCTGTGTAAACGTGAATGGATTATAAAAAGCAAAAGTCACAGTGATTTTGTGATATTGCTTCCTGCGGCCCACCTGTCTGCAGGTGTGACGTATTTGGTTCCCATCGGGCTGAGTATCAGGCCATTGAAGCGCTGGTTGAGTCGTAGGCAGCGCACTAAACCTTTCCTGGCCAGCTTCCGTCCTGTACAGCGTTTAGGGTCACAGTGACCCAGATCCCACATGGCCAATGGACAGGGCAACTTCACACCTCCTGCAGCCTGTGACTCCGCATCCTCACTGGCTGAAACAAACAAACACATACACATATAACCTCATGTGTATCAAGCTTTGTTACAGACAGTAACTCAGTCTGTGACATAAATCTGAGCTGATATGTTTAAAAAATATGACAACAATACATGCACTCTCTTAACATCCATCTATCATCCCAACAACCACAGACCTTGCAGAGCCTCGTGCATCTCCTCTGTGAAGGTTTCTAACGATTTCCCCTTCATCCTGTGTCGTGTGTCTTTGCCCTTGTGAACCGCTCGCTCACATTTACCCTGTTTTTTACGTCCCATATCTGAAATTCACCTTAGTTTTGTTTTAGGAACTTTCACACGTGTGAATAAGCTATTTAAAGGTTTGACAGTATTATAACCTATTTAACCATCTTACAAATTATAACACGCCAAAAATGTATATACTTTACGCTGATTAAAGCATACATTCTAATGTTTATATGCTTTAAAATTAAATCCCAAAGAGTTATTCTGACACGCTGGTTCGTGAGGCCAAAACACTGTGACGTAATGAAATATGGCTGTTACTGTTACCAAGCACAAAAGGCGTTTATTTATTTAAATTACATCAGTATTAATATCATTATGATTTAATTTAGGTTATACAATAGAAAATAATATTTTAAGATCAACACTATTAATTAATTATACAAAACAGACACAAAATAATCGATAAAGTAAAAACGGAAGAGGACTTTTATTTACCCCGGAAATGCAGCACAATATTTTTTGGTTTACTGCATCGCCGCATTTCCTTCATTCAAGAACGTTTTAATGCATATTTCACCTTTGTGTTTAATGTAAACAGTAGTAGAGACACATATAAATGTAATTCTATCCTAATATGTGTTAAAACTCCTAAATATGAGGTCTTTTCTCGATTATCGTTGCATTTCGCAAGCAACACGTTCACAAAACATAACATCTTCTCTAGCTGAACTCTTCCAATCGGTAATGTTTTCAGTTCTGTCACATGAACAGACAGAAGAGAGATAAAAAGAAATGTAGTTTTACTTAAAAATCACACGATTTCGAGAGTTATGGAGTCTGTATGTTTAAAATTGTGCATGTTGTATCTGACAGCACTGGGTAAGTGTGATAGACTGAGTCTTGTTTTATTAAATCTGATCAATACAGTATTTTTGCATACGGAACTGAAAGTGTTTTAACATGTTTGTTCCCAAAATCCTCTTTATGGCTTTACATCTAGATGTCTTATTGTCTTTAGGGTGTTTAGTGAATATTAATAATGTAAGTATCCATTTTGTGGTGTTTTTTGATATTTCAGTGGCTGTCACATCAGGAGGGAAGATGAAGATAGTGGAGGAACCTAATACATTTGGGTCAGGTTTCCAGCAAACCCTCTAACCCTCTTTCAGTTCAAATATGATACTTAAACAACAGCGTCTAAATCTCCATATTCTTCTTACTCTGATTTTTCAGGTTGAATAATCCGCTTTTGTCTCAGAGTAGCCGACTACAGGCGAAGATCAGCCCATCTCCAGTGTCTGGACCTTCACATCTGCACAAACTGGCAGGGAAATGCTTCAACTATATTGAGGCCACGTAAGTAACATCTGCGCAAACTGGCAGGGAAATGCTTCAACTATATTGAGGCCACGTAAGTAACATCTGCGCATCTTCAAAAAATGTTGAAAAGTCATTTTAAAAAAGTATATTCGCTTAATATACATATTTACCTCGCTATATTTCAGTAAATATGAGGTTTTGAGTCAGCCAAACATGGGATAGTTCACCCAAAAATTAAAAATTATCCCATGATTTACTCACCCTCAATCCATCCTAGGTGTATATGACTATCTTCTTTCAGACGAAGACAATTGGAGTTATATTAAAAAATATCCTGGCTCTTCCAAGCTTTATAATGGGAGTGAATGGGGCTCGAGATTTTGAAGCCCAAAAAAGTGCATTCATCCATCATAAAAGTAATCCATGGGGTTAATAAAGGCCTTCTGAAGCAAAGCGATGGGTTTTTGTAAGAAAAATATCCATATTTAAAACGTTATAAACTATAATATCTGGTATCCGGCAGTGGCCACAGAATAAAGGTATTTTTCATAAATATCAGATTGGGGCAAGTTGTACAGTACAATTTATCGTTACAATATTTGTTTGAAAAAACTTGCTGTTTAATCTTCACTGGAAGTTTCCACTGTGACAACATGCCCCGCTAAAGGTCAACACGTGTTTGTGTTGTGTATCTTTTATCATCCCCAGGCAACTAGAAATGTTCAAAATATTTACGAGTAAAGTGTGACAACTAGCCCCTGTCTGCCCAATACATGCACAATGATATAGAATGTATTATATGGTTTTGTGTTTTTACATTGTCATGAAAGAATATGAATTGTGTGCAATTTGAAAGAAACCTATTTTTTATTTCTTCTGTTTTTTAGATACAAATACGTATTCTGTCCATTTCATAACGTGACTCAGCATGAACAGAGTTTCAGATGGAACGCATACAGCGGTATATTGGGGTAATGAGCTTTTTATTATGCTTTCTTCTATTTAGTAAAGCTTAAAACGGCATTATTTGAAATCACTGTGTATGTGTAGTATTTGGCAGGAATGGGAGATTCAGAATAACACGTTTACTGGCATGTGGATGCGAGAAGGAGATTCATGCGGAAACAAGAACAGACAGACCAAGGTCTGAACACTTTGTCTTTGTGTTTAATTGTAATGTGAGTTTATGGATATGTTTTCTGCCAGTAAATGGTGACTTGTGAAGGATGTTGAGATTTTATGTCTCTATTAAAGGTTCTCCTGGTGTGTGGGAGCAGCAGTAAACTGTCGAGTGTTTCAGAGCCGCAGACGTGTGTTTATTCACTGACATTTGAGACGCCACTAGTTTGTCATTCACACTCCCTCTTAGGTGAGTTATTTTAGTATCATTCAGATGCTATTATAGTTTTTAGCTTGTTTTGTCTTAGTTTAAATAATGTTAAAGGGATAGTGTACAGAGTCTCACTGTGTGCTTGTGTGTTTTCAGTGTATCCAGTTTTGAGTGAGCGGTTACAGAAGGAGTGGGATGAAATTGCGCAAGCTCGATATGAAGATCTCATCACAGAACAGGTGACAACAAACACACACACACTGTTATTATACCCCTCACGCATCTGAAAACATAATAATAAGAGGCATTTGTGTGTGTTTAGGGATATAATAAGCTGCTGAAGGAGCTGTTTGAAGAGGCGGGTCTCCTGAGAAGAGCTCAGCAGCAGAAGGCAGAGGAGAGCACGACGTCCCTCACACAGCCGAGTCTGGAGCAGTGCACACAGGTCAGAGAGACACGTGCAGGACATACTGTGCTCAGCTTTGGTTATGCTTGTGCTGTTAGCATGTGTGTTTATTTGAACAGGACTTTGAAAAGCAGCGAGCAGAGATAGAACGGCTACGATCGCTCCTAACACAACATAACATCTCATATGAGGCGACAACAGGTGAGATGCACATGCACTTCTTCAGCTCGTCTAATAGACTCAGGTGGACGCACTTAAAAATGCCTGAATGTTGTGTAACTTATTTTAGCCCTATGAGGCCTATTGTGTAATATTTGATATGCAAAGGCCTCTAAATGATCAAAACTTTGCTGAAAACCTGTCGTCTGATTGATAGTTTAGACATTTTTAGCAAGTAAAAGGCATTTTGGTAAAATTCTGTAACTGTCCACCTTCAGCTCGTTGTTTACGTGTCTTTTTGCAATGAAATCCTTACTGATTTTTATAAAGTAAACGTAAGAATACGTTTTATATTGTTGGTATTATTTCAAAATGAACATTTAGCAACTTCACTTGATTATCCAGACATCATTTTTTAGAAAAATCATTTTAAAATGTGAGTATCAAATATGATCATCAAGCTTTTGAGGAAGGTTTATTTTGTTCATGTCTCAATCATCATTGTTTTGCAATGCATTATATGTTTTAAAACTACAGGGTTTTGATCAGAAAACTAAGCATTTAAATTACTTACTGAGACATATTATTGAGAGATATAGAGTGATAACTGATATACATGCATTTTATGTAAGTAGTTATAAAATCTCATTGATTTACATTGCAAGCTATAAGAATTTCTTCTGATTTTTTTTAACCATATAAATAACAACAACTGCACAAATTGCATATTTTTGCTCAGTTTGGGCCTCTGAATAAAATTGGTGCCTGATGCATCAAATATGATACTCAACAACAAAAAAACTTTTTTTTTTGGTCTAAAGGTTCAATAAACTGTTCCATTATTATTTCATATGTCAGACTTTACAGGGTTAGAGAAAGCTAGCACAGCCTAAATATTTCACAAAAATAATTTGTTTTGTGAATCACTGGTGCTCACAGAGGTTAAGTGCACAAATCAAACTCTTCTCGCTCTCTCAGACGGGACACGGGATCAGGGTCACGTCGAGCCCTCGCCCCTCCAGGACCAGCACCTCCGCGGTGACGCCGGCTTCATTGCTGATCTGCACTAAGATGCCCAGCAGGATCACATAACACAGAGTTAATTTAAACATTCAGGAAAATAATGTTACTGTAAGACAATGATATTTAATGAGTTTTAAATTTGACTTGATTTAGTCTGAACTGATAATGTATTATGAAAAATAAAGTTTTTATGAGTTCTCACAACGCTGTGCTATCAGTTCTTAAAGGTGATGTCAACTTTTTTTTACATTTTTACATTTAAAACATTGCTTGAGCCTTGTTGTTTGAGCATCAAGACCAGCCCTTTACACAGAACGTGTTTTTGCATTAAAAAAAAGTGAGTTGCATGGCAGTGGAATGAAAAAACACAAGGTCTAAAATTTTTTTTATCTTAAGCAACACATTTTTAGAATGCAGTGTTATGCGCGAGACGCTGCAAAAGTCACAATGGTCAAACACACCTGCCTAGCACTTAAAATGTGTACTGCGTGAACAACAACCTTTAAACAATGTTGGCTCAAAGAATGGTGAGTGTTTTTCTGTCTTTAATGTTCACATGAAATGTTTCTGCCAAAATATTATGTGCTTCCAAGTGACTCGCTTGGGATTATCAATAAGAAAAAATGTTGTGTGGGGAATTTATTTTATCTTTTAGTTTGATTGAGGGCTTTAAATTTATTTATTTATTTTCCCCACTGATCAGTAAAACGCTGTTTTGAACTGGAGTGACAACTATCAGCATGGATGTAGTCTCATGCAAAAGTTTTCGATTACTGCTATGGTAGAAATAGTCTAGCCTATTCATAAGCGTTTGTGTCACCCATGATTTATTCCTCAACAACTGGAAATTTTAGTAACAAAGAAGTTATCATCTCAACATGGCAGCCGCCACAAGGGCAGACCACCCTTTATGTAGAATTTACCAGCTTTTTCAAGGCCACTGAAATGACTGGAGTTTTCATCTTAGGCAATTTTAAGCACATTTATTTTTTATTTTTTTATTACAAGTATTCATTTCTAAGTGGGAATTGGAGAAAAAATTAATCGCTGTACCTTTAAAACCAGAAGTTAGGTGTTTAGGCTGGCCTTTTTTAAATTATGAAATCCTATAACTATTGCATGACTGTAAAATAAGTTAAAAATGGAGTAGAGATTTGAATTCATAATTTTGCCTTGGGAAGATGTGGATCGAGTGTTGATGTTTGATTGATGAACAAATTGTAGTTTGAACTTTTTAAATTATTCGTCATTGTATATATTTCAACTGAAGGAGAACATTCGGAGTAAAATGTAAAAAAACAGTTCTAAACTGCAGTAGCATACTATATATAATGAAAATGTAGCCAGTTCTTGGGAATCTTGAGTGGTGATTTAAAGTAATTGATGAATCATTTTGTCAAACGCTGCATTAAAATTAACTGTCCAAACGAACCGATTCGCTCAAATGAATCGTGCGTCCCAATGCCAGAATCCGGTAACTTGAGATTTGAAATACTCTTTCTGAACCACTAGATGGCAGCATCCAAAGCTCTATCGTTCTTTTTCTGCTTTGTGTAAACAAACCAAGTATTTTAGCCGAAATACCACTGGCATTTACACATGAATACCCTTCTCACACCCTCCAGTCATTTTTTTGCTCCTATCCAATTCTCCCTTTTTTCTGCTCTTTCCCTTGGCCATCACTAGACAGCATTAGCAGAACAAACAGCTCAAACTTCAAATAACCGACAAAAACCCTCGAGCAATCGGTTCCAGGAAAGCAGTTTTCTCTTTAATTGTAAATAAGATGTAATCTTAGGATGTAGCAACTGTCTGTCAAGATGCAGCTTGTTAGAAGCCGAAACACACAGAGGAGAATTCAGAAGAAAATGACCAGACTGTGAAAAATAAAATCCAATTACATAGAGACGACCAAACTCACCAGAGAGCAAATAAAACTAGATTTTTACTTCTCCTTCAGCCTTTGCTGCCATGATTCCAAGGTGCTCTGTGTGGGTTTAACCCTTGTATTATGTCAAATTGACCGAAATTGGATTCAATGCAATTCAGCAAAAATAACAATATTATAAACAGTATTTTAAATTTAAGTGCTTTGTGTGTGTTTTCCTGAAGCTCAAACGGATTCAGTTCCCAGTTCTTCGAATAAAAACGTCTGGCAAATGCATAACTGATATAACAACACTAAAAAATTATTTTCATGATTTGTTATCACAACATTTTTTCTTTTATCAGATCAACTAAGATAATTAATGTGGTTCAGATAACATAATATTTTAAGTTTATGTTGATTAAACCAATTGCCTTCATTGTATTAACTCAATTCTTTAATTTCAATGAACTCAAAATTTTAAGTTTGATACACACACTGAAACACTGATTCGAAACAAAAGATTCGTAAAGCTTCAAAGCTTCATGAAGCAGTGTTTCGAAATCGCCCATCACTAGAAATTGTTGAATAAAGTCGCTATTTTGTTTTTTTGGCGCACAAAAAGTATTCTCGTCGCTTCATAACATTAAGGTTGAACCACATGAACTGTTTTATATATGTCTTTAGTAGCTTTCTGGGCATCTGAAAGTGTTTTTTATCTTGCTGTCAATGGAGGCCTCACTGAGCCATCGGATTTAATAATTTGTGTTCTGAAGATGAACGAAGGTCTTATGGGTGTGGAACGACATGAGGGTGATTCATTAATGACAGAATTTTAATTTTTGGGTGAACTAACCCTTTAAGTATATTACATTGCATCTTTGTTAATATAACCTCCTAAAATTTACACATTGCACCTTTTAGGCCTAAATTTAAGATTTATGCATTTGAATTGCATATAAAATTTCCATCCATTTTAATTGCAGTTTTAACTTGAACTAATAAACTTGTGATGCATATTTGTCATAAATTAAACAGGTAAGAAACAGTAAGATTTCTGCACTCAAAACTAATCCACCTATTTGCATAATCATATTTTCAAAATTAATTTGTTCAAATTGCTCTTTTATCATCATCAAGGCAATATTGTAGTTTGAATCACTTTAATCAATGTAACAGTGCACCTCTCCTCAACAAATCACCTGATATGAGACATCATTCATATTTGTAGCACCATCAGAACTGATTTGAGTCACACCTGATCTGCAAGACTACAGAAGCGGCGTCTGATCGCTGAAAGCGAGAGCGAGTGACCTTATTATAAGCTCTCTCTCAAGAGATGAAGCTCCTGCCTGCAGGACATCCTCTGCCTCACAATGACGCACTCAAAGGGTGCAGCAGTTTGAGATATTTATATCAGGGTTGTGTACATTAGATCATCAGTCACTTTAGAATTGCAGATGACTCATAATGCTCCCTAGTTAATATCAGACTGCTTTGAATGGGCGTTTAAAAATCAAACATGTATTTTACTTCTGCACAAGCTGCTCAGATTGATTTTTGAGGAAAACTTTTAACTCTGACAAATGCATGAACACAAAAAGGTCAGTGTTGACGTTTCCATCAGGCAGCCATGACAGATGCGTTTGATGAACTTCAGCGCCTGTCACTCAAACCTCAGGTGGGTAATTAAGGCCTTTTCTCTAATTAAATATAAACAACAAAATATGGCAAAGACATTCAGCATGAAATCCGTGAACTTCACAGTTTGTCTTTCTATTAATTTCAGAACAGAAGAAGGCAGTGTGTTGGATCCATGTCTCCTCATAAATGCCGGATGATTTAGTTCTCGAGAGATCCGCGACCTGCTGACTGCGCTTGGAAGGCAGTCAAGGGCTTCATGGATAATCAGCGAGTACAAGACTGGGAAGATCCTCAAAGGGCTGCTTCTCAATTCTTAATGAATGCATGAAAGCAAGAATATATACCACCTTCCTTCATATACGTACAGATGTCATTTAGGAAGGGACGACAGGAAGCGAGACAGAGACCGAGACAAACAGGCCTCTGTGGAGAGAGACGCTCACGTGACGCCGCCACGCTCCTCCAGCATGTGTGCACTGGCATGCAAAACAGAGGCTGAGCACAGTACAGTCCAACAGACTGTAACCGCTAATGATGTTTTATTTTATAATTCATACAACACACTGACTTTTTTAAATATTTATTAATAATAGTGTTTACATAATATTTTTCCTGTAATAATAATAATAATAATAATACTTATTATTATTAAAGGTGGCACATAATAATAATTAATATTACAATAATAATAGTATGATATTATATTACAAAAAAACGATCATACTATTATTAATATAATATTAATATTATAAAGGTGGCACATAATAAAAATTATTAATATTACATTAATAATAGTATGATATTATATTAAAATGATCATACTCTTATTAATATAATATTAATATTTGGGTGGCACATAATAATTATTAATAATATAAATATTTTCCTGTAATAACAATACTACTAATTATTATTATTACTAAAGGTGGCACATATTAAAAATAATTATTAATATTACATTAATAATAGTATGATATTATATTACAAATATTATCATACTATTATTAATATAATATTAATATTATTATGAGTAAGTGGCACATAATAACAATTATTAATATTAATAATAGTATGAGAGTTTATTACAAATAATATAATTATATAATATTATTTCACATTTATATATAATAAATATAGTTTATTATATATAATAAACTATATTACAACAATATAATAATACTTGTTATTATCATTGTTAAAAAAAACTTAATGTACACATTCTAACAACAAAATAATTGTAATAACAACAGTAATAAACTTAGTGTGTGTACATTAATAATTATATTTTTGTAATAACTTTATTTTATTGTAATTATAATTTATTTTATTATTAATATTAATAAAGGTGGCTGATAATAATAACTAATATGAATAGTATGAAAATTATAATGTTATATTATAAATACTAGACTGTACTATATTAATATATAATATATATGATGCATAATTATATAATATACAATTATATTATAATTGTTATATTACAGCAATATTATATTAATATTAATAATGACAATGATAATAATTATTATTGAAAAAAATCAATAAAAATTTTGGTAACACTTTAGTATGAGGAACACATATTCACTATTAACTATGACTTTTGCCTCAATAAACTCCTAATTAATAGTTAGTAAGGTAGTTGTTAAGTTTAGGAAGCCTATTGGGTAGGGTTAAGAGATGTAGAATAAGGTCATGCAGAATAAGGCATTAATATGTGCTTTATAAGTACTAATAAACAGTCAATATCCTATGCATGCTAATAAGCAACTTGTTAATAGTGAGAAATGTTTCCTATACTAAAGTGTTACCAAAATTTTTAGTGTGTAAATTAATAATTATATTTTTGTAATAAATTATACATTTGAATGGAAGTATAATTAATTAGTATTATTACTGGATGTATATAGCTATATTTTTATAAATGCATAAGATTAATACCAAAATAGTTGCGCTTTACCTCACAATGTTATATCATATCTTATAAGACAGTGTGTTTCCGAACAAAAGAAAAAAACATGTCGACCTGGATAAAGTGAGGAGACAGCAACTTAAACTAGGACAAAAAGTGTGCAAGCAGTAAGATGAGAGAATGCGTAATGAAAGGAGAAACTGTGGCGTAACACAAACAGGAGGTGAGATTATTGTGTGTTTGGGCTTTCAGACGGTTGTCAAAACACGGTTTCTAGCCGTTCTTGTGAATGAGAGGAAACGTCAGTGTTATTTAACTATATTTACATTTCCTGAAGGCAGCAAAAGAATAGTTTTGAAACGTTCATTATGATTATGTTTTAGGCCTAGGTTTAACAAATCAAATGCAGTTTAAGTCGCTTGGGATAAAACCACCTGCCAAATAAATGCAATGTAGTAAACCTACATAAATATCACAGTGATGTTATTGTGGTCGGTTAGTTTCTGAATAACGAACATTCTTTGATGCATCATGATAGTATTTGTTGTGCTACCTTTAATTTATGCGAACTGTATAATAAACATGATTTTTCATCATAGCCTACATTAATTATATTCTAATGAAAAACTGAAATAAAAATTATTTAAAAACTATATAGACATATTTAAAGTCACCATGACATCAAAACGGGCCATTCATGGTTTTTTTTATGGAATATTGCAGTATTTATCATAAATGATTTATCTGCGCACATAATTTACCCTTCGCCGGGAGTTTGACTGACAAGCGATCTAACCAATCATAATGTCGAATCCGCCATTTTGTCCGACAAAGCAGTCAGGAGAGTTAGAAGATTAACCTCGGTGGACTTGAAAAATGGTGTGTACTGAAGTCTTTTCCGCGGTTGAAACAACATTCCTTCTGTTTATTTGATGCTATAAATGAACTAGTAGGAAGAGATGATCGGTTCAGGAGCCGCTTGAGCTGAGGCGCTACAGCGATCTGTCACAACATATTAAAGAGCCACAAAACGGTATTTATTGTTCGAATTTCTTAAAAAATGACAAAATTTGAAAGCTGAAACTTTGTTTCATACCGAAAGTAACCTGCTCTGTCTTGTCTGTCGACGTGTTGTCAGTGTCCTCTTTGCTCCGCGATGTATTTTTCACTCTGTGAAAACATGATGTGTGATGGCTTGTCTGACAAAGCGACAGTACCTAACGCTAAGTGGGGCGGGTCTTTGCGAAGGGTCAATTTGCCTATTTTTTAAAATTCATGTGCCTTGTAATCTTTAATCCAAATAATTTGATGCCATGTTTACAGGCGCGAGAGCGGGGCAACCTGTCACTCACATGAGATCCACCAATAGCAAACCACAACCATCCAATCAATTCCCAATGGACAAAATCAAGCCCCGCCCTACGTTTTTTCTTGTTGGAGAAGCCGCTTCACTCAGATATACTACCGGTCAAAAGTTTGGAATCTGTAAGATTTTTAATGTTTTTAAAAGAAGTTTCGTCTGCTCACCAAGGCTGCGTTTATTTAATTAAAAATACAGTAAAAATAGTAATATTGTGAAATATTATTACAATTTAAAATAACTGTTTTCTGTTTGAATATATTTTATAAAGTAATTTATTCCTGTGATCAAAGCTGAATTTTCAGCATCATTACTCCAGTCTTCAGTGTCACATGATCCTTCAGGAATCATTCTAATATGCTGATTTGCTGCTCAAGAAACATTTATTGTGTACAATTGTACAAAATATTTGTGTACAATATTTTTTTTTCAGGATTCTTTGATGAATAGAAAGTTCAAAAGAACAGCATTTATTTGAAATATAATCTTTTGTAACATTATAAATGTCTTTACTGTCACTTTTGATCGATTTAATGCATCCTTGCTGAATAAAAGTATTAATTTCTTTAAAAAAAAATAAAAATAAAAATTCTTTCTGACCCCAAACTTTTGAACGGTAGTGTATAATGTAACAAAAGCTTTGTATTTCAGATAAATGCTGTTCTTTTGAACTTTCTATTCATCAGAGAATCCTGAAAAAAAAGTACACAACTGTTTTCAACATTGATAATAATCATAAATGTTTCTTGAGCAGCAAATCATCATATCAGAATGATTTCTGAAGGATCATGTGACACTGAAGACTGGAGTAATGATGCTGAAAATTCAGCTTTGATCACAGGAATAAATTACTTTAAAAAATATATTCAAACAGAAAACAGTTATTTTAAATTGTAATAATATTTCACAATATTAATGTTTTTACTGTATTTTTAATTAAATAAATGCAGCCTTGGTGAGCAGACGAAACTTCTTTTAAAAACATTAAAAATCTTACTGTGTCCAAACTTTTGACTGGTAGTGTACATGTCACAATATGGAAGAAAATACTATCACTTCCATTTCAGCCGACTATAAAAAAAAAAATCAAAAACTAATAAAAATGACAACAATGATTAAAACTTTACCTAATAAAACTAATTAAAACTAATTTAAAATGTTTATAAAAATATTAGCATCTCAATGATAGTAAAAACACTGTACACATTAAAGGAATGAGAACTTGGGTGGAAAATGTGCTTGAATGTCACAGAATGCGAAAAAGATCTAAAAATAGCTTTGATGTTCTGCATTAAATTGGGGGTGAAAATGAAGCCTGAATGCTGGGACGCTGCTGGCTCGAGGGGCTCTGTGATCATGTGAACACAGGAACAAGAGACTGGCCATTGGATGAGCACATCTGACATCCCTAAAGGGACCCTGGATGCTGCGAGACACAGACGCGACGAGCACCAGCGCCGTTCTTCCAACATCCAGGAGCGCGAACGCAATGAAGTAGGTCATTCACGCATAGATACGCACACATGCAACCCCTCCCCTCCATCTCTCTCTCTCACACACACACTGTACATCACTGATGACTGAACACACACACCAGCTCCTCTCTCCTCGTGCTCCAGCAGACCCTTCACAAAGAAAGCAGGAAACACTAAACAGGAGAGCAGAAAAGACTGGGATTTTTCCACATGAGCGCAGGACTGGGAAGCAAAGCTGAGGATGTAGAGCGGTGTACAGTGTGTTTTGTTTAACAGAGCTCTGATCCACACGTCCTTCAGGAGTGCTGAGGAAACTCATTCTTTGTGATTGAAAATCATGCTTTTTTGGAAGCACAACAAGCGAGGAATGAATTCCTAGACGGTTGAGGTCCGGACGCGGCGTTTGGATGCAGGAACATGAGGGAGAGAGACAGCAGGGCACCAGCAGGTGAGTTCAAGAGCGTCCTGGAGTTCTCCTTCAATTCAGGTCATCACAGTGTGAAATTGAAGCCCGACGTGTGTATTGATTTCTTTTGTTTGAAGACGCTTCACTTGCACCTGCTGTGGGCTCTTGCCGTACTGAACTGCTTGTTTTGCACTGTTAGTGGCGCGTCATGTATTCATGCATTTTTGTTGTTGTTGATGTTTTCAGAGTGTGATATTATAGGCGTGTTTGTTAACATTTATAATATCGCCAAAGCGCATGAAGTACAGAAACAGGGACTAAATAAGGTGAAAAAATAAAGGAAATTAACAAAAAGAAAGTAGTAAAAATGCTTAAATAAATAAATTAAAAATATTTGTAAGTATATATGAATGCTGTGTGTGAAATTAATGTTACCTGATAGCAGGGAGGGCAGGTCAAAGGTCAACTTCAGGTATTGACCTTAATATAACATTTAGGCTCAGTGAGGAACAAGCTGTCCCATTTATCAAGTGGGGCAATTATGATTACTATAGTAAAATGCATTCAAGATACACTGTAAAAAATGATGTAAATTAAACTGAATATATGTAAATAAAATACTATTTCAGTCGTCGTACTTTAAAAATTCATGTTTGATTCAATGTGTTACTTGCCATTTCTTTCCTATTATTTGTGAAATTTACTAGCAATATTTCAGTGAAAATTTTTGCAAAATAAATCCTACATCAAATTTCTTCAGACTAAATTGAAGTCAGACACCGTCAGAGATTTACATTCAGAGTGAGTGGTTAAAAAAACATTTTACATTTATATTTAGTCATAAACATGTTATGCACACAACATATGGGCTATTTCTTTCTACATAATAAATATATAATATTTTATATATAATATTATTGCATACATTTAGTGTTTTTCCATTAAAATTAAACTTAATTTATTATAAATATATAACTGCAAAATGTTAATTAGCTCCATTTTGAAGACTGAGGTAATATATTGGATTTTAATAGGCAAATACATAAGAGTCTATGGATGGATCATTATTACAGTGATTATTATGTTTCTAGCATGTTTACGTTTGTCAACGGTTCTTTTAACCCTAAAAGATGTAGCTTTTCATTTCTTTAACAACCATGTAGGAAGACGCATCATGTTCCAGGATGACAAAGCCAAGATTCATCAGGCTCAAATTGTGAAAGAATGGTTGTGAGGGAGCATGAAGAATCATTTTCACACATGAATTGGCACCTCTGAGTCCAGACCTTAATTTCATTGAAAGTCTTTGGGATGTGCTGGAGGAGACTTTACAGAGTGCTTTCCTCTTGCATTGTTTATACAAGATCTTGACCAAAAATTGATGCACCTCTTAAGGGAAATAAATATTGTGATGTAATTTCCATCAAGAGGTGCATCAATTTTTGGTCATTTTTGATCAGATAATTTATTATAGGTTGACAAATTTCCCCTTATTTGGGTGTGAGCAAAAACGCGCCGTTTTTGTGTGTGTCCCTTTAAATGCAAATGAGCTGCTGCTCCCGGCCCCCTTTCCAGAAGAGGGCGGAGCTTTAACAGCTCACGCTTCAGTTGCTCAACAACAACAAAGCTGGAGAATCTCACGCAGCCAAAATGAGGATTGTCAGTAACGGTGTTCAGCCTTACATTGTTCAATGCCGTCATGTTATCTTTTGTGCAAATCCAGCGTTGAATTGACCCTCGTTTGTGAAGCAGTCCGGCGTAAAATGACGGCATGACAACAACACTCTACTACAACAACTCTTCCTCTTCTCTAAAGCAGCCCAACATGGCCTCACCCTCTTTGTTGCGTGTTCTCAGGGGCGGTACATTTTAGGGTTTGTGTCCCTACCAGCCGTTTGTTGTAGTCCTTAAAAAGCGATTTCTGTAAAAGAAAATATCTCCCTTTGCATTGAACTTTGAGCGTCGTAACTTTGCAGATGTTGTTTATGCGCAAACAGCAACATTACACACTAACTAAAGTTAAAAAAGTGAAATCATAATCAAGGACCCCTTTAAAAAATGAAAAGGTACACACTTCATCTTTTAGGGATAAAAGAACCGTTGCCAAACATAAAACATGCTAGAAACATAATCACTGTAATAATGATTAATTCATGGATTCTTACATATATATATATATATATATATATATTACCCCAAAGACTTTAAAATGGAGCTAATTAACAGTAAGCAGTTTTATATGATGTAAAGTTTGTTCCAGCTCATTTTGTTGTTGTGTTGTGTAGGATTAATGTGAATTTTGTCTAATTGTCATTCATAAAAATTCCTTTTCCTGTCATTCCAATTCAATATCCAGTGTGTTGAGGCCAGTTCAATTGAAATTCCAATTTATAAATTGAAAGAGAAATTCTTTTTGCTCAACCCAGAGCTGAGGTACAGAATGAAGGGCCGGAGAGAACGACAGGTGGGTTAATACCGTAACAATGAAAGGTATCTAGCTGAGGTAGACAATGACCTCCAGAGAAAATGAGAATGTTCCTGAATCAATGTCTCATTTGTTTCTCAGTCAGGGGCTAAAGCGGCCAGGATAGCAGGGGTTCAGCACATCAGAACTTCTAGGAGGTCATCTTAAGGTCATTTGGCATCTTCATCAGTTGTTGTTGTTGTGTAGCAGTGATGCTCAGCGGAGGGTCTTGTTTCTAGCCCGAGCTCAATGCGCTGTCACTATGCATGATGCTGATAACATGAGGCCTCATTCTAGGTCACTGCTTTTTTCCCGTGAGCTCTGCGAGACGTCAGGACCATGATTCAGTTAGTGCCCTTTGCTGCTGTTGAAATATTTACAAAGATTTGACTGCTTCGTCTGAGAGCGGCAAATCAAGTACACAGCTAGGGAAATAGAGTGTGTGTAGAGTGCTGATGAGAGGAAAGAAATAAGGACACAAGCGTTAGAGAGAGAAGAACAAACAGAGCTAGAGACAAATGATGTCATCAAGGGGGTCTATAATACCAAGAGAGAGTTACTTGCCAGGGGCCGCTTTCACAAAACATTCTTAAGAACAGTGCTCGAAGTGGCACTTCTATATTTTAATCTTCACTCTTTCTTGTGTACTCACTTCTCACATGATGCCGGTACTTTGCCACTCAGAGTCAAAGAGTCAGTGCAAACCAGCAGGGCCGTCGCTAGCTGGGCGAAAGGCGAAAACCCATGCACCCACCCCACAGAACGCGATTTTAACCAAGGGGGTGGTTGTGAATGCAACAGATTGCTATTAATAACTATTTAAAATACATGGCACATTAGAAAATATGACTCCAAAAATAGTGTGCATGCTTATTATTATTAAGCTAAATTGCAGACGACGCAAGACGACGACCTTTGAGGTGTTTTTGATCAGACTTGCCATACAATCAGATAACACCAAAGTCTGTCATTTTCTTCTTAAGAAAACAAATAATGTCTCGTGCTGCTCGAGTGGCGGTCAAAAATGACCGAATTTTATTACCTGTTAATCACTTTTTGAGAACTGAAACTGTTGTAAATCTTGAATGCTTTGGAGCACAGACTTAAGTTTGGTCTCTATCTAAAGACGACACTTGGCAAATTATTGCTAAACTGAAAAAAATTAAGAAAGTGAAACAAAAAAAGTTATAGAAGTTTATTATTATTAAAAATGCATAAACATTATTTTTAAATTTTATATGAAATTTATATTTACCAAAACATGTTTTACTCTAAAAATCAAAGCCATAAATCTAAACAATTTGTGTTCTAAATTTGAGATTGATATCTTAAAAAATTAGCTCTCAGTAAGATTTTGGTTTGGGCGCAGTACTAAATGTTTCCACTAGATAAAAATTCGTCTCCCATTCGTTTCCAACGCGGTCATTTTTTATCCGCGAACAATGCAAGTGTGACTCTTTTTTTTCAGGACCATTTAACCTTTTCAAATCATGTCAATGATTATGTTGTGTGTGTTTACATACCAAAACCTTTACCAAGTTTCATACCAATTCCGATGAAGTAAAAAAATCATTAAAAAAAAAAAAAAAGCGTAAAAAAAACAACACCAGAGGGTTAAGATTTGAAAACTTACTTACTTTTTTCAATTTATCTTAAGAAATTTCTTAACTTCTCTCAAGGTTTTTGTGCACTGCGAAGAAAAGATTTTCTTACTTGGTATTTTTGTCATTTTCCAGTACAAGTATCTAAACATTCTTAAAATCAAGATACATTTACTTGAGAAGCAAAATGACTTAACATATGTTTATTTTTTTTACCCCACTGACAAATATTTTTTCGTTTTTCAAGCACAAACACTTCATTTTGATGATTTTTTTCTGAAGTCATTTTGCTTCTCAAGTAAATATGACAAAATTACTAAGCAAGAAATCTGGCTCCAGGACACACTTCCTCTTGAAATGTTTGTTAGTGCATGTGAGATAATGTGTGTGTGTTTCTTAGTGCCCATGTGGGGGTTCTCGCAGTGGGACGGGGCAGTGAGACGGGCGGGGCTCCAGTCGAGGACATGCAGGCGCTGTCAATCACGTCTCTCTCCGCCTCCGAGGTAGAACAGCAGTATGAGCTGATCGGTGCTTTGGGGAAGGGCACCTACGGCAAAGTCGACTTGGTGGTGCACCAGACACAGGGTGAGTCTGTGTGAGAATGTGGCAGTGCTGTTCCCAACTTTTCTTTTTTCCTGTGGAACCAAAACAAAATGTTTTGCAGAATGTCCTGGCTGCTCCTCTCCATGCAATGGAAGTGAATAGTCAAGCTGTAAAAATGTATTTTATGGTTTTGGTTTTAGTTTCAGTTTTAGTTAACCATTACACTGTCATTGTGTACATTCAAATACAGTGGTCTTGATGGACCATATTTCATTCATCACTGTTTTGTGTATTTGCAGGTACTAAACTGGCTCTGAAGTACGTGAGTAAGAACAAGACGAAGCTGCGTAGTTTCCTGCGCGAGTACAGCCTGACGGCGGCGCTGGGCTGCAGCCCGTTTATCATCAAAGTTCTGAACGTCCTGTTTGAGACGGAGGACAGCTACGTGTTTGGCCAGGAGTACGCACCTGCGGGAGACCTGTTCGACATCATCCCACCTCAGGTATCACAGCGCCTTATTTTTAACACTATTTAATTGTGTATTTGAAGGTTTGACACCTGTATCAGTATTTGAGTATGTTAGAATGCTCTTCAGTAATAGATCATCTGTTGCTTCTTATACTGATGCAAAATGCATGTATTACTGTAATGAAAATAAAATTATTATATATTAATATTACATTTAAATAGAAAATAAATTGTAAACGATGACCTGGACATGTTCTTTGTGAGATTTAACTAAATATACTAGTATTTTTTTGTCTGGATGACATGGACAGTACAGAAAACCAGCTTTCTGTATGTAACTGTTATCTAGAGACTTTTTTTTTTTTTTTCTGTGCTATTTTTTGGGAAAAAATATTCCAACATTTTTTTAATATCCAAAACATGTACAGGGAATTTGTATAACTTTATGATTGATGGGTATGTTAATTCTGTGTACATGCTGTGTGATCCTGCCTTTGATTATGGAAAACTATGTGGATCAAGGTCAACTGCAAGTTTATACTTAATCCCTTATAGATTATGAGCCTGTACTATATACTCTCTATACCTCCTCTGCTCTAAACTCTGCCTTTCTGTGTTTCCATTCCTATTCAGGCCGGTTTGCCGGAGGAGATGGTCAAACGCTGTGTTCAGCAGCTGGGTTTGGCTCTGGATTTCATGCACAGCAAGAGTCTCGTCCATCGTGATGTGAAGCCAGAAAACGTTCTGCTTTTCGACCGCGAGTGCCGACGTGTGAAATTGGCAGATTTAGGAATGACACGGCGGGCGGGCAGCCGGATCAAGCGGATCAGCGGCACCATCCCATACACTGCTGCTGAGGTGTGCCAAGCCTCGGTTTCGGAGGGCATCATCGTGGCGACGACCCAGGACGTGTGGGCATTCGGAGTTCTGCTCTTCTGTATGCTCACGGGAAACTTTCCATGGGAAGCGGCATTGCCTAGCGACGCATTCTTTTCGGAATTTCAGCGCTGGCAACGGGGGGCGTGTCCTCCCGGTGCTGTTCCCTCCCAGTGGCGGCGTTTTTCTGACGATGCGTTACGCATGTTCGGTCGGCTGTTGGCGTTGGAGCCGGAGCGGCGCTGTGGGGTTAAAGAGGTGTTCTACTTCCTGAAATACGACCTGCTGAATCATCATCGCCGCAGAGCTTCCTGTAGGGTGCCTAGGGGAGGTTCTGCACGTTGCTCCGCCCACAGACATGCAGAGCCCTCTCCGCCTTCAGGCACTTCCTGTCTACGCCCCACCCCCCTCAAACGTAGCATCCTGTCCGAACCACATTCTTCAAGGGAAGAGTCCTCCAAAAGCCCGTCGCCCAACCGCCAAGACAAGAGTAAAGTAATGATGACCACTCCTATTGAGATTTGTGTATGAAGCCAAAACTGGGTCTGAAAAGTGTACGGCTTTCACCGGACGGCCGGGAAATAGGTAGCAATATTACTTCAGGACTACTACTGGAAAAACGTGTGCACAAGAACGACAAGAACGCCATAGGTGATAAAGAACTAGCAAAAATATTACATGGTGACTTCGAAACCTCACTAATTTAGAGTAACAGGATCAAAACTTATAGGTCACTTTAGCACTAGAAATTAATCAGTTTCACAAGGAAAAACATGCTGAATTTAATATAATTGCTTTCAATTTTAAAGGAATAGTTCACTCGAAAAAAAAGAAAAGAAAAAAAAAATAGCCTCATGTCGTTTCAAACCCATGTCTCTTTCTTAAGGAGCCCCTAAAGGGACATGGAAAGGAAAAAATATTTCAGTGCAAGTTTTGGGTTCCCCCGAGAAACTTTGCATTTGCTCGAAAAAACTTTTGTGTTTGCGAGCGAACGCAAAGTTTCTCGGAGTAACGCAAAACATTTGGGAAAGAACGCAAAAGCATTGAAATATACATTTTCCTCCCATCTCATATTTTTTCTCTCCCCATAATATATCCCTTTAGGGGCTCTGTACTTTCTTGCGTTGAACACGAATGAAGAAATACTGCACAACGCTCCATAATGGGTACTGTACTTGTTAAGATCCTGAAATGACATCAAAGTACCATATTCTGAGTCCTCTATAGCCATATGATAGATTTATGTGAAGAAAAGTCATTGTTAACCAAAAATTCTATTGATGGATTTTTGCTTCAAATATTGTGCATCTTCACTGTGCAAAAATCATACCTTTAACTTGTCACTGAGGCAGTACCCGTAAAGGTGTATATTAGTGCATATTACTTGTCTAAGGTATGATTTTTGCACACATCAACTTTGATGCATCTTGATGCAGTGTATTTGAATTCAATAATATTTGAGAGATACTGCATGCGGGAAATACTTTCAACTCACATTTTAGTCTGTTTCTCGCTCAAAGCTGATCAACGTGTGGCTTTACAAGGCTTAGAATATAGTGTATAGACTTCTTTTGTAGTTTTTTTTTTGTCCTTGAAGCCTGAGTTATTTTAGTATAATTGATATACTATTTTAGATTGTTATATTTTGAATTTTATTTGAATTTTAGGGGAAGTTTTAGTAATTTTTTTTAAAATGTCTATAGTTTTAGACTTTTAATTTTTAGTTTTAGTTATTTTAGTACTTTAAACTAATATTGAGAAATGCAACTAGTTTTTTAAATATTTTATTTTATTTCAGTTCTGTCATTACTCTCGGAGAGATTGGATATGGCAGTTTTAATGTATTTGGTCTTGGTGGAATAGATCTGCTATGTTGTTGCTGCTGCAGAGCAAGTACTGAGACATGCTACTGCCAATACATTCACAGACTTTGCTGTGAACATGTAAGACATGCTGCTGCTGCACATATAACATACATGAAATAACCCCCATAGCAGATCTACACAGGTTTCTGAAAGCGTGCTGCAGACTGCTAACAGCAACACTACCAGTATTTGAATGTTGAGCCGCAGCTCACTGGCCTCTGATGCAACAGCAACCAATCAGCTACGATATATAGATAAAGATCACTACCAAATTGAGTTAAGGACCTATCAGCCTGTGCCATCTAGAGTTTCATAATAGAACTAGGTATTTAATGTTTATTTTATTTCTATTAATGATTTTTTTTTATGGTTTTAGTTTTAGTTTAGGATAATAACCCTGCTTGGAGCTTTTTAATGAAATCAATTATCTGGTAATGACATGATGGAGATTGAATGACATTGGGTGAACTAAACCTTTAATGTACTGGTGGCTTCTAGTGTTGCACGATTAATTGGAATATAACTGAAATCGCAACATGGCTTAGTGTGATGTGATTTAAATAAAATAAAAATATTAATCATTAATTGATTTTTTTATTTTACAGTGAAATTTTAATATTAGCTATATTTCCTATTTTGTTTAATATTTGTATTTAGTAATAATAATAATAATCACACAAAAAATATTATTTTAAAGTCATTAAAATATGATTACAAAATTTTGGGCCAAATTGCAGCCCTACAAACAAGCACCACAAACCTGAAACAATCAGAAAAAATACAATTTGATTGTTTTATTCAAATCGTGCAGCCCTAGTGGCTTCCATAGTCTCTTAAAGTGATAGTTCACACTAAAAATGTCCCGCTTACGCTTGTTCATATAATGGCAGTGAATAGCGACCAGCATCAAGCTTTTAAAGAAAATGCATAAGTATCACAGAATGATCCCATCTGACACATGCCGTATATTCCAAGTGTTCTGGGGGTGGTTTAGTGAAAACAAACTTAAATTTAATGTGTTATTTAACAAAAATCCTGACCTTGGCCGTTGGTCTTCTGTGCTTGATTAATGAGACTCTATCAGCGCTGCAGTTCACTCCGACTCGCCCAGAAATCAAGATTAATAATAACATGACATTAATACAATCCATGTACTTTCATCTCTGAGATTAATAAATCCGTTGTGTTCATCGCAACGAAAAGTTATCACGTTCACATCTGTCAACTGTTCTCAGGCAAATGGACTTCCAGCCCAGAGATACTCATGGACACTTTTTTGGGATTTCTAGGCATTGTATTTTTGTCACGTATTTATTCATCTTAATTTCTCACAACATGTGTGCTTTTTCTGGGTGAGACAAAGTGAATTGCAGCGCTAATAGAGTCTCACGAAAGCGCATTCGTGCACAGAAGACCAACGGCCAAGGTCAGGATTTTCTTTAAATAATACATTAAATTTTGTTTTTCACTAAACCCTATCGTATAACCCCAGAACACTTGGAATATACAACACGTGTCGCATGGGATCATTCTGTGATACTAAAAAACCTGATGCTGGTCGCTATTCACTGCCATTATTTTTTCATCATTTTTTTTTAAATTCTCCTTTTGTGGACCATAAAAGAAAGGCATACGGCATTATAACAACAGCAGGGTGAGTGAACAATGACTTAATTTCCATTTTAGGGTGAACTATCCCTTTAACTTTTCTATAGTGTACTGAAACTCGGCAAACAGAAGTTCACTGAAGATACTGAACGCCATCTTTTCTTTGCGGAGGCTCATCATCATTTGACTTTCAAACCAGCCTATGACAGAATCATACATGTGCGCCAATAGAAGAATAAGATATATTTTATACTGGATTTTTTTAGCTCTAAGAGACAACTGGATGAACCACGATGACCCTGAGGCTGCCTAGATGAACTTCCCATAGACACAGGACTTCTTAATCAGTCTTCAAAGCTTCCTCTGCGGAGTTTAAGAGTAAAGGCACAGTCTCCATGGATCACAGGGATTTTATTATGTCTCTTTGTATTTGATGTGCATTCAAACACCTTTCTATGAGATTTTTGAAGAAATGCATCATGATCTTAACGGCTCAACTGAGACCCAACTTCTGTGTTCTCGTATAATGGGTCAATTAGGTAAGCAAAGCCTCAAGGGATCATTCAAGAACACGAGAGCATCTGCTCCCTAGAACATTGTGACTGTGTTTCGTCAGGTAGTGCTAATTTGTAGCTTCTTTTGTATCAGAGAACAAACGATCGATTAACTAACTTCTACAGAGACTCTTTTTAGTCTTAAATTAAAATGTATGTTTACATAGGATGCATTAGATATTGATTTAGGTGGTATAGAGCAGTTAATGTTAATGTTTGAGGTATGTTGCACATTTTATCATCAAAAACAAACTCAAGTACAGATGAAAAGAATATGACACTTAATCTGAAGGAGTTCTCTGTTGTGGCTAGTATGAGATGATAGCAATCATAAAACATTTTAATGGTGATGGATTTTGCTTTTTTTTATAGGACTGTTTCATGGTAATAAGGGTTCAAACGACCTTAGAATATCGACCTACAATAGTTGGTGTTTTTTATTTAAAAAAAAGAGATATATATATATATATATAAAACTAGATGTTATTTAGCTGCTGTAAGGATTGTCATACAGTCGTAGATTGTTCTGAATGATAAACAGCTAATTAAACAGATTAAATGCGCATTAAAATGCCTCTACCTGTTTTTTTGTTGTGCAATCAGTCACAGTTTAGAACTACACCAACACTACAGAAACACAGAAATTCAGGTGACATATTTCAACTTAATAAATGCATCATGCATGGTTGCAAAAATGATAATTTATTGATTTTATTAAACCTTTTAAGTTGCGAACATAAAAGTTCTGCTGACATAATAATGTTGATCATTACATGAACTTAATATTGTGCGTAATTTAAACTGAAATTTCTGCATCTTTGATTTTTTATAGTAACTTTTGTAGTAACTTAATGAAAATTGGGCAGTGGATTTCTAGTTCCCAGCATGCTTTGTATAGGAGTGGATTAGGAGAGTAAATGTTGAAATTAAGTGTTGTGTGTTTTTTAGTAAATGGGAAGATCTGTTAATGTTTAATGCTGTTATGTTTGACATTTAAAAGAGTTTACGTCATGTTACCATTGTACCAAATCAGTTGAAACAACTTAATTTTTTGAGTTTATGATACCTATTATTAAGTTCCTCTAACTCAATGTAGTTTGTTAGTTGAACATAACTATCATGGGTGTCATATCTCAAAAAGATTGACACAAACTGTTACGTTAAGTATGTCTAACTCTAAACAATATGCCTGCTGAAACTAAATAATGGCTTTACAAATAAAAATAGTTTAATTCAACAATTTATCTACTTCAGATAGCGAATAGCTGTTTAAATCAATGTAACAGCTTCATTAGGTTTTGAGGTTTAAGGTGGAAATTATTTATGGTATTATTATTTTTTTTTTTGCAATGACTGTTATCTTTCATCTGTATCCTTCAGTCCGAATGAAGTGATGTTGTAATGAACATCTGTCAAAAAATAAGGCAAAACAAAAGGTTACATAAGGGTAGCAAATGGTTTTCTTAATAGGTTTTATTTTGTGGCTTTCTATTATGCAATATTACAGTAAACGTTGTGTAGTGTAGTGTATTTATAGTGTATAACATTACAGTGAGATAATGTAAATATTTACAGGATTACACTAAAGTAAAGTAAATGTGAGGTTAAGTCAATATTTACACCATCATAGTAAGGTATTTACACCATTACAGAAAGGTCATGTAAATAAATATTTAAACAATCAGATTGAGGTAATGTGAATCTCTACAGTGTTACAGTACGGTACTGTAAACCTTTACAGTAATTTGGGGCTTTGATCCATTCAATTCAGTATTCCCTGATCATTATCAGCCTACCAGCCAATTAACAAAACTAACGAAGACACAATTGTTCAGTGCATATTGTAGACACAAATACTTTAAACCGGATCAATAGCATCATTCACCCGTCCCTTATTAACATTCCCACATTTCACCGTCTGTGTCTTGATATGTGCATGTACAGTCAAACCGAAAATTATTCATATGATTTTGATATTTTTGATATATTTTTACTAGTGGGTGCAGGACACTATAGTTCATTTATGTATGTGAGGATAGCAAAATAAAGTAAACTGTGACATTTTATACCCAAAAACATACAGTGGACTACCAGTAAAATTTGGAACCAAAAATTATTCAGACACTTTGACCTGACCATGTTTTGCTTAAGTGTTATCTGACATAATTAAGATACATTTTTTTCTGACACAATTTAACTCTGAGATCTTGTCATATTTTATAACCATTTTTTAAACTATAGTGACTGTTTTAATGAATGAAATGTTCAAGGTGTCTGAATACATTTTGGTTTGACTGTATGTCTTCATCACTAAAGAAATGCACTGAAGTCTTTCATGCATATAGATGATCTTTTAAAGGTGGTTTGTGTGTAATTTTAATCATCTGACAAGCATCACACATCATTAAAGATGCGAGATATGCAGATAACTGACTCTTTTGCTCTCTCTCTGGCCTTTTCTCCCCGTTACTTAATTCAGCTTTTTATCCTACTTTGCTTTGCATCATCTTTCGCTGCTTTTCTGAAGGTCATTAAAACTAGGTCTCTCTCTCTTTTTGTGTGTGTGTGATATAAAACACTAATGAGTTGTTTTAGAGAGCAAAAGAATAAATGCACAATTAGACTGAGTGGAACTAGAAAACTAAGTAGACAGTAGACGCTACCAGCAGTGTGTGTGTGTGTGTGTGTGTGTGATGCTGGTAATGCTTGGGAGCTCATTAAGTTGTGGTGATAAGGGGTGTTCAGATTCAGTCACAAGGGAGTTCAAGAGAAAAAAGAATGAAGAAAAAAAGTGAAGCGAATAAAAAGAGGACAAAATGCAGATAAGGGTATAGAGGACCTCGTTCCGAATCCTTCAAATATCCCTCACTAATGAAATGCATGCAAATGGGGAATAAAGCAGCAGGGAATTTTTCATCTCTCTGGGGGTTTTTCTAGAACTGGTGAGAACAAATTTCCATGTATGTTTTGTCAGTTTAAACTATTTTGTCCTGAAGATGTCTGTTGTAATCCATAACATATTTCTCTGAAGTTCTAAAATAGATTTCAAAGATTTCAAATTAAAATATTTATACTGCAAAATAAAGTTAACACGTTCAACAGCATTTTTATTGAAAAGTGAAAAAAAAAAAAAAAAAAACATAAGGGGTGTTTTCCAACATGACGTTGTAAAACTGTAGCTGAGAAGTCTGTATCTGTCTGTCCTGAACTCCTTCCTTATTAAATTGTAATTCCTTATTAAACTATTGAATATGAAAGTTTAATGCTTGTATGAATCAGGTTAATCAAAGTCAAGGGCATACTGTCATTTCTCATTCGGTTCACCTGAGGAAACAATATTGATTTGTTGCAAATGATCTTTTGGTTCTTACACGCAAACATAAACAGACGTGCAACCTTTCTGAAGTTTTACTTCTTTTGGTCTTCGTCACTCACAGCTATATCTGAGTGGATAATTAACTTTTCAACCCAACACAGACATACACAATGACTCATTATGCAGCTTAATCAAAGTAATTAAAACTCTGCGGATGATTTCTGCTCAAGTTGAATTCGCTAGAGACCGAAGCGACACACGCATGCACACAAACACACTCATGATAATAGGAAAGTTGTTTGCTTTAGAAGAAATAAACAATGAATTGATTGTTGGCATGTCATATAGCAAGAGTACAGTGCTATAAAAACACTGGGTTAAAAACAACCAAATTTGGGTTGTTTTCAACCCAAGGGCTGGGTAAATATATCTCTGTATTAAAAACATGTATTTAGTTACCACTTGTAGTACACTTGAACCCATAGTGTACTACAAGTGGTAACTAAATACAGAGATAGTATATTAAAAGCACATTTTAGTTCATATTTAATAGTGTCTCAAAATAGCACAGTTGAGTGCACTTAGATGTTTTTAAGATTATCTTAAGAAGTACTAAAGAAGAATTTTTAGTGTATTAAGTACAAAATTTGTGCGTGAAAATAGAGCACTTCAAGTACATTATAGATGTGTACTTTTTTTCACCTGGGAGGATCTGGGTAACACAAAAACTACCCAGACACTGGGTTGTTACATCTGTCCAGGATCTGGGTAACACAAAAACT
Organism: Hypophthalmichthys nobilis; assembly: GCA_037950665.1. Classification (NCBI taxonomy): domain Eukaryota; kingdom Metazoa; phylum Chordata; class Actinopteri; order Cypriniformes; family Xenocyprididae; genus Hypophthalmichthys; species Hypophthalmichthys nobilis. The sequence continues at coordinate 23,384,167 of CM075482.1, forward strand.
ACCCAAACACTGGGTTGTTACATCTGTCCAGGATCTGGGTAACACAAAAACTACCCAAACACTGGGTTGTTACGTCTGACCCAGGAGCTGGGTAACACAAACACTACCCAGACACTGGATTGTTACGTCTGACCCAGGATCTGGGTAACACAAAAACTACCTAAACACTTGGTTGTTACGTCTGACCCAGGAGCTGGGTAACACAAAAACTACTTAAACACTGGGTTGTTACGTCTGACCCAGGATCTGGGTAACACAAAAACTACCCAAACACTGGGTTGTTACATCTGTCCAGGATCTGGGTAACACAAAAACTACCCAAACACTGGGTTGTTACATCTGTCCAGGATCTGGGTAACACAAAAACTACCCAAACACTGGGTTGTTACGTCTGACCCAGGATCTGGGTAACACAAAAACTATCCAAACACTGGGTTGTTACGTCTGACCCAGGATCTGGGTAACACAAAAACTACCCAAACACTGAAAAAACAACAACAACAAAAAAAGTTACCCAAAAGGCTCAACCCAGGTCTTGGGTAGAACAAATAACCCAAGATTTTTTTAGTGTACACCATCTCAGGTACATTTGATCCTGGAGGAAATTTAGGAGACATTTCTGAGCCCATATTGAGACCTTTGATTGCAAACTCTAAAAAATGCATTTTTCAGAATGCAGTATCTTGGTTTGAGACATTTTTTGAATCACATAATATGTTATTCGAGACACAAATGAGATTACATCTGTGCAGCAGATTTTTTTCTCTATTATTATTAATTTCACTTATGTCTAGGAGAAACAATTGAGATATTAAAGAGATATTAAAGGTGATTTTCCCTTCATTTGGAATTCTCTTAAGCTCATAAAGGCTGCATTTATTTGATCAAAAATACAAAAACTGTTATATTGTAAAATATTATTACATTTTTAAAAGCACTGTTTTCTATTTAAATATATTTTAAAATGTAATTTATTTCTGTGATCAAAGCTGAATTTTCAGCATCATTACTCCAGTCTTCAGTGTCACATGATCCTTCAGAAATCATTCTAATATGATGATTTGCTGCTCAAGAAACATTTATGATTATTATCAATGTTGAAAACAGTTGTTGTACTGTATGTATATATATATATATATATATATATATATATATATTCTACATCACAGTGCAGTGTTTTATCACCATGTTTTGTAAGTATGAGAGTTTGTGAATGGTTAGTTTAATGCAATAAAGCTGACATTTAATATATTCATTTTATTATGTGCATACATACAGGCGACCACACACGAAATCAGGGAGTGAGTCTGAGGCATTACCATGGCAACAACTGCAGACAACTTCCAGTTTTGGTTCACAGATGCATTTAATAATAATCTCACTTTCCCGTATCTATTCCCTTGCAGATTTTCCCTCATGGTAGACTGAGCAATCCTGTTACTGTCACAGTGAACAGAACCTTTATATACTGCAAATCAAACACCCTGAAACACAGGGAGAAATATTTCTGTGTTTTTAGTTTTGGGTGTTTTCGAAGCATAACTGTTTTTATCGCTCATACTATAAATGAGTAGAGAAGAGCTATAATATTTATAAGTGATTAGATGTACAATTTTCATATGGTGGACGATAAAAAAGCTTAAAAATATAATTGAATAAGGGACATGAGACACATGTAAAGACAAGACAATCACTGAGCAACCAACCAGAACACCCTAGCAACCACAGAGCAATCCGTATGCCTAAAAATCTTGTTTACTTCTAGATAAAGGGAATAGTTTCGGCTGGCTGAAGAATGCGTAAGCGTTTGTGTGATAAAGGTCTGACGGAGACCCTGAGCCAAGCACTTCTGCTTCCCTTTTCCCATTTCTTCTCTCTCTATTTCCTCTTATCTCTCCCTCACTTAGCTTCAGCATTGTTATTCTGCATCCTTTAAGAAACCGAGGCATGGCTATAGTTAGTGAGACCCCAAGGGATGAGAGAGAGAGAGCACATTTGCTCTGCCTCCTCACACACACAGATCGTCTTTTTTCAAAAATTCCATTTCATTAATCTGAAATTGTGTTCTGTCATCAAAGACCTTTTACTTTATCAGGAAACTCTTTTAAATGGCTCCGTATGTGTTATTCCTAAGTAACGGGGGAAGAAAAAAAACAACAAAAAGAAGGAAATAACCATGTTATTCGAGGCTGAAGCTTCCTGTGTGCTTTAATGGACAGATACAGTCTGAAAGTTATGGGATTCAAAGTCTTATTTAAACCTGGAGTTTGAAAAAAATAAATAAATACATGTTAAAATGTAACATTATAATAAATATTTATTGGTGACCAATCACATGTAAGTATAGCTCAAACAGTCTTGCCAAAGTCATGGGTTTCGATTTCCAGAGAATGCATGAAGTACTAAAAAAATTTATATTTTTATTCAGGGACATCATGCACTTTGTATTTTTGAGGGGGCACCAGTTATTGGGATGAGGCGTTGGAGAACATGGGGGGAAAAAAACCCAAATAAAAATGACTATTATTATTTATAATAAAACTTTCACTGTAATAATAACTGCAATGTCCGATTATACTTTTGAATTATCAAAGCGAGAAAACATTATCACTGTCACATGAACATTCTGTTTTGTGCTATTTCCGTTCGTTTTCACTCTGTCTGCTTAGTTCCCATTTGCCTGTGTTCATATTAGTCTCCTTGGTTACTCGTTAATTCCTTCATTTAGTGCACCTGTGTTCATCCAATTATCTTTCTTTGCTCTTAGTATTTATATGACTGTGTTTCAGTTCTCATTTGTTACTTTTTTTTTAGTTTTTTTTAGTTCTTTGGTAATTATGCCCTTTGACGGTTATTGGACACTGTGAAATTTGTGACAAGCACATAAAAATTATTACTTTTTTCATTGGAGTAATAATAAAGAAGCTGTCCTACATTCATTAGTCTCACTGTGTTGTGCTTGGAAAACTGCAACATCACCAAAAAAAAAAAAAAAGAAAGAAAGAAATTAATAAATGTATGGCATCGGTATAGGCAAGTACCAGAAAAAAAATATCGGTACTTGTACTTGGTCCTTAAAAAATGGTATCGGTGCATCCCTAGTTACAAAATTATGTTTTGTAAAATTTTGGACGGATTCCCCCAACAACCCACGCATGAAAATCGCATAGACTGTGTGACATTTTTAGTTTAAAAACTAAGAAATTCACCAAAAGATGACAACTTTGGGGCACTATTCATTTTGTAGGCTACCTACAATATTCTAAGATTAGAGTAAACACTGAATAGTTGTGATACATGACAAGTGAGCACATCCGTTCCTAACGTTAAAATATTGTTTTTTGTCTTTTAAAACACTGAAGACTGGAGTAATGATGCTATAAATTCAGCTTTGATCACAGGAATAAATTACATTTTAAAATATATTACAATAGATTACAATATTTCACAATATTACCATTTTTACTGTATTCTTAATCAAATAAATGCAGCCTTGGTGAGCAGAAGAGACTTCTTTCAAAAACATTAAAAAATCTTACTGACCGACCACAAACTTTTGAATGGTGGTGTACCTTCAATGCAATGCAAGTTGCTTTGGATAAAGTATCTGCCAAATGCATAAATTACCAAATGGTACAGACAGTCAGATGTTCTTGCTGCCACTGAAGCTCAAATCATGGAAAACATGATCATCAGGATTTGTCCAGTAAAGTATCTGTATCTGTGTCAGTAAAGCAGAAGAGAAACACACAAAATACTAAGACATTCACGTTGATGTTTAACTTTTCATTCAATTTTTTCCTCAGAACTGAACCCCACTGTATATACATCTCAAATTAACACACACAAGCACAAATTTTCCCCCAAAGTGGGTTACCCCAGATATTCGGGTTGTTTTTAGATTCCCCAACCCAAGAGTATGTTCTTCTTCTGAACACATGCTGAAGGTGTTGACGTCACTATATAGACATGCAATCAGTGCCCTTCATTGGCTTTTATGTTCCTGTGCTTCCTCGAAATATTATTTCTTTGCATAAATAACAAGCATTAAGTCACATCATGTATAGTATGTCAACACCATGTCATCATGCAGATCTCTACATGGCATTTAATTCTGATTTTCATTGATTTTCAAGCAGTCAGTCTGTAAATGTGTTTGGTGTTCACTGAGCCGGTGTCAATAACAGGTGGTCTGTGAGTCTAGAGCTTTTGTAAGTAATACATGTATTGTGATCAATATTTTTGCTCTCAAGATGTGACGATTCACTGGCTACACTACATTTTCTACTTTAAAAGAAGTGCCTCGGTTAGGCTAAATCATTTTGTTCAATACACTGAGACAATGAATAATGTTTACTTAAAAGAACAGTTCACACCAAAATAACAATTCTGTCATTTACTCCTTACAAATCCTATATAATTATTTTGTCAGTGGCACATTCATGTTTGTGCACATTTAATGTCACCATGAAATCAAGTAGTATTTATTATAATACTTAATAAGTATTTATTATAAATTATTTATCCATGCACAACTTTTTTTTTTTTTTAATTCATGTGCCCTCATAATCTTTAATGAAAATAACATGAACTACTTCTTAAAAGTACATTTGTAAAATAAATAAATTCATCTGGACATTCTTATTTAATTACCCAGGAGCATCTGAGATTTAAATATAAAATCTATAATGCTTTTTCAAACAGAATATATAGGGTAAATAGAGGATATGTTAAAAAAACTCTCAAAAGGCAACATCTGTCAATTTGGATCTTTTTTGCAATCGAATATCAAGTCAAATTAGCATTTGCATTTCTTAGAACAGAACTTTTGTGCAGATATGGCTATAAAATTTAAATGTCTTTTTTTTTTTGCTCATCAACACTGTTTAGTTTGAATTGCTTCTGAAACGATAAAGTTGAAAACTAGCAATAGACCCACACCTGACATACCCTTATTTCCTCTGCTCTACTTTTTTATTTCTCTCCCTCTCAGAAGTAAAATAGAACAGAGTCTTCCCATGAGCCTTCTGGGCCAGACAGAAGATTTATTACCCGAGCTGGTATCTGAATGATGGATAGAGCAGTAAAGCCTGGTTATTTTAGATGGCAGGATGCCCAGAAGAGGAACAGGTGAACAGGTAAAGTGGAGAAGAGGTGTTACGGCGCTCTGGCTGCATCCTGATAAATTTGCACAAGCTGCAAAAGATATAATTAAATCATATGGATTTGTTAATAGTCATCACAAAAAAGTCCCCTACATGTGTTTATGTGTCCCAAAGAAGCATGGTGATGAGACTGCAGTCATGTTTGACTCCTAGTTTCCACGGTAACAACAGCCCATGCTGCACCTGACCTACATATGTTTCGTATGAACACAAACACCCGAAGACCATCTGCTTACAGGACTGAACACACTGTCACACAATACAGTCTCACAGTCTCTCCTTCTGACTAAAAATAGACACAACGACAAACACATTAAATTTAGCTGTCTGCACAGACATGTGCCAATTCTGGCACAGAAGCACTGCTTTATGTGTTTTACACAAAGAGAACAACTGTTCAGTTTTATTACATTTACAATGTATCTAGACTTTTATTTATTAAGACTTAAGTTGCATCCCAAATGACGCACTATGCACTTATGCACTATGTACTTATGCACTATGTACTCATCCATGTAGTGCGTGAATTGTATAAGGTTATTTTGTCATTTAACAACGGAGTCTGATACCCTCTCCCCCTCCAATATGTAATTAAAGCTGCGACAGTTGAGTGCATGAAGTGTCCAACATTCCACACTTTGTTTTTTCCGTTATTTTAGTGCATCATCCGGGTATTTAAAGTGTACTTTTTCTTTTTGGAATTTTCAGTGTGAACGCACTACTTGCACTATTTATACTTAAAAACGTCACAGAATAGTGCATAAGTACGCGAATTGGGACGCACCTTTAGTCTTTTACACAAGTTAGCTTTTCTAAATATATTCCTATTTATTTTTAATTTATTTTAAAGTTTGATTTTTTAATTTAATATTAATATATTCTAGATTAGCTTTTTATAATAAGGTATAAATTAGGTATTTTAATTATATTATTTAAAATTAATATAATTTTAATGATAGCTTTTTATAATCTATAAATTATTTTTTATTTAATATCAATGTATTTTTAAGTAATATATTAGATTAATATATTCTAGGTTCGCTTTTAATATTAAGTTAGCTTTTCTATTTAATATTAAATTTTTTTTTTAAATATTGAAATTACATATACTATGAAATAATATATATTACAAAGATATTATTTAATATTAATATAATTTGCATGCAAGGATTAAGCTTTTTGTAATCTATAAGTTGTCTTTTCATTTTTTGTTATTAAAATTATATATATATATATATTTATTTATTTAATATTATATATTAAATTAATATATATTAATTTATATAATATTTTAAAGTTTTATATTTTTAATTAGTTTGTAACTTATTTTTAAATGTTATTTTTTTTAATTAATTTTATGTTTTATTGTCATTCTTTTTATTTTCCTTAAAAATCTGATCTGTGAAGCTGCATTTTAGGTATATGAAAGGTGCTAAAGAGCTAAATAAATTATAACAAGATTACACAGTGCTCTAGAATACTTGTTTCTGATTGGTTGATTGCTATACGTAGCGGTCAAATATCAGCCATAGTTTGAAGTGATATACTGTATATAATAACTGGTCAAAAAATCTTCAAAGTTTTTTTTTTTTTTTAATGCTGTATTGTTGACCAATGGTTTTGAAACGCCACAGAGGTCAGTCAAGGATGCCTCCTATTTCCGAAGCTCTTCAACATCATTTTGGAGAGAATAATGATGGAAGCACTGGAGAACCACACAGCAACTGTCAGCGCTGATAAGACAAAATGGATGATAATCTGTCCCCTAAGTATTGCAGCACAAATAACCATCCAGAACCAGTGCCTGACTCCCGGTGTCCCAGTTCAAATATCTTCGCATTGAGGGAACCAAACCAGAAATTATGGCCAGGATAGCCCAGACTACAACAGCACTTGCTAGACTGAAGCCAATATGGAGGGACAAAAACATCACCCTTAGATTAAAGCTCAGACTTATGCATGCTCAAATTATCTCCATCTACATGCATGCATGTGAATCGTAGACACTGACAGCTGAGCTTGAGAAGAAAATTCAGACCCTGGAAATGAGATGCTTTCAAAAGATTCTGGGCATCAGCTAAAAAGACCATGTGACCAATGAGGACGTGTGCAACACCATTATAGGCAGCATGCTGGGCCCCATGAAGAACTCCTGGCAAGTCAAAGGAAGGAAATTGCAGTGCTATGGTGCAGTGCATTCTCCAGGGCACGGTTGAAGGTACAAGAAGGATATATATATATATATATATATATATATATATTTTTTTTTTTTTCTTTTCATTTTTATGATATCTCAACCATTTCACATGCATGCATGTACTGAAATACAACTACAGCTGCCTAGTTTACAGAGCGTTTCATGTGTGCGTGCATCACTACAGAAGTCTGTTATGTGTTACACTTCAATGATTCAAACATACTGTCTGCCAGAGTGAGTCAACATCTCATTCACAAATAAATGAACAGATGCTTACATACACACGCTGAGGAACGAGCCAAACACATCCTGAAATACCCTCCGCGGATGCCTCAAAGCCTCTCCGTTCAACATGACAACACTTTCTTATAATCAGCTTGTCAAACACTCCCCAGGTTTTCTGAGCTTACCTGCAGATTCCATATGGAGAAACAATACTGAGGATTGGAGGAGAGAGAGAGAGAGAGATCTTCTAGCCTAATTCCTCAAACATTGATCAACAGCCCCATATGGGTCCAGATGACCTGCCATCAGGTCTGAAACTGCCATCAAAACCTACTATGAGAACAAGAATAAGAGGTAAAGAGAGAACAAATATAAGAATTAAATGGAGCTCAAACCCATTGTGATATGATCCGTAATCCGAGAAAGATGACAGTACAACAAGATGATTTAACACAGCTAGATGAATGAAGCGGAAAAACTGGGCCACCTTTATTCTCTCTAAACCACCTTATACCTCCTCTACCTCACATCTGAAAACATCTCATTATCAGTGAGCGATGCTGCATTTTGTTTTCCCTTTCATTATATTTTTGCCTACCTTTGCACCAGCATGCACCATTATCAACAAGTATGCTGAAAACACCTCATGATTCTAATTTTTGGCCTTCTTTATCATCCATACAAAATGTTGTACTGTAAATAAGTAAATATGTAACAGTATAAAATGAAGTGATAATTCAAGAATAGATTACATTTGTTTGTAATCTGAAATCCAACAGATAACAATGACATATTTAACACACTGTAAATGGTGACAAGCTTAAGTGTAGAAATTTTATATGCAATAGAAAACAATAACTAAGCTAACAAAAATAACTAAGCGGGTTAGTGACATCACAAACCCCAAAATTTACATAAACCCCACCCCCGGGAACACGCAACAAAGGGGGTGAGGTCATGTTGGGCTGCTTTAGAGAAGAGGAAGAGTTGTTGTAGTAGAGTGTTGTTGACATGCCGTCATTTTACGCCGGACTGCTTCACAAATTCAACGCTGGATTTGCACAAAAGATTAACATGACGGCACATGCTAGTCAATGAGTTGAATCAACTCCACAGAAACTACATAAATTTATCCACTAACCATTCAGAAACGTCCAGTTTCATTCTAAAAGTTGTAACTTCTTCCTGAGTCTCTCCATCAGTGTCGACTCCGGTTTGAACAATGTAAGGCTGAACACCGTTACTGACAATCCTCATTTTGGCTGCGTGAGATTCTCCAGCTTTGTTGTTGTTGAGCAACTGAAGCGTGAGCTGTTAAAGCTTCGCCCTCTTCTGGAAAGGGGGCCAGGAGCAGCAGCTCATTTGCATTTAAAGGGACACACAAAAACGTTGTGTTTTTGCTCACACCCAAGTAAGGGCAAATTTTACAAGCATAACTTTGAGAGAACCTTGCCAGAATGTTTCCTGTTAGCTGGGTACTGCAACTAAGATTAACGAAACTTTTAAAACAAATATAGTTTGAAATAATATGCATCCCAAACAACTAAAGATTAGATTTAAATTGTTTATCAAATGATGAACAGATTCAGCAGCTCTACTCCACTTTACAATAACAGTTTGGGTGGCAGTGATAATCACAGCTCACATCAGATGCATCTGCTCAAAGACCTTAAAAAACCTCAGTGTAAAACACTGTACCACTAAAAACATGGGCTGTTTTTACTTGTGGCAGCGTGTAGGCTGGTTTGGATGTGATGTGTCTGCCAAAAACAGCTTCTGGCAGCGTCTGTAGAACATGAGGAACCGGCAAGAGTGCAGAAATTATACATAGAACAAGGAAGTGATACAGATAAAACATGTACAGACTGTCCAGAGAGATGCAGACAGAACTGAACTGAATTTAGGAGGTCTTGTCAATCTAGCACATCTGATTCAAATCATCAGCTAATTAGTAGAGACTCTGTGATCTGAAAAGGATGTGTTAAATAAGACACCACAAATGTGCTGTGGGAGTGTTTAGAATAGCACACTACAAAACTACTAGTACTATTTCCCTAACATTTACAGCATGAATACCTGATTGACCTACTGTATTTGCCTAAGTGTGCTGTTTACGCCAATGCGGTCGACTTTTTATCAAAATCCTTCCGTTTTTCCTATACACAATTAGACATACAAAATAACAACAAAATAACGCAATCCACTGAGGGTCATATGACAACAGTTTCTGTTTGCATGCTTGGTTGCATGCATACTGCATTTCACATACTATTTTTTAAATAGTAGGCAGTATAAAATACATCATATAGTGTACAGTATTCAGTAAGCAGTATACTAGGAAGCCATTTCAAACATAGCTTGACATGATGTAGATATGTCTCATTTTGAAGGATGCATCCTCTGAAGGTCGCGTTTGTCGGACACATACGTCATTGAGGTCACCTCATTTCAGTAAAGTAACCATTACATTTACAACAACTATTTATGCTTTACTAGGAGTAATTGTCAATTTTATAATGGTTACTTTTCTGAAAGGAGACATCTTTGATGACGTATTCGGCCGACAAATGAGACCTTCAGAGGATGCAGCCTTCGAAATAAGACACAGCCATAGAACTTTAAGTCAAATGCATGTTGCATTGTGATGTACAGTATTCCGTGTACAGTGTAGGTTCAGTGAGGGTTCTATATAGAACTCTAGGGTTCTTGAATCAATTTTAAAGAACTCTTTATGCCCAAAAAGTTCTATATAAGGGGGAATGTCTTAAATGATTGCATAATACTTTCATCTTTAACAGGTTATAACTAAAGCTATTTGAGTCTTGTGATGATTTATTGCATTTTCAGGAAAAAATACTTCCCAACTAATGAAAAGATAGTACTTTTATGCAATATGTTTGAAATTGATGTTTTTACTTGCAGGCAATTAAAAAAATGATTTGGGGAAAAATTAACATTTAAGTTGGAATGCAGTAAAATTAAGTTGGTCTAATGTAAATAATAGGATTGAAGAAACTCAAATAATATAAGTGTGATTGACCTAGTGAAATTAAGTTGATATAAAGTAATAAATTGAGAAAAAGTAATAAATTAAGTTTAGAAAACTTAATTTATTTAGGTGTTACCAGTTGAAGTAATTTTTTTAAGTTGATCCAACTGTTCGCTTTTTACAGTGTATTTCAATTTTTGTTAAGTGATAAAGTATGTTTATGAGCCGTTTAATTTGTAAAATTTAATTAAAATTAAAAATTAATTTAAACTAAATCTATAAAATTACGGTTTTACCTGTTCTTCAAAGAATGTGCTTTGTTGTGTGTACTACAAAATTTGGTAAATGCATGTTGGGTATTCCATGCATAGAAAATTCAGCATACATACTATAACTAGATACTGAAGACAGCATACATACTATATACTTCTGCAGTTAGAATAGTATGGTGGTATGCTTTTCTCAACACAGCCTGAGACAACATACACTTAATATTGTGGAGACAGCGACCTCTGGTGTTGCAAGTGAGAATTAATGGGTATAGATTTGACTATTTGAACCCCTGGAGAATTCATTGAAGAACATCTTTTGAGTTTAAATATTCTACCTTAAATTCAGAATGAATTATGGAACAGCTGTGTAAGCCAACAGATATTTATGCCTTGCAATTCAGTATTAATACAGCAGAATTATAATGTTCATATAGCCCACAGGTCATAGTTTGAAGTTATACACTCTTGAAAATGGGACAAAATGTTGTATTGTGTTGATTTGTGTAATTCTTATAACATCTTGTGATGATGTCCGTATGCCCCCCTTATTTATTTTACTGATAATATTTGTAATCTTTAATTTGCAATAATAATAAACTTACCATGCCGGAAGTGCACTGTATGCAAAGATAATTCACATCTTTTTCTTATCATGGAAAAACGGCCGCAAAGGGATTCTGGGGAGAAGAATTTAGTGATTTAATTATTCTATCAAGTGTCTGTATGATAAAGGTCAACAAAAATGCTGATTACCTATCATTTCTAGACCGTGAAGATGAAGGAAATTACTCAAGAGCCACATGTGACCTTTAAACATATCCCCTGAAGTACGAATAACATGACAAAATTGCAGCTTGGAAATAGAAATGACGCACGTATCCAGCCTTTTCCCTACGCCCCTTGACGCTTTGCGCGAATTATGGCTGTAATTTCCGTTAAAAGGGAAAAAGGTGGATAATTAAAGATACATTCTGTTCGCAAATAAAATTTACCTAAATTGCCTTTGTTTTTTTCACATATTCATATCACATATTTCATATTTTACCTCAGGCTCTTCACTGACACCGTTATCTCCTCGATAAACACAGTTTTCATGAAACTTGATTAGCAGCAAAAATCGTTGGTCACGTTGGAAATGACGTCACATCTGTTGAAAAGTCGTAATTTGTGTAAAAAATGGTTTAAAAATAATTTTCACACAATACTTTTTGAATTTACTTGACTTGTTGTATAATAGGTTTTGAAAAAAATGAATGGTGAATTTTTATATTTTAATACTAAAGGTTGGTCTGGGACAATCAAAACAGTATTCTAGCCTATACATGAAGGAAATGTAGCATAAAATAAATTATGAAGACATGAAAGTTCACATAACAGTTTTACTGTGACTTCTTATAATAAAAAGAGTAAATCTGTTTTAATCTAAATCAGTAGCTGAGGAAACACATTGTTGTATTTTTTCTTGCCGAGTGTGCTTGTGCCATCATCTTTCTTTAAAATAAATCAGACTTGGTTTGATATTTTGTACCTAAGCAATTACATTGGTTTTCAGGTAACTTAAATGTCTAAACAGTTTTGGGTTCATTACAGATCCCAGGAAATGATGCAACCACTATGAAGTAATATATGTAGGAAAATCTTTGTTGCAGTGCACACAACTTTCTGGGAACCATGATTTATGTCTCCGGGACTGTGGGTGAATTCATCCAGATTCACCGCCCACACGCGCGTGGAAGAGACTGACCGGATAAAATCGGTTCCTCCACACACCAAAAGTTACTGAAACTTCACAAAACACTTTCAAACCCGTTCTACCGGGCATTGGGCGTCACGGTAAGGCAAGCAACATTTCTCCATTAAACCAAACGAGTTGCAATGCGGTTCTTCTCGCTGTAGTCTTTGTCGAGTTGAACAGATCGAGTCTGCTGGGATTTTAACTTTGCAGTGTTGCGAAGTTGTTTTCAAGCGTTCCAATTGTGTCTTTGTAATGGCGAAGTAACTTTAAAGTACGTTAAATGCATTGTTTATTGCTCAGCAGCAATAAACAATGGTCCCTGTGTAGATGTTGTGAAGTTAGATACTTCTATTTAGATACTTTTATCTTTAAATTCTCCAGTTGGTTCTTCACTGGAGTGTGCAAAAAGTAACTATCTTTAAACAATCCTTTGAATACATGGAATGACGTCATGATAGTGCTGTAGGGGAGAGCAGGGACGAAAGTACCATTTTTCACAAAAAATGTAATTTTAAAAGATAATGTTTTAGACAGAGATATATTTTTGCTGTGGTCAATAACTCACAAGTGTGGTCTATCAATACCAGGTGGAATTTTGTACAAATGTAGAACGGCTTCAGTATAATTTCACTTTGAACATAAATTTCACATTGTTACTTTCGACCCCGTCAGTTGGGACGAAAGTAACACAACAACACAAGCTAGATTTTTTTGTGTTAGTCTTGTTTTTATTAAATATACCTGACTATGAACCTTGTTAATATGTAACTGCAAACATCATTTGTCCTTTATCTTTGCAAAAAAAAATATTAAATTACATTTACATTTTAAATTGAGAATTTCAGTTTCATCAAATGTTTCAAAAGTAACCCGACAGTACAAACTTGAATTGTTTAGAATATTTTTTTGGGGCAATGTCAATTTATTTTATAAAACATTTTTTCAAAAGCATGAACAATATGAAAATTAAATTAAATTAGCATAATATAAATTGTCAACATAATGTAACAGTGGTCAAGTTTCCAATCCAGCTGTTTTTATGCATAAATTCAAAATATGCATAAAAACATCTGAATGGAAACACTGCAAATTCATAGGTGGATGTGGAAAAGCTAAGGTATGGTTAAAAACTAAATGTGACTATGGTAAATGTAAACAGATTGAGTGAATAAATGGTGACATACAGAAATCAGCAACAGATATGTCCAGAAATGCCCTCTCATAAACATCTGGCTGAATCAGACCTCTGTCTGTCTTTCTGACCCTCACTCTTGGCATATTCTGCTAGTATAATATGACATAAACATGTTTTAATAAATGCTGCAATGCAGAGAAAGCCACCACATTAGCAGTGGGGCAAAAGAAACACTTGTTGTCACTGCAGCAGGACAAGTGTTACTTTCGTCCCGACAGGAACTCCTGATATTTAAACCGATTTACTTTTATACTGAAAAACTCTGACAAAGCAAACTTCAGGATGTGTTACAGAACTAAATAACCTGTAGATTGATCATTATTGTGACACATGAAATGAGAAACACAACTTGTAAGTAGAAAAAAAAAAGTACCGCTTCAGCAATTTATTTACCGTACTCGAAAACTGCTTTCTGGACCTAACCACGGGAAACAATGACAAACCCTGCTGAAAAAACCAGCATAATCTGGTTAAGGTAGGTTTTGGAGCTGGTATGTTGGTTTGAGCTGGTCCTAAGCTGGTTCATGCTGGTCCTGAGCTGGTCCTATGCTGGTCCTATGCTGGTCCATGCTGGTTGTGGACCAGCATAGGACCAGCATAAACCAGCTCAAACCAGCATACCAGCTCCAAAATCTACCTTAACCAGCATATGCTGTTATTCACATTTAAACCTTGATCAGCAAACATAAACAGAAGCTCAACCGAATGCGAGAATTGGTTCTTGCCGAAGATTGAGAATGAACCTTATTATATGATGTATGCGCTGATGAATGTTTATATGTGAATAAAAGCCTAAATTCAGTCTGTTCATCATAGGAAGCGATTGAGTCTCTTCAGAAAATTTGGACTAAACCACTCAATTCATATGGATTAGTTTTACGATCTCTTTATGAACTTTTTTTCAGCTGAGTAGCTGTCAATTGAGGGACAGAAATCACTCAAATTTCATCAAAAATATCTTAAATTGTGTTCCGAAGATGAACGAAAGTCTTATAGGTGTGGAATGACATGAGGGTGAATTTTATTTTTTGGGTGAACTACCCCTTTAAGGGCAGTATACAGTATGCAATAAACATTTAGTGTGCTTAATTGGTGTCACATGACCTGACGAACATGGATGATTAATTCAGCCTCTGCGGTTGTAAGACATTGTAGCTGGTTGGTTTGGATTATGGCTTAAAAATGTGGGTGGACACTGTTACACTCTCTATAGTCTTTAGAAATGTTTTCTTATTTGTTTCCCCTTTTTCAGTCCGAATTGCCCTTTTACAGAGTTTCTCAAATGTTTATTGTTGTTTACTACTTGCATACTAACTATTAAAAAGTGTATATAATAGTGTACTCTGCAGTCAATGTTGGTGAAATTAAAAGTTTTCTGAAAAGGTCAGAGCACTTGTTGCCATTTATAACTGTTCCGTATAACAGCAGCCAGATTTGCTGATTATTGGAGTCTGTGGTTAAGCTGGTGACTCCTCAGATAGAGATTGTTGTGTAAGTGCTTTTGTTTTTTAGGTGCCAGAGTTAACTCTAAACAGAAGTTCCTTCACAGCTACTAAGAATATGCTACACTTAACAGTTCAACCCACCAAAATGTTGTCATTTAAAAACATGTCTGTTCCTCATGCAACACTGTCGTATGACTTCAGAAGACCTGTATTGTTTAATGGTGCTTGCCCTGGTTTTGAGAGTAATGTTCTTTATGATCTCTTGTGTCATGTCAAATGAATGCAGAGAATGAAATATCTTTTTGAACAGAACTTGGAATTGTTTTGATGTGTTTGTGTGTTTTGATACCTTCCAGTTCATTGGTTGTCCTTAAATTTGCCAATATCGCAACCGTTGGAGAAGCAATGTGTCCAGATTTAGTAAAAACGAAACTTAAGATGTTTTGAAAGTGATTGGAATGAAACTTCTGTTTTCCTTCCACAGGTCCAGTTGTTTATTATGATATGGTGAGAGTTTCTAGCAGGGCAGCAGCCATGTGTGTGGAGCTGAATTTGGTGTTTTTGGTCCTAATGTGCGTTTTTAAAGAGACAACCTCATGTTTAATAATCAGCGAGGTTAACTGTGACAATCCCAAACTGGACACTCAGGAATTTGTGGAGCTGTACTATGATGGCACAAATCCCACTTCTCTGGATGGATACACACTTGTGTTCTACAACGGCAATGGAAACGTCGCCTACAGGGTCATAAGTCTGAGTGGACACCAGACAGATCACCGAGGATTCTTCTTAGTTGGCTCTTCTGAACTGACTCCCGTCCCGCCATCCCTCTTCCACCCAACTCCGTTCAGAACGGGCCCGACGCCATCGCACTCTACGGTCCCAACTGGGCCCCGGTTCCTGAAGGGGGACAAGTTTCAGGAGTGGGGTTGTTGGACGCAGTAGTATACACTTCTCGTAAATCCGCAGAAGGTGCCGATGGCCTCGCGTCAGTTCTGACTCCTGGCTCGGTTCCGTACATAGAGGATGAGGCGGCTCTGGAGGGGGACGAGTCCATTCAGCGCTGCTGGCAGTCGGACAACCTCTGGACGTTTTACACTGGCCCACCCACCCCTGCGTGGGTCAATCATTGCCCACCGCCAACCCCCGCAAATGTTTGGATTAATGAAGTCAACCTTGGCGGGCCGGACCGCCGAGGCCTTGTGGAACTTGATGTTGGCACGACAACCGGATCGTTTTCTTTGGTGCTTTATGATGTTACCACAGATCTGATTAGCTCGAGTGTGGAGTTCATCGCAAAAGAGGCTGGAATTTTCACCGTATCTGTGAATACTGCGACTTTGGCAGGTACAGTTGATTGGATATTTGCAGATAAACTTATTTAAAGACACTTTTCCAAACTAGTGTAATTTAGTATTATTTATATACCATTATAGTATTTGTTAAGATTTGGAATGGTATATTTTCAGTTTTCATTTAAATGTTAGTAATTTTATGTGCTTTTTGCCATTTTTATTAATATTTAGCTTTAATTTATTAAATTTAATTATTTAATTTCAATTATTTAATTTATTTTAAAGTCCCCCTGTGGTGAAAATCAAGTTTTTAATGTTGTTTAAATGTCTATGTGGTGTTTTTAATATGCTTTAAGACAAACCATGTGCAAATTCATAAGTCAATACTCAACAATGGTACTTTCTCTTTAAAACTACAGTGATCTAAAGACGTTTCAAAAACGCGGTTTGAAATCGCTGATGTTTCTTACCTTGTAACCAATCAGGTCAACGTGTCGGCGGGCTTTAGCATATCATTAATTATGACCGCTCTGAAGCAAGGGAGTCTCAAGAGAAGCCATCCCGGTTTATTTTTCAGTTGATATGAAAAATGGGGTAAATTTAGCAATATAGCGGTTGTTTTATGTATATTATGATGAACTAAATACCTTTCTCCGCTCACGTTTGTTCAAAGCGTTTGTAAAAAGCGATATCATTGTGCATTGTTTACCTCAAGTTGAGCGAATTCATCTGAGCTCGTGCAAGTAAGTGGAGGCGGGGCTAATTAGCATATTCATAGATCCGCGTAAATTAAGCAACGTTGTAGAGGTAAATTCAAGCTATTTTAAGGCATGAAAAAAAATTTTTTTTCCACAGGAAAAAACGTTTAAATATGTAATTTTGGTGATCAAAGATTAAGTTTAAAGGGATAAAATTATTGACTACAGGGGGACTTTTTTTTTTTTTTTTTTTTCAGCTTTTATTTTAGCTGAGGCAACAGTTCTAAGTTCTATATTTAATTTAATGTCAACTTAATTTCATTAAATGAAAAGTAGTTTAGTTAACAATAACAATACTATTTCAAACAATTTAGTGTTGTTTATTGTCTCATATGTTATTGGGTAAATCTCAGTAATGTCCAGATCACATATCACCTCCGATTCAGAAGAAAAAAAAAATGGAATTATATTTTGCATAAAGGGAATGAAACGTAGCCTATTTGTAAGACAATTTTTTTTTTTTAGCTAATTTTGAAGGATGTTTTGCATGTTTTTCATGACAAATATTCCCTTATAAATTCTCATTAATGTAATGTGATGTGATTAATGAAAATCATCCTTATAAAATTATTATTTTTGTATTAAGCAGAATTGAGAAGCAAATACTTCTTAACAACTGTACATTATAAATGTACTTTACAGTTCAAACAATAATAATAATTTATTATTATTTAACTTTTCTCATTATAGTATGCTACTGAGTGTTCAATTTTCAGTGTCATGAAAATAAGGCATCATAATGGTCTTTAATGCATCTTTTAATCAAAAACTAATTTACTCTTTATTTTTTAATTTAGTGATGAAACATGCATCTCACAAACACTTTCTTCCAACTAAATAAATTATGTAATATTTGACCTTTCAGTGCCACAAAGTGCAGCATTGGCGTTATATAAAGGCCCAGTGTCAGACTTCCCTAAGGACGGCCCCCTCAGCCACGAACAGCCAATCGATGCCTTTGTTTATGGTGACTCTGCGCACATGCCCAGTGAGAACCTCACAGAGACACTCATACCCGGGAGAAAACCCTTCATGCTCACAGAAAGGTGATTAGCACATGCGATACAATGCGTTATTGTGGCATTTGTGTATATGTTTATCCATGTTTGTATGCTGCAGTTTTCAGACAGCAGGTGTTCGTGCCAGTCGGTGTGGTGTTACCGAATGGACAAGAGATCCGGGACTGTTTGTAACAAGGCCCCAGAGTCCCGGAAAACCCAATGACTGTGTTTGGTTTCAGTCCTGCCCACTTAACATCAGTAGGTCTTGATTTCATGTAGCAAAACAGAACCATATTTATTATAACTTTCTTTCTCTTCCATATCAAGTACAGATTTTTAGGACTCCCCATGATGCATATCAAAGAACTGGTTCATGTTTTTAAGTTCTGCCTTGTTGTTTCAGCCTCTTCTACGGCGGCAGGACGGAGCTATCCCGCGATTCATAGCGATATGGATTTCCTGCTTAATGAGATCAATACTGACTGTATAGGAGGAGCCGAGGACGAAGAGTTTATAGAGTTGTGGCATCCCTCTGGCTTCCGTATGTCCCTGGATTTCATCTGGCTGGTGATGATCAATGGACAGACTGGAGTGGTGTACTATGAGCTGGAGCTGAATGGATATTTCACAGATGATGACGGATACTTCCTGGTGAGCAGCTGCATACTTTGACACTTGCAAATGTGGAGCAATGAGTCATATGGTTGAATTCCATTTAGTAGTACGTGTCAGCTATAAAATAATAGGCATTTATGTACACTACCATTCAAAATTTAGGGTCTTAAAGGGTCCTTGATTATGATTTCATAAACAACATCTGCAAAGTTACGATGCTCAAAGTTCAATGCAAAGGGAGATATTTTCTTGTAAAGAATTCTCTGTTTAAGGACTACAACAAATGGCTGGTAGGGACTACAATGAGCTTCTTCCTGGGTTGGTGACATCACTAACCCTAAAATTTACATAAACCCCGCCCCCGAGAACACGCAACAAAAGAGGCCATGTTGAGCTGCTTTAGAGAAGAGGAAGAGTTGTTGTAGTAGAGTGTTGTTGTCATGCTGTCATTTTACACCGGACTGCTTCACAAACGAGGGTCAATTCAACGCTGGATTTGCACAAAGGATTAACATGACGGCACATGCTAGTCGATGAGTTGAATCAACTCCACAGAAACTACATAAATTTATCCACTAACCATTCAGAAACGTCCAGTTTCATTCTAAAAGTTCTTCCTGAGTCTCTCCATCAGTGTCGGTTTGAACAATGTAAGGCTGAACACCGTTACTGACAATCCTCATTTTGGCTGCGTGAGATTCTCCAGCTTTGTTGTTGTTGTTGTTGCAACCAAAGCACTAGCTGTTAAAGCTCCGCCCTCTTCTGGAAAGTGGGCCAGGAGCAGCAGCTCATTTGCATTTAAAGGGACACACACAAAAACGGTGTGTTTTTGCTTACACTCAAATAAGGGCAAATTTGACAAGCTATAATAAATGATCTGTGGGGTATTTTGAGCTGAAACTTCACAGACACATTCTGGGGACACCAGAGACTTGTATTACATCTTGTAAAAAAGGGCCCCTTTAAATTTTAGCTGGAATCAACAAACATAAAGTTACAGCTTTTAAAATCTTTCTGAATCTGTTCTCCCAGATTGGCAGTGCTAAGGTCAGCCCTGACATTAGAATCCCACCGAACACTATTCAGAATGGACCAGACGCCATAGTGTTATATCGCAGCAAGTCTCCGCCCTCTCGGGAGGGTCAGAATATTCCGAGAAGCGGTTTGCTGGATGCAGTAGTTTACCGCGCTCGTGGATCTGATAAAAAGGTTTCAGAGCTGACGGAAGCACTGACACCAAGACAGCTCCCTCTGCTGGAGGACATCAACGCGCTACCCGGCGATGAGACCCTCACTCGATGTGGAACCGAGAGACTCAACCTCAATGCTTTCAGGGTGAGATCTAGTGTTTCTCTACATGTAAGCTTCATGATGAGTTCTCATAGAAACTTACTTGATCTCATTTGAACCATTGTCTTGGTACTTCAGGCAGAATTTTAAATTCAAGCGCAAAGTGTTTAGTAGAATTCATTCCTCTGAGGTCTGTTGCATTTTTTTTTTTTTTTTATTTCATTGTATTATTTTTTTTTATTTCACTTTACTTTACTTTACTTTATTTTGTTTTACTTTACATTACTTTTATTTTATTTTTCATTTAATTTTCTTTACTTTTACTATATTTTATTTCACTTTACTGTACTTTGACTTTATTTCACATACATTATTGCCACAGTCAAAATGGATTTTATTTATTTTTATTGTATTAAAGAACAAAAAGCCAAAAATTACAGTTTAGTTTACAGAATGTTGTAGTAAAACAAAAAAAAAGGGGTACAGTAAAGAGCAAAACATTTGCCAGGAAAAGAGAGAATAATAATAATTTTTTCATTTTGAGTAAAAATTAAAAAAAAATTCTGGCAGTATAATTATATAATAAAATAATTTTAAATGTTTAAATTTTCAGGCGATAGAGGATGAGTGCATTGCAGTTTGTAAACTGCACATTTTGACAAATGTAGTTGTCATCTCTAGGCATTGAATAGATGCATAGCATTTACTTACTGTGCACACTATACATACTTCCAAATGTATGTAGTATGTCATTCCAAACAGGAAACTAAGAAGAGATGCCTAAGCAAGTAGCCTATCAGGATTTATTTGCGATAATGATCGGATGACACTGCTTTCACAGGATTTTATGTGGTGGACTCAAATGCATGGAATATTAACCTACCATGTGTCCACAGGTTGCTTCTCCCACACCAAGGAAGCAGAATAACTGTACCCTTAAACCCACTATACCTCCACCTCCTGAGGGTTTAGTCATCAATGAATTTAGCATAGTAAACAGCACAGGAGAGCGATCACTGGACTTTTTATTTGTGGAGCTGATTGGCCCACCGATGACTCCATTGAATGGACTTTTTTTGGTATTTTTTCGGGAAGACGGCAAGGAATTAAGTGTCCCGCTCACTGGTAGCACAAGAAGAGATGGGCTTTATCTCACCGGGAATGTCGCTAGTGCAGGTGGGTGTGTTTGATTTGGAAATGTCTTCTTTGTCAGGCACAGCTTTTGGTCAAAAACAAGTAGACTGATGTGTTCTAATATAAAGCCAAAGATCATTTCAGTGTATTTTTCCCATTCTTTTTCTCCATTGACATTTCTGAAAATTCTTCAGACTGAATAACAGCTCTTATAATAGGCAACCAGTGATTCTGATTAAACTGCAGATTAATTCTAAAAAGTAAAATTCGTTTGTTTGCTCATGGATCCTGTGTTTGTGCAGATCAGGGTTTGCCAGTGGTGGATCAATTGGGTGCAGTGCTGTTGTGTTTTGAGCCGTCAGGATCAGGTGTTTATGGGAACAACTCGCACTGTTTGGACTGGCTAGTTTTTTCTGATGACCCAAAGCTACAAAGAATTGTCCACCACAACACAACACACCTAATGCTACTCTGCGGGTTTGTTTGGGAGCTTTTTGTATTTGAATCCAGTGTATTATTGGAATCAGCAGGTTTTCTACGCTGTTTTCATGCTCAGTGTACCTGTGTTTTTGTGCGATTAGTTCTTTCTCCCGATGTGCATCAGACGGGCCCTATCTCTGGATCTCAACCATGCCGACACCAGGCCTCCAGAACCTCTGCCCAAGTCCCGCCTTCTCCAGCTCTGTGGATCTATGCCTGCAGAGAAAATCAGGAAGTACGTGTTTTTAAAGGGATAGTTCACGCAAAAATGAAAATTTGTTCATCTGCTTACCCCCAGGGCATCTAAGATGTAGGTGACTTTGTTTCTTCAGTAGAACACAAATGATGATTTTTAACTCCAACCGTTGCAGTCTGTCAGTCGTATAATGCATGTCAATGGTAACAAAATCTATGAGAGTAAAAAAATGCACAGACAAATCCAAATTAAACCCTGTGGCTCGTGACGACACATTGATGTCCTAAGACACGAAACGATTGTTTTTTTTTGCGAGAAACCAAACAGTATTTATATCATTTATTACCTCTAATACACCACTATGTCCAACTGCCTTGAGCGTGCGCACGGCATCCGGTGTGTGAGGTGTGTACGCGCTCTTTCAGGTTGTCAGTCATTTTTCACTGGGAATGAAGTTAAAGTGTTCCCACGGTCATCAAAAGACCTGGAAACATTTCAAATGTTGATTTCTATGCCTGTAAAACTCAAAGGTTTTGAGTTCATATTACAATGGACCTTTACATTTAAAAAAGGTCAAGAAACATTTGATCCCTCATGATATGAACTGTTTTAAGTTAAATATTCAGTTTCTAATTTCCTCTTCTTCATCTTTCTCTCTCAGATTGTGACCAGGAGGAATTTGCTGATTTGTTAGAGGATTTGTGTGACTGTGAGATCATTGAAAGCTTGCATGTTAAAGGTAAGACACCATAAAACACACATTCATGGTGTTAAAATGTACCTGAATTTACCTGTTATGTCCTGTCTTTACCCCATGCTAGCTGTCAATGTGTCCTGCAAGGAGGATAAATTGTATGCGCAGGGGTCTGTTCTTGCTGTGTCTGACCAGCAGAGGGCGCGAATCACTGAGACATTGAACAACAACAAGCTCTCATGTCCAGTTGCACCGGAGCGTCAGGTTCATGGAGGTACAGGACACACACACACACACAGATGTTAATACCAGATAACTGCTAGATTTTGCTGTTATGGGAGTCCAGTGTTTATACTGGCCTAAAGAAGTAACCGTCCATTTGTATGTCCAGCGGGGTCGTCAGTCGCACTGCAGGTCGGGCTTGTGCTCACAGCACTTCTGCTGTTCGCACTGGGTGCTGCACTGTTTGTCTACTTGTACAAAAAAAGGTGAGGACAGATCAGTTTGTGTGTGTTTATGTATAAATATATAAATATATATATATGTGTGTGTGTGTGTGTGTGTGTGTGTGTGTGTTTTGCATGAAGGTCTCTGTGGTGATCGTTATAAGGGCTGTCAATGGATTAATTTATTAAAAAATAAAATAAAATAAAGCTATTAAAAAAATAGGCCAATTAATATGTATTATAAATGTTATGAAAATGATTTGCCAATTCAAATAATGTTAATATAAAGTAGTTTAATACTAAATATTTTTTATTTGTGCCAAATAAAATAAAATATTGAATTAATGTCAATTTACTGTTTAAATCTTTTAAAAACATATTTTGATGTTAATTCAGTTTGTTAATTGGTAAAAATAGTGGTAAAAAGTATTTAATATTTAGAAAAAAAAATTAAAAGTAGTTCAACTTTTCATATATAATGTATATAATATAATATTATATAATTTTATATATAATATAATCATATATAATGATTCAAATTTAGCATTATAGGCCAATTAATATATATTATAAATATTATTAAAATTATATGCCAATTTAAATTATATCAAAATAAAGCTTAAAAGTAGTTCAACTTTTAATTTAAGTATTCATTCATTTTTATTTATGGCAATTAATAAATGTAATTAGTATCAATATGCTGTTTAAAACGTTTTAATTTATTAATTGTTATAAATAAAAAGTATTTAATATTTTTTAAATAAAATAAAAATTGAACAACTTTTAAATTAAAAGTAGTTAAACTTTTTTTTTTATTTAGATATACAATAATATAATCATATATATTTTATTTTATTATTAATTAATTTTTATTCATAGCAATTAATTTCATTAATATCAAATTACAGTTTAAAAGCAGTTTATCTTTTTCTATTTTATTTTTAAATATTAAATAATTTTATGCAAATTAATACATTTAATTAATATCAGTATACAGTTTAAAAGTAGTATGACTTTCATTTTTAAATATTAAATATATTTTATTTATGCTGATTGATGCATTGAATTAATGTGTTTTAATTCAATTTTAATTAAATTACTTGACCATGACTCACTTAACACAAAAAAAAATATACATATACTTTGTAAAATTCCACATTTAAGAACATTTTACACTTATAGCATGGTATATAGCCATAGATATTTAGACGATTAACACAGTAAAGCCACAACATTCTTTTAAGTACCTTGGAGTACCATGATAAATATGGTACCCTAAATATGATAATCTAAATACCAAAAAAAAGTACCAATTCATATGGTAGGATACTGCCCTCTTTTGTAAGGATAAATTAATTTACAGTTTTTGTTGTGTGATTGTCCCATTTGTAGGATGAATGTGCCCTTGCTCACCTTCAGCATTTGAAAAAGAAAAAATGATATGATGTTAAAACATGTTTCAACTCATTATGTGTGCTTGTTTTTGTGTGGTGATGTTTTCACAGGCGTCCTGCTGACTACCTCTCCATGCAGATGAGCGAACAGGCCGAGGCGCCACTCGAACTTTAGTGTGTTTGCGTGAGTGTGCATGTGAGTGTGGATGAAGTTTTGTTTGCTTGTTGTAGTTTTTTTTATGAAGATGAATGTGTTTTTACTATAGATGAATGCAGGCTCACAGTTTTATCAAAATCTCACAGGCTTTGATTCTGCAATGTTGATATTCTCAAGATTTTATTAAAGTGTTCAGGATGTTTAATTTCTTTCGTTTGTTTTTTGAAATGTTTGATAAAAAATTCTTTTATTGAATTCAGGTGTATTTTTGATTGTGTATTTTTAATTTCGCATTGTGACTTTGAAGTACATACTCATTGGTTGGTAGAAAAGACGGTACCAAACAAAAATAGTTGTTGCAAACATGACATAAATTAGCGTGATATAAAAATGTCATGCATCATTGTGTCACTCAAGGTACAAAATCCTATTAACTTATTAATCCTGAGTTTACAAAACCCTGCAAAGTCATATTTTTTTAAATTAAAACAAGTTTATTCCACCATAAAGATCATGGCTGAATCTGAAATTACATAATTCCCTTCTATATAGTAGCCGAAAAACAGTATGTGACAAAAGAAGTATGTTTGAATTCACAGTACTCATAAAAGAGTAGGCAAAAAGAACCCGGATGACCTACTACTTCCGGCGAGATTCTGAAGTGTGCGTACAATGGACACTTTACTATCCCATGAGGCCATGGGAGAGGATTTATGAATGGTAGTGATGTGACGCAACTGACACCTGTAGGTCACATGATAATAACAACATATTACACACATTCATACTATATAGAATGTATATTCTTTTAGCGAAGTACATACAGAGTGTGATTTCAGATGCAGCCCATGTTTGCATTTGGATTTAAAATCTTAGTATCAGTGTTGTTTGGCAGCATTTATGGAGGCTTGTTTCCACCACTGAATAAAAAATAAAAAAAAGTCAGAATTGCAAGGTAAAAAGTCAGAATTGTGAGATATAAATTCGCAATTGCGGAAAAAGTCAGAATTGCGGGGGGAAAAAAAGTCAGAATTGTGAGGAAATAACATCAGAATTGTGAGATATAAACTCGCAATTGCAAAAGAAGTCAGAATTTCGAGGGAAAAAAAGTCAGAATTGCGAGGAAATGACGTCAGAATTGTGAGATATAAACTTTCAATTGCAAAAAAAGTCAGAACTGCAAATTTATATCTCGCAATTCTGCAATTCTGAGAAAAGACGTCAGAATTGCGAGATACAAACTCGCAATTGTAAAGAAAGTCATTTGTGAGGGGAAAAGAATTGTGAGGACGAATGTCAGAATTGCTAGATATAAACGAACAATTGCGGGGAAAAAAAAGTAAGAATTGCAAGATATACAATCGCAATTGCGAAAGAAGTGAGAATTGCGAGGGAAAAGTCAGAATTTGCGAGGAAAAAAGTCTGAATTGCAAGATATAAATTTGCGATTGTGGAATAAGTCAGAATTGTGAGGGGGAAAAAAGTCAGAATTGCGAGGGAAAAAATGTCAGAATTGTGAGATATAAACTCGCAATTGTGGAAAAAGTTAGAATTGTGAGGGGAAAAAAGAGAATTGCAAGGTATAAACTCAGAATTGCGAAAAGATTTGCAAGTTTATATCTCGCAATTCTGACTTTATAACTCGCAATTGCGACTTTATATCATGCAATTCTGAGGGAAAAAAGTCAGAATTGTGAGTTAAAGTCGCAATTATCTTTTTCCTTTTTTTTTTTTTTTTTTATTTTGTGGCGGAAACAAGCTTCCATAAGCATTTGACATTGTGCCACTGCTAAAATCTGGCCGTTTGTGACTGCAGGTTTCTGTACATGCCTAAAGGATTTTTCCTTCTTCATGAGTCGTTCTCCAAATGTTGTGTCTGTTTCATGTATTTACATCTTTTCTTTTATGCATCTGCAAAGCGTTATCAGTTGTTCTCAGGGTCATCAGATCAGTGTTTGTGCACATTTGACCACAGAAGCATTTCAATGTGTCAAAGTGTGTTGTTACGGTTAACAGCTAAGACTGTCCAGCTTGTTGCTTACAGTACACACTGTTCCCTCAGTTCATTTTCAGTCTCAGTAGTTATATTGCCTGCTAATTAGATATCAGACTGTTCTGTCACTTAAATCTCATTCTAGGACTGGCAGTGCTCATGACACTAAATTTTAAGGACCTTTTTGAGGCTTAAACAGAGCAGAAAATACCCATGCAGGAAATAAAGGGTCAAAATGATGAAGTATTGATATTGATTACTAGTGCAGAATTGCAGTGTGTTCTGTTATGTTGGTCTTTTTTTGCATTTTGCAGTTTCTTCTCAAAACTAAAATACAATTTGCCAATTTTACATTCTCACTGGTTCCTTGTTGGGCTTTTTTTTTTTTTTGTAATTGATTATTGATTTAGTCTTTCATCATTGATTTTTGATGATCAGTCTTGTGTACATTTGTCAGAGGAAATTTTTGTCAGAGGAAACAATCACAATAAATGTTTTGTTAATATTGGCTGTGGATGAAGTCATTGTCTCTTCTATATAACACTGTACACTACTGTAAGATTTGTATTTTATTTTATTATTATTTTTTTTTTATTCTGCTCACTAATGAGGCTATGTTTATTTGATTAAAAATACAGTAATATTGTGAAATATTATTACAATTTAAAATAACTGTTTTCTATTGGAATATATTTTAAAATGTAATTTATTTCTGTGATGCAAAGCTGAATTTTCAGCATCATTACTCCAGTCTTGAGTATCACATGATCTAAATAAAACCGTGTCAAGTTTGAATTATTGTCTCGCTCATCTCTGTCTGTCTGTCTTTTCTCTTCCTGTTCTTTAAACGACACTTCCTGTCCTGTCTGTATCAGATGCATCTTCTTAAGACACAATCCCCAATATACTTGCCTACATTGACTTTGTATAGTTTTTTTTCCTGTTTTGCATAAGATTTTTTTTCTTTGACCTTAGTGTGTCTGTTATTAACTTCACACAGCTGTACTCATGTGTGAATGTGTGTTTTTGTTTCTGACATTTGCACAGTCCAGTGCTTTATGTAGAGCAAGCGTGTGGAAGCGTGTGTGTATGCGGTTTTGTGCACACAATGACAGCATGTCAGACGATGCTACACGTCAAAAGTGCATCTGTGGCCTGCTGCACAGGAAGAGAAGGAGGTGCGACAGGAAGGATAGAAAGAGAGGGAAAGCAAAAGACAGACAGTGCGTGACAGAGACACTCAAACAGAGAAAAGTGTCGAATGGAGGATGAAGGTGAGGTCTGTGAGAAGTAGGGTAGAGAGGAGCGGAGGTTAGCAGACGGCAGTGAAACTTGCTGTACTCAGAAACACTCCTGCTGCTGCTGTTGTGTGTTTGGAGCTACCAGATCTGAAGAACAACAAGACTGGACTGAATCAACAGTGAGTGTTCAGTTTCCTCAGTGTAGCTGACTGAATGTCAAAATGATAACAGCATCTTGTATCTGTCTTTCTGTTTATCTATCTATCTATTTGTCTATCTATTCTGTTTACCCATATGTCTCTCTCTATCTATCTGTCTGATTTTATATATATATATATATAAAAGCTTAAATCTTATAAATATATATCAGTATTCTATATTACAGTTTTTCTTTTTTCAAAATATGTTCAGATCTCTGAGCAATTAGTTTCTTGTTTACATCAGATTTGAATTTTTTATTGATTTAAGCAAATTGCATGTGTTTTGGCACATGCGTGCAAAAGAATAAGTACAATTGTCTACAATTTGCACTTACTCTTTTGCACACATGTGCCAAAACACATGCAATTTGCTTAAATCAATAAAAAAAAAAATCAAATTCTGAGAATCAACTATTCAGTTTTGACCAACAAGCCATGTGCATTTATTTATTGAACTAAATGCACAGGGCTTGTTGGTCAAAACGGATAGTTGATTCAGACATGCATATACTGTATATTACATAAATATCTGACATGTAATGTTTGTAATATCTGCTGGCAAATGGCCTGCCATTGTAATGAAACAGGAATAACAAATTTACCAATCAATCAATCAATCAAGTTTGGAGGCATGTATTGTATATGGAGTTTGCTGACAGCACAGACACTAGCATTTTTAAATATGGAGTAACGTCAAAACCCTAAACAGCAGTTACTACAGCAGTACTATATTAATACATTTGTGTTATTCAGTACATTTATTTTTGTAGAAATGTGTTACACACAAACTAAAAATACACTGTTGCTTTTTGTGGAAGAGATATGTCTAATAAATAGTGGTGTGGTGTTAGAGGAACACATGAGTGTGTAAAAATGATATAGGCCTACATATAAGTACATTAATTTTCTTTTTGTGTACTACAGTATTGATTTTTCCTAGTAAATTTTTCCTGTTGAAGTCTATCTAAAAAGCTCAGTGTGATACACAAGCGCATTCAGCGAGACAAAACTGACATTCTTGTATATAGAAAGCAGTCCGTGTCAACAAAACAGTTGAACAAACATGAAATTTGTATATAGCCTAACAAACATTTCCAGGGTGAAAAAACATCTAAAATTTTTGACCAGTGTGGCTCACATGATGACAAACACACTTTTTATTTTGGTGGAGTTGGCCAATTTACTGACACAAAGCATGAATTAAAGTCCCCCTGTAGTCAACAATTTTTTCCCTTAAAACTCATCTTTGATCACCAAAATGACAAAGTTTTTTCCTGTGAAAAAAAATCTTCATGCCTTAAAATAGCTTGAATGTAACTCTACACCCTTGCTTCATTTATTATGCGCGGATCTATGAATATGCTAATTAGCACCGCTAATTGCTAATTTGTCTTAAAGCATATTAAAAACTCCACATAGACATTTAAACAACATTAAAAACCTGATTTTCGCCACAGGGGGATTTTAAATGTAGTTACTACATTTTGCGGACATGCAATAGAGTTCTGATGAACTCTTTTGAGAACACAATCTTACAAAAAGTTAACATGGTAACCACAGTTACATCAATTAATATTACTACTGTAAAATTTCTTTTGTGCATTTTAAAGAAAAATGCTATTGTTTTAGGTACTGTCTGTGCACAACTACACCATGATTGTTATAGGATGTTCTGTGTGGTTGCTAGGCTATTTAGACGGTTGCTAGGGTATTCTGGGTCTCTAGATTTAAAAGTAACTGATATTTTACACTGAGGAATCTTGGTGAATATTTGTAAGGGCCTGATGTATGATCACTTACCTGATATGTTATATGATTGGTGGATGCCATCATACCATCTGATTTCCTTGTTGGTTATTTGCAAGTTTGAATTTTGCCCTTTGTTTGCATTTAAATGAGTCTGTGCACCTGTAATCTTTTAGCCTTGATGAAGGCCTGGGGCCCGTTTCTGAAAGGAGGTTAAGTGAGAACTCTGAGTATGTTAACATTGAAACTAGAGAAACTTTTCCGTTTCAGAATGGGAGGTATGTCAAACCCGAGAAAGCAGGGTAAGTCAAGCCAGTTTCTGAAAGAGAGGTAACTTATACTCAGAGTCAGTTACCATAGTAACTTACTTTCGTGAACCTAACTTGGTCAGAAGCAGGTTTTCTTTGGTAAACCCAGAGTTTCTTTCGGTCTCCTCCCCCTTTTTAAAGCGTAAGCGATGTTTAAATACTTAATTCATTCATTCACGCTGCAAAAATGCTTTTCTTACTGAGTATTTTTTGTCCTATTTTCAGTACAAATATCTAAAAATTCTTAAATCAAGATGGATTTTCTATATAAGAAAATTATATAAGATATTTAGTCGTGTTTTCTGGGGGGATCTAAATTAAGTGCATTTTACTTAAGTAAAATGATCAATATCTGCCAGTGTGGTAATAAAAATAATCTTAATGCAAACGGAAAACTAATTACTAAGTGAAAATTTACAGTAGCCCCGCCCACCAATGTCACACAAGCTTAAAAACACCATGATTAATGGCTTCAGTGGTGTAACCAGTAGCGTGTTGGGCGTGGGGGAATTACCTTGTCAAGTGATTGAATGGGTTCGAATGGCCGAGCTCGCTCTTTTCCCATCACATCAGAAAGGCATTTATTTTTTAATAAAAATGAAGAAAATGGTCTAAAAGTCGAAGTAAATTGTCTAACGGGTGTTTAACAATGATAAAATAATTTACACTCTGTTATTAGTGCATGCTGTTAATTTACAATAGGCCTACTGAGGTGCAATTAGTATGTATCTGCCAGTATAAAATATGAATAGCATCTAATTACTATTTACACTTATTGCAAAGAACTGCTACTTTTAGCCTACATGGTAAATAGAACATAATTTGCAAAATAAAAAAAAATCTTCCTTTTTTGCATGTGGGATACCATGAAAATGAATATTAGTTCAATAACTGCCAATTTTCACCTTTGATATTATAACAGTGATAAGAATTAAACTTGCATTGACTGATGAAGTATGCGGACGTCATTTTGTCACGTGCTGTTGCCATGGTGAATCGTAATATATCGGAGCTCCATTGATGATGGCTTTTCGTAGTCGTGGTGCACGCGCTTAACTCCGAGTCAACCTACTCAGAGTCGATTGAACTAACTCGATTAAGCTGTTCTGAAACAGAAAACGAGTTTCCCATTTCAGCGTAACTCAGAGTTCATGTTTTAAATCAGAGTTGGTTGAACCTCCTTATTGAAACAGGCCCCTGTGTGCCGAAACGCATTAGAAATATAAACAGGAATGTTTTTGCTGATTTGCTGGTATTTATTGTTCAAAAAATACTTTTGCGTTTTCCTTCCACGCTCTTTGTTGATTTTGTGAAGTTGCACCAGAACAACTCTACAACAGAATATTTGAAAGGGTTCAGCTACTACTAAAAACCCAACAGTGGGAAAAATAATTCTTGCTATATTTTATTATTGAAATGTCACAAAGGAAGTTACATACTGATGTGAGAAGTTTAGACCAGTTTACACTGAAAGTGTTACACGGACACAAACACTGCTCTTCTGTTACTAACTCACATTTCATACATCTTAATGAATTGATTAAGACATTTATAATGTTACAACCAATTTCTATTTCGAATAAATGACATTCTTTTGAACTTTCTATTCAGCAAAGAGTCCTGAAAAATGTATCACAGTTTCCACAAAAATATAAAGCAGCTCAACTTTTTTCAACATTGATAATAATCATAAATGTTTCTTGAGCAGCAAATCATCATATTAGAATGATTTCTGAAGGATCATGTGACACTGAAGACTGGAGTAATGATGCTGAAAATTCAGCTTTGATCACAGGAATAAATTACATTTTAAAAGATATTCAAATATAAAATAGTTATTATAAATTGAAACAATATTTCACAATATTACTGTTTTTACTGTATGTTTTGACTTGTTTATCAAATAAATGCAGTCTTGAGCATAAGCGACTTTTTACAAAAACATATATATGTATATATTCTCCTTTAACTGGACTTAACTTCAAGGTCTGTTTAACTTTAATGCGAAGCCACATTATTGATAGCTATGACTGATATACTTGATCATCACTTGCTTCTACAAACTTGCTGCAAACTCTTCTAAATCTATAGGCTACTTTGGCTCAATCGTGAGGTTTTCAGTTTGTTCTTCAGGGGTTTCTGCATGAACCTCAGCAGCTGCTGCAGAACATCTAAAGCAAACATTCTGCTGACTTCCCCGTTTCTTTCTGCTGCTGTATGTCTGTCGTAGAAGGTCATGGTTGCAGTTTCAACCTCACCTGAACTCCTGTTTGTATATTTTTTTTTTTCTTATTTTGAGTGCACATGCTATGCAGATTGTTTTGTTAATAGAAACATCTTATTGTGGCATAAAATTTTCAGTTTTCTTAACTTTACGGGCTTCAAACCTGCGCCTCACAGCTGTCTCTGACAGATGTCGTGCTGTAGCCATAGTAACACAGTGTTTTGTTGATGCATGTGGGTAATGAGGTTCAGACTTGGTTTCCACTGAACTGATATTTGCTGGAAATGAACACCCCTGTTACTTTATTAATACTATAACATCACTGTAGTGTCTTGCATCCACAATGTTACACTGCTGACCGTATCCATCCGATTGTTGTGTGTTGTGTGTTGTGTTTGTGTGCTGCTGATTTTTGAATTGTCTGTCTGTTACAGGGGAATGGATCCTACTGAATCACACTGAGGGTCTGATTCCCACAAACATCTGGACACGCGTTCCTTTTAGCGCTCTGCTGGGATGGCTAGACATGACCATATCCCATGGCAGGAGTACTGCTACCTGGATCTGAAGTCCAATGCTCAAAAACAAGAGACTAGCAAAAGGATGGAAGGTAAAGATAGAGAGCCCACAATCATATCATATTTCATTTATATTCAACATTTTATATATAAATAGGTTTAAATATTAGCATAAATGTTTTTTTATTACATTTTTTGTTACATTTTTACAATCAGTATTGGATATTTATCACCAAATACTGTGTTTTTAATGGTTTCTGTCTATTTTACCATTTAGATCATTTTTGCCATCATTTAGCACTAACTTAAAAGGAATAGATTATGGCAAAGACTCTTTTAAGAGTTAATTAGTTGCATTTTCTGCTTGTACACAAGCAACTTTAGCAGATCTGTGAGTGTCAAAAAAATAAATGTATTTTATTTTTTATGTAATATTTTTATATTTATCGTATATTTGTATCTATAAATATATTTGTATTTAATTTTTTTTATATATAATGTAGTAGCATAAATTTATAATACTGACAATGCCTCAGTTATCAGCCATTAATATTAAATATTAAAATATACATGCAACCTTAGCATGTATATGCATGCCTGTCCATAAAAAAAAAATGTATTTTTGTTTTTAATGTTGTAATATTTTTATATATTTGTATTTGTAAATATGTTTGTATTTAATATTTTTGATTAAAAAAGTAGTATAGATTTTTAATACTGACAATTTTTTTGTTTATAATAAGCCATATCAGCTATTAATATTAAATATTAAAATGTATGCATTTAAAAAAAAAAAATATATATATATATATATATATATATAATATTAACAATAAGGTTCCATTTATTACTTAACATAAACTAACACTGAAAAATACTTCTAAAACATTTAATAATCTTAGTTATTGTCAAATTTCTAATTTACTAATGCACTATTAAAATCAAAAGTTGTGTTTATTAATATTATTTAATTAAATAACAGTTGTATTTTTATTAACTAATGTTAAGATTAATAAATACTGTAACAAATGTATTGCTCTAATGCATTAACTAATGAGACCTTATTGTAAAGTGTTACTAAATGAATAATCAGTACTGGACAAAAATTCAAAATTCAAAAATTCAGTGTCTGTGCATCCCTATTTCTAAAAACTTATGCTACATGTTCTTTGTGTATGAATGTTTGTGTGTGTATGTATGTGTTTGTTCCTCAGATTCTGGGTGGTTACGCAGACATCAGGTGTTGTTGCAAAGGTTCTTATCCTCCTCCATCTTGGTAAATGTAGTCCATCACATGAGAAAATCAGACCTGCTCAGTGCACAGGAGGTGGGGCACATCCAGGAAATGGGGTCTTTGAAGGATAAAGTGCATTTGTTGGTTGAGTTTCTGTCTGTCACTGATCCACATGGTGCCACCCTTCAGGCTTATCTTCAAAGTTCACACTTGACTGAGTACAACCTTATAACTGTACATGGTATGCGTGATTTTATTTGTTATTTTCCAATACTTTTTCTATCCCTGAGATTCTTACTTCTCCCTCTTTCTCTCCACAGACTCTGTCGTTCGACCACATAAAGACGCTCTCCTTCAGCGACTCAAAGATGATGACAATTCGTTTGCGCAAGCCGGCGGTAACTCGCACGGTTCCGCTTTCCTCCTTATAGAGAGCGTATCTGACCTACAGCAGCGAGAACACGACCTCATACAGGTGTCAGTCAACAGAGGGGCGGGGCCTCTTCATGGTCGAGCACTGGGATTGGACAAGCTTATTGCGCCGTTGACGAGGGTTAGCACCGCCCCACGTGTGACACTGACAGTGGGCGTGGCTGGCAGCGGGAAGAGCCGAATGGTCCACCGTTTCATCCGACTTTGGTGCAGCGGACAGATCTATCCAGAGCTGAGTCTTGCAATTCCCATTGCATGCTGGGAATTGAGCAGTTTCGATCGGTTATCGGTCGAGCGCTTGCTGCGGTTTTTCGTTCCGTATGATAACGTGGACGTAATTATCTTTAACGAGTCCTGCAAAGTATTGCTCATTTTGGATGGATTGGAAGAATTTCGGCAATCACTGGATTTCTCTGATGCCCCGCCCACTAGCGACCCTCGTCGTGAAATTCCAGTGTCGGACCTCATTACGAATATTGTACGAGGTAACCTTTTGCCAGGGGCAATGCTCTGGCTTTTGTCAAGGCCTGGCATTGGGGCGAAAGTTCCGGCAGGATTGGTCGATCGTGTGACCGAAGCCCCGCCTTTTTCACGAACGCAAATAAAGGATTATATTAATCATTGTATTACGAACACGTTAGATGAGTACTCGTTATCGCAAGAGAGCTCATCGTCTCAAACGTACATACCTGAGGATGTCTCCTCCCAAGTGTGGACTTACCTGAATTCTCAGAAACCATTGCTTATTTTGTCTTCCATCCCCGCGGTCTGCCACATTATCATAACTACGATATCGCGCCTTTTAAAGCTGGAGTCAGATTCCACGCCCCTCCCCCGGACTCTAACAGAAGTGTACGCCCACTACTGTTGGCCACAACTCTCTGGATCAGACCCGGCCAGTGGCGGCATTAGGAAGCCGCTGAGCACTCTGGGTCGTCTTGCATTTTATAGCCTCTTACGGCGACGGCATACATTCAGCGAAACCGAATTGCGAACTTACGGTGTTGATGTACCACCTCAGGTCGGGACTCTCGGACACCGCATCCTCCAGCGCAAGCAAAGCTGGTCATCCGATAGCGTTGTGTGGCAGTTCACGCACACGTCTGTGCAGGAATTCCTGGGAGCTCTTTTTTACTACGTTTCGTCGAGGCGTGGGATGTTCGATCTGTTCTCCGAAAGTAGTGTTTCGTGGCCCCGCATCGGCTTCCACAGCCACTACCGCGCTGCGCTGCAGAAAACCAACCAATCGGACGCCGCCGCGCAAGGCAACCTCGACCTCTTCATGCGCTTCCTGTCAGGGCTGCTGTCTCCGGCGGTCACCGCTTTGCTAGGTGGTCCTCTGGGCGTTTCCCGCGAGGAGC
Organism: Hypophthalmichthys nobilis; assembly: GCA_037950665.1. Classification (NCBI taxonomy): domain Eukaryota; kingdom Metazoa; phylum Chordata; class Actinopteri; order Cypriniformes; family Xenocyprididae; genus Hypophthalmichthys; species Hypophthalmichthys nobilis. Next base: position 23,420,107 of record CM075482.1, read on the forward strand.
AGGTGAACCAGCGCACCGCGGCGACGACTTTGCTTCAGAATACGGTGACGGGGACAGGAGGCGACGCCGTAAGCATGCGCAGCGTCACAATGGTGACGTGTTTGGCGGAGCTGCAACAAGGGGAGTGGCTACGCTCAGTAGAGGAGGATCTCATGAACTGCGGCCTGCGAGGAAAGCTGAAGGGTGGAGTTTGTTCTGTGCTAGCTTACTTGTTGCAAGTATCAGATGCATGTACAGAAGAAACGCAACTGTCTAATTGCCTAGACTCCTCCTCCCTGAAGAGGCTCCTCCCACAGCTGCTGTACTGCAGTAATCTGAGGTAAAACATGCATGTTTAAACATATATTCTTAGATGTTTATAAAGAAAAGCCCCTTAACACTATTTGAGTGCTATATTTCAATACTACTTTAGATTAGTGTGAGGAATAAACTAATTTTTTTTCACTTAAAATATGTTGTGTGTACTTTTAACTATGTATTGCAGAATGGAAAACAATGAATTTAAGGAAGGCGCAATGGAGCTGTTGGGAAGTCTGTTGAGTGCCAAAGAGTGCCATATTCAGATTCTCAGGTACCAGTGCTATTTTTTTTTAGTATCATTGTTTTTTTTTTTTTTTTGGTCGTTTATATTATTTTTTTTTTAAATATTCAGTTGTTTTTATTTTATTTTAAGTAACAAAAAGGTTTTTTTATGGTTTTAAATTTAGTTTTAGTTACTGATAATAACCCTGTGAGGTACACACACACATAAATCTTTAACTTGTTTAACTCTCTTTCTCTCTCTTCTAGTCTGGCTGACAACTTAATCAGCAGTAAAGGAGTTAAACCACTCAGTCGGGCTCTGCTTGTCAACCGAACCCTCACAGCCCTGGAGTCAGTAACTTTATTATCAAAAATTACCTTTTTTTGTATTTGTATATTGTGTTTTTATACATTGTATTGTGTTTTTGATAATGTATTTTGAGCTGGTCATTGAATATTATAGTGCAAACTAATGTGATATGCCCTTTCCTGTGCCCTTGATCCTTATAAGCTGAATCAACTGGGGAAGTTAAGGATGTTAAATAAAACAGATCTTGTTTCTCTTAGCCTCCGTGGCAACAACATTGGTGCCAAGGGAGCAAAGACGTTGTGCGAGGCACTAAAAATGAACCAGGTCCTCGTGTCAGTCAAGTGAGTTCTAATAAATCCTTATAGAATTATGACAGCTGTAATTTATAATATAATATAATATAATTAGTGCTATCAAATCGATTAATCGCGATTAATCGCATCTAACATAAAAGTTTGTGTGTGTGTGTGTGTGTATATATGTGTGTGTGTGTGTGTGTGTGTGTGTGTGTGTATATATATACTCACACACATATATTTACATACTTTTAAGTTAAATGCGATTAATCACGATTAATCGATTTGACAGCACTAAATATAATATAATTAGTGCTGTCAAATCGATTAATCGTGATTAATTGCATCTAACATAAAGGTTTGTGTGTGTGTGTGTGTGTGTATATGTATATATATGTGTGTGTGTGTGTGTGTGTGTGTGTGTGTGTGTGTGTGTGTGTGTGTGTGTGTGTTTATACTCACACATTATGTTTACATACTTTTAAGTTAAATGTGATTAATCACGATTAATCGATTTGACAGCACTAAATATAATAATATAATTAGTGCTGCCAAATCGATTAATCGCGATTAATCGCATCTAACATAAAAGTTTATATATGTGTGTGTGTGTGTGTGTGTGTGTGTATATATACTATATGTATATATATATATTTGTGTGTATATATACTCACACACATATATATTTACATACTTTTAAGTTAAATGCGATTAATCACGATTAATCGATTTGACAGCACTAAATATAATTAGTGCTGTCAAATCGATTAATCGTGATTAATTGCATCTAACTTAAAGGTTTGTATATGTGTGTGTGTGTGTGTGTGTATATATACTCACACATTGTTTACATACTTTTAAGTTAAATGCGATTAATTATGATTGATCGATTTGACAGCACTAAATATAATATAATTAGTGCTGTCAAAACGATTAATCGCAATTAATCGCATCTAGCATAAAAGTTTGTGTGTGTGTGTATATATATATATATACTCACATATAAGTTTACATACTTTTAAGTTAAATGCGATTAATTACAATTAATCACAATTTTAATTTTAACTTTTAATCTTTAACTTTAAGTCCTACAGTATTTAATTTGTATATGCTTGTGTGCACATATGTGGGCATGTGTGTGTTTGTGACTGGATGTGTGTGCATGTGTGTTGATTCATGTAGTTTGCAGAGTAACCACATAGAGGATGAAGGTGCTCGTGCGCTGGCGGAGGTTCTTCACTCAAACCGAAAGCTCACCACATTGAAGTGAGTCTGTGTTTCAGGATGTGCTTGTGTGCTTTAACAGAGTGTCATAAACACAAATCTTCATGCATTGCAGTCTTCAGAAGAACGGCATTGGACCAGAAGGAGTGAAAAAAATCGCAGACGCCCTCACAAAGAATCAAACTCTTCAGGATCTCAAGTAAGATTCTTCTCAAAGTCTGATTGAGCGATTAACGGATAGACGAAACCCTCTATTGTGAATAATTCTGTCTGTGTGAATGTTTCTACAGTGTATCCAGCAATCATCTGGGTGATTTGGGAACCGTGGCTCTGGCTCAGGCGCTTATGGTCAACCATGTTCTCCACACGCTCAGGTAAAACACAATCAATTAGCAAGTTCTTTACAGTCCGCTGCAGACACACCTTGCTGAATGAATGTGTCTCTCTTCCTGGTTTAGTCTTCAGAGTAACTCTGTGAGTGATAGAGGCATTAAAGCTCTCTCTCACGCTCTTCAGTCAAACCGAGGACTCAGCTGTCTGAAGTATGTTAATACATGCCAATTTCAAACACCACAGTATTAAACTATTTAAACATTTATGTTCTGGCTAAGATTTAATGCTGTTTTTGTGTATATATTTGGTGGCAGTCTAAGGGAGAATTCAATAGGAGTTTCTGGTGCCAAAGACATCGCCAAAGCCTTAAAAGTCAACACTTGTCTTAAAGAGCTTGAGTAAGTACACACAAAATACATGTTTAATTATATATATATATAATTGTGTATGTGTACGTTAGCTCACTTCTTCATGACGCCACAATTTTCATGGAACTGAACGTATTACAAATCATTTATCTGTGTTTGTGTTTAAGTCTGACCGCTAATCTTCTTCATGATGAGGGGGTGACGGCCATCGCTGAAGCCATGAGGGTCAATAGAGCGATCACATCCTTACAGTGAGTTAAAGAAACTGAATTTAAGACAACAGAGACAAACTAATGAGATGCTAAAAGATAAACTTTGTGATTTGCAGTCAGGAAATGATATAATCTAGATCAGGATGTGATGTCATCTGTGTTAGGATGTGAGGTCATGCTGTATGTGTGTGTGTGTGTGTTTCAGTCTTCAGTGGAACTTCATGAAGGCTGGAGCAGCTAAAGCTTTAGCACAGTCTCTCATGAGCAACACCTGCATCCAGCTGCTGGAGTAAGACTATCTATTCTACATCCTCATGCATGTCTCAACTTCATTGTCATACAGAGATGAGTGTATGATGAATGTTTTCCTCTCAGTCTGCAGGAGAACGCTCTCGGTGATAATGGAGTCATTGCTCTGGCCTGTGCTCTGAGGTCAAACTCTTCTCTCAGTGTGCTCTAGTGAGTCTCACTTCAGCTCTCTTCATATTTCATGGCTATTTGGTAAAGCTGGTTGTGTCTGACCTTGTGTGTGTGTGTGTGTGTGTTTTGTAGTCTTCAGGGTGTATCAGCAGGTAAATCAGGGGCCGTTGCACTAGCCAATGCTCTGGTGGTCAATGAAACCCTTCATACACTAGAGTAAGTCTTCATTTTTAGGTTAAAAATCCATCTGTCCGTCCGTCCGTCTATCTGTCTGTCTGTCCATCTATTTATCCATCTATCCAACTGTTGGTCCTTCCATCCATCCATCTGTACGTCCATCCATCCATCCATCCATCTATCCTTCCATTCATCCATGCATCCATCCATCCATTGGTCCTTCCATCCATCCATCCATCAGTCCATCCATTCATCTGTCGGTCCTTCCATCCATCCATCCAATCATCCGTCCGTCTGTCCACTTGTCTATCTGTCGGTCCTTCCATCCATCCATCGATCCATTCATCTGTTGGTCCTTCCATCGATCCATCCATCCATCAGTCCATCTATTCATCTGTCGGTCCTTCCATCCATCCACCCATCCATCGGTCCTTCCATCCATCCATTTGTTGGTCCATCCATCGGTCGGTCCTTCCATCCATCCATTCATCCATCAGTCTTTCCATCCATCTATCTATCTATCTATCCATTCGTTGGTCCATCCATCTGTCCATTTGTCCATCCGTTGGTCCATCCATCCATCCATCTATCCGTCCATCTGTCTATCCTTCCATTGATCTATCTATCTATCTATCTATCTATTCATCCAGTATTTTTGTTGTTGTTTTAGTCTGCGTGGCAACTCCATTGGGATGGAAGGAGCGAAGGCGTTTTCGAGCGCTCTGAAGAACAACAGGAGTTTGAGAAGTCTGAAGTATGTCCACAGGATTCTTTGATCATTTATCTGAAATAGAAATCTTTTCTAACATTCTAAGTGTTTTTACTGACACTTTTGACCAATTTAATGCATCTGTGCTGAATAAAAATATTAGTTTCTTAAACATTAAAAGAAATGCAAATAAATATTGGCACGTGAAATAAACTAGCATGTTAAAAAAATATTTAAATCTGAAAATCTTAGCATGTGAGAAGATGCTTGTGAGTAACAAGAGTAGATTGTATTTCTACACCCAAACAGAACATTAACGTTGAAATACTGTATTTGCACGTGTTTGTAGTCTACAGGAGAATTCTCTGGGGATGGACGGAGCGATCTTCATCGCGACTGCGCTGAGAGGAAACCATCAGCTCACCTACATCAAGTAAGTCTGTGTGTTTGGGTTTATGTGTGAACCGCTGGCTATGTCTGAGAGGTTCAACCACAGGGTGTCACGATAGCATGGCACGTGTGGTAAATATCTTGCAGCGTGTGAGGCTGTGATTCTGAAGACTGATCATTTATAATTTGCAGTGAATAGCACATTTCATGGCACGTGATTCTTGTGTGAGATTTGGCTGTGATGCGTTATGTTTTTCTGTTTCAGTCTCCAGGGTAACGGCATCGGGGAGTCGGGGGCAAAGGTCGTCTCAGACGCCATCAAAGCTGGTGCACCAGATTGTGTGGTGGATATCTAGCACACGTACAAATGAATATGTTTTAAAAAAACATGTTTATGTAGAGTCTTATTCATGTAAATATTTGTGTTGTATTAATAAGTTTATGTATTAAAGTTGTGTAATAATAAATGTTTATTTTATATAACAGTACTGACAGAGATGTTGCCTTAATAAAACACACAATTCAACAATTTTGTTGAACTTTCACTCAAATGAATCCAAATAACTGGCAATTGAACAGGCAGCTAAACTTGAATACAAACATATTCATATTTTGGAAATTACATTTAGGTATTTATTTACATATATTTACTTTTTCCATGTCATGAAAAAACATTTTATGTAAATTGTCACATTCAGTTTGATGCAACAATTTACATAAGAATTGATTCAAGAAAAGTTAAAAGAAATTCAAGAAGTTCCACTGAGCATGTTTTTCCATGTTTGCGTATTAATGTTTTTCCATGTTTGAGCAACTGCATGATCATTTAAGTTGTATGTTAAAAATCATTGTCGCTCTCCTCGAGGATTTGTGGGTGCAGTGATCGCTTTGACCGTCCGGGTTTGGCAGAGGAGCCCTCCAGACTGTCATTATCTTCATCCAGATCCTCGTTTTCCTCCTCCTCTTCATCTTCGTCTTCCTCACCATCTTCATCATCATCATCTACGTCAATCTCACTATCCTCTGACTGCAAACCAAAGCACATTGAGAATTATAAAACGGAAGACGCACACACAGCGGTCAGTGGATGGTAACTGGAACGAGGCTCAATCAATATCCCTAATTCAGAATTATTGGAATTAGTAATTACTGTATAAGAACATCCAGGGGTTCACACTCACACACAAACATGCCAGTTTTGTTATTAACTAAACAAAAAAACAAAAACAAAAAAAATCGATTTTGTTAATTGAAATGAGGCTATTTTTATAAAATATAAATATTAAATGAAAAACGTAAACTTTGACCAAAATATTAATAAATACTATAAAGGCCTGTTCACACAAAGAATAATAACTATAATGATAAATATCTTAGCATCCACACCTGCGCACATCATTCTGTTTATAAGCACATGCTGCAGTTTTGTCGTCTGCTGCTTTAAATGCTTGAGTTCTATAAAAAAAGTAAGTGTGAAAAGTATAAAATGACTCCTGAAACGTCAGGCGTAGGCTCAAGTGTCTTCCCTCTGATTCGCTCGTTGTTTGAGAAATGTTCGGGTATTTTGAAAAAACTACTTTTGTGAACTAATCCTAGGTTTTTGGCCTGATCGGAATTAAACCAGTGCAGCGAGATTCTCCAGAGTCCGATTGTCAATAATTATAAAAAAAAGGCTAGATTCAGTATCAATTCACAGTCTCTAAGGGCCGCTAAAACGTTCGAAGTGGGTGGAGCCACTAAAATGGCTGTAACTCGTGACCGGAGATATTTTCACCAAATTCAGCACACCTATGTAAGAGCTCATTCTGTGGTCACGTGAAAAAGGATGTGGCGACTGGCCACTTGGTGGTGCTGTAACAGCAAAAAACCCCATGAAAACGGCCGTTACTACTTCACCGTTAGTCCGATCGACTTGAAAATTGGCATGCAGTGTCTTCGTCTGAGGTGCCATGACTGTCTATGAGGACACTGACGTATCTCGAAAAACATGTCCGCCATCGGCTAATGAATTTTGAGCAGCTATCAGACAAGGTTAACTAAAGCCGATCGAAACAAAACTCGCTGGGCCTGTTTGACTCACGGCCCTAGAAGCCTGAAAGAAAGCAGCCACCGGGGGGGGCACCTTTGCGTTTTTCACGTGCGTAAAGGATTGTGTATCACACAATTTTTCACGCACGCCCACAAGATAGTACCACTAGGGCTAAATCCCAAATGGCACGCTAAACACTCGCAGTCTTCCTCTGAGTCCGCACTTTCATGACGTAATGGTGCTTTGACTGCTGGGTAAAGTCCTCTGCGTAGCTCGCAAACTTGCACTGAAGTGTGCATCGAGGGCGCAGAGCGGCCTAAAAGGGGGCGCTTCTGAAACCTAAAATAATGAATGGGACACCCTACGGTCTCGTGGACTTAACGTACAAGCGTACGCAGCAGCCACTGTGAGTCCACAAGACCGAAAGTGCATAGAAGTGTGCCATTTGGGATTCAGCCATGGTAGAACTCCTCATTCTGACCAACTTTGCCTCCAGGGCCGCCGCTGTACACCGACTCGTTTGTTAAATATTGGAGATTATTTCAAAAACCAACTTTGGCGAACTAGTCCTAGGTTTTTGGCTCAACCTTGATAACTGTTAAAAAGCTTTATAAACTATACATTTCCTATGGTAAATTGCCTGTATTGGCTGTAAATGGTCTTTTCCATCTATGATCGAGACGGTTACAGGCTTGATAATTAAAACATAATGGCCCAGTTTCACAGACAGGGCTTAGATTAAGCCAGGATTAGGCCTTAGTTCAGTTAGGGCATCTAAGTATCTTTTATAAACGTGCCTTAGAAAAAAACATTACTGGTGTACATCTTGAGACAAAACAATGGCTCTGACATATTTTAAGATATGTCAGTACAAGTTGCTTTCAGTTAAAACAGCTCAAACATGCATTTTAGTCTGGGACTAACTTAAGCCTTGTCTGTGAAACCAGGAGTAAGACTTCTGTTTCCTAATAGCAGAAATTGACATGGATTCTTTGAGAGCATGATCTGTTTAAACCTTGTCTGTGAAACTGGGGGAATACCTTTTTACAAGCCCTTGAACGCCAGTAATTGCTCCTCGCAGCTATATTTGTTATAGTTATCGTCCTTGTATATAAAAATACACTTCCTAGTATATAAATAACACTGTCGCGCACACACACTCACACACACCACCTTTCTTCTCTTTTGCTTCCGGCCGCTGCCAGATAGACGAGCTCGTTCCTTTACACTGGGCTTGAAGAACGAGTGCGGAGGAAGAGAAAGAGAGATGGAGTGAAAACAGAGTGAATGAAATGAGAGCTGGTGGCATATACAGTGAGAAATGAAAATGAAAGAACGATCACTGTAGAGAAGTTGTGTAAGATCATGGAGGAAAAACAGGGAAATGTGAAAAGGAAAAAAAGAAAGCCAGAGAGCTTGGAAACCATGATTGGCTAAATAATCTGAAAACTCTGAAGAATATTACAGAATAAATGAGGAAAAGTTGGTTCAGTGTTGTTATTGTTAACTAAAACTAAAACTACTATTTTCGATTAAAAACTAGAAATTAGAAATGTTGCCTTGGCAACTAACTGAAATAAGTTGAAATTCTTAAATTACTAAAACTAAATATAAAATTAAAATGAAAACTAAATATAAAATTTAAAAAAAGTCGGTATGATGTATTATGTATGTGAACGCGTGTTTTCACCTCTTCACTGTCTTCTCCCCTCATACTGCCAATGAATCGAGCGCCACCTCGACCTGCAGACATCACAAACACACAAACACAAATCAAGTCCGATCAGATATATGTGTGAGTAGGACAGCAGATTATGTGGGACAAGTTCTTCCATCACCTGATATCTGGGCGTGTCGTGCGGGGTGTGCTCTGGGCTGCTGTCCGTCATCTATGTCGCTGTCAGATCCTTCATCCTCGGGTATGTCCACATCTGAGTCTTCATCTTTTGCTACAGAGGAAGAGGAACCCGTGAGATCTTTGACAGAGTTCAAATGTGTGTGTGTTTGAGCGTGTGTGACCCACCTCCACTCCTCATGAGTCTCTTCTCCTCCTCTTTTAATTTGTTTTGTCTCATTTTCATTGTCATTTCTGCTTCCTGGAAGAAAACGACCAAAGGATTAATAAGGGAAACATCAACAGACTTTTTAAAGTGAATTACTGAGGTGAATCTGGGTGAAATATGACAGAAAGTCTTCGGCCACATATGACAGTCTCCGGTCACATTCATATGTAAATTGCATGAGCTTATTGTGTCTATTCGATTGAAATATCTGAAAAAGCCCATAAATGTACCCACTCATAGACCCTCCCCTCGAAAAAATCTGGACAGAAGTGGTTGAAAGTGGTCAAAAGAGAATAAACTTCCTCGTCTACTTGTGATCCGATCGACTAAAATGCATCTTAATACCAGGTGTAAACAGTGCCAGAGAGAAGATAAGATGCATTTGTACCTCGAAGCGTTCCTGCTCGGCTCGGTGATAGTCGTCTAGCTGCTGCTCCAGGAAGCTGAGGTTACGGAATTTCTCCACATACGTCTGGTACTGTTTCTGCAAGTCCTCCTCGATCTTCTCGTATTCATCCATAAACGCTGGACTACATATTTAAACACAGTGTCAGAGAGTGTTTGAATAGTTTGTGCGTTTAAGTACTAAAATAACTAAAACTTAATAAAAATTTTATAAACATATTTTTTTTTAAAAATAATAAAAATGACAAAAACAAGTTTACCGAACGCTCTGTAGAGTTTGTAAACGCTTCTGGTTTCTCTCCAGGTCCTGTTTCTTCTTCTCGATCTTGGCCTCCAGACTGGCCTCATCTGATGACACGTTATTGAGCAGATCCTTTGTCATTTGGATGCTCTCCTGAACACAGACAAACAAACACACTTTCACTACAGAAGGACAGAAGACCCCAAAATAACACCATAATTCTCCAAAGACGTTCTTCTGTTCTTTTGCGTGGTAAATAATTCAAGTGTGCTACTCGCTGAATGCACTAAAATCAGACTTTTCAAGAAGTGACCTGAAACAGAAAGTGATTTTGAGTTCTTGTAGCCCTCTAGAGACTTGCATAACAAACCTTTAAATAAAATTTATGGATGAAATTCCTCAGGTTATTTCTCAGTACAGACAGTTTGAAATGATATAAAAAAATTAAATAAAAAAATAAGCTAAAACATATAAAAATCAAGATGTAAAGTTACATAATATTTCTTATTTAATTCATTCCTTCAACAACTGTCATTTTTATTTAAAGACCAGAATTCCAACGCTCTTGGAAAACCTGGATATATGATGGAATTTTAAAAAGTGTTATTTCTGTTCATGGAAAAGCCATGGAAATTAATACAATTTTATGGGCATTTTTATAATGAATATAAATTGTTCTAAATATGTCAAGCTGTAAAATATTTTATTGGGTAGAAATTGTGATTTGTTACTAAAAAAACAAAACATGCAATCACAAATGAACAGAAAATTGGTGTCAAAGTGTAAACGCTGAAGAACTTTCAGTTCAATTATGGAATTTAATTATTTTAATTATTTATAATTATTTTTATATATTGCTACTCCTAGCTTATATATATAAAGTTTAATAATAAGCAGCTTTGTCATTACAGCTGAAGTACCACAAATATCTTGTGAGGATCCGTGTTTTACCGTAACGTCTTTGACGGCCGCTCTCAGGGCTCTCTCTGTCTCAGTGACCTCCAGCGGTCGGGCTATTGCAGCCGCCCTGCTCTCTCTCAGGTCCTCTTCGTGCCCCAGCAGGTCAAACAGAGCTGCTCCTTTTGCTGTTATTTCAGATCCCAGCTGACGAGCCACCTTTAAATCAGCTATCTGCACACACACAAAAACAAAAATACAATGCAAATGATTGATTTTGATGAATAGTCTGCTTGTGTTAGAATTTATGATATCAATCTAACTCACTTTACCTTTGACCCCAGATCAAACTTGAACTTGCTGTTTTCGTCATTGTTCTGGTCACCACTGGCGTTCTCTTTGGTTTTCATGGCATTATAGAGGATGCTGGTGATTTTCAGCAACTCTTTCACAGCGTAACCATCTGCCTGATATAGACGTTTGAGATTCAGCTTCACATGAGCCTTGGTGGCCTAGAGAAACACACAGAGAACATGCAGTGAATTCGACATATACTGTAATTTGATAGCTCACACCTACATCAGAAATTGGAAATAATTCTACAAATACTATGAAACATTTTTTCCTCGTGTATTTTGTTAGAAAAAAGCCTAAGTGAGTAGATATGATGAGTATTAACAATAATATAGTTTACCATGAATTGGGCCACAGCTTTGATGAAAAACACCCTGTCTGACTCGGTCTCAACATCACTGGGAATTTCCATCTGAGGTTCATATCTAGGGGAATTAATGCATATAATTAATGCATATTTTTATTACATTTTACATGACTTTAAACATAACTCATAATGCGAATCAGACATAGAAAATTATGTACTCTCATCTATTTAACACATACAGCTCTGAATTTAATGTAAGCTTTCATGGTGTCTCTCTGCTAGCCTCTCACATGTTAATATGCATTACCTCTTGACAAGCCAGATGAGAATTTCAGCTACTAAAGGAAAGTTTGGAGATCTGAAGTTTTCCATGGAGATGAGACGAGGATAGCCGAGCGCTCGCATCATCTCTGTAAAATCTACATTTCCAAATCATAACATAAGTCATCAACAAATATTCATAATACACTCCTTTCAGGTATGCTTTAGGGTAAGATTACTTTTCTACTGAAAGAGTATCTAATTACAAAACATCCCTTCAGTTCTGTTTTATGACCACAAACTGACACTTGTTTCTTATGCAAATATTACAGCAGAGGTTCTCTTACTTCTCAGATCTCTAAAAGACATGATTGCTGTCTTTTAATCCAGTGAACACACGACTGTCACCTAGTAGACAAGAAGAAAAACGACACATTCCACTAAAATCAACATACTTTAATTGTTAATGTACACATAGTTAAGACTTCAAATCTCATTGAAAGATATATGTATATATATATATATATATATATATATATATATATGAGAGATAATTTTTGAATAACTTGTTGTTGAGGGGCAAATATACTAATTTTAACAAGCAGATAACAGCTAGCTTAATAGTCGCCTTTTACCTTCCCTCTTAAATTCATATCCAAATGCTGCCATTCGATAATTATAACAAAACTATTACCGTTTTAGTCGTCAATCATGTCAAATAAGAGTGATAATTAGCATAAAAGCGGAATTCTTGCCTTTGCTTAAGCGTCTGTTGCTGTGTTCGTCACTATGGCATCCAAACTGACCTATGGGAGCCCAATAAGGACAAACAATCTTACAAATGGGAAACGCGTTTTCTGAGGATGCTCATCTGAAAACTATTTTCTTGCAAAATTAAAGTAGAACCATTTACGTCTGGTATATCATAATAATCGTAATAATGATCTCAACAATTATCCGACGGAATGTACAGTAGAGTCAATAATTTAATTTAAAGGATTTTTTAGACTATAACATATAAAAATATACAAACAATATCTACAATGTACAATACAAATATTAAATCGCAAAATGAGAAATATTAAACAGCAAAAAAAAATTCTCTTTGAATTATTATTTCCTTGTGACTTTTAGGGGAATTGTACACAATTACACAAATCGCCTGTACATTTTTGTATATGTACAGGACATTCTCCATAACTCTTAAAATATGCTTATGAATAAAATAAAAATATCTTTATCTGCACTGTTTTTCGGCGATTCGCAGTTTTGGGCATGATGACGTAAGCCTTACGTCATGCCGTTCGAACGCGTTGCGGCGGTCTCTGCAGCGCGAGTGGAGAGCGGTTCATCAACAACACAACAAACTCGCAGACCTGCAAAACCCTCATAACATGTACAAAATCTTAAGTCAGTATCTGTACAACGATTAACTACGGTGTTGTGGTGGATAAAACCTTTCTGGACATGTAGGAAACGGAACTGAATTAATTTTAAAGCTAACTGTTACAGTTTGTTAGCTGTCAACAGGTGAATCAGATCTGTGAAGTAAACAATGTCTTCCAGAGGTAAGAATACATTACCCATTAAATCACTAACTGAGTAATGAGCACCTGAAATGGACCTGGACTGAGTTATTTTTTATTTAAAAGACGGAAGATACAGTATAGCACAATATACAGTACAGCAGAGCACAATAACCAATGCAGTATAGTACAATTTGAAATATACAGTGCAGTAAAGTGCACATTATATACCATAGACCAGGGGTTTTCAATCTTTTAGACACCCTAATGTAACCACCCTCATCCTAAAATGTAAAAACCAGCTATATTTTCATGTGTAAAGATCCAGTTTATATTATAAAAAAATTTATATTTTAATTATTTTAACAAAATTTATTTTTAAATGTATTACTCTTGCTCACAATGCTTTTAACAATGTACAGCACACTTGCAGGGTGGAGTGCAGCTAAATAAACTGAATCTCTCCATCAGCTCTGTGGCAGCAGCCGTATGTGAACATCTTCAAACACATGAAGATAGAAGAATGGAAGAAAGTCAGCAAAGAGGGAGACGTCACCACATACATGGTAGGAGGTTTATTCCTTTCTCATAAAACTATAATACAATGTTGTTGCTGCACACATGATTCTCATTAGCATTCAGTATATGTTTGTATGTATTTATCATGCTGTATTGTTTATTGTTAGGATAAGAACCTGAAATGTTCTGTGTTCCGGATCCGTGGCTCCGTACCGGCCAGTAACTACATCCTGCTTCCCAAAACCAGCAGCCAGTCTCTGGGTCTCACCGGCCGGTTCCTCTACCTGCTGTTCAGACCCAGCCCAAACAAACACTTCATCGTCCACCTGGACATCACTGCTGAGGTGAAAAGAGTAGATTTCTATGCATAACTATTTAATGATACAGACTTTCATGTGCATCTCTGTGTTTTCAGTTTTAGTTTTTATTAACAATAACGTAACTGTCCTGTATATCACTCTTTGTTGCTTTGTTCGTCATTCAGGAGGGTCAGGTGATCCGTGTGTCATTCTCTAACATGTTCAAAGAGTTCAAGTCCACGGCGACATGGCTGCAATTCCCTTTTCTGTGTGGAGCCGCACACGGTTCAGTGTATGAGAATACGGCCAGTACTGCTAAACAAGGTAGACCCTCATTGTTTTATTATCATCTCACTCTTGCCAGGTTTATCATGATGTTTTCTACATGCAGCAAGCATTTTTGTGATTAGTGCTTGATAACTTGTGCATTTCAGGTTTAGTGGGCCCAGCACCGCCAAGCACAAGGTGGACATGTTTGACGATGGACCTCCGTTACGTGCTCTCGGTTTATCTTAACAGAACGCACAGTCATCTTAAGAGCATCAAACTCTGTGCCAATATCTCTGTTAAAAACATCATCACCAGTGACCTGCTTTTTGATCCAGGTACGCTTTGACTGTTCCTGTTACAGTTGCAGATTGTACATTTATTATTATTATTATTACACAATGATCTTTTTTTTTTTTTTTGTAGGTCTGTCATTCTCTGAGTTCAGGCAATCTGGTGTGATGTTGCCAGATGGCACTGCCCCGATGCCCAGAGAAATGTGTTTCCCTGTACCCAAAGGACAGAGCTGGCATCACTTATATGATTACATTAGGTACATATTTCCTGTTAAATGGACACACACATAGCGCGTAAGTTATAATTTCCTTTTTGCGTGTTCCAGTGCTTCAACATTTACATTGGAAAGGCTGAATCTTTTGAGATGATGAAGCACCGACCCGTCAACTGTACAGAGCATAGTTCACGTTCATGTTGTCACAACATTGCATTGTTAGAATTATAAAAATTGTTACTGGCCAACTGGCGACTGACACCGTTTCATTCACTCGCCAATGCCGAGTGATTTTTACTCGCATTCGGCCCTTGGCGTGTGTTAATTTTAGGCCCTGCATGTAACATTAGTCAGTGATTCACATATTAATGTTATTTCATTGTTTCAGAATGTATATTGCAAAAATAGAACATCTTGTGTGTGATTGACAGATTTCCCTCAGATGGAATGAAGTTACCATTTGATTCCATACAGAAAGGATCCAACAGTGCAGCTAAAAGTGAGTATTCAGCATGTAAACACACACAATCGCACACAACAATGTACATTTTATCTGATGAAACCATGTGGTCACTCTGCAGAAGTCTCAACTGAAAAGAGCCCTCAAAGAGAAGAGAGTCGCATCGTAAGCCTCAGTAAACCTGTTCAAGACAGAGTCTCCCTCATCCAGCAGATCACCACCCCCAAATCTGGACAAGTGTTTGTGTGTGAACTTCAGCTGACCTTCATTCCAGTGCAACTAATGTTGGCATACACAGGTCCTAATGGCTTCTTTCTCCCTTTCTCTCCTTTCTCTCTGTGTAGAGCAGTAAACAGCGTTCGGTGATCCAGAAAACGAGTCTGCCCGAACTGATTTATACACCCTCTGGAGGCTCAGAGAGCCCGGGGTCACCAGGTCAAATGTCGCAGGCAGGTGAAGAGGTCACAGTAGTGTGTGCTGATGATGCTGGAGTACACGTATATGCTCGTTGCGAGGATGACGTCTACACGCACTTCACAGACAGTGAGGAGGAAATCACAGTAAGATGAACACTGTAGATCCAAGAAGATCCTAACAATGACAAAATAAGAAAAGAGTCAACATTAAATTAAGACCCTCTTTACTTTCATAATAAATGTTCCTGTGCACTTTCATCAATGCATGTTATTGTAAATTAAACAAATGTGACACTTGCTTTTTAAAAGCATAAATAATGTGAATGAACCAATCTGAACGTTTCTCCTTAGGTCATTAATGCAGCATCTCCTCGACCTGTCTCTCTGTCTTCTGACCAACCAGTGAAGCGACCACAGGTTAACCACACATAAACACATTTATTTATCTCCAGGACAACACAGACTAACAGCATAAATGCATGCTGCTGAAAGGTTTAGATGCTCTTTTTGTGTGCAATGGTCATTTGGAGGGTCTTTGTATATGTTTCAGAAGTTGTACCCTGACCCCATTCTGAAGCTGAACAGAATTATTGGCTTCGGAGGAGCTACAATGAGATGTGTGAGTGACACACACACACACACACATTAGAGGTGTAAAAATGCATCATCTGGCAGTGAAAATTAAATACATTGATTACAGAATTTAATAATCGATTATAATTACTTTAATAATAACCCAGTGTTCTAGTAGATTGATATATTCTGGCCAACTGAATGTGATTCTCTGAAGACACAGGAAATACACATCTATCTGACCTGAATCAATCTACTAGAACATTCTGCAATGACCTTGAGAACTGAATCTTCACAGACTTATCCAACATACAGTTCTCGAGTCTGTGAATGTGAAACCAATCATCCCTTGTGTTACATTTGTGTCTTCTACATAATTTTGAAAATTGATTTCAATGAATATCATATGGTACACTTACTGTGCTTTCTTTTAAATTGTCCCTCTCTCAGGCTGTATGGAGCTCAGGTGGGGAGGAAGTTGTGTATCCCTGTCATGCCATTATCATCAGCATGACTGTTTCTTCTGGACAACAGAGATTCTTCATCGGACACACAGATAAGGTCTATTTTACTCATACACACGTAAATATTTTTTTAGTTACAGTGATTTTACCATGGTTTAGTGGTGTTATGCATGATGTAAAGTCCCTTAATCATGGTACAAACACTGTAACCCACAGCTTTTGGAGAGTCTTTTTGCTTTTATAAAACAGTTACAATAGCAATATGATAAAAGACACCTATGATTAATATTTTTTAATAGTTTTAATATTTCTAATCTAATAAAAATACAATTTTAAATGTAAAAAATAAGTTCAATTCATTAAAATATTTGCATATATTATTATTAATAATTAATTAAGATAATAATGCATAACATTAGATTTTATTATACATGTTATATAGTATTAATAATACATAAATAAATATATATTATATACAAAGAATATTTTATTTAATATAATTTAAATAAATAATAATAATAATTATTATGCTAAGCAATGTAGCAACTTGTCACATTATTATAGAGTCTAACTGATGGTCACAGTCAGGGATTGACAATACTCATTTTCCGCAGAATAGATACACAATACTAGCTGCACTTTCTCGCTCTCTCATCTCTCCGACAGCGAGTTGACACACAAACCCGCCTCCCGTAACTCGTTTAATTTGCTCCGGATGAATATTGTTGGTGTTACGGGTTTGAATTTCGGCATGGGATTGTGTGTATTGCTCATAATTTTACTCATTCCCACAGATTTTGTGCTCACACCAAAGTGTGCGCACATAAAGCCACCTCTCAGTACTAAATTGAGTTATTTTTTTGCTGCTTATTGCTCTTAAACTAGTGTTTCTCAATGGGGGCGTTCAGAGAACAATGGAGGGCGTTGGAAGCAAGATTTTTAAAAGGGGGGCATTAAGGTGTTCTTGGGGGTCGTTCACGAGTTTACACCAAAGATCCAGGCAAGACAAGATTCAACTTGTAATTACTTGCAAAAGAATTGCCTATAACATTTTAAAATCTGCCAATTTAAAGCGACATGTAAGCTATGTATCGTTTCTTTTGCAACGATTATTTTTTCCAGTCATAGACCAGTGCTAAAGCGCTGACAAGAATTCACGTGCTCAAAAATGTGTTTCGAGCTGACAACAATCCAGTGCTTACTAGAACCACGCAGCGGAGGAATGGAAAGTTGACAAACCATTAAAAAAAGTATTGACTTTTTGACAGAACCACTTATATTTTCAAATATTTTCATTCACTCCGGTGATGAATTTTAAAATTGAAAGAAACTAATGAAACTAAATTCTATTTATAAGGTAAAACTTTTACATTTTTAGGCATTAACTAATGCCAGTGCCTAATGCCAAAATGTTTTCTTTGTTCACCAAGTAATTTACTGGTCAGGCATTATCGTTAACTCGCAAGACTGCAAGCAGAAAATGACAATTTGATGGATAATTTAAATGTATTCTGTAATATATATTAATGTTTATATATTAATTCTGCCGTCACATCTGCGCGCGAAACGCTGCTTAAGATCGATATAATCGATATAAACGCTGCTCAAGATAGATATAATAATAATACAATAATAATTGAATCTAAATGTTCATATGTGTTTATTCTTTTATTTTATTTTATTGATTATGAACACAAATTAATCATGACAAACCAAATAAATTTGAATTGAATTAATTATACCATTGATGAAAACAAGCTGATACCAAGGTATTTAGGACTATATACTTACAACATCATTTTTAATGAAAAATCATGATTGTATTTTTTTTTTTTTTCGAAAGTAAGATTAATGTAAGCAGCTTCTTGCAATACTCTCCTCAATGCGTAATAAAAGTACAAACATTACTGCTTAAATGACCGTATCCTACAGTCATTTTTACTGTTCAATGACAGCCCATCTTATATCTACTTTGAGTGGCATGGGAGAGAGTCGGAAGATGATTTGTTGCCCCTACGAGTTTATAATAGCATATTTTAACTATATTTTCAAATGGATAAAAAAACTGTAAAATTGTTTTTAAATACTGGCTTTATTAAACTATGTTTTAAACGTGAATAAACAGTTTCATATGTCTATTTATTTTCAATATAGGCCTACTATTTATTAATTTATTGTTCTATTTTATTTAACATTTTTACATTTAACATGAATAATCAAACATTTAACATGACGAAGCATGTGACTTGCACGCTTAAGTTTCAGAAAACATCGTCATCGAAGTTTATGTCTATAGTTTATATAAAACATTGTTATATCACAGGTTTTCAAACCCTGTGTCACAAGACTTAAAAAATGGGTTGACAGGAATCATATAGTTTGTGAGTTAGCCTATGTTAAAAACAAAAACAAAATTTGTTTTCATAAAAGCATAGTCTAAAATGAATTAATAAACAAAATATATTTGACTTAATTGATTAACAAAGCGAAAGAAAAAAACTGTGACAAATAGCCTATATGGTGCTGAGTTTGATTCATTTTTGTGAGGCGCGGCGCTCCAAGTTCAAGAAAAGGAAACATCCTTTTTCCATCAAAAAGCACATCCTGTTTTCTTTATTTTACAAAAGCACAATGTTCTGTTTTTAGTGTGAGTGTATAAAAGTAAACTTCGCAGTATCGAATAATGTCCTACTCATATTTGTAAATTACGGAGTATTTAAGTTGTTTCTGCTGGTTGGAATCAGTTGAAGTGTGCACACAACATATTTTAGCATTGCAAACTTGACATCGCAGCCTGTTTATTATCAAAATAAAATCAGTCAGCCAAACATATAAAAAAATTGCACTGCTCATTTTAAATACTCCGTAGAATCCTATATGTGCAGTTCAGCGTGACCACCGCTGAAACTGGTCCTGCCAAGCACATTTTTGCTCATGTGAAGAGGATTTTTTTTTTTTTTTTGAAATTGAAACGGGAGTGAAGTAGAAATCCTTGTTTACATAATAAATAATAGTTAAGGATCCAAATACATTGCTAATATGGAAACACTTGAATTCGTGCCGAACGAGAGGCTGCTTGAGAACACCGTTTTTTACTTTCAGTTTCGTTTCATATGAATTCATTTAGGCTTGTTTATAGCTACTTATAAGTTTTTATTCTTGTTCTGTATATGTATATTATATATTTTAGTAGGCCGACTCTTATGCTTGGCTTGACTTGGTTTGGTCGCGTCAATTAAAAAAAAAAAAAAAAAAAAAAAAAGTTTGACATCCACTGCTTTATATGTTGCTTATGTGTCGGAAAACACAAAACACGGAATGGACCACTTTTGGTGTTGTATGAGAGGGGGATCCCCCAAATGAGGTGCCGGATCAGATTTTGGAGGTTCCGGATCCGGCTTGTTCCGGCACAAATTAAGAGCTGCCACTGTTCAGTCAAATCAAATCTGTTATTTGGCTTTCAGTAACATGCTTTTTAATTATATATGAAAGCTGCAGTCCGTAACTTTTGGAGCTCTAGCGGTAAAGAAACAAAATTGCAGGCATCTTCGTACTGTGCTGTACTGTACTCCGCAGCAGTGCCGACTCGAACCAGTCTAAAATAGTCCCAATATAAACACTTATTATAGGTGTACCGTAGTGATTCAGGATAAGACAAAAACACGGTTTGGAAAATGGATTCATGATGTACTCACCGATTATATAAATTTGGTACATTTTAAATACAAAAAAGTTACGGATTTAATATTAATAATAATAATATTAATAATAATAATAAGAGGAAAACACAGATGTGAATAATACATATTATTTATTATTATTAAAACAGAATAATAATCAGCATACTTTCAATAAAGACATTTAGCCCTTTTTGTGTGTGTGTGTGTGTGTGTGGGGTGGGGGGCGGTAAGGGACCTGGATAATGGATAGGGGGCGCTGGCCCAAAAAAGGTTGAGAACCACTGGCTTAAACATTCAAATACACAAAATGATGTCAAAATGCTGGCAAGTATTCACATAAACACAGTCAGTTATGTTTTAAGTGAATGTAAACAGCTGAGAAAGAAAACGCATGTGTAACAGTTTAATGGATCCGTGCGTCAGGTCTTAAAGTGACAGCATAGACAGTTTGGTTAGTTGGCCTTGATTTTCCTGTCGATGTGTTCCTCTTAATTGTCAGGTCTCAGCTCTGGCGTTAAATGCCAGTTCTACTGTGTTGGCATCGGCTCAGACGGGTGCAAACAGTCTGATTCGTCTCTGGAGCTACAGCGGAGGAGTGTGTCAATCCATTATTCCCACACATACACATGCTCTGAATCTGCTAAGGTACACCAAACACACATATACAACACAGTACAATGGCAGCTGGATTTCTCAAGGTCCATCAGGTGATGTTGTTGTTGTTTTAGTTTCTCTCAGAGTGGAGGAGTGCTGTGTGGCGTAGGGAAAGACAGTCACAACAAAACTGTGAGTGTTTTGCATGTGAAGGACTATGCTTTTTTTATATTGTGTATGTTTATATTAATTATTTGATTTGCTTGTGTAGACAGTGATCCTTTGGAACACTCGGCGTGTGGCAGAAGGAAGTGTGGTTCCAGTCTTAGCGAAAGCACACACAGATGTGGACATCCAGATGATGAAGATAGCCTTCTTTGATGACACACGGTGCGCATACAAACTTGTATTGTAATTACAGCCAATCTAAACCTGTCAGAGGTTTAATGTGGAGTGGGAATTAGTTGTGATGCAATTGCATGTACAATATGATCAATATCATTAACAGGGTTACTAGCTAATGTTATTAACCTCAATTCTACCTCCGTTTTTAATCATACTGGCAGATTATAAGTGTATATTTTGTGTTTGTTTGTGCAGTATGGTGTCGTGTGGTTTAGGTAACGTGCGACTATGGCGTGTACGTGGTGGTTCTCTACGCTCTTGTCCTGTGGATCTTGGACAGTATCACAATCTGGAGTTTACTGACCTCGGCTTTGAGCAGGGACACACTCAAGACCGTCCGGTGGATGATCGCACACTGTGAGACATGACAAATGACCAACAAACTATTTAAATAAGTGTAATTACTGCAGCATACAGACCTGCTGACATTAATTGTCATTTGATCTTGATCTCATCGTGTTTTGTGATTGGAGCAGGTTTGTCAGCAGTAGGAGTGGTCACATCCTAGAGATCGACTATGTTGCCGTGGGGATAAAAAACATAAGGAGGCTCCTCCCAGCTCAGGAAAGCCACGCCCACCAAAGGGAGAAACAGACCTTTAGCACAGGTGAAAATTTTGTGAGCAACACAAGTTTGATTATGGCTCATATCATTCCTGATTACATTTCTACCTGTTTGTTTCTTTCCTCAATGTTCTTGTCAGTATGTGTAAAACGGCCTTAAAAAACATTATTTCATTCTGTTCTGTCTAATGGTGGGTCTTTTTAGACACCTCACGTTTTGATTTGATTTGATTCAGAATTTGAAAAAGGGAATTCAAAACAATTCTTAATTCATCCCAGTTCTTCAGCAACAGTTAAATTAAATTAAATTAAAAATATTTAAATTAAATTATTATTATTATTATTATTTGATTAGCAATTAATTTAATTACTTTTTATTTATTTAAATATATTTATTTATTTATTATTTGAATATATTGACTTCTTTATAAATACGTGTTTTCAGGTGCCGGTATTGCAGTGAACAGCATCAGTGTGTGTGCTGAGTTCTGTGTGACCGGTTCAGAGGATGGATTCATGCGTCTGTGGCCTCTTGATTTCTCATCAGTTTTTTTAGAGGCGGGTCTGTACTCCCCTGTCAATCACTCTCACAACCAATTACAATCTTGCTTATAACTAACTCTATGAATTACTGAGATTTTGGTGTGTTTGCAGAGCATGAGGGGCCTGTCAGTTTGGTGTGTGTATCCTCAGACGGCTCGAAAGTTCTAGCGGCCACAACTGCAGGGAATCTTGGGTACCTGGATGTTGGTAGCCGTGGTTACCGTACATTGATGAGGTCACACACAGGGAGTGTTTTGGGCTTCAGTGTGGATGGAGTTAGACGGCGTGTGACCACCGTTTCCATAGACAGCACCGTACGGGTGTGGGACATGGACACCATGCAACAGGTGATTTATGGGAATGTTTATCATTATAGCTTTTGCATACTGTTGGCCGTGCATAGACACCAGACATGCGCTGATATTACCTTGAAGCTAATATACTGGGCCTCTAATTCATCTTGCAGCTCTATGACTTTGTCTCTGATGATGATGAAAGTCCCTGTTCAGTTGCGTTCCATCCCAGCATGCCTCTCTTCGCCTGTGGATCGAGCTCTGGAACTGTCAGAGTGTTTGATATTCAAACGTCGAGCTTAATTGCCCAACACAGGTACATACACACTCTCAAAGGACATTTGTCCTTACAAGCACTCTAGCCTGTGTAATTTCTGTGTAAAGTCGTTATTTTTGTTTTGTTTTTGCGCACAAGAAGTATTCTTGTCGATTCATAACATTAAGGTTGAACCACTGTAGTCACATGGATTATTTTAACGATGTCTTTAGTACCTTTCTGGGTACTGGTAATTAAATCCAAAGATGAACGAAGGTCTTACGGGTGTGGAACAACATGAGGGTGAGTCATTAATGACAGAAATTTCATTTTTGGGTGAACTAACCCTTTAATGTGTGTGTGTGTTTGCAGGCAGCACTCTGGATCAGTTGAGTGTGTGATATATTCTCCCGATGGTCAGTGTCTGTTTAGTGCTGGCGCTCTTGGATACTTGGTACTCTACAACTCTTCTCAAAATGACCATCATGTGGCCCGTGTTCTGGGTGAGTAAATGGTTGCTCTTACAGCACAATGTGTGATGTATGACAGTTCCTCTTTACAGCACATTCAGATGAACTCAGCTTTCTGTTTTTTTTTGTAGACATGCTTTTCAGGAGAACTGAAATATCTGAAAGACTGTGTGAAAGTGGCATTCTGAATTACTGATATTTTTTCAATAATAGGTAATGTGGTTGCACGGGGTGTGAATCGTGGCCCGGATACTTTGGCCGTGAGCTCTGACAGCCGCTGTCTAGCGCTGGTCGGACCAACCGAATACATCGTCACAATTATGGAAGCACAGTCACTTAATGAGGTACATCAAAACCATGTTTGTCAGAGCTGTTATGCAGTGGACTTATGAACATGCTTGACATGTAAGAGCATTTGGATCACAACTTCTACACTCCACTTTCTTTAAAAAATAAAAATAAAATAAAAAAATGAATGAATAAATAAATGAATAAATAAGTTTTCAAAATTTCCATCAATTAAATCTCATTGAATATGGGACATAATCAAAATCTCACATTTTTGTATTGAAAATGTGTATTGTGTTATTTTTTTTTCTTTAATTTATTGTTTCAAATGATGATTTATGATGTGATTTTACTATTTATATATTATTATATTTTAAATGAGCTTTTTAATCATCATTTTAATATTCGCTTAAGTTTCATTAATTATTTTAGGTGCTTTTGTCATTCTTATTAGTTTTTCATTTAGCATGAAATTTATTTATTTATATATTTTTTTTAGTTTTAGTAATTTTATTACTTAAACTTACTTAAATTTCTAATTTTTCAAATTTTTTTCAGTTTGTTTTTTATCTAATATTTATATTTCAGTCAATGAAAGCTATTTTTAATAGTTTTGTTAACAATTACAACACTATGACATACTGTACATGTTAAATAGCATTTGTTTCTGTGTCTCACAGTTGCTCCGGGTTGATGTGAGCATTCTGGATGTTGAGAGCACAACGCTGGACTCTGCCCTGAATGTGTGTTTCTCCCCCACGTCACTGTCACACCTGCTCGTCACCACCTCAGCCAATAAGATCCTCTGGATTGACACACACACAGGACAACTGCTCAGACAGGTGAAAGACTGAAGGGCGAATACTTTCTGAGAACATCAAGTACAACATATTAAAATCATTGGTAGCACTTTGGTTTACAGTCATTTTCTGTTTGTACATACTATTTTAGCAATTACAATAACTGGGTTATATCTAGGCACTAACCCTGAACCTACCCCTAAACCTAACCTTAACTCATGTAGTTACCTTATATTACCAGTACTTTCTTGAATAAGTACACTGTTAGTGCACATACTGTAAAATAAAGTGTAGCCAAATCATTATTAATGTAATTGCAGGTGTCTGAGGTGCATAAGAATCAGTGTGTGTCTCTGGCTGTCAGTGAAGATGGCCGTTATTTGCTGACGGCCGGTCAGAACTTTCTGAAGGTGTGGGACTATGACATGCACCTGGATGTCAATTCACAGGTATGTTTGTTTGATCGCTGGATTTGATGATGTACAGAGTACAGACTTTAAATGAGATCATTGTATTAATTTCTCCTTCAGGTGTTCATCGGTCACTCTGAGGCCATCAGACAGGTGAGGTTCACGCCTGATCAGATGGGTGTGGTCACTGTAGGGGACGCCCTCTTCTTTTGGGACTTCCTGGCACCCCCACAAGAGATTTCACACTGCAGGTAAAACCTATGTTTTCCATAATACTACATGGTTTTAATACTGTACATTATTTTAATTTCCTCTTTAGTTATTTGTTGGAAGTAACTAGGATTTTTTAAAATTTTTGAAATCTTTCTCTCTTCCTACCAGGTCTCAGGCTATAAAGGTCTCCCCTCATAAATCAGGTATGATAAGCTTCTCTATATATATATATATATATATATATATATATATAGCTTATGTGTTTAATATCGGCAGCTTGATTCAAAATAATACTTAATCCTAAGGCAGTTGGTTTATTGCTATTTTTTTAAAGTTAACTACTTAGGTTTAAGTGTATAATGATCCTTAATAAGCTCCTATTGTTTAGCTCACAGTTGGGTGGAGCTGAATGGAGCTGAGCTGTCCAATGAGAGTCCTCGAGAGGCATTATTTCAGCCCTCCTCGCCACCTGTTATAAATTTTCTTTCCAGTGAGAGGAAGGACAGTGAAGGTACGTGTTCATGAGCATTTGTCCTCATTTATGTGTCAATATTACACCTCAGACGCTTTTCTTCTCTAGGTTTCCTGTGTGATTCTACAGCTGAACTGCAGCTCAGTCCCACAGCAGGCCACACCCACTCCCCTCCCCCTAAACACGCCTCCTTCCTGAGAGTGACCGAATGGGTGAAGAATGAGGACACGCCCACACTTCCAGCCAATCAATCAAGGAAGGAGAAAATACGAGACGGTCACACGACAGTCCGTCCAGACTGTTATAAACACTTCACTCCACGTTTTAAGACTTCTGTGCTAGATCAGGTGTAAATATTGTTTTTATTAATTATTCATTATGATAATCTCAAAAGAGAATTGTTCATTATTAACATTTAAACCAAAACACAATACAAACTTTTGTATACTATGTCTTTTTTACCACTTTCTTTTCTCCACAACAATAATTTGCTTTTTAGACTGTAGTAGCTCCGCCCTCAGGACAGGCGGGGCTGAGTCTGAAGGCTGTGATTGGCTATAATGGCAATGGGCGTGGCAATATGGTCTGGAATCCAGACACAGGTAAATACTAACCAAACTCTTTTATGATGTCTATCACATAAAATGCATGTGCGTATTTTGTAGTGGTGCTTATGTGTGTCCTTTCTCAGTGTGTATGTATATACACACAATTGTTACTTAGCTACATCTTGTGTGTGTTTGCAGGTTTATTTGTGTACTCCTGTGGATGTGTTGTCGTCGTTGAGGATCTTCACACAGGCTCACAGAGACAGTGGTTCGGTCACACAGAGGAGATCTCAACGCTTGCCGTCACCCATGATGCACAGGTACCACACAGGCATGATTTAGTGTGTATACTACAGTTATATAAATCACACACTCTTCCTCTGTTTCCACCACTTAGTAATGCTTTACTAATGATTGTTAGCAAAATTTAGGAGCCTCAGAATGAAACCTTTGTCTGATTTGCTCGGCAGATGGTTGCATCTGCGTCAGGGGGTGGAGCTTCAAACAGCTGCCTCATCTGCATATGGAACGTTTTAGATGGTTCCTGTAGAAACCGCCTCTCCTATCACAAGGGGGCGGTGCAGAGCCTTACGTTTTCCAGGGATGACATGTACCTCCTCTCAGTGGGTCAGTGTTTAATATTTTGCATTATATTATAAATCTTGTGTCTTTATAATGAATCATTTGTAATGATGCAGTATAATATGCTCTTAGGTGATTTTTCTGAGCCGTTGGTGGCGCTGTGGAGCACTCGATCATTTGAGCTGCTCTGTACCGTTCAGATGTCCGTCCCGCTGCATGATGCTTCCTTCTGCCCATTTACTGCTAATGAGCTGACGCTCATCGGCAGCAGTGCTGTTGTTTTTACTCAAATACAAACACACGATAACAAAACTTCAGAACTTCAGGTACGTACAGACACAGTTTGCATGAAAAGAATCTTTCTGCAACGCATGCATACACTGTTGCAAAGAAGAAAGTTGATAAATCTGCTTTCCTCCTCCTGCAGGCGCAGAAAGTGGGCTTACCGGATGCAGTAGGGCAGGCAGAGGTGACATCGCTGTGTTATAACACTCGCCGTATCCTGTACACGGGCACAAACAGCGGCCACGTGTGTGTATGGGACTGTAACACACAGCGCTGCTTTGTGACCTGGGAAGCAGATGGAGGAGAGATAGGTATGTGTGTGAGAAATGTGTTGATCACATTTGTGATTTGGGTCACTGGGACACAGTATAACCAGGAAGTGATCGTAATTAAGTGTTTTTGTGTGCATTTGTGTAGGTGTGCTAGTTTGCCGTGGGAATAAGCTGGTCACAGGGAGTAACACCAAAAAATTGAGACTATGGTCTGTAGCTTCAGTCCAGAATCTCAGTAACCCAAATAACAAGAGCAGCGCAGGACAGGATGATGGGTAAACATGCAAACACTCACTTTCTCTTTCAACAATGCTTTAGATTCATTGAAAGTTAAACTCTCTCTCTGTATACACACTTTCGTTCAAAAGTTTGGGGTCGGTAAGATTTTTAAAATGTTTTTGAAAGAAGATTCATCAATTTATTTGGTCAAAAATAAAGTAAAATAGCAATGTTGTGAAATATATATCAAAGCTGAATTTTTAGCATCATTACCCCAGTCTTCAGTGTCACATGATCCTTCAGAAATCATTCTAATATGCTGATTTGCTGCTCAAGAAACATTTATTATTATTATCAATGTTGAAAACAGTTGTGCTGCTTCATATTTTTGTGAAAACCATGATATTTTTTTTAGGATTCTTTGAGGAATAGAAAAATGTTTTTGAAATAGAAATCTTTTATAACATTATAAATGTCACTTGAAATGAATTTAATGCAAAACAAATTTATTTAAAAAAGTCTTATTGACCCCAAACTTTATATATTTTCCACCTCAATAATGAAAAATTAAAAAGTAATTGGGAGGTGAAGTTTAAACAGATGTAATGTCACATTGTGTGAAATAAAGTCGCAATTCTGAGGTTTAATCTTAATCATGAGAAAAAAGTTGCAATTATGCAAAAATTCTAACTCAAAATAGTGAGCCACATTGTGAAATATAGTCGTTATTATGAGAAATAAGTTGCATTTATTTAAGTCACAATTGTCAAAGGTAAAGTCATAATTTAGAGATCCAAAGTTACATTATTTTGTCCTAATTACCATAGTAGAAAATGTTGTCACTTTCACTTTGTAAAAACAATTAAAATGAGCTTCACTTGTTTTGAACCTGGAAGAGCTCAGGTGCAGCTTGAACAAGAGCTGCTGTTGGACGGAACAGTGGTCAGTGCAGCGTTTGATGATGCCATGGACATGGGGATTGTGGGTACGACTGCGGGAACCCTGTGGTATATCAACTGGGCCGACAGCACCAGTATACGTCTGATCAGCGGACATAAGAGCAAGGTACATTTTATCCCTGCCGATCTGATTAGACCTGTTTTTAGCTGTGAAGTTCATCCATAGCAAAACCTTCTAGAAACATAAAGTTGAAATGAATCCGACACAATTCTAAAAGCAGCTGCTTCTACCCAAACTACCCCAGGTGAACGGTGTGGTTTGTAGTCCAGATGAGAAGCATTTTGTCACGTGTGGGCAGGACGGCAGTGTGAGAGTTTGGGCGCTGCAGAGCCACGAGCTGCTGGTGCAGTTTCAGGTGCTGAACCAGGTGAGAATAAACACATGGATGCTATATGTGGGCAGGACGGCACAGTTTAAAATGAATTTACAAAACACTCTGACAAACTTCATGTCTGCTGAGGCAGATGCCTTGTGTCTGGGATGACAACAGTTCTTCATAGTAGCCAATCATCTGAGCACATTATTCTGTCACATGACTTTTTTTTTTTTTGTTAATGTCAGCCTAGATTTTAAAGGGGACCTATTATGCCCCTTTTCACAAGATGTAATATAAGTCTCTGGTGTCCCCAGAATGCGTCTGTGAAGTTTCAGCTCAAAATACCCCACAGATCATTTATTATAGCTTGTCAAATTTGCCCCTATTTGGGTGTGAGCAAAAGCACGCCATTTTTGTGTGTGTCCCTTTAAATGCAAATGAGCAGCTGCTTTCCAGATTCCAGAAGAGGGCGGAGCTTCAACAGCTCACGCTTCAGTTGCTCAACAACAACAAAGCTGGAGAATCTCACGCAGCCAAAATGAGGATTGTCAGTAACGGTGTTCAGTCTTACATCAGAAATGTTGCTTGAGCAGCAAATCATCATGTTAGAATGATTTCTGAAGGATCATGTGACACTGAAGACTGGAGTAATGATGCTGAAAATTCAGCTTTGGTCACAGGAATAATTTTGGTCACTGCTTTGTCATTGCAGTTAATAATAATAATAATAATAATACGTTTATTTTATATAGCGCCTTTCAGCGAACTCAAGGTCGCTTTACAAAATTGTAACATAAATATGACAGCAGACAGAAAAACAATATGAAAACATAAAATACATAACAATACAGTTAATTATTGTTTAATCGTGTGAGTGTATGTGGCGATTTCTCTGTATTGCAGAGCTGTGAGTGTGTGTGTTGGACTCCTCCGAGGGGTGTGTTTGAGCCCAGCGGCCGCACGTGTGTCGCAGGCGGTTACAGCGACGGTACTGTGAGGATCTTCAGTCTGGAGTCGGCCGAAATGGAGCTGAAACTACAACCTCAGCCTGTGTCTGTGTGTGCGTTGCAGTACTCACACTACGGTGAGAGAAAGTGTGTGTGAGACCCGGTGTCCTGTGTTTGATCGTTTGTGTGTTAATGTTCACTATATGCATGTGTGTGTATGTGTAGGTCATGTGCTGTTGTCTGGTGGTCGTGATGGTCTCATTACCGTCAGCAGTCCCGTCACCGGAGTAACTGTACGCACCATCAGTGACCACAAAGGGGCGCCTATAACTACAGTGCAGTGCACCAGCAAACAGGTTTGTGCATGTGTGTGTGTGTCTTTGTTTATCTGTTTTGTAAGGCAAATGACTCAACATTGTGAATGATGTGGAATTGTGGGCCATACTCAAAAAGTATTTGGACACTTAAATCACACTAAAAAAGATCCTGCAGCATTTGAGAAACAAAGATACATATATTCAATGACACTGTAACAATTTAAATGTTACTTAAGTGTCCAGATACTTATGTGTAACTTTGTTCTTTTACATGTGAGCAGCTCACAATGGTATAACATTTGAAAATGAAAAAATAAAGTAATAAATGTTATAATAATAAATTCATAAAATTAAAAAAATACAGTGAAATATTACAATAGTAAAATGTCTTGTTTTATTTAATATTTTCTATTATTTTCTAATAAAAAAATATTTAATATAAAATATAATAATTATTATTATTATATAACAAAACAATACTTTCTTCTTATTATTATAATTATTATAAATAATAAGTTATTAATAATAAATTAATAAAATAAAAATAATAAATTATTATATTTAAAATATTTTTTATTTTACAGTGAAATATTACAATAGTAAAATGTCTTGTTTTATTTAATACTTTCTATTATTTTCTAATAAAAATAAATTATTATTATTATTATTATTATAACAAAATAACAATACTTTCTTCTTATTATTTTTATAATTATTATTTTTTACTAAAGAAAATATTAAACAAAACAAGAAATTTTACTACTGAAATATTTTACTGTAAAATAAAATTATTTAAGAAAAACTGTATATAATAATTATGATTTGTATTATTCTAAATATAATTAGAATTTATTATTATTATTATTGATACTATTATTACTTTAATAATAATAATAATTATTATTATTATTATTACTATTATAGTCATATTAATATATAATCCTAAATTGTACAGCCCTACAAACTTGCCCAGCCAAATTTGTAGCTTTTTTTAAATCACATTTTAAAGAAAAATCACATTTTTTTTTTTACTTAAATCGTGCAGCCCTACTGGTGAGTGATTTAATGTGTGTGTGTGCTTATATAAATGTCTAATAGTATAAGGAGTTTGGTCTGGAGGGAAATGAGCTCTGGTTGGCCGTGAGCGCAGACAGGCGTGTCAGCATCTGGGCTGCTGATTGGACGAAGGATAAATGTGAGCTGCTTGATTGGCTGACGTTCCCAGCACCCAGCCCACCAGAGGTGATTGACACACTGAAAATTAAACATATAAATATGCCCTGAACTTGTTCATATATTATGTACTTTGTCTTTTCGAGCTGCTCTGATCATTCAAAGGTTACTATTATGGTTGAAAAGTCTTAAGAAGTAACGTTTGATACAACTTTGTCTTTTTAATCAGGATGTTCTTGCATTACCACCCAGTCTGGCCGCGTTCAGCCCCAGTGAGAGAGGAGTGGTGGTTTACACCGGCTACGCTGTGGAAAAGGAGATCATCTTTTACTGTCTTTACAAAAAACAGGTACTCACACACTGATGGACTGACGTGAAACAACACATTTACTCACTCTCGGCCTTTATAACCATGACCGTATTTGTCTCCACACAATTTAATTGGCCAATTGAAGGAGATTGTGAGATGATGCATTGGTTTAATGTGTGTGTTTTTTGTTTTACAGGTTTTGAGGACGATCTCTCTGGCCGATTGGGCACTATGTCTCAGTCTGTGTTCAACTGGAAGGCTGCTCGCTGTTGGATCAAACCGTTAGTGTGCCTGTGCCATCTTACAACATAACAGCAAAGTGTTTGAGAGCTATACAGTCATCTAACGGTGCTGTCTTGTGTTTCAGAGCGCGTCCTGAAGCTGATTCATTCCTCCAGCGGTCGCTTTCAGGATTTCGCGTCTCATAGTGACTCGGTTCAGGTGTGCAGCTTCAGCTGGTCTGGATCTCAGCTCTTCACTGCTGCTCATAATGAGCTCTTGCTGTGGTCTGTGCACGGCTTATAATGTTAGGATGTTCATCTGTGGGGTTTAATAGTTTGATTCCTCTCCGTTTGGATTGCAGTAGTCAGATTTTGCTTTTCTGTTTAGTAGAAATGTTGAAGCATTGATGTAGCAGAGCAGTTCTGCCATGTTTTGCATCCAGTTAGCATGATTTGAACTTTTATTAATGGCAGTTTTTGTAATCTTTTCATTTTTTTAATTAATTTTAATATTTCTTACATTGTTTCAAAATATTTTGCTTGTTAGAAATACTCTGAAATTGTCATGTACTTTGTTCCTCAGAAATAAAATTCATAAAAAATCTGAAGTACTCATTTTTGCGTTAAATAAAAGCAATGACACACTGTTACAGTAAAACAGAACCTGATTTTAACACTTATAAAATAACTTTCATTAATATGTCCTTAACAAACATTATATAATTCTTCACAGACCTTTGGCTCAACATGTAAATTAAAATATAAATATATTATAGCTTATGTTTTTCGAATGCTTTTTTTTATTTGAACAAGAGCATTTTAATATAATGCAGTATTATATGAATTATTAATGTTTTAATGCTTTTAATGGAATTATAAATTATTTTCAATAAATCACTACCAATACGGGCCAATATATCCAAGGTAATTATATTATTAATCTAATCTATATTAATTCAGTCAGAGTAAACAGCTCAATTAATATAATATAAAATATTATTATAAGGCATGGCACTGTATAATGCACTCAGAAATAGAGAATATAGAAAATAAATAATATTAAAAATTGAAGTAAATCTAAGTAATATTTAAATAAGTTGAAGAAGTAATAAATTGAAGAAAAAAGACGAAGGAAATGCACAGTAGAGGGCGCTCCATTTGGGCTCCAACCGGAAGTCAGTAGCGGTGCCAGTTTCTTTGGCTGGAATGGAGCTAGTCAGAAACTAGCACTGAGCTTTGAATTGAATTTGAAGTTTTTGGGAAAGATAGACGCAGCTTGTCGGAGAGTTCAATAGAGAGTGGAGTGAAATGAAACGCGATGTCCGGATACTGCTGTTGGGGGAACGTAAGATGTTATTTTGTTTTTTAAAATATCAAGGGAAGTAAATGTGACAGTTTAATGAAAGTTAGCATGATTAGAGAGCGCTAACCCTCAACCTTGAGATGCTGCAGAAATGATCGGAAGTAAACACACTACATTCTTGAATTATCTGTTAATTTAGTACTTTAATATTTGGTTTAATCTGTTGTTTGCCATCATGCAAAATCAAAACACACGAAAATGAACTTTAATAAAAAGTGAGCAAGTTGTTCACACAGACAGATTACAAGTCTAATTAGTCACTATATTTTGACCCACATATGTGTTTTATTTAGTAGATATTTGCATGTGATAAATATTCATATATATGCATTTTTAAAAACTTTGATATCTTGACACACTAATGCATTGGGATGTTTTGATTTGTTTTGAGTAGTTTTGCTCATTTATGTTATTTCTTAAACCTCTTGATTTTAGTTAGAATGACTAAATCTGCTCATTCATTCTTCGGTGAGTGATTGATAATGGTGTTGGCGTGGTAACTATCAAGGTGTGGAGTTTGTGCCAAGAAGAGTAAAGAGTAAACAGATCCTCCTGCACGTGTGACACAATGCACGTATTCCTAGAGGGAGACTTCAACCTGGATCATAATGCTGGGGATTTTTTTTTTTTTTTTTTAAGTCTCTTCTGCTCACCAAGGCTACATTTATTTGATCAGAAATACAGTAAAAAATTGTGAAATATTATTAAAATTTAAAATAGCCCTTATCTATTTGAACATATTGTAAACTGTAATTTATTCCTGTGATCAAAGCTGAATTTTCAGCATCATTACTCCAGTCTTCAGTGTCACATGATCCTTCAGAAAACATTCTAATATGCTGATTTTTATAACATTTCTTATTATTATTAATGCTGAAATTATATGCTGAAATATATATTATTTTATATTTCAGCATTAGTGTTATATTTATTCCAGTCCTGCTGGGCTCAAGTCGTGTCCTTATTAGTATAGGTCTTATCTGACCTTATCAGCTCAAAGTGAACACCTGTAGGAGTGACCAGTTATTTTGGAGCATAGGTGTTAGAGGAATAGTTAACCCAAAAATGAAATTATCCCATGATTTACTCACCCTCAAGCCATCCTAGGTGTATATGCCTTTATTCTTTTAGTCAAACACAATCAGAGTTATTTTAAAACATATCCTGGCTCTTCCAAGCTTTATAATGGGAGTGAATGGGGCTCAAGATTTTGAAGCCCAAAAAGTGCATCCATCCATCATAAAAGTAATCCATACAACTCCAGGGGGTTAATAAAGGCCTTCTGAAGCGAAGTGATGTGTTTTTTTTTTTTTGTAAAAATATCTATATTTAAAACTCTATAAGCTATCATCACTGGCTTCCGGCAACAGCCATACTTAAATATGGATATTTTTCTTACAAAAACCCATCACTTTGCTTCAGAAGGCCTTTATTATCCCACTGGAGTCGTATGGATTACTATTATGATGGATGGATGCACTTTTTGGAGCTTTAAAAACTCGGGCACTTTTTAATGTCATTACAAAAAGTCAGGATATTATTAAATCTCTGATTGTGTTCGTCTGAAGGAAGATAGTCATATACACCTAGGATTGCTTGAGGGTGAGTAAATTATGGAAAAATTTTAGTTTCTGGGTGAACTATCCCTTTACAAACGACATTTATAAAAGTTTGACAGTGGCTTCAATTTGAACTCAAAACATGTCACATGTGCAGCCTGACTGAGATCCAGCACTGATGAAGGAGTGGAGAAACATAAGTATAAAACTGGAAATCAAACTAAAGCCACACTGATTTGCAAATGAAATCATTGTGGTGCAACCGTTGATCATGTGACCTTTCACAAATCTAGTTAAATGAGCCAATGGGAATGCATTTATATTGGGAATAAATATTATTCCATCTTTTGTCATCCCACAGCCAAAGTGGGAAAGACCTCTCTCATCATGTCTCTGGTCGGAGAGGAGTTTCCTGAGCAGGTGAGTTTACCCATGAGCCTCTCTGGTAGTGTGTTTGACTGGTGCAGTAAGAGGAAGCTGATTTGTTTGTGCCGTCAGGTTCCTCTCCGGGCGGAGGAGATCACCATACCTGCTGACGTCACGCCTGAGAAAGTGCCCACACATATAGTCGACTATTCAGGTGTGTGTGTGTGTGTGTGTGTGTGTGTTAGATGACGTAATATTTGCTCTGTAGTATTTTACTAACTCTCAGTGTCTCTCTACAGAAACTGAACAGTCTGATGAAGTATTGAGGGAGGAAATCGTAAAGGTAAGATGTGTCCTAATTATGTTTGTGTGATATTTTAAAATGTAATTTATTCCTGTGGCTCAAAGCTGAATTTTCAGCATCATTACTCCAATCTTCAATGTCACATGATCCTTCAGAAATTATGGAGTAATGATGCTGAAAATTCAGCTTTGATCACAGAAATAAATTACATTTTAAAATATATTACAATAGAAAAAAGTTATTTTAAATTGTAATAATATTTCACAATATTACTGTTTTTACTGTATTTTTGACCAAATAAATGCAGCCAGAATTCTTTATAAATCATTACAAAAAAATATCAATTATTCCAAACTTATGACTGGTAGTTTATATATATGTATGATTGTTGACTGAATGAAGATGATTGTTTTCTCATTTGTAGGCCAATGTCGTGTGTGTGGTTTATGATGTCACGCAAGAGGAAACCATTGACAAGGTATTAGTTTTCTCAGGGTGTCCTTTAACATTATCACTATATTTTTGTCTTTTATTTCCTCTGAACTGATTTTATCTTTGTGTTTTCTCTCAGATCAGGACTAAATGGATTCCTCTGGTCAATGGAGGCGCTGAGAAAGGAAGCAAGTATGTCTCTGATGCCCATGTAAACGCATCTACATTTTTTTTTTTTTGGACTTCCATGAAAAACATCTCTCTGTTTGTTGCTGTAGGATTCCCATCATCCTCGTGGGCAACAAGTCTGACTTGCGCTCTGGGAGCTCCATGGAAACCATCTTGCCAATCATGAACCAGTTTTCGGAGATAGAGACCTGTGTAGAGGTTTGAATCACTGACCACTCAAAAAACTCAAATGAATCTTCAACACAAGAACAAAGACATGTTTCACAAATATGGACACACACATGAATGTGTTAAAGGGTCGTTTATCACACTTATTTTAGTTTAGTTTAGTCAACTTAAGAAATTAGTCAAGGTTTCCTGCATTAGAAAGTCATAATAAGTTTTCCATGACTTCTCTCTGACGCTGAGAACTAAACAAAGCTGTTTCTGCAGCTGTACCTTTTAAGAATTCTATATATGAATGACCTCTGCTGTGATTGGCTGACCTTGAGTACTGGCTTTCCTTCAGAATGTTGTTTGCCAAAACATGTCTGAACAAGTCATTATTTTTAGAGTTTGCTGGGCAACTGGAGAGGACGTTTTGCTTTGTGAATGTTATTGAACTTTTATTTTCATATCACTTTTAGAGGCTGGATTGCTGTAGCTATGGTTACCAGTCAACTAATGCACCAAAATCCAATTCCAACATATAATCTGCAGCATAGGGCATAGATTAGCATATACAATCATGCATTCAGCCGTGTGACTTAAAGGGATAGTTCACCCAAAAATTAAAATTCTTTTACTTTTAATCATTTACTCCCCCTCAAGTAAGAATATTTTTAATCAAGCACATCTCGCCCCCCATTGACTACTATAGTAGGAAAAAAATACCGTATGCAATTATATATGATTATGATAATGTGTTTGTGTCTGCAGTGCTCAGCGAAGAATCTGAAGAATATTTCTGAGCTCTTCTATTACGCCCAGAAGGCCGTTCTACACCCGACTGCTCCGCTCTACGACCCCGAAGACAAACAGGTACACACACATACTACTACATCCCTGCATGTTTTTCACCTTGTGAGTACATATAGCATTATGAAGGTTTGTGTGTGTTTGTGTAGCTGAAGCCGCAGTGTGTTCGAGCTCTGAGTCGAATCTTCAGCATCTCTGATCAGGATAACGATCACATCCTCAGTGACGCTGAACTCAACTGCTTTCAGGTGAGCTGACAAACATGAAACAACATTCACAACACGGTTAACTTCTCAAATGTGGCTCGTTTTTGGAATGAAATGGATTATATTAGTGTTGTCAAAAGTACTGACTTCGGTACCAAGTCGGTACTGAAATTTAAAAAATGTGACACTTTGAGTGCTGAGCAGATTCGTAAACACCTCTGATTGGCCATTGTGTTCATGTGCTCAACATATATGTCTGTGATTGGCCACAATGATCAACACACAGGAGCGTTTGAAAGCATACGGAAGTGTTTGAAAGCGGGAGCGTTTGAAAACAGGAGGTCCGCTGATAGACGCCTGCTTTCAAACGCTCCCGTGCAAGCGCTTGGTGAAGAGCGTCATTGATGTCTAATTACAACATGTTTTTGAAGTGTTGATCATTGAAGCCAATCACAGACAAATCCGATGAGCCGTGAACACAATGGCCAAACAGAGATGTTTACGAATCCACTCAACAGCACTCACATGTGACATGTTTCAGCAGAAAATAATGTAAGGCAGGATTTTTATCCATCAGGATTTGAATCAAACATGTGAAGTTTCTTAAATATGTTTTCCCTCGCCTATCAGTCAGCAGAAAAGGTGTTTATAAGGTACACAAAGTTATTACAGTTACGTGAAATATTATGAAAAATGATATTTTTTTATTATTTTATTTTTTTCTTTTAAGTAACATGCAATGATGAATTATGTGCAATTGATTTGAGACATTGTTTAAGAATTTTAAATGGGTTAAATGATAAATATTTTTTTCAGTGTTGTCTTTATTTCAGTGATATTTTAGTATTATTTATATACTATTATAGTATGTTTTTTTGGATTAGCTTTTATTTTTAAATTTTCAGCTTTCATTTTAAATTTAGTTTACACTAAATTTTGTTATGTGCTTTTGTCATTTTTTTAAATGTCTATTTAGCTTTAATTTATTTTTCAGGTTTAGTTTTAGTAAATTTGGTACTTTTATTTTATTTTATTTAGTTGCTACAATTTTTAATTGTAATTGCAATTTAAGTTTTCAAAGTTTTATTTTTCCATCTAATATTCAGCTTTTATTTTATTTCAGCTTTATTTCAATTAACACAATAACAACACTGATATGTGTATGTATGTGTGTATGTATATATATATATAAAATATTTTGCTTTTTCAAACCACTTGTCCTATGTAGGGTTGCAGTGAGTTAATGGAAACCCAATGTGTGTGTGTATGTATGTGTGTGTGTGTAGAAATTGTGTTTCGGGAATCCACTGGCTCCTCAGGCTCTTGAAGACGTGAAAACAGTGGTGTGGAAGAACACCAGTGATGGAGTCCAGGACAACGGTCTCACACTCAACGGTAACACACATTACACGTATATTCATATTCCTTATGCACACTTTCTTGTGTATCTTAATAATAATTTACACACTTTTGTGTGTTTCCCGTAGGTTTTCTGTTCTTGAACACTCTCTTTATCCAGAGGGGACGTCATGAGACCACCTGGACCATCCTGCGTAAATTCGGCTACGATGATACGCTGGAGTTGATGGATGACTACCTCTACCCACCGTACGTCTGTGCATGTGAAAGCGTGTGATTGCATGAACAGAAATCAGTATTTGAGTGACCTGTATGTGTGTGTTGACAGACTGCGAATACCGGTGGGCTGTACGACGGAGTTGAATCATCTGGGTCATCAGTTCCTCCAGAAGCTCTTTGATAAGTATGATGAGGTGAGCGCTCACACTGACGGATCTGATCCTCTAATGAACTTTGCGTGCTTAGAGTTTCATTGGGCTGATGATCGTGTGTCTCCTCCTGCAGGATAAGGATTCAGCTCTCTCTCCCGCAGAGCTGAAAAATCTGTTTAGTGTTTTACCCTACATGCCCTGGGGCCCGGCGGTGTACAGTAATGTCCCCCTCACGGACGAGTGCTACATCTCCCAACACGGATACTTCTGCAAGTGGATGTGAGTGAAAGTTCAAACAGCACAATACACATTTAAATGGATAATTTTTCTTTCTGGGAGTCACTTTTTCATGATTATTTTGAGCTCACGATATTGATACACATTGAACCTGTTCGATATAATTCTGATTCTATTCCTTTAAAATACTCCATCACTGGAAGGACCACAGTGGTGAAATCATATAGTAAATCACCAGACTGAATTAGAGTAACTCTTGGTTTTGTATTCTTTCGAAAGATCCATTAAAAGGAATCAGACTACACTTGATCTTTATTATGATTCACTAAAAAGAACCTGTTCTTAAGAGTCATTTGTTCGGGAGTCAGACTGCAGTAGTTATGCTGTATGTTTGTGATTTCCCAGAAGGAAGTTTATAAATTAGACTACACTCATTGCGATGATTTTATGTCCATGAGAGTTATTTGAATCAGACTACACTGGCTGCACTGTATGTACAATATATGACTTTCTAAAAAGAACTTGTTTATAAGAGTAATTTGTTTGGGAATCAGTCTAGTTCACTAGTTCCCCTGTGTGTATTTGATCCACTAAAAACAGCCAATTCATAAGCCATTTGTTTGTGAATTGCTATTTTTTATAAACTTTATTATAACTCAAAAGAAAGATTTGTGTTCATGCCATCTTTTTTGGTATTCTTGTTTTATCTCATCACGTTAAATTTGGACTGCAAACTTGGGCAAAATAAGACTTCTTTTGCCTGTAGATTCAGCAGGAGTGGCGTAAAAAAAAATGGTGCTAGAAACAGGCATAGAGGTTTCCGTTTAATCCGAAAATTTGTTTCCAGCCCTATATCTAAAATCAGAACATAAAAAGCAGAATTTTATGAAATCATTTCTGTATTATTATTATTCCACATTCCCAGTTCAGTGGTTTGATGTGTTATTGGATAAACTGCAGGTTATCTGCTTA
Organism: Hypophthalmichthys nobilis; assembly: GCA_037950665.1. Classification (NCBI taxonomy): domain Eukaryota; kingdom Metazoa; phylum Chordata; class Actinopteri; order Cypriniformes; family Xenocyprididae; genus Hypophthalmichthys; species Hypophthalmichthys nobilis. The sequence goes on from CM075482.1 coordinate 23,460,112, forward strand.
TCTGGATGTCCACCGGTGTTTGGAGCATCTGGGTTACCTCGGGTATCCTATTCTAATGGAGCGAGAGTCCCAGACCTCCGCCATCACAGGTAATGAGATCCACACACAGACCTGCTCCACATATGTTTGATCAAACGCATACTAAAGAATATTTCTGTCTTTTTCTGTGTGTGTGTATTAGTAACGAGAGAAAAGGCATTAGACCTGGACAAGAGACAGACTCAGCGGACGGTGTTCCTCTGCAAAGTGATCGGTCCGCGCGGAACGGGAAAGACAGACTTTCTTCGAGCTTTTCTGCAGCGAAGCACTGAGGTGAGAGAGTGGCTTGAAAGCAGTACTTTTGTTTGTAATTTCACTTTACAAAATACTGCTGTCAGATCAGAGCCAATCAGAAAATATTTGATGTTTAATATATTTTAATGGACCAATGAGATTTCACCGTTGGCATGCATTAAATAAAAAATAAATAAAGGTTGCTTTATCATAGATTTTCTACTATTTCTTTTTTTCTGTTTTTTTTTTTTCATTTTACAATAAAAATACATAGCCAAGATTTTTACAGTAAAAAAAAAAAGAGCATTAATATTAATATGGGTACAAAATAGTAGGGCTGTTCCCGACTAAAGATTTTTCTAGTCGACTAGTAGTCATTCATTTTAGCTATTAGTTGACTAGTCGCACATTTATGAAATTAATTTAATTACATAAATATATACTGTGGGGGGTTGCTTTGGAAAATGAGTTTCAGGGCTAAGAAAGAATATTAAATGTAACATTGCTAACATTATTCTACATTACAGAGAAATATTCAAAGTCCATTTAAGACGAGTCATTTCACTCAGCGGCCACCTTTGAAACTCCTCTCAGGCATGCAAGTGCAGCTCCTATCTCTTTGAATGGGGAAACATCAAATTCTCCAAAGCTGTTCATCAAGCTTTCGATTAAATTTCATATTTGAAATCACTGATGAAATTGACAACAACTGTTACATAAAGTTTCTAAACGCTTGAATCATGACAAAAAATGACATTTTGCAGGCTGGATCAAGCTAATGCGCAGTCTTAAGTGCGCATCTCTATAGGAAGTGCGTGTCTGACACTTTATATAGGAATCGGAGCTTCTAACGACCGCTGCAGTGACTTTACCTATCAGCGATTGGCTTTTATTTAGAAGGCGGGACTTATTCCGTGCACCGTCTTTCTATATATAAAAGTCTTTGGCCTTATGTAAATGAAGCTCTTAAGTGCACACATAAAGCTTGCCACAACAACACTGGCAAAAGCAATGATTATGAATGTGTCTGAAAACAAAAGGAGACTGTATGAACATTTTAATAATAGTGTTTTCTGAGTCTGCTGCAAAGACGTTGACGATGCTGACTCTTCATTTCCACAGTATAGTGGATGTGCCTATAGAGAGAAATGCACATAAAGTTAAACATCATGCAGTAAGCACAGTACTAATTTAACTTCCACACTCCACAAGAACACTTAGATATGCTCCTAATAATAGTGAACTTTGATCTTGGTCTAACGTTAGAGCGATCGGCCATGTTAAGTGGCTAATGTTAGTCTACTACTTGCATGTTTCAAATTTCAAGCCATGTTTGAGATCGAATGATGAATGATAAATGATTCGATTTCCTGCCCGACATAATTACCACATGGGCCAGCCGTGTTAATGATCTGTCCTTTACGGACTGCGTGACTTTGTCACTTCCCTTTTTTTTTTAACTAACTGACTAATTAAAATTTGGTCAACTAAGCCTCTTCTCGTCAATTAATGTTTAGTCAATTATTAGCCCTATAGAATAGTTCTTGATGGTTTTGCTCTAGGTTTTCTTGCTTTACTTTTTCCACCGTTTATAGTCTGTCTAGGAAATATTTATCTGTTTTGTGATTCCCAGTAGTCTCATTTAGATCTACCAAATATTTACAATGCTGATGATGTGTTTATTTTCAGAGAAATGACCGCGACCCCGGCCCCCCCTCAATATATGCTGTCAACACAGTCTCAGTAGCCAATCAGGACAAGTACCTCATCGTAAGTGCCATCCCAAGCTTTTCACATACCCTAGTTTATTGGTTCCCACCTGACGTGCGTGTTATTTCTTGCAGCTGGAAGAAGTGGACGTGGAAACAGAGTTTCTAAAAGCAGCAGATGCAGCGTGTGATGTGGCGTGTCTCATGTATGATGTCAGCGACCCGGACTCGTTCAACTACTGCGCTAGTATTTATAAGGTAAGAAACAAGATGCTTTAGTTCTGCTCGACAAACTCTGACACACGCCTCACTCATATTCATTAAATATCAGATCATCCAGATGAATTAATAACCCATAATGACCTTGCACAACCTGATTTCTGTCAGTGAATAATATATGATGAACTGAGTTATTCATTTCTCCTGAAGCCTGTTTGGCTAACATGCACTTTTAGTTACACTAACTCAAGGAAATCAACTTATGGCCCATCTTAAGATCTGAATAAGAAGCTGAAATGATCTCTCGGGCCTTAAATTGTGCATTTCACAGAATTTTTTAATAAATAAATACTTTTATTCAGCATAAAGGGTTTGTTCACCAAATAATTTAAATTCTGTCATCATTTACCAAACCCGTAAGACTTCGGAACACAAATAGAGATATTTTTAATGAAATCTGAGCAATTTCTGTCCCTCCATTGACACTTAGATGCTTCAAAAAGCTCATAAAGAGATCGTTAAACTAATCCATATGTATTGAGTGCTTTATATGATAAACATTTAATTTAGGCTTTTATTTAGGTATTTTTATTCTGATTTAAGTGCCATTACAGTTGACAAAATTCAAAACAATGTGTTTTTTTGCATTATTCCTCTGTAGCAGCACTATATGGACAGCGGGATCCCGTGTGTGGTGGTGGGCTCCAAAGCTGATCTGATAGAAGTCAAACAGCATCATGGGATGAGCCCGTCTGAGTTTTGTTACAAACATCGGCTGCCTTCACCCCTCCATTTCTCCACGCTGCTCTCACACACTCACACACACATTTACAGCAAGCTTACCTGGGCCGCCATGTACCCGTAAGTACACACGCATCTTACTATTTATTTTTAAATATATACAATAAGCCAAAAGTGATGTCCGGGATAGGGAAATTGACAACTTCACCCTTTATTAGAACATTATTAAAAATGCGTATTATTAAGCATATTGCGTAGTTGTGCTTAGAGTCAATTGATTTATTTGTGGTGATAACGTAATGAAGCATGCCAAATTGTGTCGACTTTTTGGCCAGGCTGGCATACAAAGAAATTATGAACACATGCAAAAACAAGAGAGAACCAACGAAATATTAATAACTGATTATGTTGCTTTTTTCTGTGAGTTTTTTTTTTTTTTTTTTTGGCATAGTAAAATAAGACCTGTAGCTGTAAGTTTGACAAATAATTTTGTCAGATATATACTCTAACCAAGTGTTTAGTTCTTCCCTTATATTTAACATATTTAAAAAATATATAAAATATTGTCCTCATATTTTAATTGTTTAATCAAACATGATATATATTTTATATATATAATTTAAATTTTAAATTAAGTTGCTGAATTACACTTAAACTCTTTTAAACTTTCTTGAAAATAAAAAGTAATGACTTACTCCGACTTTGAACCTGCTTTTGTTTTCAAGTTGACATCGCCAATCCCTCTTACTCTTATGCCCACTTTTCATGATCCATTCAATTCCTGTTGGATAAAATGACCTACTTTTTTCCCATTGAATATCACATCCCACTCATAAATATTTCTGCTGTGTAAAATGGCTTACAAACATTGCATGTTGACTTCAAAGACTAAAATTAGCCTGCTTGACTGTTTGTGTGTCATCAAGGTCACCAGAAATACTGAGTGTATTTAAATCTCTCTCTATCTCTGTCACTTCCTGTCTGCAGGCACCTGAATGGATCAGACATGAGCAGCACGTCTTTCTGGCTGCGTGTGACTCTGGGCGCCACAATAGCCGCCATGCTGGGCTTCGCTCTGTACAGAGCCTTTAGCCGACACAAATGATGCACATGCACAATACTTGCAGATAAACACACACTCCTTCATTTCCTGCGCTCTGTCTTGGCCTTACCGAGTCATTGTGACTTAACAAGGGTGTGAAACCCTGTTAGTTACAGTGACACAACAGAATTTAGCAGGTTTTTTTTTCTTTTTTCAGCTGGACTAAAGTATTACACACATGCTTTGCTTTTACTACGAAAACTTGCCGACCTTACTGTTTGACCTACATTGGTCGACCCCAAGAGACGTTTTTCCAACATGTTTCGAGAGGAGCAATATTAAGACATGATTTAACAGGTTACGTTTTGAATTGTACAGAGGTTATGTATTTAAGACCTTGAGAAATCAATATGGATTAAGAATATATTCGATGTGAATGTATTCAAACTCATATCCGGTGTCTGAAGTGTCTATTCAAACACATCTCAGTGTTGGGGTCAATTATTCAGTTTTACCTCAGCCAGTTCAGGAAATGCACTTTAATTTAATTCATAATTCACCCTCTCAGAATATTTGAGAAGCTAAAGTAATTCTGGCTTGAATAAGTTGAGCTCTAGTTATATGCTATGGATGTCAACTGAAAATAACCATTTTGACTCAGTTTCACTTGTATTTAACCCCTTTAAAGGAAACAATCAACTAAATGAAGTGCATCTTCTAAATTGGCTGAAATTAAAACAGAATAAATTTCCATTTCATGTTCCTCAGATGGCTGTTTATATGTACGGACCATGACTGACAAATTATCATTGTTTTTTCTTTTAAGATGCCAAGGAAAAACTCATTTATGATTTTGAAAATAGCAAAACTGGGCCCAAAATCTTGCTTTTCCGTTTGCCTGTATTGATTGTAGGGGTGAATGATCTCTGATTTTGTTTAGAATTGCTGTAGGGATGGATGGTGTTAATAAGTGTATTTTAAATGATATTTTAAGATGAATAAATGCTCTGATGCTTTGGCCTAGTTCAGAGCCGTCCTATAGATAACCAGTGTCACTACACTCACTTCACTACTGGAATTGCTGGAAATGATCTGGAAAGAAGATGACATGGCTGACTGTATTTATAATATTGTCCAAACTGGATTTATCTCAGAACTGTTACTGTTTCATTTCATTCCAAAAAAAGGTTTTATTTCAGCCTAAAAACATTTTCCCAGCAATCCAATCACCAGTTTCTGAGCTGAAGGTCTGTCTGTGTTATTCATGAAAATTTGCATGTGAAGATATTCCTTCAAAAAGACAGAACTGACTGTGGATGCACTGATTCATTGGTTTAATTTTCATAATTTCAATATTTTGTTAAGTATTAATGCCCAGTATTAAATTTAAAATCCCCTAGGCTTGTGTGTCTCGTCGGCCTTGATCTTCTAGCTTCAATATCAAATGAGATGCTTGGAATGAAGCCAGTAAGTTCTAATAGAAATATTTTGTAATAAACTAGCATTTTTTTCTGGTGATTTTGTTTACTGTGCTCTATCACATCAGCAGCATGTTGAAAATGGTGCATTTTGCTTGATCACATGACAGAGTCCAAGCAGCTGATTATCATTTGATTTTGTCTCATAACCATTATTCAGCCATTTCATATATTTCTGTAATAGAAATCAACTTTTAGTGCATTAATGTGTCAGGTTTGCAGCAGGTCCTCTTGTATCAGTGAGCCCGTATCTCATTTCTGTTCAGACTCGATACAGGATCATGTTTCAAGAACACTATGCAAAATACATAGAGCATATGAGAGATGCTTGAGGTGATTTTGGATAGTTGAATTGTTTTCAACATCAAGAATCAAAGATATAATGCATACATTGTACAGTGGTGTCCAAACGTCTGAGACTGCTAGTGAAAACGTTTGTCTGGCGTTCACTTTTCATAATTTTATTTACAAATTATAATATCCACATAACAGTTTGAGTAACATGTTTAATGACCAAACCTGATGATCATGTTCTCCATCATAATTTATGATGTTCTGAAAAGCAGACCATCTGTACAGTCACTCCGTTATTTACATGTGGTTAGAGACATAGAAATCTGAAATATTTAAACATTGTTTAAAAATAAATTAATATTTTCGGGGTTATTTGAAAAAAATCTCAGGTTTTGATTGAGGTCTCAGACTTTAAGCGTGTTTTAGTACTGTCAAATCAATTAATCGCATCTAACGTATTTATTTAAGAAATATTTATAATTTATTATATATTTTTAAATATTAATAATGTTAAATATATACATGCATGTGTGTGTATTTATATATACATAATAAATTTACACAGTACACAAATATTATGCGAACACAAACTTTTATTTTGGATGCGATTAATCGTTTGACAGCACACACTCATATATACACACAAACTTTTGTGTTAGATGATTAATCGATTTGACGGCACATTTCCTTTTCCATTGTACTTTATATGTATAAAGGAAAGTACATTTATTTTACATCCACTTTTTTTTGGAGTTTACTTGAATAGTCATGGTGCAGCATTATAAATGAATGTTTATGTTTTATGAAGATTTTATGATTAAAATAGTTAAGTATATCATGCAGAATGATAGTTATTATTTAATTGTTTTTTTTTTTTATGGCTGTTTTATTTTCAGTTTGGTCTTTATTTTGTGTTTTATACTAAAACGTTTTGGTACATTTATTTTTTTAGTTTTAGTATTTTAAATAAATACATCAATGCCTTTAAGAAGAATATGAAGCACTTTAAACTATTTTGTGTTATTCATGTTTAAGGCAAATTTTAAAGACTTCAAATTTTATAGTATGCTGTGTATCAAACTAAAATTAATGTGGTCATTATTTTTCAGTTTAGTTTGTTTTCCAGTTTGAAATTGTTTTCATAGAGATTATATTTTTCGACAATGACCCTGCATGTCACGCTGCAGGACACGTCATCTCACCATTTGCATTTACCCCAGCATGACACTGACAGGTGCAGTTCTCAGATGAAACACCGCGGGGCAGCAGTGAGTCAATGCCCCTCTAGACCAAAGATGCGCTTCACCTTTTGCTCTGCGCTGAACTGGAGGTTGCGGTCCCTAAAGACCACAATCTGTCACGTGACTAGTGTCATAGTACCAGTTTAATCTGCTCTCCATGTTTCTGCATTAAAACACCACACAAACGACTGAGTTTGAAATTAGAAGTTTATTGATGCACAGTAATGCGAATTACGCGCAATGACAGTATAATATGGACAGCAATGGAGCTAGACTACAACAGTCCACGTCACAAGTTGATTCTGTACATCGCCATCATATAGGTCACCGTTCTTCATAAAAAGACATTTTATTATTGTTCTTCACAGTCCTAGAATGACCTACAATAAGAATATATCGACATATCTAATTGGCAAATTAATTAGTATGTCTGGATAATAATAATAATTGTGTCCAACACTCGAAGAAAAAAAAAGTCCAGGAATTTTAAAAAATAAATAACAGTTTCGCCGTTTCGTCTGGGATCTTCTTTATAGAATCACAAAAAAAGTTTCTGGAGGAACACGCTGTAAAAATGTGGGATTGAAGTCCGCGCACAAAGACCTTACAAAAATAACAATATACCAAAAAACATTTGCTTCAAAAAGTTTATTTACACCGAGTTTTAAATGAATCAGTCCGGTCGGTTTGAATTCACTTCTTCTTCCCCGTTTTCCTGGCCGCTGTTTTGGGTTTGGGTTTCGCCGTTTTCACCTTCTTGGCTTTGCTCGCCTTGGCAGGTTTGGCCACCTTCGCCTTCTTGACAACTTTCTTGGCTTTGACAGGCGATTTCTTCTTCTCCGCCACCTTCTTCACTTTCTTCTCGGCGGCTTTCTTAGTTTTCGCTGGGGATTTCGCCACTTTCTTGGGCTTGGGGGCTTTCTTGGGTTTGGCAGCGGCTTTGGCTGGCTTCTTGACTTTCACGGGTGCTGGTTTGGGTTTCTCGGGCTTCTTGACGTCATCAGCTTTGGCCAGTTTGAAGGAGCCCGAAGCCCCGATGCCCTTGGTGTGGCGAAGGAGCCCGCTGGCCACCAGACGCTTCAGGGCGAGTTTGATCTGGGAGTCGGCGTTGTCTCCCACCTTGTAGTGGTTTTTCACGTACTTCTGGATGGACTGACGCGACGCGCCGCTGCGGCTCCGGTCGGCGGCGATGGCAGCTTTGATCATCTCAGAGTATTTGGGATGCGACGTCGCTTTCTTGGAGCTTTTCGCCTTCTTGGGCTTGGATGCGGGGGTAGCTGCCGTCTCAGCCATGGTCGGTCCTGGAGGATTTCAAACAAAAAACAGAACCGAACTGTCAAAAAGTCTGTCACGAAGTTGTCTGAGAGGAAATTCTTGAGCAGCTGCTAAAAATGAGTGATAATTTAGCAGATTAAATTACCTTAGTGTCACACCTTGGTATTTGTTTAGTTTCGAAATAAAATATTTATTCAAAAAACCCGCACGAAGTGCCGTTGAAAGTGTGTATATTATTCGCCTAAGTGCGCCTGTACTATATATGAAGCCTCCACGCGGACGTGATTGAGAACACCAACTGCCAGCAGCTGATCAAGCGGGCTTCCATGAAATCTGCGCGGGCTGGTTTGTGTTTCTTCCTCCTCGAACTGAGGCCGAATTCAGCCAGACTCGTTCGGTACCGATCCTCCCAACGCCACGGTCCGAGAGGGGAGGCTTTGGGCTTCACGTGCGTGTGTCGTTTTAGCCTGAATTCATTGAGCCATGAACTTTTTTTCCCGGAAAATCAGCTCAAACCGGCGAGCGCGGTGATGTATTTTGCAGAATTCGCCTAAAATTAGCCCAAAACAACGAAACCGAGTCGGAAAACACCGAATGTATATGAAAGCCCCATCAACACACTGGAGGACAGGGTGGGTTTGATTCATGTAAAACGTCGTTTTCGTTTTTAATAAGCTGAAGTAGTTGACGAACTAACACAGTCCGGCCACCGAGTCCGCGTGACGTTTCTCCGATTATTTATTGTTAAACCTTCTATAAATTAAATGTGCGCGAAATAAAGTGGCTCCCATATTGTGGGTCACATTCACACATTTCAAGAGGTGTCGGTGTAATGTATGAGGTATAGATCTAAACGAGTAAAACGTTATAGTATATAAACCAGCAGCTCCTATGCTGGGTGTTCTGAGAGAAGAGCTCGGCTGTTAGGAAAGTTGCCAACGACCCAAAGACCAGCTTTACCGACCAGAACCCACCGGTACCATGGCCAGGTTAAACATATCGATCTGTGTATGCATTCCCGGTGGTTTGTGCGTTATGGATCCGATTGACATATTAAGACTGATCAAACTGGGATGGATGCTTTAAACGCTCGCGCATTCTTTTGTTATCTCTCTGTTGGCAGGGAAACGCGTATCCCGTCGGTTTGTTTTCCCTCATTTTTGCACCCTTCACTTATCAAGTCATCAATTCAGTTCAGGCTGCTATCGGGCTGATGCACAGTTATATTTCTATCGCTCCGGCTTGTTCTGTTATTCACATTTTCAGGCTGGATGGTGTTTCAGTCAGAACGCCATCTTGAATCTCTTCACTTTAAGGGTTTTCTCTTCACATCTACTGTAAACCCGCTTCACAGAACTTTTAATTAGACTACTACATATTTGTAATTAAACTTAAGTTGATAAACCACATTAATAACCTTTTTTGTTTTAACTTTGTAGCCAAGTTGGCGATTGAGCGCGTGACGCTTTAACTCTCGCGCGCTGGCAGTTTTCTCTCATGAATAACACTCAAATCATCAAATGGAGCACTATTTCGTTTTTGATTTTATAATAATAGTAACTATTAGTTTCTGCTAGACATCTGTGGACTCTTGAAGATGCGGTGTCTTTTGTTACACTTTGGATTGTAACAGAATTACATCATATAGTAGGTATTAAGCACAATGCGCATCTCACACACCTGTGATGACCGTCTCTCACTGTTTCACACATTCCTGTGTGTGTGTGTGTGTGTGTGTGTGTGAGAGAGTTTGATACAGGCTAGTACGTACAGCTTCTCTTTGTGACGTTGTGTAAGGTGTCTGCAGGTGTCTAGTGCTGAAAACAGCACCTTCCCTCAGTCTGTGCGCACTCAACCCATATCAATTAGATAGATAGATAGGGAAAAACTGTAGTGCAATAGCAGACACAACAAGAGCTATATTGCAGTATATTCAGGAAATTCCACTCAGGCATCATGGGGTTATTTCTAAACAAATCAATTTATGAATCTGTAATTGGACACATGATGCAATGCATTATTTCTGTCATAATTTCATAAATAATAAAATGCATATTTACATAAAGTTAGCATTTTAGACTGAAAATAACTGATTTTACTCATTATAGACTGCTGTGATGATGAAATGGGAAAATTGATTTCCGCTGACCTGGACATTGAACTCAGTGAGTTGCATCCATCACATTTTTCATTAGTAGGCCTATTATTTACTCATATAATGGCACTAACCTAGTGTACTGAGCACTGAATACTGTAGTTTCCTCCACATAAGGTCTAAATTATTGTATTTTGCTATTTAATATGCTGTAATTAACATTTTTCACATTTTTTTCCTGTCTAGGCACTGGAGCAGATGAGCCTTACATCACAGCCATGCATGACGTCAGATATAAGGCAGCCGAGTCACTTGCAATACCTGTTAAATACGGTATGGTTTATGCATGACAAAAGTGTAAAAATGTTTTTATATTGAAAATATATAGTTTTGTGCATTATATGTTATGGAATTGCACATAAAGCACAAAAGCATATCAATTCCAGTCTGTTAAAAGTTATTTATTAATAGCAGGTAAAATACATTAAATTACAGATTGACCTCCAGAATAGTATATATTAGAACAGGCTCTAAAAGAAAGCAGTATAATAAAGGTTTTGTAATGCACTGGACCCTGCTTACTTAATCAATATAGTGAATTGATCAGGGGATAAAAGTGATCTTAAGGCTTGTTATGGGTTAAAAACTTTGATCAACATCACACTTGTATGTCTTTAAAATGTCCATTAAGAGAAATGTGTGCACACAAGTGTGGAATAAAAGTCTTTGTTTGGTGTATAGAGAATGACTTGCATAAGTTTCACCAGGAGAGGGCAGCACTGCTCTGCAGCGTTTACTGTGTGTAAATGAGGCATTGGTCATTGTACAGGATGCTAAAAATAATAACTTTCTCTCTCTAACAATATTTTCTAGTTTATTTAGTGTTAGTTTACTTACAAAACAACAAATATGCATATCAATATGCATATAAATAAACTAAATGTGGTTATTTTGCTGATGTACTTTGATTCCACACCTCATAGTCAACAGGCTAATGTGATTACTGAAAAATGATACTGATTGATGCATTCTGGGATTTCATGGGGTTTTATGCTCATTGATCAAGGTCAGCACTGCCTTATATTATGCTACCAGCGTCGAAAGGTCATTAAGTTCATAAACATGAGGCCAGTAATGGATTGGTAGCACACAAGTATCAATAAAAATGAATATCATGATTCACAAATGTCTGTCTGAGGACTCGCACTTTAGTTGATGAAGTGTCCGTCAGCGTCATTGATCCACCCTGAGACCTGATGGAGACGCTGTAGTTGGTGTTACTGTAAATCACTGCATCATTCAGGTGGACAGCTCAGCCGTCTCAATCACACCAGACACATTCATATAAATGATCATGGTCAGAGTATAAACAAAATTCTAGAAGAGACCAAGAAAAGATTGTGTTTTATTCCCATGTGATCTGTTAAATCACTAACAATTAGAGCGTGTTATCTTAAACACTTCTGTCTAAGAAGAAAATCTGCATAATCAGTTTAGCTCCAGGTTAAAATCTGTCATTGTTAGTGGTGATTTCTAAGGCTGGCATCACTACATTGCTCATAATTAGGGTTAGAGATTTGAACAAACCCCTAACAATAAGTGATACATTTTGGTGTGTTGCTCGTCCCACACAGTTTGTTACAGAAACCTATATGGAAAAAAAGTATATTTTAAAAAAAAGTATATAAACAATATATTTTTTCTGATTTTTTTTTTTTTAATTTTCCAAAATATATATTTTTTTAAATATATGCTAAATATAAAGCTGTAAACTATGGAAGCCCGTTTCCGCCACTTTTATCTCAGAAATTGCGAGTTTATATCTCTTTTTTTCCTCAAAATTTTGAGATATATATGTAAACTCACAATTTTGTGAAACTTTCTCGCAATTCTGACCTTTTTTCTCACAATTGAGAGTCATAAAGTCACAATTCTTTGATATAAACTCGCAATTGCGTGATATAAAGTCACAATTCTGAGATATAGACTTGCAATTGCAAGAAAAAAAGTGAATTGCGAGAAAGTTTTACACAATTGTGAGTTTACATATATATCTCAAAATTGTGAGGGAAAAAAAGTCAGAATTGTGAGAAAAAGTCACAATTGTGACTGTCACGGAATTGTGAGTTTATATCTCACAATTCTGACTTTATAACTCGCAATTGTGAGAAAAAAAGTCAGAATTCTGAGATAAAAAGTTGCAATTACTGTTTTTATTTTTTATTTAGTGGCGGAAACAGGCTTCCATAGTAAACAGCACAGCTTTAGGAAATATATTTTTCAAATTAAAAATGTATTTAATTTAAATAAACATATATATGTATATATATATATTTTTAATTTATATGTGTATATATATATATATACACACACACACACACACACATATAATGTATGGTTGACATATAATAACAACAATATATATATATAAATATATAATATAATATATATACATACACACATACATATATATATATTTTAAGTTAATTAACATTATATAAACGTTGAAGTATATATGTGTGTGTGTGTATATATATATATATATATATATATATATATACACATATATATAGCCTATAGTTATATTATAGATATATTTTAAAAAGGCTAAAAATTGAGGATTTAAAAAAGAAAAAATCTATATTAGATATATATTTTTGTATATTTATATATATATATATTTTAAAACATTTTTGTTGTTGTATGGAAATGAATAATATCTCAAATCAAATCAATGCAAGCTTTAAAATCACCAACAATTAGAGCGTATTGTCATACAGTCTTGTGTCTAAGCACAGACTGTTTAGCCTTGGGTGAAAATCTGTTGAGATTTTTTACACGCTTAATGCAAAGAATTGTTTTTTTTACCAGTTTGGCTGCTTCCTAGTCTGAGTTGAGTCAATCTGAAACAAACTGTGCTAAAACTATGACCCAGATATCTAAGAAGAGCAGTATTTTCACACAAGAGGTCAGTACCACCACTGTTAACCAGACCAGATCCTCCCCATATGCAATCCTAAAGATATAAATAAATCCCACATTTTTTAACCACTTTTACGATAATAACCCTTTAAAGGGTCAAGAACATATTGCTGCCATTACCATCTACTAATTACCTTTATTTATCCACACCATCGTGAAAAACACAGAGGCATTTTGGACTTTAGAGATTGATATTTACATTTATTAACACAGTCCTCAGAGATAATAACTAACCCAAATGACCTCATTAGTGTGTTGCAGTACATATGTGATCACCAGGATATTACTAGCAGTGACTGAACAGCCTGAGTGTGTGTTTTAGGGTTTGTAGTATCTGCTGTGTGTGATTAATGTCTGATTTAGGAACCCTGAGTGCGCTTGCGCTTGTGCTGTGTGTGTGTGTGTGTGTGTGTGTGTGTGTGCACTGCAGTGAACGTGTGTTAGTGTGTTTAGTCTCTCTTTAAGACTCCTGCAGGGTAGATGGAGAGCTGCAGCTCTTTGGACACGCCCCCCTCGCCTCTGATTGGCCGCAGCCCGCCGCCTCCTTCCCCTCCTTCATTGGTATTCAGGTAGTACAGTCTTTGTGGAGGACAGAGGGGAGAGAGGGCGAGAGGGAAAGATTTACATAGGTAAAGGCGATACGAGCACAACGAGACTGGCGAGCGGAGAGGGACGGAAGGGTAGAGGAAGGAAAGTGGAGGGAAAAAGAGACAGAAAGTGCATTGACTGCTTTTTAGCTGGATGGACGCGGGTGCAAAAGTGCCACAAAGATCAATGGGTTTTGGATGGTGACTGGGACTTTGGACCCTGCTGGGATCAACCAAACCTGGACTGAACCTCACTGGAGGGCGTCCTGCAGAAACACCACTGGCCCTTGCTAGAGTGCTTGCGAGGGGTCTCTCTCCCCACTGGGGAGGCGTGCCGCACAGACGGACGAACGGACCGCCGGCGTGCGTGTGTGTGTGTACGTGTCTCTGTGTGCGAATTCCCCTATGTCCTTCTTTTTGTGGCTGTGTGTGCACCAGGGCCCAGTATATGGATAGAAGCTCTCTGTTTCAGCTCATACAAGAGCAGGTAAGCAGCAGCAGGTTGCTATGGTTACTGCATCCTCCTGTGCGTCGATGTGCATGTGTGTGCATGTGTTTCTAGGCCGATATGGAGCGAGATGGACAGTTGGAATGAATGAGTACAGGAGTGTGTGTGTGTGAGAGAGGTCCTTATGTTCAGTCAGTGGCTGTTACTCTAGCAGTAGTACACTAGACATCAGCGCTGGTACTGAAGATGCTCGACACACGCTTGGTTCTGTATATGCTAATATATGGAAATTACACTTATATGCATGCTATTTTATGTTTATGTCTTATAGGCTGCATTTATTTTATCAAAAATACAGTGATATAGTGAAATACTGTTACAACTTAAAATTACTATTTTCTATTTGAATGCATAGCTGAATTTTCAGCATCATTACTCCAGTCTTCAGTGTCACATGATCCTTCAACATTATACATGTCATTACTGTCACTTTTGAGCAATTTAATGCATCTTTGCTGGATAAAAGCTTTTGAATGGTAGTGTTTATGTTTAAATATATTTCATATTTAAAGCAGCAACTGGCAGATATAAAATCCAAGGATGTTGCGATGCAGCTTTTTTGGGTGTTTGTGACTTTCATATCAGATCGGATTAATTCGGTTCAGTTCACTTGAGTTAGTCTGACTCGTTAGCACTTTTAACAGTATAGATTGTTCAGTTCAATTCAACTCGATTCCTTTTAGATCAGTTATTAAACTTCATTATTGATTTTGACAATATTGTTAAAGGGGACCTATAATGCCCCTTTTACAAGATGTAATATAAGTCTCTGGTGTCCCCAGAATGTGTCTGTGAAGTTTCAGCTCAAAATCATTTATTATAGTTTGTCAAATTTGCCCCATTTGGGTGTGTGCAAAAACACGCCGTTTTTGTGTATGTCCCTTTAAATGCAAATGAGCTGCTGCTCCCGGCCCCCTTTCCAGAAGAGGGCGGAGCTTTAACAGCTCACGCTTCGGTCGCTCAACAACAACAAAGCTGGAGAATCTCACGCAGCCAAAATGAGGATTGTCAGTAACGGTGTTCAGCCTTACATTGTTCAAACCGGAGTCGACACTGATGGAGAGACTCAGGAAGAAGTTACAACTTTTAGAATGAAACTGGACGTTTCTGAATGGTTAGTGGATAAATTTATGTAGTTGCTGTGGAGTTGATTCAACTCATCGACTAGCATGTGCCCTCATGTTAATCCAAACGTTGAATTGACCCTCGTTTGTGAAGCAGTCCATCGTAAAATGACGGCATGTTAACAACACTCTACAACAACAACTCTTCCTCTTTTCTAAAGCAGCCCAACATGGCCTCACCCCCTTTGTTGTGTGTTCTCGGGGGCGGGGTTTATGTCGATTTTGGGGTTTGTGATGTCACCAACCCGGGAAGAAGCTTGTTGTAGTCCCTACCAGCCATTTGTTGTAGTCCTTAAAAAGTGATTTCTGCTTTGCATTGAACTTTCAGCATCATAATTTTGTTGTTTATGTTCAAACAGCAACATTACACACTAACTAAAGTTAAAAAAGTGAAATCATAATCAAGGACCCCTTTAAATTCAGCTAAAGCTAAAAAATCGTTTTTTAACGATAACTGATAAACCTTTAAAGACAGACCTACTGTGAGCTACGAGGTTGTTAATCGATAGTATTTGCTTCTATTGAAGCCATTAGCTCACATTATTTTGACTTAATTTTAAAATAATCTTATTTAACAGCAGAATTCATGGTGAAAAACTACATTACCCATGATGCTGTACAGAAAATTCCACCAATCAGAGTAAAAACAAGCAAAACGTGCCAAAAGATCTTGTTAGCCCCGCCCACTCCCATGAAGCACTGCGAATGACGTAATCAAATTGCTCTCCCTACGCTTTCATGTATTTATTCCATATTTTGCAATAAATTGAAATAGATTGTTTTTATATATACGTAAATAATCAACATTTTTAAATGCGTATCTTTATATTTCTCCATCGTTTTTAATCTGATTATGCTGTTTGCAATGCTTCATGGGATTGTAGTTTGTTCCCTCACTAAAGCTGTAAAGTACAGAGTCTTGTACCTTTGTATTTTTGTCCGATTTTCAAAAACTTTTTTGCTTCAAATCAAAGTTTGTAATGTTATGATACACCTTGCAGCTGATTGTCTTGGTTCATGGCTTATAACGCTTTAAAATGACACTTATAAAGTTTTGAAATCCTTATGGGAGAAATGAATGGAAAAATACTTCCGGAACCAGCGCCACTGAAAAAGTGGGCGTGCACTGTTGCACTCTATTTGTCATTTTAATATAGATATTTCAATAAAGTTTCATTGGGGCTTTTAATAATACAGATTGTCTGGATAAGAACAGGAAAAACTCCTTCAGTGAAAGGAAGAAAGCCTTGGTAACTGAGACTCAAAGAGGAGACCCAAGAATACTCAAAAGAAGTCATCATTGATCAGAAAAGAGCAGAGCACTTCAAGAGATTTAGTGCAAGCAACAGACACCAAGAAAACGACTATGTTTAGTCATGAAATAACAAGATTTGTTTATTGCACTTTGTTTTGTTTTATTTTTTTACCACCTGGCAGGTTACAACCAGTTTGTGTGCAAAAAAATGACTTATTTATATCCTCAGTCTGACCTGCCAGCTTGCAGAACGCATTACTCTCTACGTGCAGAAGTAGAAATTCAAGGAGGTCAGTGAGAACTTTTCAGTAAGAGCTTTGACGGACAGTTCATCCAGGGTTTGCTGTTTGAACAGCTACATTACAAGGGGGTGTGAACATTGAGATGGTCTGGAGTTTTCTTGGCAAAATTAAAACCTGAAAGCTGGCAGTCCTGGCAGCTCACATTGCATGATTTGCACTCAAAGTTCATCAGGATTCGAACAACAGCTTGTTTGAATACATATGCATGAGTATATGCTAATTAGTTTCATTTTTGGAGCAAAAGCAGCTCCTCAGACAGAAATTTAAGGTTTTAAGGTGCTTGAATAAAGGTCACGCTTTCTGGTCTTGGTTTATAACTGCTTTGCATTGGTAATTCATCTGCAGTGGTATTAGTTCAGTGTTCTCAACTGATTATTTCCCAACCTGAAATAATAAATAACATAAAATAACACTATGTATGTATGTATGTATATATTTGAACGGTAGTGTATAATGTTACAAAAGCTTTGTATTTCAGATGCTGTTCTTTTGAACTTTCTATTCATCAAGGAATCCTAAAAAAAAAAAGTACACAACTGTTTTCAACATTGATAATAATCATAAATGTTTCTTGAGCAGCAGATTATCATATTAGAATGATTTCTGTAGGATCATGTGACACTGAAGACTGGATTAATGATGCTGAAAATTCAGCTTTGATCACAGGAATAAATTACTTTATAAAATATATTCAAACAGAAAACAGTTATTTTAAATTGTAATAATATTTCACAATATTACTGTTTTTACTGTATTTTTAATTAAATAAACGCAGCCTTGGTGAGCAGACGAAACTTCTTTTAAAAACATTAAAAATCTTACCGTGTCCAAACTTTTGTTAGATGCGATTAATCATGATTAATCGATTTGACAGCACTATATATGTTAAATTAAATTATATATATATATACACACATACTTCATCTTTTATATAATATTAATTATCTAATAACTTTTTAAAAATAAACATAATAATAACCTGATTTTATATATAATTGAATAGGCCTATTTAAATAAAAACAAGAAATGTAGAAATATACTATTATTATTATTATTATATATAGCTTAAAGAATGTATGAATTATGCATAATAATTATAATATGTCTAACTGATGTGTGGTTACTATTGTTGCACATAATTAAAGTTAGTGATTTGAACACTCCCCTCATTATAAGTATTAAACTATGATGCATAAAATCATTCTAAACACCATAGCACCATCTTAGAATCCTTGTGGCCACTTTATATATCCATTGTTACTTTCTAAATAATTATTCATATAATAAATGTGTTTTCTCAAACTTCGCAGAGCATGTGTGTGAATTGTAAATGCATGCTGTATTTTTAAAGCAATAATTTGAGAATGCTGGAAGTTACACTAAGCAATATCAGTGTGTGTGAATGTGTGTGTGTTTGATTTTGTTGTCTAATCTGTGCTGATGCTGAGAGATTAGGTTGATTGATGGATAGGGAAGGCAATCATTCAGTCGGAGGGGCAGAATTGATCTTTGCCTTCAGGGGACGAGGGACACACAGTCATCAGTTCAGTGTTTGTGTTGGGATCGTGTGGGTGTGTTACATATGATTTACATGTGCTGTGCTTCTGATTTTGCGTGTACAGTAAGTGTGTTCTCAGACGGAAGTGAGGCCTGACTGTTTTGTTGTGTCGAGTGGGTGTGTGTGTGTTGGTGTACATATGGTGTGAGTGTGTTGCAGCTACTGTGTGTGTGTGTGTGTGTAAAGGCAAGATGCTTAACCTTTCAGTTTATTATGATTTTTTTTATTTTCTGCTGTAGGAAGCAGTGCTGAGCTCAGACTATTTCTGGCTCTAATGCACATGCACACAGTTCACACGTGCAAACACACACACACACACACACATTCAACGCTCTGTGTGATAAACTAAATTAATGGAAGACAGCTCTAAATTACTGAATTACCCAGTGTCTTCTCTCACTGACTAGAGTTCAGTTAGTGGTGCTTGTGAAGGTAAGCATTGCTATTGCTTATACTGAGTGTTAAAGGTTTGTTTAAATCATTAACCTTAAGTATTAAACTTTAAAAATCCCTTAGGCTTGAACCATATCTAGAGACTAGGGATGGGCGATGCCACTTATTTTCTTTTTGTTCTGATAACAAGGACTATTAAGTCAGTTTTTTTAATTTATTGGTATAAAAGGAGCCACGTGATTTTATATTTAAAACTCATCCTTTTTTAAAACATTTAATAGGACTTAACTCCAATTTTTCAGTCTTCTATTTTTGTTTATCATTTATTAAAAACAATTACATAACAAGTAATCATTTTCAATCATAATTATAATTAAGTTATAATAATTAATGCAATATTTAGCTTCAGATTTATTTAGTGCAATATAATGACAGATGATGTAGTCATGTGACCAATCGGTGTTATTAAAAGCACCAATGAAACTGAACTGAAATATCTATATTAAAATGACCAATAGAGTACAACAGTGCCCGTCCACTTTTTTCAGCAGCGCTGGTTCCGGAAGTATTTTTTCTATTCATTTCTCTCATAGGGATTTCAATAAAAAAGTCTTCATTAAAGCATTATAATTCATGAACCAAACCAACCAGGTACGAGCCGAATCATAACATTACAAACTTTTATTTGAAGCAAACAAGTATTTGAAAAACAGACAAGGTACAAGACTACTTAACGGCTTTAGTGAGGGAAAGAACTACAATCCCATGAAGCATTGCAAACAGCATAATCAGATTAAAATGTAAAAATGTTGATTATATATATATATATATATATATATATATATATATATATATATATATATATATATATATAAACAAAATATTTTAAGTTTATTGCAAAATAGATTGACGTCATTCAGTGCTTCATGGGAGTGGGCGGGGCTACAGAGATCTTTTAGTATGTTTTTGCTGGTTTCGACCAAAGTCCCTTTAAGACAAGTCATTTCACTCAGCGGCCATCTTTGAAATGCCTCTCCAAAGCTGTTTGCCAAGATTTCGATTAAATTTCATATTTGAAATCACCAATGAAATTTGACAACAATGGTCTCATAAATTGTCTTACAAATTTTGTTTCTTAAATCATGACAAAAAATGGCATTTTTAAGGCTGGATCGAGCTAATGCGCATGCGCAGTCCTAAGCGCGCGTGTCTATAGGAAGTGCGCGTCTGACTGTTTCTATTGGAACCGGAGCTTCTAACGGCCGCTGCAGTGACGTGATGACCAATCGGCAACTGGCTCTTATTTAGAAGGCGGGACGCCATATTGTGTTTTGCACTTTCTCCCATTCAATACGAGTGATGCATCTTGTGTTACTCTATAGTCTTTGTTTCGACTCTCTGATTGGTGGAACTTTCTGTACAGCATCATGGGTAATGTAGTTTTTCAACATGAATTCTTCTGTTAAATGATTATTTTAAAACTAAGTTGAAATAATGCAAGCTAATGGCTTCAACAGAAGCAAATAATATCAATTAACAACCTCGTAGCTCACAGTAGTTCTGTCTATAAAGATTTATAAGTTATCTTAAAAAGAAAATTTCCCTATAGAGAAAATGAATGGAGTGTTTATTTCCTGTTGTGCTCTATAGGCCTACTGTGGATCCTATAATGGTTCTTGTACTACACAGCTATTTACCAACACTGTTTTGTTCACTTTTACATATTAATTTTCATACTAAATAAGCTGAAAAGCACAGACAAGTATTTTTAGCAGCTGCATAGCAACACCCTAGCAACCACCCACAACACCGTAGCATTGTGACGGCAACGTTTTGCACAGTCAACATTTTGATCAGTAGATGTAAAAATCTTGTTACATTTACAGTGTGTGTGTGTGTGTGTGTGTGTGTAAGCAGTATTTGCTTTGGCACCAGCTGTTTGGAGAGAAAGAGGGCAGTTGACAGTTGGATTGCCGCACCATATTTAGCATTATATTTGCATAAAACAGCAGCAGTTCGTCCTCTAAGACTCTTCCTCTATGAGCAGCTGCATTGATAGAATGAAGAAAACAACTGTATAGGCCTCTTGTTTCTCAGATGTTCCTCCTGAGAAAAAGACTCCAGTAATGTGTCTCCTCGAGAGTTTCAAAAAAGATCTCAATACATCTTTTCCAGATCAAATGATCTTTAAGTTGCTACAAAATTTCTATTTCAAATATTCAAACCATGGTATTTATCAAAGTAATATCATATTTACCGTGGTACCACAGCCCCAGTGCTGTTTTGTAAGGGTTACAGTGTAAACCTAAGATCATTTGTGATGAGAAAGCTGACATATTTTACTACTAACACCATATCATTGCTCAGATGTTTCTGCGCTCAGCCATATGGTGTGTATTTTTGGAAACCATGGCAACAGTAAGGCTCTTTTTAGCACACTTAGCCGAACGACAGGCTTTGTTCTTGTGCATATAATCAATGAACGGGCCGTCAGGTGCGTTCAGGACAGCTCCCGCTCAGAGACGTGACCCCTGATGATTGGCACAGCTGGTAAACAGATGTTGTTCACCCTTTAGTGATTACTGTATCCAGATATCATGGTATTTACATGGTAGATGTGTGGTTGTACTGTGGTTTGTTTTGGCGCTCGTTTGTTGGTGATTTGTGTACATGATCATGTGGTGTGAGGTGATAGAACTAGATCAGTCGCTGGCGGTGACACACACACACACACACACACACAGTGTCACTCTTTCTCAGGGTGACACATTGGTAATTTGTAACCATGGTGACACGGCAGCGGCTCTCCTCTGTGCTGAATCGCCTCAGTAAATGATTCTTTCACTTCCATCCTTTTCTCCACATGTGTCTGCTGCTCTCATCCCTCCATCCTTCATCCTCCGCTCATTACACAGACCCCTCAGATTCACTCGCTCTCCTTCCTCTTCCTCTTTCTCCAGTCTGTTTCTACATCATTACAGGCAAGATGATCATTTATTAGTCTTTCTTTCTTTCTTTCTTTCCTCCCCATCCTTCCTTCCCTTTCCTTCTTTCCTTCCTTCTTGTTATTTGTCCTTCCTTCCTTCCTTCCTTCCTTCCTGTTATTTGTTCTTTCTTTCTTTCTTTCTTTCTTTCTTTCTTTCTTTCTTTCCTCCCCATCCTTCCTTCCCTTTCCTCCCTTCCTTCCTGCTTTCCTTCCTTCCTTCCTGTTATTTGTTCTTTCTTTCTTTCTTTCTTTCTTTCTTTCTTTCTTTCCTCCCCATCCTTCCTTCCCTTTCCTCCCCTCCTTCCTTCTTTCCTTCCTTCCTGTTATTTGTCCTTCCTTCCTTCCTGTTCTTTCTTTCTTTCTTTCTTTCTTTCTTTCTTTCTTTCTTTCTTTCTTTCTTTCCATATCCTTCCTTCCCTTTCCTTCCTTCCTGTTATTTGTCCTTCCTTCCTGTTATTTGTCCTTCCTTTCTACCTTCCTTCCTGTTATTTGTCCTTCCTTTCTTCCTTCCTTCCTTCCTTCCTTCCTGTTATTTGTCCTTCCGTCCTTCCATCTATCCTTTCTTCCTTCCTGTTATTTGTCCTTCCTTCCTTCCTTCCCTTTCTTTTATTTTCATTCATTACCTTTCATCCTTTCTTCCTTTCCTTCTGTCCATAATTTTCTCCTTTCTTTTCATTTCCTCTCATTTAAATTCACTTTCTTTCCTCCCTTTTTCCTTCCCTTTTATCTTTCTATCCCTATCTTCCTTCCCATTTCATTTTCTCTCATTTCATTTTTCTAATTTCCCTTCCTTTCTTACTTCCATCATTCCTTCCATCCATTTGTCTGTCCTTCCACCCTTTTCTTCCTTCCCTTTCCTTTAATTTACTCTCATTTCCCTTCCTTCCTTCTTCCTCCCTTCCTTCCTTCCTCCCCTCCCTCACATAATTTTCTTCTATCCCTTTCCTTAAATTTCCTATTTTCCTTCCTTTTTCCCTCCCTTTCTTTCTCCCTTTCTCTTCCTACCTTGTTCCCTCTCTTCCTTTTCTTCCTTTTCCTCTTTTACCCATCTGCCCTCTGAAATTTAAATATAGCATACAGAAGTAATTCAGAGTAAACACAGACAGCAAAAATAGCCGTGTGTGTTCTCCTGGGTTGTCTTTGCTGTTTGGATCTAGTAGGGAAATGCTTCAGGCTGATAGTTACACACAAACTCACACGGTAATAGTTACAGAATCTTTGACTCTGTGTGTGTGTGTAACGGACAGATGAATTGTGCAGAATGACTATGTTTGAGTCACAACCGCAGTTCCTCGAACTAACCGTGTGTGTATCCATGTTAAAGAGGTCATATCATGGAAAACAGGATTTTCTCTTTTTCTTGCTCAAACAGTTTGATGCACTATAAAGACATCTTGCTGTTATTCTGTATGTTTATCCATCACAGATTCACTCACATCAGCTAAATGATTTCATTGCTCACCCACTGGGAGTCATTCCAGTTGTTCTTTAGCGTAATGTTGAATCATACTGTTAAATTTTGATCACATGGTTTTTGTAGAGCAAATAAACAAGCAAATGCAAAACATGTTTATGTTTATTTTGTGTGTTTTATATAATAAATGCACTTTAGTCCTGAATGTTTACTGTATGTGCATGCATATAAACTAATCATGTGTGCCTTCTCTTTTTGTTCAGCTGGACCCAGAGCAGACTGGTTTTATAGCAGTGGAAAATTTCACCAGTCTAGCTGAGCACCATGAGTTACAGCTGGACCCCAGTAAACTGGAGATGCTGCTGGCGCTGGTACAGAGCAACGAACATGGACACGTCTGCTACCAGGAACTCATAGAACTGGTGAGCCACATGCATGCAACTTCCAGAAGTCGGGCTGCACAGGTTTTTTGATACATCCGCCAAGAAACAAAGTTGTGTTTACAAGTTGCTGTGCACATTATAAGCATGCACTTTGGATATGGATTGCGTTCATTTGGAGTCATGCAATAGTCACGGATAAACTAGATATCCACAATTGTTCTGCTTTGATTTCTGAGATACAGTACTGTTTAAAAGTTTAAAGTTTTTGGAAAGAAGTCTCTTCGTCTCACCAAGGCTGCATTTAGTTAACCAGTACTAGATTAAAACAGTATTAATGTGAAATATTATTATGATTTAAAATATCTGTTTTCTATTTGAATATATTGTAAAATGTAATTTATTCCTGTAATCAAAGCTGAATTTTCAGCATCATTACTCCAGTCTTCAGTGTCACATGATCCTTCAGAAATCATTCTAATATGCTGATTTGCTGCTCAAGAAACATTTCCAATTATTATCAATGTTAAAAACAGTTGTGCTGCTTCATATTTTTGTTGAAACTGTGATACATTTTTTTTTCAAGATTCTTTGATGACTAGAAAGTTCAATAGCATTTATTTGAAATAGAAATATTTTGTAACATTATAAAATTCTTTACTGTCACTTTTGATTAATTTAATCACAAATGTCTTTTAAAAAATCTTACTGACCCCAAAACTTTGAACAGTAGTGCATATACGGTTTTATTTTTATTTAAATAGTGATCCATTTAACTGTGTTTATGTTCATGTGTGCTCATGCAACCGTATAGATTCCTGATGCACAAATATCGAGTGTGACATTTGATTGTCATGTTATTTCAATGAGACCTGGATGAATGCCGTTTGCGTATATGTGTGTTCATGAATGAAAAGCTCTTTCCACAGTCAATAATAGACTGCAGATTTCAGCTCTGTAATTGCTGTACCTCCACGTGCTTCCTTTACAAATCCAACCGTGTTCCTCACAGGACCTTGTTCACTCTCTCACTCTTGATACGAGGGGGCGTAAGTGTTTTCACTCTGGCACAGACAGTTGAATCAATTTTGCCGCAGGCTCTTTTAATACACACACACACACACACATGACTGCGGTGCTCTGTGTTGACAGTTTTGGTGATCTCGCTAGACTCATTCAGAGATGTGATACGAACCCTCACGTAATCGTGCACAGATGCTTTGCGCTTTCTGGACTTCAAGACATACGATGATTTAAAATCATGTTCTACAGGAAGAGAGACTGAGACTGAGGCGGAGAGAAAGCAATGGATTTAAAAGGATTTGGGTGAAGTGTAAATCTGGGGCATGAGGGAGATGAAGGAAACAGGGAAAAGAACGAAGAGGGTGTGAGAAATCCTGCATACATAGAGTAATCTGTAAGAAAGTCACAGTTTTAAACTGGTACATGTCTGATTGTCTGTGCATATGTGTGTGTGGCTATTGTGATGTCTGTTAAAGAGTGTACATACACAAAATCACACACAAATACACTTTTATATTTTTATATTTTTTAATGAGCAGATTAGTGTGGTTCAATTCAGTTTAAGTTTTTATATAAACATCATTTAATAATGTGTGATTATGAAGTGTGTAAGATACACAGTCACTCTGAAATGTTGTTACTGTATTTCTACAGCGTATATACGCCATAAACACACAGATGCACATATGTTAAGCAAACCATTCAGCATAAAAATTACACAGCTTCGCTCTCTGTCTCTCTCAGCTGAACAGCAAGCGTTCCAGTAGTTTTCGCCGAGCCATTGCAAATGGGCGTCGCACGCTGCAGCGAGAGATCCTATTGGATGAGACGGGGCTGGGCGTGTACAAGCGCTTTGTGCGCTATGTGGCCTATGAGATTCTGCCATGCGAGACGGACCGCCGATGGTACTTCCATCAGAACAGACTCTGCCCACCTCCTGTGTTCATGGCCATCATAACCATTGTACAGGTACACCTCACTGAACTCTTGAGCTGCTATATGGCTCTTTGTACTTTATGTTGCACTATAGGTTCATCAGCTCATTTGTTTGACATCGCCAACATTCTCTGACAATGCGTCGACAGACAAGACAGAGCAGGTTACTTTTGATCATTTTTAAAGAAATTTACCGTTTGTGGCTCTTTAATGTGTGGTGACAGATCGCTGTAGCGCCTCAGTTCAAGCGGCTCGTGAACCGATCATCTCTTCGTACTAGTTAATTTTTAGCATCAAATAAACATGAATGAACATTGAGGAAAAATGTCAGTACACCATTTTTCAAATTCAAGTCCACCGACGTTAATCTACTAACTCCCCTGACTGCTTTGTCAGACAAAATGGCGGATTCGGCGTTATGACTGAGTAGATCACCTGTCAATCAAACGCCCGGCAAAGTGTCTCATATTTGAAACGCAAATTTCTAAGGCCTCTAAATTATCAACCTGACCAAAACTTTGGTGAAAACCTGTTGTACACAATCTACTAATGTCCTTTTAGTATAAATTTAAAAAATGTCCCACTTCAGGTAGTGATACTTGGGTTTTTTTGCTGTGAAATCTGTGAAAGTAAACGTAATAAAAGCTTTAATATTGTTAGTTATATTTCAAGATGAACACTTACTGGCCTGAAGCAACTTGGGTGTACTTGATTGTTCATACATCTTGTTAAAATGTACATATCTTTTGAGGAACGTTTATTTGTTGATCTCTCAATCATCATTGTATTGCATTGAATTTTTGCCGGCACAATAAAAACTACAGAGCTTTGGTCATAAAACTAAGCATTTAAATATCATCTTACCAAGATAATATTTTTGGGAGATATAGAGTGACAACTGATATTTACATGTATTTTATGTAAGTAGTCTCTATACTGTTATAAAGATCTCATTGATTTACATTACAAGCTATCAGAATTTCATCTTACATTTTGGCCATAAAAATATCAGCATATTGCATATTTTTGCTCAGTTTGTGTTTTTTTCCTCCTCGATTATGATCTCATATTCTCCTATGAGACTATATGGGCCATAAAAGCCTGGTGTATCAAATATGATACTCAACATAAAACACATAAGCAATTTTTTTAGTATTTTGTCTAAGGTTTATTATTTACAGGGTCAATACTGTTTGTGTGTTTTAGATCATAGTGTTTATGTGTTACGGCGTGATGCTCAATAAATGGGTGTTGCAAACCTACCAGCCGGATTTCATGAAGAGCCCGCTGGTGTATCATCCCGGGCACCGTGCACAAATCTGGAGGTTCTTCAGCTACATGTTCATGCATGTTGGGTAAGTAGAGGGATGCCTGATGTTGTGATTGACAGGACCAGATGAACTAGTTCCTCCCATATTATTGTTTAGTTCTCCATTTATAAATAAACAAGTATCAGCTGTAGTGCACTCGATTAATTATGCAACTGGAAACTGTTCCTTGAATAAACTGTGTTCATCCATGTTTAGAATCTGTTTATTTGAGTTTTACAAGCTTTAATGTCAACATGTATGTTCTTCATGCATGTTCCTGGTCTTATTGTGCATGCATGTTTAATCTGTGCACTTTTTTTTTTAAAGACAACTCCAGTCATCTGTCATATTGAGAGACTTTTTACCATGCAATCAATTCCTAATGGATTAAATTAGGTCCCCCACATTTTTCTCTGAGTATATCCTTTTTTACAGAGGAATACAAAAGTAAAATGGGCTGTGAACCCTATTTTGCATTCATGTTAGCTAGCTAGCGTTAATGCAAGCAACGTATTGTAGAGCATTCAGTATGTTTATCTGTCATAGAATTATCCTGAGCATGTAAAGCAAAAAGATTTTAAATTTTAAATGAAGAAAAGATGTGCTTCATCTTATTACTCAACAGGTTTACTTCTGTCAGGGATGCCACAGGACCTCCATGTCACATTTGAGAAAGGTTAAGCTCTTTAAAGATGAGAGACAAAAGTTTGTCTTTGTTCTAAGGCTGATGAGAGTTTCAGTGTTCCTCAGTCTAAATTTAGCCGTACAGACCTGCAGCCACAGCTGATGTTTCATGTTCTGGATGTGTGTGTGTGTGTGTGCAGGTTAGAGCAGTTGGGTTTCAACGCTCTTCTCCAGCTGATGATTGGAGTTCCTCTGGAGATGGTTCATGGGATCCTGAGGATCAGTCTGTTGTATATGGCAGGAGTCGTCGCTGGTGAGTTAGTGTGTGTGTGTGTGTGTGTGTGTGTCCGCATAAGTCTTGCTGTCCTTGCACTGTGACAAGTTCACCAGGAGAATGTGCTCATATTTATGATGGACATGTCACCAGTGGGCAATGACCTAATCAATAATCTCTGAATTATTCACACACACACACACACACGCACCATCTCTCTCTTTTGTCACATACACACTAAAGCAGCAAATATACTATGGAGGCTGTATGTAGTGTAATAGAATAGATTTACATTTTAATGCTAATATCTCTGTTGGGCCACATAGTGTCCAGATTATCATATAAATAGATTTATATATATATATATGTGGGTGTGTGTGTGTGTGTGTATATATATATATGTTTATTAACCTGTTTATTTATTATCATACATTATTTTTTTATTTCAATAATTTATTTATTTAATTATATATATATAGAGTATATAAAAAAACAAATGTATTCATCCTTCCTGACCTTTATGTTCCATAATTTAAAGTACATTTTTGTCACATTTTAATTTTTTAAATATTAAAACATTGAAACATTTGATTAAATATTAAAATATTAATTTCATTAAATAAAATTGATTTGTATTTAAATTATTTATTATCATTAATTTATTTAAATTAAATTATATATGTATGTGTGTGTGTGTGTGTGTGTGTGTATATATATATATATATAATTTTTGTGTGTATAAATGCTTGTGTTATATTGGAGATATACAGGTAATATACAGTGCTGTTTAATTTGGTTCCTGGAGAACCGTGTTCTGCTGAATTCAGAGCCTAATCAAACAGTTTTTAACAGTTTTTCAAACACTGTAATTAAGTAATCTTGAAGACCTTGATTAGCTGGTTCAGGTCTGTTTAATTAGAGTCAGAGCAAAACCCTGCAGGACGTGGCCCTCTAGTCCAGGAACAGATTTGAATGGCCGTGATCTAGAATAACATAAATGTAGCAAATGAGATGAACACTAAAATGCTGAAATTAATATACACATATCTTATTTACTCAAAATTCACTACATATGCCAAATCATCACTACCTACAACACACATTATGTTGCAGCGTCTATGTTTTGACATACTGTATGAGCAAGTGTCTATGTTGAGGACCGAATTAAAGGAAGGAGAAAATAGAGTAGAGTAGAACAGATAAGAGAAAATGAGAAGAGTCTATATGTGGGAAAAAGATGAAAAGACAAGGAAAACGTGAGAAATGGAGTGAGAGGGTGGAGGATGTGCGAGGAAAAAGAGTTTCAAGAAAATGAACATAAAAAAAGAGAAGAATGATGAAGAAGGTGGTTGAGTTAGAGTGCTGAGCGCAGCACAGCTCAGTGTGTAGACGCACGGTATAGACGATCTGACACACACACACACACAAGATATGCCAATATTCAATTATCGCACCCGTTTTGCATGCATGTTCGCTTTCCAATGAGGTTTTAGTGTAGAGTGCAGAATTAGCTTTATTGGGTTGTTTTATGCCTCTGTGGGTTTGAATATTTGGTATTAAATTAGTCCTCTTCGGGGTGGGCTCTTTTCACTTGGGCTAGGAAGAAACCACCTAACAACCACCTAGAACACCCTAGCAACCACATCGCAATGTACTATATCCACTCTAGCAGCAAGTTTTGCATGGGCAATTCCACTAATTTTCCTCATAACATGTCAAAATGTAGTTTCTATGCATGTTTAGTCTGCAGCACAGAGCAGCTATGTATCCTGTAATTACATGGCAACTATTAATTACCTTTATTACATTCATTAAATGGGTCATCAACAGTGATGCCAGTAATACAGAAATACAGGTCAGTAGGGGTATATATATATATATATATATATATATATATATATATATTAGGTGTGTCATTTTAATGTTAATTTTGGAAATTATATTTAAAAATAAATAAATAAATAAATCAAGCCTCCTGACCTGTATGTAAATTCTGTAATTTAGAATGATTTATTATTAAATGTATTAAATTAAATAAATTTATTAAATTAAATTAAATTTTCACATTTTAAAATATTAAAAAATATTAAATGTTACGTTTTTAACAAAAATACAATTCTCAATAAATTCAAATTTAGTTTTATATACTATGTTTTAATTATTTTTAAGACAAGTAATACAGTAAGACACAAAATAGGTGTGCGTCACTAGTGTACAGGAGGGACCCCCTCATGTCATTATGAACCAATTATATTAAGATTAAATTTGCCTATCAGGAGAATTTTTTCTTGATAGAAGCCGCATGAAAGCAGCAAACATACAGTGAGTACACAGACTTTGTAATGTCGCACTCAAAGGTATTTACACAGAATCACAATCACCAGAAACAATGTATCAGACTTTAGAATTTCAAATGTATCGATTCACATGATGTCATAATTCTTCATGAATTCACTGCTGGTGGTCTCATGCTTGGTTGGGGGGATTTGCAGGACAAAGTATAATGAATAATCCCAGTGTTTGTCATTAGTGAAGCCTAAACTTGCTTCTTTGCGTGTTTCCTCAGGTTCGCTGACGGTGTCCATCACGGATATGCGAGCTCCAGTGGTGGGCGGGTCCGGCGGGGTCTATGCACTCTGCTCAGCACATCTCGCCAACGTTGTCATGGTAACCTAAACTAACTGCTGCCATGGCGACTTCTGTCAGAATGAATGAAAAGGAGAAATCAGGCAGAGGAATAGAGACACGCAGAGGGATAAATCTCAACGGATGCTTTATATCGCGGCTTCCCTAAAGATCAAAGTGTCTCTAATCACTCGCACATAGACAGATATAAACAGGCCTCAGAGAGTCCTAAAGTCTCTTTAGCGTCTGCTGTGTGCTGATGGATGCGTCTAAACTCTTCCTCTTATGGGAATATTAGTGCCTTTGCTTTTGTGTGAGTGAAATTTAAGGAATGTTCTGGATTCAGTACAGGTTGAGCTCTATGATTCAACCATTTCAGTTTGTTCCTCAAGCAAAAAACAGAAGATTTAGAAGCTTTACAGCTCAAATAACAAATTCAGCATGAAATCAAAATGGACTTATACATGTTTCTGGTCTTATTGAAAACAGTTCATCAGTGCATGTGTAGCCAAATCAAGTCTTTGTTTAAGCAAACTCATTCATTTTGACCTACAGTTTTATCATTGAACATTCTGTTTTACTTGAAAATATCATATTATGAAAGTAAAATGGGTTGCAAATGGCAATCAGTGTTATTCATTTTAGTATTATTTTAATACTATTATAGTATTTTGAATTAGCTTTTTTTATATTTTCAGTTTTCATTGTAATTTTAGTTTAGGTTACAGTAGTTTGGTTATGTGCTTTTGCCATTTTTATTATTATTATTTTTTAATATTTCTATTTAGCTTTATTTTATTTCAGTTTTAGTACATGTAGTACTTTATTTCAGTTAGTTCCCAAGGCAACATTTCTAATTTTTGTTTTTAATTTTTTTTGTTTAATATTTGTATTTTATTTTATTTCAGTTACCAAAATTATTTTTTATATTTTAAGTTTTAGTTAACCATAACAACACTGATGTCAATTCACAATAGCTTCACATTTTTGCTTTTAAAAAAGACGTTTGGCATACAGTACATCATGCATCATGACGACTTTAAAGTCTTTGTAATACTTTTTAACACATATGTGTTTGTGTTTCAGAACTGGGCCGGTATGAAGTGTCCATACAAGTTGCTGCGGATGATTCTTGCACTTGTTTGCAGTAAGTAGTTTTAGTTCATTAAATTTGTACTAAATAAGCAACATCTGAGAAGAAAAGAATGAACTTTTTTGTTCCTTTTATGACTTGCTTTTCAGTTGTATAGCTTGTCTATTTCTGGAATGCACTGTTTATTGCATACTGCACACTACACAGCATTCATCACAGTGCCTACTGTTTTTTTATATAGGGAAGACTAGCATATTGCATAGTATGCAGTATACACTAAATTTTGCATACTATTTTAAAAAAATAGGCTATGGCTGAATTCACAATAGCATAATAGCAAGTTACTGTGTACTATTGTTTTTTATTTGCTGTATTCATAATGGAAGACTAGTGTACTGCATACTATTTAGTATGCACAAAATACTGCATACTGTTTGTAAAAATTGGCTATGGCTGAATTCACAATAGCATACTAGCAAATTAGGATGTTCAAATTAAGATTGTTTTTTCTGTAATTACCTATATTCGCAATGGAAAACTAGCATATTACGTACTGTGCAGTATACACTAAATACTGCATACTGCATTTTTAAAAATAGGCTATGGCTGAATTCACAATAGCATACTAGCAAGTTACTGTGTCCTGTTGTTTATTATTTCCTATATTTGGAATGGAAGACTAGAATATTGCATACTATGCAGTATACACTAAACGCTGCAGTCCGTTTGTAAAAAAATTTGCTATGGCTGAATTCACAGTAGTATACTAGCAAATTAGGATGTACTTTTTGTTTTTTTCTGTAATTACCTATATTCGCAATGGAAACTAGCATATTACATACTATGTAGTATACACTAAATAATGCATAGTGTTTTTTAAAAAAAAATAGTCTATGGCTGAATTCACAATAGCATACTAGCAAGTTAGTGTATTGCATACTATTTAGTATGCACAAAATACTGCATACTGTTTCTAAACAATTGGCTGTGGCTGAATTCACAGTAGCATACTAGCAAATTAGTATGTAAAAATTAGGATTGTTTTTTTTTCTCTATAATTACCTATATTCCCAATGGAAAACTAGCATATTACTTAATATGCAGTATACACTAAATTCTGCATACTATTTAAAAAAGGCTATGGCTGAATTCACAATAGCAGACTAGCAAATTAGGATGTACCATTGTTTTTTCTGTAATTACCAATATTCGCAATGGGAAACTAGCATATTTCATACTGTATTTTTAAAAATAGGCTATGGCTGAATTCACAATAGCATACTAGCAAGTTACTGTGTACTATTGTTTTTTATTTTCAATATTCAGAATGGAAGACTAGAATATTACACAATGCAGTATACACTAAATACTGCATACTATTTAAAAAAATAGTAATATATATGAATGCAATCCAATAGTAAACATTTCAAATAGTAGTATGCTATGTTGTTATCACATGACCTAATTGCATATATTTTTTAATAATTACTAATTGAGCAGCAAATCAGCATATTAGAATGATTTCTGAAGGATCATGTGACACTGAAGATTGGAGTAATGTGTAATAATATTTAATAATATTACTGTTTGTTCTGCATTTTTGATCAATTAAATGCAGCCTTAGTGAGCAGAAAAGTCTTCTTAGAACAATCTTTATTATTCCAAACTTTTGACTGCTAGTGTAAGTAGTATGCTATTCCAAACATCTGCCAATCTCTTTCTCTGTCTTTCACAGTGAGTTCTGAGGTGGGCCGTGCCGTATGGTTGCGTTTCTCGCCGCCCCTCCCCTCTTCCGGACCGCAGCCCAGTTTCATGGCTCATCTGTCGGGCGCAGTGGTGGGCATCAGCATGGGGCTGCTGATCTTGCGGAGCTATGAGGAATCTCTGCATAAACAGTGCTCCTGGTGGGTCCTCATCTTCTCCTTCATCACCTTCCTCCTCTTCGCCATCTTCTGGAACATTTTCGCTTACGAGCTGCTCGGGGTACAGATCCCTCCGCCTCCCTGATGACACGCCCCCTGGTGGGTACAGAAAGCCACGCGCCCTGTCTGATACAGGTCCGACCTCAATCTACTCCGCTCGACCAGCAGTGGAGAAAAGGATGTAAAAACACGTAAGGAAGGATTTCTGCGGCGTGAAATGAAAAACGCATACTCACATTCCATACAGAAGCAGCGAACATAAACGGCGTGGTATTTTTAATGAACACTCCGAGGCAGCTCAAGGGTCCGGCGAGCTTATTTGAACAGAAACATGCACACAAACACACACACATACACACATGCACATCAGATTTGTTTTTCTCTCTGTGTGTGATTTCAGCCCAAGGCTCATTCATGATGCCTTTCTGTATTGTTTTGATTTGACAGCCTCATCTAAGCCTGTTATGCATTACAGATACCATCCGTAGTAGATGAAACGCCGTCACTTGAACCAGGAATCTCGCTGACTAAAAACAAAGCCTTACGCTTGAAGACACGGCAAAGTCCTCACTGAGGTAGGGGGTTGATGTTTGTTGTTGGATAATTATGGATTGTATGTTTCTTGCTTTACTTTGTTCCTCAGCTGTACACACACTTGTAGACGCTACATCCAAGAGAACAGAAACATTAGCTCTGTCCCAAATCATAGTGGGCTGGCGACTTAGGTAGCATGTTATACGTGTGCATTACGTTGCCTTCTAAGATAACCACTTTTTGCCAAATGTAAATGTAGCATTCTATGTCAGAGAAAGTAGCCACAGAATGTATTGCAACAAGCTCCAAAATGTGGAGCTACCATTCTACCATTCAAAAGCTTGGGGTCGCTAAGATGGGGTCGCTAAGATTTTTTTAAAAGGGGACCTATAATGCCCCTTTCACAAGATGTAATATAAGTCTCTGGTGTCCCCAGAATGTGTCTGTGAAGTTTCAGTTTAAAATACCCCACAGATCATTTATTATAGCTTGTCAAATTTGCCCCTATTTGGGTGTGAGCAAAAACACACTGTTTTTGTATATGTCCCTTTAAATGCAAATGAGCTGCTGCTCCCGGCCCACTTTCCAGAAGAGGGCGGAGCTTTAACAGATCGCGCTTCGGTTGCTCAACAACAACAAAGCTGGAGAATCTCACACAGCCAAAATGAGGATTGTCAGTAACGGTGTTCAGCCTTACATTGTTCAAACCGGAGTCGACACTGATGGAGAGACTCAGGAAGAAGTTACAACTTTTAGAATGAAACTGGACGTTTCTGAACGGTTAGTGGATAAATTTATGTAGTTGCTGTGGAGTTGATTCAACTCATCGACTAGCATGTGCCGTCATGTTAATCTATTGTGCAAATCCAGCGTTGAATTGACCCTCGTTTGTGAAGCAGTCCGGCGTAAAATGACAGCATGTCAACAACACTCTACTACAACAACTCTTCCTCTTCTCTAAAGCAGCTCAACATGGCCTTGCAACCTTTGTTGTGTGTTCTCGGGGGCGGGGTTTATGTAAATGTTAGGGTTTGTGATGTCACCAACCTGGGACAAAGCTCATTTTAGTCCCTACCAGCCATTTGTTGTAGTCCTTAAAAAGCGAATTCTTTAAATGAAAATATCTCCCTTTGCATTGAACTTTGAGTGTCGTAACTTTGCAGATGTTGTTTATGCTCAAACAGCAACATTAAACTAACTAAAGTTAAGTATTTTCTGCTCACCAAGTCTGCATTTATTTGATCAAAAATACAGTAAAAACAGTGAAATATTATTATAATTTAAAATAACAGTTTCTTTCCAAAAACAAAACAAAAAAACAACAATCTTACTGACCTCAAACTTTTGAACTACTTAAAAAGCTACTTAATATTTGTATTTTTATGTTTATTAGAGTATTGTTTTATTAGCTTATCGTGGCTTTAGAAGGCAGCTGCCTATGTTGGCAGTAAACAGCAAGGGAGCTCACTAAGTTTTGGAACAGAGTGAATATCTGACCCTTCATCTTGACTCTTGAAAATATTTCCAGTGAACACAAACTGAAGCCAGTGAGTGAGCTTACAAGACAATATGTCTGTGCCAAACAGTAATGATTACTTCAGTTATTGCTGTGCAGACTGCAGTTGTTATGGTAACTGCCATAACGTGATTAAAGATGCTTCAACATAGAAACGGATGTCGTGACCACAAGTACCGTATGTTTTACAACTCCTGCCTACATTTTCAGTGAGGGTTGTCTTAATAATAATGATGCTTATGACTGTATTTATATGAGTATTTAGTTTTAAAATAGAAAAATACAACCCACAATCCTTATGTTTTCATGACAAGACTGCAAAAGATGAGAAAAGAGTAATTTATGACCCTAAGACAAAGCAAATAATGACAAAATTCAGTAGTGCCAAGTTACCATTCGCTAAGCTGCTAAAAGACAATTAAAGGGAATGAATTAAATTGCTAAAGGAAAGATTGCTGTGTTATGAGTTGATTTCTTTTCATTTTCGAAAAGCTTGACCGTGTGTCTATTTATTGTTGTGGATTTTTATGCCATAGTCCTATATTTATATTTATTCTGAGTGGCTGTCGTCGTTGGATTGTGGCGTGTGTAAAGATGGTCTTAAACTAATGATGCAAACCTCGAAATGAAATGCATTTACATGGAA
The DNA here is from genome assembly GCA_037950665.1 of Hypophthalmichthys nobilis. Classification (NCBI taxonomy): domain Eukaryota; kingdom Metazoa; phylum Chordata; class Actinopteri; order Cypriniformes; family Xenocyprididae; genus Hypophthalmichthys; species Hypophthalmichthys nobilis. Next base: position 23,496,471 of record CM075482.1, read on the forward strand.
TCCCCCACAGAAAGTGCTGGAAGATACAAAGCAAAGAAAATTAACAATACAAAATGTTTAATTAATGAAGTCTCACTGGTTCTGCTGTGCCCAAAGGTCATGGTTATGTAACATAACACATTAATACTTTTGAGGGAACAAGTGAGTCATTTGAATATTTTAAAATCAGCATGAAACGGCACTCACAACCCATTTACTGCCATAATGTGACATATTTGCAAGTGAAAAGGATAATCGAAGGGAATTCATCAGAAAAGGATGGTGATTTCAGTAGTAATAAATTAAATAATGTCAATTTTGGTTTCAAGTTGACTTTAAATGTTCTTATCCAGCATGCAAGAGTCGCATCAGAGTGAAATTGTTCCTGTAATATCCACCTGGCTGGCACTTTTAGACAGGTGAAAAATGAAAAGCTGATGAATATTTATTAGAGACGCATATATAAACAGTGAGAAAGAGAGATAGAAATGTTATGAAAAAGCTAAGAGCTGCATTGGGACATGTGATGGAAGAAAATGAGGTGAGAAAGACGGGACAAATAGCTGATAAAATGAAGGAAAATTGAGAGAAAGCAGCGAAATGATGGGTGTATTATTTTTGAACAATCATCAAATGGATGCTGGAAGTGTGTGTGTGTGTGTGTGTGTTAAACTTGCTTTAATGTGCTGTATGACCATTGCTGGTTTTCAGACTGTTACAAGCACACATTCTGTGGTCTGTGTCTTTTATGAGTGTGGGAAACACTGACCATGGTCTAAAACAGTTGGGTTGTGTTCGAAGTGGAATACTAGCATACTGAATGCATACTTTGCAGTTTATATTGTATCCTGCCTACTAATTTTTAAGAATATTATGTGAAACTATGCATTTTTTACTTAAATTTTTCATACAGTGCCTAAAATTAACACTTGCCAAGTGCCAAATGCAAGTAAAAATCAGCATTGGTGGGTAAAATGCACAATGTCAGTCGCCAGTTGGCCAGTAACATTTTTATGAATTTTAAAGGCTTGTTCACACAGAGCTCGTTTTTGCTTTGAAAAATGCAAGACACGGCAGTGGAATGGGGAAAAAACGCAAGGTCTTGAGACGCGATTTTAAAAGTTGAACTGATTTTAACTTGACCGCCACATATTTAGAATGCCGTGTCATGCGCGAGACTCTGCAAAAGACGCAAGCGCAACGGTCATACACCTCCATCTAGCGCGTTTTCATGGAAAAACAATGGAAAAGTAGCGCATTGGAATGGAAAAAATGCATTCTGTGTGAACGGCCCCTTACAATGCAATATTGTGAGAACAGGAACGTATACAAACGTGAACGATGCTCGGGACAGTTGACGGCCAGCGCTGCATCATCACGAAAGTTTAAGCTTTGCCAATTTGAATATTCAAGCACAAGAAGACACGAAAGGGAACTAAATTAGTTACTCGCACGCTGCGGTTTGAAGTTTTCTGTGCGCAATAGGGGTGTAACTGTACACAAAAATGACGGTTCGGTACGTACCTCGGTTTTGAAGTCACGGTTCGGTACAGGTTCGGTACAGCAGGGTGAGAAAACAAAAAAAAAATCTTTTTTTTTATTAAACAATGTTTTACTGAACTGTGTTTCTATCTTTAAATTTAATCAGTTATAATTAAAATTTTCTTAAGGATAAAAAAAAAAATCTATCTCTGCTAATGCTATAAACTATTAGGAAGCCCTTACTTGCACATTACTATAATATTAAATGTTACAATTAACAACAGAGCCCAAATTATTAAATTCAGTTGCTATATTTTTAGATATAATCATCAACACTCAGATAATAATAAAAAATGTATGCATTGTAAACATGTAAATTACACATAAGGCAGTTTTTGCATTAACTTCTGTTTCTCCAATTCGTTGTTGAAATATAATCATTTACACAGTGGCTGTCATAACTTGTTTTCATGACGGATTTATTTAGGCCTTACATTAACTAACAGGTTAAGTTAAATATAATTAAAATATAGGCTAATATAGTGCATATATTTAGCGAAACAGTTCATATCTCTAGTGAACTAACAAGCTGTTGACAATGAATGGCTTTTCTGAGGTAAATGTAATACTATGTGACATATTGTTTACTAAATGTTTTATTGACATCTTTCCACGGTTGAAACACTGAGTGAGCGATATACACGAGATATGATACGTTTCAGTAAGTTGTACTGTATCTTTCAACATACCTTCATGTTCATTCTGTAGTAGTGAAGAGGAAGGGATACTCGCGCTCCGCGATGCCGTTTGAAATGAGGCGCTTATACAGGGATCTGTCACGCCACATCAAAAAGCGTCAAAATGGCATTTATTGTTTGAATTTCTTGATAAAATGAACAGAATTTAAAAGATGGCATGTTGTTTCTTATCGAAAGTAACAAAACACAGAGCTTATTGCGATTGTTGGTGGTTAATGCTGGTTAAAAGTGGTTAGGCTAAAAAGCATTACTGTGCGCGCCTCCTTCTGGATTGGAATGTGGATCGCATATGACTGACTGTATTCGTCGTCTACCTGCATGAACCGAACTGTGACATCTGTACCGTGACGGTTCGGGACGAATACGTGTACCATTACACCCCTAGTGCGCAAACATCCAAAGTGCACACCCAGAAAGCCGCATCTCAGACAGCGCGCAAATACTGAATTGAGCTCTCTTTCACATCTTCTTGCACTTGAACGGACAGAATAATTGTCCAAAAAACCCAGCAAGTACCCACGTATACATATAGTCAGTTATGTCTTAAGTGAACGTAAACAGTCGAGAAAGAAAAAGCATGTGTATCAGTATGTTGGATCTGTGCATTAGCTCTTAAAGTGACAGCACCCTAATATTCCTGCTGCTGTCTGTGTTTTTAATGTTAATCAAACATTTAACATTTAATAATAAGGATTAATCTATGTTTCATGGCTGGTAAAAAAAATATTTATGGCCCGTACATTTTCTTAAGTCACCAGCCGTTGGCAGGTGTGGCAAAAAGTTAGTTTTAGGCCCTGGTTTCATACTTACGGAGCCCCTAAAAGGACATGGTGATGGGAAAAAATATATTTCAATGCTTTTGCGTTCCCCTGAGAAACTTTGCATTCGCTCACACACCTTTTGAGTTCTTTGCGAGCGAACACAAAGTTTCTTGGGGGAATGCAAAACTTTTAATTTCAGATTTGCTTCAGTCTCCAAAAATGTTTTTAATAGTTTTAGTTAACACTGTTTCAGGCTTGCTGAATTCGGAACTGCATACTAGCGTACTACTTTTACTATTTCTGCCATAGAAAGATATGGTAAAAGTAGTAAGAGTAGTATGCGGTTCCAAATTCAGCAAACGTAAAGTCAAGCACATTGCATCATGGGATAGTTTTACATCATCTGTGTATGCCATTCACACTGAACATTTGCATATTGTGCACAGTATGCATGCTGCAAAAATAGTATGGGTAGTATGGTAGTATGCCACTCCGAACATGCTCTCAGTGAAGAAGTTAATCAATCCTCTTGAAACTGGGAACAAACTTATTTAGCAAGGACCTCCCCGTTATTCCCGCCCACATTACGTCCCAGCCAGTAGCTGCTCTCGTATCTCATGCTTGACATCAGTAGCACAGATCATGGTGTCATGAGTTTATTTTCTCCATGATGTTGTAGGTGATGCTTTGAGATCATCGCTGCATCTGTGTTGCCGCCACAACTGTAGTCCTACTGAGAATCGTAGTCCATTTACAGACTTCAAAATGGTGCCAAAATACAAGAGATGACGACTCTTGCAGTAAAATTTTCTGTTTACATAAAAATATGTTAAAACTGAAAATATAATATAAGGCTAATAGTTTTCTCTGGGCCAGATGAAGATAAAAAAGAGATGTAAATACTGATAGTTTCTATCAAATTCTTTATCATTTCATGATGTAATGTAGTACTGAAATATTGGGACCTGAGGCAATTAGTTTTTTGTAGTTTTATTTTGTATGGTTTTGTGTTTGCTTTCATTTCTCAGCTGTATGAAATAAAGAACATACTGTGAGAGACGTCTGCGTGTGTTTGTGTTTGCGAGTGCCCACAATAAGACACTTTCCACTGATGGAGTATAAAGTACTTGAAACTCCTCTTGAACTTTTTTCAGCGAATTGTCAGTGTAAGGAGGTGCTTAACCCTCAAATGGTTTAGTCACCTCAGACTAAATATTATATACGTGGATTTATTTTACATGTGGTTTGCAATTTTTGAAACTTAATATTTTCTCATAAAGAAAATATTTTTAAATTAAATGTATTTTTTTAATATTTATATTTTTTTATTACATTTAATTTTTTTTTATAAATTATACACACACACATATATAAACCCTATTATTAGTCTCAGAAATTAAAAATATATTTTTTAAATTATATTTATATATTTTTTTAATTATTTTATTTAATATTTCTTTTTTTATAAATTATATATAACCCTATTATTAGTCTAAGAAATTAAAAATATAATTTTTGTAATTATACTTTTAATTTCTTTATATATATATTTTAATTAAAATAACTGTTTTCTATTATTTTTAAGTGTTATTTATTCCTGATGCAAAGCTGGATTTTCAGAAATCATTCTAATATGCAAAAAACTCAGCTTTGCCATCACAGAAATAAATTACATTTTAAAATATATTGAAATAGAAGCATTATTTTAAATGGTGTATGTATATACAGTACAACAAAGTATCATTCAGGCCATTTACAAACATTTTTTTATTGCTTTATTAAAACAATTACAAATTCAGAAGAGAAACTGTAAAATGTTGTCATGGTACTTTTGCAAAAGAATATATTGACAACACCCTCCAGATAATATTGCATGTCAACACTAAGGCAAATGCAGAGAAGTGCACAATTTTGACTTTTAAGATCGTGTAGTCTTCAGTCTCTTCGAGGGCTTTTCATCAGCTGTCTTCCTCTTCTCTGGCTTCTGACTGGTCACTGTGTGTTTTCCATCCATCTGATTGAATTCCTGTATTAATGAGGGCTGAATCCGATTGGCCACCGCCCATGCCCATAAACACTGCTCCACCCTGTGAGGAGTCCAGTCCTGCTGGCCGTCCACTGAAACAGGAAATAAATAATACAGTAAAATCCTAATAAAAATATTTCAGCTTAACGTGTATCTTACCTTTATTAAGCTGGGATGATTTATGCAGCATTTTCTGGAGGAAAAGTGCATAATGTTTGGCCGTGTACTCGACCGGTCTGAGCTCGGCGATGCTCTCCACAGCTTCATCAGCCATGAAGGCCACTTCATCTGGAGCTCCGGCCGCTAACACGGCTGATAGAGACGATTTGATGGAGTTTTAATGTGTATTCTTACAGTTATTGCGTGCATGATTTGATAGGTGTGTGTGTACCTGATGCTGTTGCTGGCCCGACTCCTTTGAGTTTGCACAGCTCTGTAATTGCCGCCTGAACATCGGGTAACAAACCGAATGCTTTGCTAGTCGAGCTCTGAACCGCCTCCTCGCTGTTCGAGCCAATGAGCTGCTGCAGACGTGGCCTGAACTTCCCTTTCTGAGAGGAAGCAGCCATCATCATCATCAATTATCAAAAAGAGCAATGCACATTTGTGTGTGAACTGATGTCATAGGAGTGAACGTCACTGCGTGCAACCAATGAGCCACCTGCCGGCATCATGTTTCTTGCTAATTACGTAGAGTGTGAATCTATTTCTATTGTGCTTACAGTTAGTTTCCACTCCATGATCTTGACGAGCTCAGCATGTGTGAGGGAACGCTGGGATCGAGCCGAGATCGCTGCGGGCAGCTCCTCCTGAAACCTGGAAAAGACAGACAATGGCACTAAGATTTCCTGCAATTGCATTATATTCTGGTGCAAATACAATAACGAACATAAGACATTTTAGGCGTGTATTTCTAGTCTATTTTTTCTAGTGAAGCTGCATTTCAGGTGTCAAACTGCATGATGAGCAGGCAAACATTATGAATTAAAATGATCAAGATAAAATTAACACAAATATTTTAAAATTTATATAATTTAACAATATATTAATTCCTATTATTTATCAATCATTTTAAATGTAATTATTTGAGTAATTTATATGATTATTAATATATAAATTAATATTCAATTCTGTTATGATGCAAATACAATAATAAACAAGACATTTTAGGTGTTTGTGAGAACAATTTTTATTTAATTTTTTTGTAGTCGTTCACATGACCTTTTTAAATGTAGAGTTAATATTAAAGAAGCCTCATTTAAGGTAGTCAAACTGCATGTTAATTGATAATTATGATGAGAAGGCAAAAATATGAATTCAAATAATAAAATTATCACAATATTTTATAATCTATATAATTTAAATTTTATTTTATATAATTTATTATTTTAAATGTATATATTTTTGTCATTTATGTTTGTAATTAATATGATTATTAGTATATATATATATATATATATATATATATACTACCAGTCAAAAGTTTGGACATGGTAAGATTTTTAATGTTTTTAAAAGAAGTTTGGTCTGCTCACCAAGGCTGCATTTATTTAATTACAAATACAGTAAAAACAGTAATATTGTGAAATATTATTACAATTTAAAATAACTGTTTTCTGTTTAAATATATTTTATAAAGTAATTTATTCCTGTGATCAAAGCTGAATTTTCAGCATCATTACTCCAGTCTTCAGTGTCACATGATCCTTCAGAAATCATTCTAATATGCTGATCTGCTGTTCAAGAAACATTTATTGTGTACAATTGTACAAAATATTTGTGTACAATATTTTTTTTCAGGATTCTTTGATGAATAGAAAGTTCAAAAGAACAGCATTTATTTGAAATATAATCTTTTGTAACATTATAAATGTCTTTACTGTCACTTTTGATCGATTTAATGCATCCTTGTTGAATAAAAGTATTAATTTCTTTTCAAAAAAATAAAAATAAAATTCTTACTGACCCCAAACTTTTGAACGGTAGTGTATAATGTTACAAAAGCTTTGTATTTCAGATAAATGCTGCTCTTTTGCTGTTTTATAAAAACTTTCTATTCATCAAGGAATCCTGAAAAAAAAAGTACACAACTGTTTTCAACATTGATAATAATCATAAATGTTTCTTGAGCAGCAAATCATCATATTAGAATGATTTCTGAAGGATCATGTGACTGAAGACTGGAGTAATGATGCTGAAAATTCAGCTTTGATCACAGGAATAAATTACTTTATAAAATATATTTAAACAGAAAACTAATATTTCACAATATTACTGTTTTTACTGTGTTTTTAATTAAATAAATGCAGCCTTGGTGAGCAGACGAAACTTATTTTAAAAACATTAAAAATCTTACCGTGTCCAAACTTTTGACCAGTAGTGTATATATATAAATTATTTAAAATTTTTTATTATTTTTTAAAATTTTATATATATACACACACACACACACACACACATAATTACAAAATAACTGTTTTCTATAATCTTAAAGTGTTTTAGTATATTATACTAGTATTTAGTACAATATAATTAGTAAATAATAAAGATTATTAATTAAATTATGCAATTCTATTCTGATGCAAATACAATAATGAACATAAAAAGACATTTTAGCTGTGTGTTTGTAAGAACTCAAACCATTTGTCCAGTTGCAAGAGCTTTCCAGAAGTCTTCCCCTTTACAGCTGATTTTGCTTCTATCACAGTCCAGTATTTTCCATGAATCCCTCTCCATACAGCTGGATCTTCACAGTCAAACAGACTCCCGTCCACAGACATGACTGAAAGATAAAGATAATTCACAAACACAGTTTATAACATTCACTGCAGAGCTCAAACAAGCAAGCCAAATAACAGCATATTATCATACCAGGATGTGTTATGATAAACAGTCCGTTTTGTGAACTTTTAAATGCGCTTTTAACAAATTTTGCAGCTCTTATCCAACGCTCGGGTCTCCTGCAGTCTGACTGAACTTGACTGAACCAGCGCGCGCCATGCGACGGGAGGTGACGTCAGCGGCAAACGTAAACAATAATTCTACATCCGCTTCTCTTGAACGGACACATTTGTTTTTAAAAGGGTAAGTTCTGCGCGGTTATTTCAGCAATATCTAAACTCATATTACAGTTGAACATTCATGTTCGGAAACATTATAATCTGAATTATGAACTCGAGCGGCAGGAGTTATTACTGCTGTACTGAGGTGTTTCTGAAGCTGTATGACACTTTTGTTGTGGCAATTGGCTGTCACGAGCTCTAAAGGACAAACTTACTTATATTTAGCACATATATTATTCCACGCATTAGTCATACAGCTGTAAAATTATAAAAATGTTAAATTTTTATAACCTCGAAGCACCAATCGGCCAGTATGAATGGTGATTATGAATAGTTCAAATCCTTGTTATGTCAGTTTATAATCTTTATAAAATCACTTCAACATCTCACTTGAGTTTTACTGCTAATATGATTTCTAAAACTGCGTTGAACTTGTATTAATATAGCTGATATTGCTGCTATGTTTCTGTTCTGCAGGTCGGTGTGTAATTCCATATAAAGATGTTAAACGCGCTCGCGTGGACGTGTGCGTGATGTCACGCACTGACTGTCACGTGAGGTGGATTTTTTTTGTCTTGAGCTGAGCGTGACGAACACAGACGGTGAGATAAAAACCCTGAATTTAAATAATAACATTAATAATCCCTTAGATGTTTGTCATTTTACCACCTCAAATCATTTCTAGAATAATTAAAAAAAAAAAAAAAAAAAATCGATTGATCTACTTATTCAAATATGATCTTTAAAGAGTAGTTTAATCATTTATGTATGTTGTTTTGAAATAATAAACACAGTGATGAAATGTGTTTGCTGTTTCTGGCCTCATTTTCCCAAAGGTCCCAAAGGTTGGAGGTTATTTGAAGTGTTTTTCTCAACACACAAAGCGTAAGTGTGAACTGCTTACATTATTCATGTATGTTTTTACATTTATTGATAAATGTACAACTTAAGATGAGATAAATACACATCCAACCATGAGATGTTCGTGTTGATGAATCTGTCCTCCACCTGCTGGCCAGAGAAGGAACTGCAGCAGCTGTATCTCTCTCATCTCCTGCTTCTCTGTGTTCTGCAGCTTGACATGGAGAAGATGACCAAGGTCAGCACCATCAGTGGCCGTACCATGTTTTGCCACCTGGATGCTCCTGCCAACGCCATCAGCGTGTGTCGGGATGCTACGCAGGTATTGTATTTTTTGTGGTTGTTCACATGACTTTTTAAATGTAGCCCATTTCAAAGAGAAGCATTGCTACACTGAATTAAAGAAAAATGGTGTAGGATTTTCTTTTAAACAGTTTTCACTCAGATATTGCTAGTAAATTTCACAAATAATTACAAAGAAACAGCAAGTAACTCATTGAATTAAATGTGAAATTTTGAAGTAGAAGATATAGTTAATAATATAGTTAATTGCATTAACATTAACTAACAATATAGCATTTATTAATCTTAGTTAATGTTAATTTCAACATTTACTAACACATTATTAAAATCATAAGTTGTATCTGTTAATATTATTTAATGGGCTTGAGCTAACATGAACTAACAATGAACATTATGCTAATAAAGATTAATAAATATTATAAAATATAATATAATAATATAATAAAAAATAACAAATATTTTGCTTATTGTTAGTTAATGCATTAATTAATGTTAAGTAATGGGACCTTATTGTAAAAGGTTACCTATTTATTTATTTTTTAATGTGTATATTTGTATATTGTAGTAATTTGTATTTGTAATTTATATTGTTATTAATATGTAAATTAATATTCAATCTGTCAATCAATAATTAATTATTGAATAATTAATTGTCAACAATAAAAAATTATATTTAAAATACTATTTTTGTATATTATAGTAATTTATTTGTAATTTATATTGTTATTAATATGTAAATTAATACTAATTCTGTCAATCAATAATTAATTATTCAATAATTAATTGTCAATAATAAAAATTTATATTTAAAATATTATTTTTGTATATCGCAGTAATTTGTATTTTTAATTTATTTTGTTATTAATATGTTAATTAATATTTAATCTGTCAATCAATAATTAATTGTCAATAATAAAAATTAATATTTAAAATATTATTTTTGTATATCGTAGTAATTTGTATTTGTATTTTTAATTTATTTTGTTTTTAATATGTTAATTAATATTCAATCTGTCAATCAATAATTAATTATTCAATAATTAATTGTCAATAATAAAATTAATATTTAAAATAGTATTTTTGTATATCGTAGTAATTTGTATTTTTAATTTATTTTGTTATTAATATGTTAATTAATATTCAATCTGTCAATCAATAATTAATTATTCAATAATTAATTGTCAATAATAAAAATTTATATTTAAAATACTATTTTTGTATATCGTAGTAATTTGTCTTTGTAAGTTATATTGTTATTAATATTTAAATTAATATTCAATCTGTCAATCAATAATTAATTATTCAATATTTAATTATCAATAATAAAAATTTATATTTAAAATATTATTTTTGTATATTGTAGTAATTTGTCTTTGTAATTTATATTGTTATTAATATTTAAATTAATATTCAATCTGTCAATCAATAATTAATTATTCAATAATTAATTGTCAATAAAAAAAATATATATTTAAAATACTATTTTTGGGTAATGTCATTAGATATTCAATTAAATTTACATTTATTTGTATAGCGCTTTTCACAAAATATATAGTTTCAAAGCACCTTTACAGAAAATGCATGTTTCTACATTACAATTTAGAGTAATTTGTTATCAGAGATGACTGTGTCCAAGTAATCTCCATATTTCAGAAATGTACAGTTCTAAGATAATGCAAAGCTAACATCATGTATTCATTTAGGCAGAAACAATGATCTCATTAAAGCAGTTATTACAAGTTAAATAGTAAATATCTAGAAAATATAGATACAGTTAACTTGTGATTGATCATGTTTCAGGTGGTAGTTGCTGGGCGAAATATTTTCAAGATATATGGTCTGGAGGAAGACGGTTTCGTGGAGCGCCTGAACCTGCGCGTGGGGCGCAAACCCTCGCTGAACTTCAGCTGTGCGGACGTCATGTGGCATCAGATGGAGGAGAACCTGCTGGCCACCGCTGCCACTAACGGAGCCGTGGTGACGTGGAACCTGGCGCGGCCGTGCCGTAACAAACAGGAGCAGTTGTTCACAGAGCACAAGCGCACGGTCAACAAGGTCTGTTTTCACCCTACTGAGGTGAACATGCTGCTGTCCGGCTCTCAGGACGGATTCATGAAGTGTTTTGACCTGCGAAAGAAGGAAAGCGTCAGCACGTTTTCTGGTACGTACAATCTTATGTGCAGATGAGCATCTCTGACTTTTCTACAACATCTGCATAAGCTGAAGTATGTACATTTAAAAGTAATAATTCACCCAAAAAAATGACACTAAAAAGCCACAAAACACCATCTGAGGAGCTATTTTCAATGCACTTTAATTTAAGAAGCAAATCTGGAGCTTCTTAGACACTAAATAGTTTCTTATTTGATGTTTCAGATATGGAAGCTGTACACAATCAATGTGAAAATCAATCTGTGTTTTTGCAGGTCAGTCTGAGAGCGTGAGAGATGTGCAGTTCAGTATGAAGGATTATTTCACATTTGCGGCCTCTTTCGAGAATGGAAACGTGCAGCTGTGGGACATCCGCAGACCCGACCGTTACGAGAGGATGTTCACCGCGCACACCGGCCCCGTCTTCTGCTGTGACTGGCACCCTGAGGACAGGTGTGTGCTCATTTAACGAAAGTAATCGTAATAATAGTACATTTGTACTTGTATGGCACCTTTAATATGTGCCACTCAGTGCTTCACAGGCTGGCATATAAAAATACAGAAAAACATGAGCAATAAACAAGAAAATGACAATAAAATAATATAAAATGAAAAGGAAATAATAATAACAATAATAAATTCCTAAACTTAAAGATTTAAAGAATTATTAATATTATTACTATTATTATTATTATTATTATAAAATTCTAAATAATGAAATATGAAACTTACAAAAGTAAAAAATTAAAAAAGAAAGATAAAATGAAAAGGAAATAGTAAAAATAATAATAGTAAAAAAAGGCAAAAGGAGAAGGAAATGGTAATAATGATAATAATTATTATTATAATAATTATAATAGTAAAAGTCTAAATAATGACGTAAACTTCATAAGTGTAAATTTAAAAAAGGAAGAAAAATAAGAAGGAAAAAATAATAACAATAATAAAATTCTTAATTAAAAAATTTGAAAGAATAATGATAAATTCTAAATAATGAAATAAGAAACTTAAAAAAGTTAAAATTAAAAAAGGAAGATAAAGTGAAAAGAAAATAGTAATAACAATAATAGTAAAATTATAAATAATGACTAAAGAAACTTAATAAAAGTGAACATTTAAAAAAGGAAGAGGAATGAGAAGGAAATAATAATAATAATAGTAAAATTCTAATGTATGACTTAAGAAATTTTAAAAAATGAAAATAAAAAAAGAAGATAAAAATAATAATACTAGTTGTACAATTCTAAATAATGACTAAAGAAACTTAAAAAAGTGAAAATGTAAAAAAAAGGAAGATAAAATGAGAAGGAAATAATACTATTACTTATAATAATAGTAGTTTTCCAAATAATGACTTAAGAAACTTTTTTTTAAAAAGTGAAGATAGTAAAAAAAAGAAAGACAAAATAAGAAGTAAACAATAGTCATAATAGTAAAATTCTAAAGAATTTATTAGAAACTTAAAATATCTTATCTTAGCTAACTTAAAAAGATGTTTTGTCTAATTTCAGTTGGTAAAAGGTTAACTTAACCCTAACTTATCTTCAAACCTATTTGGCTGTATTGTGTATATATAAGTCTTGTCTGTCTCTTGTAGGGGTTGGCTCGCCACAGGCGGACGTGACAAGATGGTGAAAGTCTGGGACATGTCGACCAATCGCGTGAAGGAGATCTACTGCGTTCAGACCATTGCGTCGGTGGCCAGAGTGAAGTGGCGTCCGGAGCGGCGCTATCACTTGGCCACCTGCTCCATGATGGTGGACCACAACATCTACGTGTGGGACGTCCGCCGGCCGTTCATCCCTTACGCCACGTTCGAGGAACACAAAGACGTGACCACGGGAATCGTGTGGCGGCACCAGCATGACCCCTACTTCCTTCTGTCGGGGTCCAAGGACAGCACTCTGTACCAGCACATGTTTAAAGACGCCAGCAGGCCCGTCGACCGCGCCAACCCTGAAGGACTCTGTTTCGGGTTGTTCGGCGACCTGGCGTTTGCTGCTAAAGAGAGTCTGATGACCGGTGAGTGACCCAGTTAAAGTCTAAAATGTTTATCGACATTGATTTCTTATCAGAATATTGTCTTTCTTAATAGCTCCCCCTTCTGTAGGGGACGTGGGGCGTAAAACCTACCCAGGCGGCGATCGGCGGTACCCCATCTTCTTCTTCAAGAAGCCCGATGTGACGGCGCAGTTTGCGCAGGTGTCCAGTGCGCTCAGTGTGTTTGAAAGTGAAGCGGGCAGCAGCGTCGGCATGGACTGGTTCATTAACACCGCGCAGAGTTACCTGCTTAGTGGGAAACCCTTCGCCGAGCTCTGTGAGCACAACGCTCAGGTCGCCAAGAAACTCAACAGACTGCAGGTACTTGTTTTGTCCACTGAAGCACTTTGATTTAAAATATTAAAGGGGACCTATAATGCCCCTTTTCACAAGATGTAATATAAGTCTCTGGTGTCTCCAGAATGTGTCTGTGAAGTTTCAGCTCAAAATACCCCACAGATCATTTATTATAGCTTGCCAAATTTGCCCCTATTTCGGTGTGAGCAAAAACACGCCGTTTTTGTGTGTGTCCCTTTAAATGCAAATGAGCTGTTGCTCCCGGCCCCCTTTCCAGAAGAGGGCGGAGCTTTAACAGCTCGCGCTTCGGTTGCTCAACAACAACAAAGCTGGAGAATCTCACGCAGCCAAAATGAGGATTGTCAGTAACAGTGTTCAACGGTGTTTTAACTAAAGTTAAAAAAGTGAAATCATAATCAAGGACCCCTTTAACTTGAAGTCCCCCCTGAGATTTTACATTTATATTATAATAATTTAACAACACATTAACATGTTCATGGTTCTCTGGTGTTGGTTTTCTTTTTTTTATTTTATAAACTTTATTTAGGTTTCTGATAAGGCATACACTTCAACGAACATGAGGTCCAAACAGGGAAACAACAGTATGATACATTCTAACTGTCAAAGATAAATATCCCTGATACGTAAAATATTAGAAGGTTTGGCATCTCAAAAGATGTCATCAAGAAGACACAAAGAAAAATAGTTAAATCTGATACAGTGCATAAGACCAGTGTATTCGCTAGTGGTCCAATACAGACTTCCATATTTTCCTAAATAAATCAAACTTGTCATTGTTGACATGTTGTAATATGTGTAATGTTCTCCAGCTCTGATCTTGGTTTTCTGATGTCACATGACATGCAGATAAACAAATAAAACATTTCATCTCTGTGTTTCGTTTTGATTTAATTAAATTTTTGTTTGTGTGTTAAACAGGAATCGACCACATGGACGATGCTGCGAATTATGTTTTCCGAGCCAGCTAATCCGTCCTTGTCAACCAATCACAATCTGAATAAGTCAGGAAACCTTCCGCTCGTCAACAGGTACTGATATTACCCCATGTGATTTTTGATTTTTGAATCCCAACCTCTTATAGTGTTCATCGTTGCTCAGTTCTGTCTTTTATCTGCATCCTGTACTGTAGCTTCAGTATGAAGGAGATGAGCGCTGCTCTCAATGAGAGAAACAAAGAAAACAGACAAGACAACATACACAGCTTGGAGACCAACCTCAACAACAATGACGGTGAGACACAGAAAACTGCAACGTTTTTGTTGATGTTTTACCAAGAGACAGTCAGTTGGATTGTGTTAACAGTGAAAGCATTGTGCTTGCTCTGCATTTCCCCAAGAAGCTTTGCTTTTGTTCACAAAATTTTGTGATTCCCAGAGAAACTTTGCTTTTGCTTGCAAAACCTTTGTGTTTACCCAAGAAACATTGCCTTGGCTCCCAAAACCTTTGCATTTCCTGAGAAACTTTGCGTTCGTTCCCAAGACCTTTGCGTTTCCTGGGAAACTTTGCATTTGTTCCCAAAACCTTTGCTTTTCCTAGAAACTTTGCGTTCACTCACAAGACCTTTGCGTTTCCCGGGAAACTTTGCATTCGTTCCCAAACCTTTGCTTTTCCAGAGAAACTTTGCATTCGTTCCCCAAACCTTTGCTTTTCCCGAGAAACTTTGTTCACTCGCAAAACCTTTGCGTTTCCCAAAAACTTTGCATTCGTTCCCCAAACCTTTGCTTTTCCCGTGAAACTTTGCGTTTGTTCCCCAAACCTTTGCTTTTCCCAAGAAACTTTGCCTTTGTTCCCAAAGCCTTTCTGTTTCCCAAGAAAACTGCGATCATTTGCAAAACCTTTGCATTTCCCAAAAAACTTTGCATTTACTCAAAAGTTTTGAGTTCATTGCGAAAACATTTGCAAGAGAGCACAACATTTTTCTATATATTTTTCTATTTTTTAAATTAATTTTTCCATCACCATGTCCTTTTAGAAAACAGAAATGTAAATTAATAAAATCTTAAAACTCCATGGGCATTTTTATGATGAATATACTTATGTCATTCCAAACCTACATGATTATCATTGAGTAACGTCTTAAATTTCAGTCTGTTCTTCTAGAAAAGCAATCATATGACTTCAGGAGACTATATGCTCCTGGTCACTATATGTTTGCATTGCATTAAAAAGATCAACTTGAACATTCTTCTAAACATGTTCCACAGAAGATAAAAAGTCATACAGGTTGGGAACGACCTGTAAATGATGACAGAATTGTCTTTTTTTTTTGGTGAACTAACCCTTTAAACACCTCAGGGTTAATGGCTTGGCTCAGGGGCCCGGTTATTATAGCGATGAATTTTGATTCTAGTAATTATGGTTCACTCCTCCAGTGTCTCCACGGCCTCTTCAGCTGTCAGCCCAGATTTTTAGCTGCCAGGAAAACCTTACAAACACTAAAACAGTGGATAAAGATCTGTTTCTGTGTGCAGAGAACGAGGAGACGGAGGGCAGCGAGGGTCAGGCGGAGTATCTGTTTGGAGATGCTGAACTTGATGACGATGATCTCTACAGCATGGAACACGACAACCAGGCAGGTTAGTCAACACCTCCAACACATCTCACAGGTCCGTGATATATAAAGAGAAAAACTAAAGATTTCGGTCTGTCCAGCAGAGGAGCCCGAGTACCTGCTCCCTCAGGAGGCGTTCCCGTTACGCCACGAGATCATGGACCATCCCTCGGCCCCGGAGCCGGTGCAGGAGAAGCCTGAGTCGCCCCACGTGAGCGGCAGTGAGGCAGAGAGCACGTGCCTGACTCCCATGGAGTCCATCAGTCTCATTTCTGTCTCGCAGCTGCTTTTCTCGCCCCACCTGCCGCCCAAGTTCTTCTGCCCCATTGTGAAGGAGATGCTGTGTTACTACGCTGAGCAGGGCGACGTGCAGATGGCCGTGTCCGTGCTGATCGTGCTGGGCGATCGCATCCGCAAGGAGATCGACGAGCTCACGCAGGTGAGGCAGAGCATGTGTCTAAGAACTGCTAGAGTAGGTTTCTTTATTGCACATCACTCTGAAATGCTTGATTCTGATTGGTCAGTCGCGACATTCCGAGGTCAGTTATTCCCTGACAATGACCCTTGTCAATAGCAACGCTGTATAATGACTGCTCATCCGGGTATTCGAGGCCTGTGCTTCTTTCATGTCTTTTGTATCATACAGTATGCGTTTTTCAATTCCACTGCGCTATTTCTCATTGTTTTTCTATGCAAACGCACTAGACAGGCATGTTTGTTTTTCAGGAACACTGGTATATGTCCTACATCGACCTGCTGCAGCGGTTCGAGTTGTGGAACGTCAGCAACGAGGTGATCAAACTGAGCACGTGCGGCGCCATCATGTGTCTAAATCAAGCATCCACCACTTTACACATCAACTGCAGCAACTGCAAGCGACCAATGAGCAACAAGGGCTGGATCTGTGACAGGTACGACCTCCAAGCAATGACTTTTATCTTGTCTTTCAAAATCATTCAGTTCAAGTTCAGTTTTTTATCTAATGTACCCTTTAACATTAGAGCTCCTATGTCTATTATGGTGTTTAAAGGTCATTTAAAGGTGCATTTGTTTCCTCTGTTATGTTGTGTTATGTATATATTGTTTTTTGTACAGTATATATATTGTTTTTTTGTATTGTTAACTAAAACTAAAACCATAAAAAACATATTCATTACTTAATAAATAAACATTAAAAATAAAAAAAAAAGTAAAAAAAATGATGAAAAACACAACAAAATGATTAAAATTAAAATTCAAAATATTAACAAAAACTCTAATAGTATATTAATGATGCTAAAAAGACTTTGGGTTTTCTGTGTAGTTTAAAAATGCATTATTAATAAATTAAATGAATATTTTATATTACAATAAAATTACATTTAAGGTGTAATTATACATTATTACAAATATGTTTATTTATTTATGATTATGTCATTTCTTATTTCATCATTTATATATATATATATATATATGTGTGTGTGTGTGTGTGTATGTATGTATATATATATATATATATATATCATAAATAAATAACAATAAATATATTTGTTTATATTTATATATATATATATATACACACTGTAATATATTACACACACACACTTTGGGTCCACATTATAAATAAATAAAATGAATATATTTTATTTTAAATTATAATTATAAATAAATAAATGTATATTATAATTATAAATTATTATTATTATAATAGTAAATAAATTATTATAATTTACTATTATATCATTTATTCATTAATAAAAAAATTTAATTATACTTTAAAATATTTTGGAAAATCATTTGGAAAAATTATAAAAAAAAACTCCCCATATGTATATATAATATTGTGTGTATTGTATCCCTCCATAGGTGCCACCAGTGTGCGAGTGTGTGTGCGGTTTGCCATCACGTGGTCAAAGGCTTGTTTGTGTGGTGTCAAGGCTGCAGTCACGGAGGACACCTGGAACATGTGATGGAGTGGCTGAAACAGTCGAAACACTGTCCAGCCGGCTGTGGACACCTGTGTGAATACACCTGACACCTGGTCAAACTCTGGACGCTCTCTAAGCAGAGGACCAATCAGGCTGCTACTTATTACTATAACTAATGATCTGATGATAATCAAACTGATAGAAGGGAATCTGTACACCTGAATGTGTGCTAAAACAATCAGCAAGCTTTTTTTAGTTTTTAGTTTTTTGTTTTATAAATACAATCTAATGTATGTAATTGAATTACACTCAAGATGCCCTTGGCTTTGGGAATATGATTCATTCACATTGAAACTACTCTGGAAAATGATGTAAATCAGATTATTTAATAAGAATCAATAAAGCCAGTCTTTGCTAGACATCTGTCTGAGTCTGTGACCATGAAGACACCAAACAACTTTAAAAGTGACTTTCTTTGGAAGAATTTGATCTAAATGTTAGCTGAAAATGGAGTTTCTTTATTCTTTCTGTATCATAAGCATATTCACTGATATAAAGAGACCACAAAATGTCTTCAGCCACACATAAAACATACAAACATCTTTGCGTTAATTGCATAATATTAAACCAAGTGCCATTTATTGTAAAAAAAAAAAAGATGAGTGCAAGCATTTCTCAACAAAACATTTTACAAAAAGAAAGTTTGAAACGCTAAAACCAATAGGTTCAGTACTGAACATGAAGACGGTCAGTGTTGTTTGTTTGAGGTTAGTGGATGATGACTTTGATTTTCTACACCTGTGAGAACTTCAGGAGAATTGACTTCATACAGCCACTACAACTCTGGCATCATTTTTTGCAGATGTCATTTGCTTTCATATTTTGCTATGCAATGAATCCCAGATGTTTTAAAATGTCTTAGGCCAGTTCACACCAAGAACGATAACTATATTTGCATCCACAGTCACCAACGAACGATAATGGTGTGTTTATTCTAAGCTCACGGGCTGCGGTTTCAAAATGTTTATAATGTGTTTTTGCTGTTCTTGTTGCATTTACAGGCTTTAACCAGCAGATGTCCTCAGCATGCTATGTTTCGAGTGAATAGCTAGTGTAATCGATCTAATCTAACAGTCAATTTAGCTGACGAAGTCAATATAGCGGAATAAAAACAACGCCTAGTCTTTTTCACATGAAAGCAAAACAATGTTGTCGAAACTAGCGCTGGAGGTAATGTTATGTTACACTGTTTTGCTAGTCTGGCATAACGATCTCATCGTTAGCCTACTTCTCACTATTTATTCCGAGGGTTTACTATGACCAATTGTTTTCCATATATCAATTTTCTTTAAAGTATCCATGAAATGGTGTTTGATCTGTCAAACAGTGGTGGCTTTTTCTGGACCTCAGAGATGAACATCTCCACAATGTCGTCTGCCTTTAAATTAGAATGGATTCTTATTGGCTGTCAGTGTTTTATCGTTCAGCAGCTGGAAAAAACAAATCATTCTGAAAGTGATCCCAATGATATCGTTTCTCTATATCGTTATAGATGTGATGTGGACAGTGCTATTCTTTTATATTTAGTATGATTTTTAGAACTTTATCGTTATCTTTATAATTATCGTTCTTGGTGTGAACAGGGCCTCCAAATACAGGACTGGTGTCCTCAGATGTATAGTGTCTGTGTTTTGTCTCAGGTAAGGGTCTTCTCTTTGATTACGTTCTTCTAAACAGTTTGATGTTCATGCAAAGACTACAAAATATGTCTTACAGATTGAAATGCTTTATTTCCAGACCTTAAAAGACTCAATTTATGTGACATAATTACACAACAGACTTTGTTTTCATATCTGAGAAATGTTGACAAGCTGATTTACATAAAAAAGATCATATAAAATTGATATTTTTACACATTTAAAGACAAGAAGCTCTTTTATAATATAAAACTGATAGTAGCTCCAACAATACGACCATAAACCTGAATGTGCAGCTCAGGTCACAAATGGCCTTATTCATGAAACACCAGCAGAATGAATTTTTTATGTACATTTTTTGTATTGATTTGAACTGAATATGGCAGGTTTTGACAAACGAGGCCCAATGAGTGTATTTAGAGCATACATAGGATTTAAGACAATAAGATTAGAAAACAACTGAGAGTAAAGATATCAGAGGTTTGATTTATGAAAAAAAAAAGACTTATTATAAAGCTTTAAATAGGCATAAAACAAATCTAATCAGAGGTTTGATTGGTTGTACAGCAATAAAGAGTATCTGTGCTTGCAGTGTCCACACATGTATTTCTGTACAATCTGAATTCCTGACAGGCAGTTCAAATTCTCCGGCTCTGCCCTGTCCGACAGTTCTTGGTCAGTTCTCATGATGCAGTCATGTACCATGTGACTTGAGCACAGGTGAGAGACTCTCTTCACCTGCTTGTCATGTTTGGCCACCCCGCCATCTACTTTGCTTCTCGTTCAGCCCGTCATCTCCATCTGAACTCACGTCATACTGGACCGACACGAGCTCTCCTCTCTGGCCAGTCCCTGCGGCCGTTTGTGTGTTCAGGGTGGTTTTTCACCCTCCGTCGGTAAAAGCGAGTGTCCTGCAAGGATAAACAGATCAGTTAGAAAGAAATCAGTAAGATGTTTTTAAAAGAAGTCTCTTCTGCTCATCAAGGCTTCATTTATTTGATTAGTAAAAATGGTAATATTAGTAGTATTAATTTCTTAATCTTGTAGGAATACTGTCAAAACACAAATAGACTTCCACTGTTTTACTTCATAGAAATGTTTATGTACACATAATGAGGCTTTGTGTGTGTGCGAGAGAAACCGACCCATTGACAGCCACTAGGATTCTTCCCAGTTGTGTGAGCTTTTCTCTGAAGCACTCAGATGCTGGAGACTGTGAAGGACTTCCTTCAGACTGTCAGCTGGACAGAGAGGCACAATATGAATTCATACGTCCACATGAAGGAAGCACTATACACACACGCAGAAGCAGAAGCCTTACCAAGCTCCGCCATATGAGACTCCATGTTAGACAGCAGCTGAGAGCATGTGAACCCGTCGCCTACAACACACAAACATCAAAGCAGCTGTTAATACAGCTGAGGTCTGACAGATCAGCACTTCAAAACAGCCTGAAATACTTCTGTTATACTGTTTTAATCCACAGCTCCACAATCTGCTCAACAATTTTGCCTCAGTAATCTCCTAATTACTGCTTATTAATAGTTAGTAAGGTAGTTGTTAAGTTTAGGTATTGGGTAAGATTGAGGGATGTAGGATATGGCATTAATATGTGCTTTATAAGTACTAATAAACAGCCAATATCCTAATAATATGCATGCTAATAAGCAGCTAGTTAATAGTGAGAATTGGACCCTAAACCAAAAAAATTATAGTGATAATGAGACAACTTTCAAGATGGATCAAGCATGAGATGCATATAGTGATAAAATATGCTTCTGTGGTTTGGAGCTAATGTTGTGCATTCAATTTACTATTATTTTTATTTACTTTTTTTTTATTTTTGTTGCAAGGAAAACCACCAATGTTTTTCCCCTTTTTTAAAATTTGCTTAAAAAGGTTTCTCAAGCAAAACTCTTACAGGCACGTACAAAATTTATAAATAATTTTATTAATTATTATTTTTTATAAACAAATAGTAAAACAAATAAATGTTTTGACAAAATTATTAGTAATTTTGCATGCAAATTTTTTTTTTTTTTTTGCATATGTCATACTCTATAAGCCACAAGTTGGTGTGATTTCAATGACATTTTTATAATATATTTGTGTTTACGCTGCATTATTCGCAATGCATTCTGCATACTCATGCATACTCTTTTTTACGCAAATCAAACCATTGGCAGGTTCTGCACACCTTTCCCCGCCGCTCGACCGTCGTCCTGCGTGAGCTGTGTGTGTGTGTTGCGTAGAGCGTGTAGTTTTCCGCTTAGCGTCTGAACGCGTTTGGTGTTCTCCTGCAGCTCTGCCTGAACGCTCTTCCACGCCATCTTCTCCTCCATCAGACATCCCTCCATCACGGCACGCAGCTCCTTCTCCTGAGACACCTGAGCCTGTAGAGACTCCACCTCCACACAACGCTACACACACACACACACATTTATAAGCTGAAACAGGAAGTAAAGAAAAGCTTAGAAGAACCACACAATAACTACAGCAAACTTGCAGTTATTATGTGGTAAATTTATTGCAATGTTTGCCACAAATTGTTGCCAGAACAGCATTTTTTACAACTTCAATTTTATACATGGCAACCTTTGATCTCAAAGTGTTTTAATGGACACATTTTATAGCATGCTGTTTGTTTTATTGTGACCTGTTACACAACTAAATGAATATAAAGTACAGATTTTATTAGTTTAAAGGCAGTTAAAACCTTATGAACAATACGGTTATATAACAAGAAGCGAATAACATTACTTTGTGAAATAGGTTTAGAAGGTCAACAAGTGCACTACAAGACAGAAGCTTGTCACTCTGCGTACATTCAAAGACTCACAATCTCGTTTTTGACACACTGATGATGTTATAGTGCTATTAAATAAAAGCAAGCTAGGTGCAAATTACAAGATGATTCTAAATCTCTTCCCTGACAGAATCTACCGTCCTAAAATCCTTTTTACATGCAAATAAGTTATTGAAGTTCATGCCAGTGTTGCTTATATTATTTATATATAATATTATAGTAATAGTATATAAATACTTTGAATGATTTTATTGTTATATTTTCAGTTTTCATATGACATTTTAGTCTTAGTAATTTTATGTTTTTGTCAGTTTTATTATTTTTTTTAATATTTCTAATTAGCTGTATATATATATATCTATACAGTTTTATTTCAGCTTTATTTCAATTAATGAAAAGTTTTAGTTAGCAATAACTAAAGTGATTCAGTACCTTATGAAGCTGAATGGCCATTTCCTGCATCTCAGCCTCCAGTTGGTCAGCATACGCCTGCTCTAACGCATCACTTGGCGGCCGGGCGTTACTATGCCAACGGGCTATTGCTGATGTCATCTTCCTCTTAGGACCAAATAGACTATGAAGAGAAAAGCACAACTAGTAAAGTACAATAAAATAAAATAAAATGGACTTTTTTAATACAATAAAATAAGTTATTTTTAATACAATTAAATCAGATACAATTTTAATCAATTTATTTTTAATGAATTGAAAAATACAAAACAATTCAATAAAATCAAATACAAAAAAAAATCAATAGTGAAGTTCAATCAATCAAATTCATTTCCATCCATCCATTCTCTAAATCGACTGTCCCATGTAGGATCATGCAGATACTGGAGCCTATTTCAGCATCTCGGGATAAAATAAAAAAAATAAAAATTAAATTAAATAAAAATCTGTGAAGGGAGACTCACGTGATGCCAACTTCCTTGAGGTCATTCTCGGTAAGTGTTAGGAAGATTCTCAGGTCGATGTCTTGCTCCTCCAGCAGGGGGAGGTACTTACTGAACCCGATCTGCTCCAGAAACTCTGCCAGATCCTGTGACACATACACACACGCTTTACTGAGGTCAGGAACAATTCGCTATATGGAATCAAAATAGAAGAATATGCAAACACACACACCTTGGGTCCAGTGTATAAAGGAGGAGGAGGTCCAGAGGAAGACGGCGCCTCACGGTAACCTGTGCTGTTATAAGGACTCCTGCCTTTGGAGTGCTGGAGCTTGTTGGATCGACGTGGACAACTCCTCTTTGCTTGATCCGAATCCTGAAAACATGAATGAGACATTAAGTGAACAGTTTGTCGGAGATGTTTGCTGTG
Source organism: Hypophthalmichthys nobilis (assembly GCA_037950665.1). Classification (NCBI taxonomy): domain Eukaryota; kingdom Metazoa; phylum Chordata; class Actinopteri; order Cypriniformes; family Xenocyprididae; genus Hypophthalmichthys; species Hypophthalmichthys nobilis. Next base: position 23,520,496 of record CM075482.1, read on the forward strand.
AGCTACAGTGATGCATGATGGTTTGGACCTCGTTGCTTTCCAGCGATGCCTCCCTGCTGAGTCCGAGGAGATGAGACAAACCTTCACTGCTGCTGCTGCTGCTCCTCATGGTGGGCATGTCATTATCGAAGAACAGCTCATCTACATACACAACAGAAACAGAATCACATCACATCACATGTTCTTAGAGGATGCATCGGTGAGAATGATTGACATCTTGCTGAACAGCTCACCTCTACTGCTATTGCTCTGGCCGTCAAGCTCATTGATGGGGGAAGTGACGTCACGATTGCAGATTCCCTCGCTCTGATCGCCAGCGCCCTGGAAGGTCATGTATCCGGGTGGAGCCGCGGGAACCTCTGCAATGAAAGAACATTTGTACTCTGCCGTTCAAAAGTACAGAGCCCCGCACATGATATGCAAGAAAAAAACAAGTAAAATGTGCACACAATTTACTATTTCGTTCCCTCGATTTGCTAAATCGTGCGGACGATTTACTATTTCGCTCCCTCGATTTGCTAAATCGTGCAGGTGATTTACTATTTCGTTCCCTTGATTTCCTAAATCGTGTGCATGATTTACTATTTCCTTTCCTCAATTTGCTAAATCGCGCGGACGATTTACTATTTCGCTCCATCGATTTGCTAAATCGCGCGGACGATTTACTATTTCCTTCCCTCGATTTGCTAAATCGCGCAGACGATTTACTATTTTGTTCCCTTGATTTGCTAAATCGTGCAGGTGATTTACTATTTCGTTCCCTTGATTTCCTAAATCGTGTGCATGATTTACTGTTTCCTTTCCTCAATTTGCTAAATCGCACGGACGATTTACTATTTCGCTCCATCGATTTGCTAAATCGCGCGGACGATTTACTATTTTGTTCCCTAGATTTGCTAAATCGTGCGGGTGATTTACTATTTCATTCCCTTGATTTGCTAAATCGCACGGACGATTTACTATTTCGCTCCCTCGATTTGCTAAATCGCACGGACGATTTACTATTTCGCTCCCTCGATTTGCTAAATCGCATGGACAATTTACTATTTTGTTCCCTAGATTTGCTAAATCGTGCGGGTGATTTACTATTTCATTCCCTTGATTTGCTAAATCGCGCGGACGATTTACTATTTCGCTCCCTCGATTTGCTAAATCGCATGGACAATTTACTATTTTGTTCCCTAGATTTGCTAAATCGTGCGGGTGATTTACTATTTCATTCCCTTGATTTGCTAAATCGCGCGGACGATTTACTATTTTGTTCCCTCGATTTGCTAAATCGCGCGGACGATTTACTATTTTGTTCCCTCGATTTCCTAAATCGTGTGCATGATTTACAATTTCCTTTCCTCAATTTGCTAAATCGCACGGACGATTTACTATTTCCTTCGCTCGATTTGCTAAATCGCGCAGACGATTTACTATTTTGCTCCATCGATTTCCTAAATCGTGTGCACGATTTACAATTTCCTTTCCTCAATTTGCTAAATCGCGCGGACGATTTACTATTTCCTTCGCTCGATTTGCTAAATCGCGTGGACGATTTACTATTTCGTTCCCTTGATTTGCGAAATCGTGCGGGTGATTTACTATTTCGTTCCCTTGATTTCCTAAATCGCACGGACGATTTACTATTTCGCTCCCTCGATTTGCTAAATCGCATGGACAATTTACTATTTTGTTCCCTAGATTTGCTAAATCGTGCGGGTGATTTACTATTTCATTCCCTTGATTTGCTAAATCGCACGGACGATTTACTATTTCGCTCCCTCGATTTGCTAAATCGCATGGACAATTGACTATTTTGTTCCCTAGATTTGCTAAATCGTGCGGGTGATTTACTATTTCATTCCCTTGATTTGCTAAATCGCGCGGACGATTTACTATTTTGTTCCCTCGATTTGCTAAATCGCGCGGACGATTTACTATTTTGTTCCCTCGATTTCCTAAATCGTGTGCATGATTTACAATTTCCTTTCCTCAATTTGCTAAATCGCACGGACGATTTACTATTTCCTTCGCTCGATTTGCTAAATCGCGTGGACGATTTACTATTTTGTTCCCTTGATTTGCGAAATCGTGCGGGTGATTTACTATTTCGTTCCCTTGATTTCCTAAATCGTGTGCATGATTTACTATTTCCTTTCCTCAATTTGCTAAATCGCGCGGACGATTTACTATTTCCTTCCCTCGATTTCCTAAATCGCGCAGACGATTTACTATTTTGCTCCCTCGATTTGCTAAATCGTGTGCATGATTTACTATTTCCTTTCCTCAATTTGCTAAATCGCGCGGACGATTTACTATTTCGCTCCCTCGATTTGCTAAATCGCGCGGGCGATTTACTATTTCGCTCCCTCGATTTGCTAAATCGCACGGACAATTTACTATTTTGTTCCCTAGATTTGCTAAATCGTGCGGGTGATTTACTATTTCGTTCCCTTGATTTGCTAAATCGCGCGGACGATTTACTATTTTGTTCCCTCGATTTGCTAAATCGCGCGGACAATTTACTATTTTGTTCCCTCGATTTCCTAAATCGTGTGCACGATTTACAATTTCCTTTCCTCGATTTGCTAAATCGCGTGGACGATTTACTATTTTGCTCCATCTATTTGCTAAATCGCGCGGACGATTTACTATTTCCTTCCCTCGATTTGCTAAGTCGTGCGCACGACTTACTAATTAGTTCCCTCGATTTATAAATAGTGCACACGATATAGCAAATCGAGGGAACGAATTAGTAAATTGTGCACATGATTTAGCCAACTATTTTTTTCCTGCATGTCATGTGTGTGGCTCCATACAAAAGTGTGCAGTGACACTGAAGACTGGAGTAATGATGCTAAAAATTCAGCTTTGATCACAGAAATAAATTACATTTTAACATATTTTTAAATAGACAAACATTATTTTACATTTTAATAATACTTCACAATATTACAGTTTTTACTGTAATTTTGATTAAATAAATGCAGCCTTGGTGAGCAGAAGAGACTTCTTTTAAAAACAAAAAAATATTACAGACCCCAAACTTTTGCACACATCTATATCGTGCGAGTACCTTGTTTGGAGCCGACTCTGAAGCGAGCGATAGCTTGAGGGCCATCGTGAATGCTGGGTCCTCTGGTTCTAGTGCGAGCTGAACGGACTCTAGGGCTCGAACTTTCTTCTTCAGAGGAGCTCAACTCCTCATACAGAGCTACACAGAGAGATAAGTTGTGCTATTCTCTGCATGTATGATAAAAAAGGAAAATTACAAATGCTGAGGTGTGTGACTGACATGATTTGGCTCTCATGACGTGCATGTCGATGAGGCTGGCGATTTTGGTGTGTCCGTACAACATAGCCAGAGCTCTCGCCGTTTCTCCCTTAATGTTCCTCTCCTCCGTTCGTACACCCTGAATCAAATACAGAATCAAAAATACTGAAAAACATATGTGCGTTTATTATTAATATTAGGGGTGTAAATATATGCTCTTACATCATTTAGTACAGATTCATAATTGAATTGTTGTGAGGCATCATGAAAGAAGAAATTTGGTTAGAATTTATTTATTTTTGTTCTATGCATAACTTTTTAAAACTATGCAAAAATAATAGTTTTCTTTGTCAGATTGATACACATCCAAAATTATTATAAATAATATCTGATTTTTCATTTGAAATATATCACATTTAATAGTAAAGTCACACTTGCATGGTTGAGGAGGTACTGAACGATGATTTCATGGCCGGACGCTGCAGCTTCCATGAGCGGCGTAAATCCTGACAGCGGCTCTCTGTGAGGACAGAGGTCAAAGATTTAATGGCTCTCAAAAGGACGTGTTTACTGAGAGTTATGAATTGTTAATGTATGAACTGTTATTCTGTCATGACAACTCTCTGAGTGTTTGGCATGGTAATGGATATGACAATGTTGATATGTTTGGTCTTGGCGTAATAGATCTGCTACGTACACGACACGCTGCTGTGAGCAAGTAACCTGTAGCAGATCTATACAGGTGGAGCTGGGGAAGGTGAAGGGTTTCTGAAAGTGCACTACAACTGCTATAGCAAATGCTGACCAAGTATTTGATGGTTGAGCAGCGAGCTCATACAGGAGGAACAAATCAGCTGTGACCTATAGAGAATGATGTGATTGCAAGCAGATTGAGTTATACATTTATATATACATACATTATACATTTACATTTATGCATTTGGCAGACGCTTTTATCCAAAGCGACTTACATTGCATTATACTATACATTTGTATCTGAGTTAAGGACTTATCATCCTGCGCCATCTAGAGTTTCATGACAGAACTCTGTATTGTTGTAAATGCAGCAAATCATCATATTAGAATGATTTCTGAAGGATCATGTGACACTGAAGACTGGAGTAAAGATGCTGAAAATTCAGCTTTGCATCACATAAATAAGTTACATTTTAAAATATATTCAAATAGAAAACAGTTATTTTAATATTTCACAATAATACTGTTTTTACTGTATTTTTGATCAAATAAATGTCGTCTTGGTAAGCAGAAGAGACTTCTTTCAAAACATTAACAAATCTAAATTATTCCAAACTTTTGATGGCCAGTGTCGTATAATTTTGCAAATATAAAATATTTTGCATTTTTAATCCAATTTGGTGTAAAAATGTCTTTCAGCTGGCTTCAGATCAAAAAATAGGTCAAGATATATACTGATGATATCACCAATGAATCAATTAATTCACCATATCAGAAACGGAAGGTCAATGTCTAGGGCACATTGCATTGTGGGATTGGAAAATGTCCTATGCATACAGAAAATGTGCATATTGTGCAAATTATACAAACTGCAAAAACAGTATTGCCTGCTATTCTGAAAGAAGGAGAGTTCAAGAATGTTTGAGAAGGACAATGAATGCATATTAATGAATGCAAATGTTACTCACTTGACATTTGCATTGGCGTGATTCTCTAATAAGAATTTGACCATCTGCTGATGTCCAGTAGCCGTGCTGTGCAACAAAGCCGTCCATCCACGCACATCCTTACATTCGAGCTGCGCTCCTTGCTGTACAGAGAGAAAGTTTCATCCAGTATTGTACAGTGACTACTGGCTCTTAATCTTTTGAGAACGAAACTGCACAAGTCACTGTTATCAAATTCTTAACGTGAATCTCACCTGCAGTAGGAAGTAGGCGATGCTCTCGTTACCACAGCTGGCGGCGAGCATCAGGGGTGTGAGTCCTTTAGACGTGGTGGTATTGACACTGACACCCGTCTCAAGCAGCAGGTTAGCGATGCTATCGTGACCGATATACGCAGCGTACATCAGAGGAGTCCAACCACCAATGTTCTTCCCATCCAAATCCACGTCTCCCCTGAAATAACATTTGGATCATAGAAAGTCGAAATTTTGTAAATAAGTCTTTTAGTTGCATTTGGTAACGTTTGGTAAATGAGTCATCGGTTGTCAAATTTTAAAGTGTGGCTTCTGAGACATGATAACAGTGCATTGTTTGTATGCACTTTTTAGTTGTTTTTAGTTTTAGTTTTGTTTTTTACAACCAAAAATGATCTGAGAACCAAAACTGTTTCTTTAATATCTATTTTAATTAAAGTCGGCATGAAATGGAAGCTGCGATAGTCTTTTCTTCCCTATTGTGACGTATATCTATGGAAACTTGTTTCCGTTATGGAATAACATTTTTAAAAGATAATTGCGACTTTTTAAACTCACAATTCTGACTTTTTTTCCCTCACAATTGTGACTTTACATCTCGCAATTCTGACTTTTTTCTCTCGCAATTGCGAGATTATATCTTGCAATTCTGACTTCTTTTCTCAGAATTGTGATATAAACTCGAAATTGTGAGTTATAAAGTCCAATTATGAGTTTATATCTCACAATTCTGAGAAAAGTCAATTGCGAGAAAAAAAAATCAGAATTGTGAGATAAAGTTGAAATTACCTTTTTTATTTTTTATTCATTGGCAGAAACAAGCTATATCCGAGTGAAACTGCTTCTCGAATGAGAAAAAATGTAGGGCGGGGCTTGATTTTGTCAGTGGGGAATTGATTGGATGGTTGTGGTTTGCTATTGGTGGATCTCATGTGAGTGACAGGTTGCTCCGCCCTCGTGCCAGTAAACACGTCATCAGAGAAGAGAAGAGATGTAAGAGGGAGGGGAACTTATTTGATTAAAGATTACCAGGACACACACATGAATTAAAAAAAAATAACAATGTGCACGGATAAATCATTTATAATAAATCCTGCAATATTCCATAAAAAAAGAACAGTCATTTTTGATTTCATGGTAAGTTTTAAATATGGTAACAGTGGATTTATCTATTATGCATTGTTTGTACTGTATAGATTATGAATAACAGCCTAATGTCAGTATTAACAGTAATGTCAACGTTCTAGGAACGATTTTTTTGGGTTTTAGTTTTTTACAACCAAAAACTAACATTTACGGAACGTTCTGAGTACCAGATCTATTTCTTTTAAATCTATTTCTTCATGCATACTGGACTAAAACATGTCAAAAAACGGTTAGCTGGGTAACATGCATGAACAGCAATCGTATTCCACCTTACCTGCGAATGCATTCTGCCACCACATCATACTGTCCGATAGAGCAGGCGGTGTGAAGATCCAGCGGCACGTTCAGCTCCTCCGGGCCGATCAGAGCATCTCCACCGTCCGCCAGCCACACGGACAGACTCGCGCCTAACTGATCCGACTCACTGCTGGCCTCGTCGCTCAGTTCAGACATCCTCCTCTGCAAATGAGGTTTGATATTTATAGTATATGTGTGTATATATATTTTATTATTTATTGTATCTCTCCAAATAATTGGCAGCTTATTTAGTGAAATTATGTTCCGTTATCTGGTCTCAGACATTTAAAGGGCGTTTGTCCGTGCATCAATTCAGCTCCGTTATGCTATCTCATACTCTTATCCATAATAATAGTAAGTTTATAGCATGGTTATGACGCTGAAAGTTAGTTACAAAAGGTTAAACCAAACTTTAAATATGGAAATGTCAATTTTTTTTTTTTTTTTTTTACAATAGTTAAAGTCATAAACGCATAACTCAGCAATTAAGTAAAGCACCCGACTACTAAAAGCTTACAAACCTTGAAATAATTCAAACTTTGCAATTCAAAGTTTTGTTCAGAAATCGCAACAGCAGGCAACTCAAAGGAAGTTTTGTGTTTCAGCCGGGGAGTGTTGTTGAATATGTCGTAGGGAGCACAAAGGGATTTGTAGTATTTTGTTTGTTTCCCATAATACAGTAAGAACGGCGAGTGCGCAATGTAGAACTACATATCCCATGATCCTCTGCTCCAGCATGATATGTTACGTGCCTGACGACTTCAAACAGCAACATGTTTGTTAATAAACTGCATAGGAATTTTACACATAAAAGTAAAGGTTTGTTTTCAGGAAAAGCGTTGACTTGTGGTGAAATAATTCACTTAAATTAATTGAGAAATAAGTTGACATTTCTAATGTAAGCCTTTTAAATACGTTGCCATAGTATCGCTTACATTACATCGTCAGCACGCTGCCACCGACATGATAGTATTTGTTAAAGAAGAAAGGTACATATAATAAATCATATAAGGTGTGTGTGTGTGTGTGTATATATATATGTGTGTGTGTGTGTGTGTATGTATGTATATTTATAAAAATAAAAATGTAACAAAAAAAAAGTGAGCAAAGCTTTGGGTATATTCACTTTAATTGCATTTTTTCCCTAAATGTTTTCTATGACAGGAACAAAACGTGAAATAGGATTATCAATATTTCATTCTTAATGAAATGCATAAAGAATGTACAGCAAAATTATGCAATAGAAGTATGTAATACTTGACCATGCGTCTACTTAAGGCACAGATCCTGCTGGTTGATGTTAATGTGTACAGTCACAAATTGAAGTTGAAGCAAAACTCTTCATGTGTTTTAGTGAAAACAAAAGGTTTTGTGTCATCATCAGTCTCTGTCTGTTCATTTGTCCCCCGGGGCCCTTGCAGAGTGTGCGTCTCTTGAGATTTATCTGTTTTGTCTGTGGGTTGTGTGTTCCTCTCAGCTCGACGGTGAAACACTGGTTTGCACGCAGAGACAGTGGTGACCCGGGCAGAGGTCGTTGCTATGGAGACAGAGATGGCAATTTTATTTCATTCTGTCAGAATATAATAAGGCAGGGGTTTTCAAGGGGCCACAAGGGAGTGCAAGGGGTCAGTGAATAAGTTTAGGGAAAGAAACAGTGCAGAAAGTGTAAAATTTAATTTAAAAAAAAAAAAAAAAGATATAATTAACTAAATAAGAACTTAAAAATAAATTTAAAATAAACGAAAAATGATTATAATAAATAAAAAATGCCCTTCCAGCTGCTACGGCTATGTTTATATATATATATATATATATATATATATATATATAATTTGGGTCTTTAAATAAAATATATGAAAATATATGGGTCCTGTACACAAAAATATAGAGTGCAACAGTGCCCGCCCCCTTTTTTAGGGGGAGTATTTTTCCTTTTTTCTGGAAGTATTTTTTTTTTCCCTCATTTTTCCCGTAGCGAAAAGTCTGTTAAAGAGTTATAAATTATGAAACAAGCCAATCAGCTTTGATTTGAAGCTAAAAAGTGTACGAAAATCAGACAAAAAGACAAAAGTACAAGACTTAACGACTTTAGCGAGGGAAAGAACTACAATCCCATGAAGCATTGCGAACAGCATAATCAAATTGAAAACAATGGAGAAATAAACTACTTATTTACAAATGTTTTTTATATGTATTAAAGCAATATATTTTATGTTTATTGCAAAATATGCATATATATACAGTATATACAAAGTATTTTGAGAGTGTAGTGAGATCGACTCAATTACGTTATTCGCAGTGCTTCATGGGAGTGGGTGGAGCTAAAGAGCTATTGTTGATTGGTATAATTTTCTGTACAGCATCATGGGAAATGAAGTTTTTCACCAGGAATTCCACTGTTAAACATGATTATTTGAAAATAAAAAGCTGAAATAATGCATTCTTATGGCTTCAGTTGAAGCAAATATCACCGATTAACAACCTTGTAACTCACAGTAGGTCTGTCTTTAAAGGTTTATCAGTTATCGTTAAAAATCAATTTCCTAAAGGAGAAAATGAATGTTACTTCTGGCACCCGACTGTTGCACTCTATGTGGGGCTCCATTTGTGGCATGTAAAAGATTGAAAACCCCTGCTGTAAATCACACACAAAAAAAGATGCTTTACCTGACTGTATGAGTTTGAACTGTCTGGCTTTTTCCTCTTCCATCTTCTTCCTGTAGTCTCCTGAGACGGCTCGCATTACCTGCCTCTTCTTCACCAAGGGAGCTTTGGAGCTGCGTAAAGTCTTCAGAGCACTTCTTGCTTCTTCCCCTAAACGGAGACGTCAAAAATTACCGTAAGATTTCATCTTGTAAAAAGCGTTCACGTCCTTGTAGACTTGTAAGATGGGAATTTTCTGAGAGCTCCTACTTCTACCACGTGACCGCTGTACCACCTGATTCATTTAGGCATTGATAGTGGTGCCAAAGAAATGTATAATTCCCGTTATATGTTGTCATTTCGAAATTACGGTAATTACGACATAGCGTGAAGTGAATGCAGCATAAGTATAGTCCAGAGTTTGTGTAAACTATATATATAGGTGTTGTATTTGTAGTGTTGTCACACTCACTTTGTTTGCTGGATGATTTTTGAGTTTTCAGGCCCAGCTCGAGCTGTTCGATGCACCAGTCCAGCTCTCGGTTCAGCTGCTCATCAGGAGTCTAACACACACGGTTGTTGAGTCAACTCATTTATTTGTCTTTGCCACAGCTTATAAATGCAAACACAATGAATAATAATGTATATATAAAGTATATATATATGTAAATATCATGTACATTTTTTTTAATATATTTTCTATACAGTCCTTGGAAATTATTGTGTAAATGCTCAAATGTAAAAATATGCATGTGCTTACTAATTCTGTGGTCTCTTGTTTAGATGTTTCCTCAGCTGTGCTTTTTATCCCTTTCTGCTGACTGTCTTTTCCGTCACCTGCTTTCTTCTTCTTCTTCTTGAGTTTTTTAGCATTGGCGGGAGCCTCTGAGCTTTGGGCTGCTGTTTTAGGGAGCAGAACTGTGTCAGTTTTTGCCTCCTCAGTCTGGCCATCCGTGCTTTTCTCATTTCCCAGCATTCTGGGTGTTCCTGGAAAGCATCAACAAATTGAGAGCATTTATCTGGATGTTACTAAGCCATACAGTGTAATTAAATTATATATAAAAAGTCTGCAAAATTACACATACATTCACCTTGAATGGTTTGTAGGGAAATCTTACCTGCTCCAGTTGATTCCTCTGTCATAGCTGGAGTTTTAATCTTCTGAAAACCAAACACGCAGGTAGTCTGTACAAAAACGATCACATATCAAGTGTGCAGCACTTAAGAAAAAACAAAAATCAAACAGAAATGTGATAGAGTCAGATAACTACTTCTGATCGAAGTGTATGAGTTTTAAATGTACAAATTTTAACTACTCATGTGTGTACATTCCCGTATCTCTGTGCACCAATCAAAGCGTTCCGCCGATAACAAATATGCCACTCTAAAGGTTCCTACTGCAGCGTAATATAATTTAATATAATGGTAAAACACAAAGACTGCACTAAAAAGTAGTGGATTTTAAAAGCATTTTATTTTGTTTCTTCATTGTTTTCAGGGCAACGACTGTTGCAATAATGTATCAATAATATTTTTATTTGCTATTATTAAAAGGAACCGTTGTTCTTACACGACGGTTATGTAATCAACACCAAACTGGTTCAGGACTTGAAATGGAAAGATTTTTAAAAGCATCTAACACCGATGTTTCACAAAGATTGTTGATAAAACAGTCATGAAGCCATTGGCTTCAGTTAACCGTTTAAACAATCTGATTCATCTGTAGAGACAGAGCGGAAAGGGCTTTAACAATAACATCAAAACCGCGCTATAACTATTATAAATACTAAAGAAGGGTAAATTATGCCTCCCCTTGCTCATCCAGCCAATGAGAGAAGACGTAGGTGTGGCTTAACGCGCGCACTGTATAAATGTAGGGCCGCTCGCTTGGCGCGTGACCGACGTTCCTTGTTTTGGGTTTGGCGGATTAACCGAAACAGAAAATCGTAAGTATCTTTAACGGTTGGTTTTAAACTAACAAATACCTATCGTATCGTGTATTTATCATATTAAGATCGTATGTATAGAACATTTTAGAGCAGGCCATTTCTCAGTCTGTTTTCGGTGTTTGAATTCGTAAACGGCGGGTTTTTTTTAGATCCTTTTTGTCGCGGTAGCAACAAGCTAAGCTAACGAGCGTGAGTTCATATTTACTTCTGCTTTATCTCAGAAGTTCCTTCGCTATTTTTAAACATTAACTACTTGTTTTTAGTACGTAATCTAACAATACGCGTCATTTTTCCCTTATACACTTTCATATGGAGTTATTGAATTGTCGGTGTAGACAAAGAAAAGGCTGTAATTGGTGTTCTTGGGCGCCATGTTACACATAAAGGCAGAAACGTGTCTATGTCTCATCCTGAGATGGTGGACTTCACTACTACATAAATCAGAGCTTCTATATCTAATTTTGCCGGTTGTTTCTCATCCATTTTGCCATAATTGAAGTGGACATGGCGTATTTGTAGTACTAGTTGCTGAATGGTTGAATGAAACCGACCACCGTTGAAGATTTTTGCCTTCAGGCAATGTGTGTGTGTGTGTTGAATGGGACTCTGTTATGTGTGTGTGTGACCTAGTGTCCCACTGTGAGTTGTTCAGCTGATTGTTTCGCCACAACAACACGCGTTTCTACTTGCTTATTTATCCAAGTAACTCCGCATGTACATTAATTCATAAAAACCGTACGTTTATATAATTATATTTATATTTACTTTAAAGTACACGTTTACCTTTGATCACCTAAAATGGCGCCAGCAAGTTGTACATTAGTAGCTAGGATATTGCTAATTCGCTATGGCCTTTTCTAAACATTAAATGCGTAACTGCGTGACTTTATTATGGGCGGGACTGAAACTGGAGTTTTGTTATTGATTACGTCATGGCATGCGGAATTCCCCGTGGCTGATGTGTTATTATCTGCTCTTGTCTCTGTTTAGACCGCTTCATTAGAGTGCCATGGCACGTACCAAACAGACTGCCCGTAAATCCACTGGTGGTAAAGCCCCCAGGAAGCAGCTGGCCACCAAGGCGGCCAGGAAGAGTGCGCCGTCTACAGGTGGAGTCAAGAAGCCCCACAGATACCGGTGAGAAACACGTTGTTTATATATGCTTGTATAAGATTATATATAGTGTGTGTACATGTGAAAACATGTATAGAATTTTACATGCATGCATTTGTGCATGTACGTTTTATAATGTGTAAAATTAACATTTAAGTATAAATGTTTACTTTTTTTTTTTTTAACTATGCAAGCGCACATTCATGTACACGTGCATGCACCGTTTATATGTTATGCTTGTATATGCTTGTATATGCTTGTATATGCTTGTATATGCTTGTATATGCTTGTATATGCTTGTATATGCTTGTATATGCTTGTATATGCTTGTGTACATGTAAATAATTGCACATTTTTACATGCACAACACAATGTGTGTATCTTGTACTTTGCATTAAGTTTTTGTCCCAATAGCAACTAAATTCTTTTCTTCCTCCCCCAGTCCAGGAACTGTGGCTCTTCGTGAGATCCGTCGGTACCAGAAGTCCACAGAGTTGCTGATCCGCAAGCTTCCGTTCCAGCGTCTGGTTCGTGAGATTGCTCAGGATTTCAAGACCGACTTGCGTTTCCAGAGCGCTGCCATTGGCGCCTTGCAGGTGTGTTTTCTAGTTGTGGGTTAGCACTACTATAATGCAGTGGATCTTTTGTCTTTGAGCCTCCTGGTTCAGAACCACTTACCTAATGCTTCAGTCATACTTTTCTAACTTAATGTTTTCTCTCTGAATTGTAGGAGGCAAGCGAAGCATATCTGGTGGGTCTGTTTGAGGACACCAACTTGTGCGCCATCCACGCCAAACGTGTCACCATCATGCCCAAAGACATCCAGTTGGCCCGTCGAATCCGTGGAGAGCGTGCTTAAAACTTTACCATTTACTCAACTTTTTTTTGTGTGTGAAGGAATATATGAGGGATGGGTTTGTTGTGTGGGGGGGTCGGGTGGGAGGGGCATTGGGGTTCTTACACTCTTGACTATAAATGCCTGTGTAGTTTAAGTTTATTTTTTGTATTTTTTTTGGTAGTTGCGGTAGGGGAGGGGGTATCTTGTGGTTCAAGCTGATAGTAGGGGGGGCAGCGTCAGAACATTCCGGGAGCTCCTCAGGGTTTTAAAATTTGTATTTTAGACTTTCATATACCTCTGCCTAGTCTGCATGCTTCATGATGAATTAGAATGTGTCCATTTTATTTCTATCGTTATTATATTGGGTTTCTCTTCTATTGTGGCCATTTGGTTGTAAATAAACTTTCCACTACCTCAATCTTTTGTTGCTGCTCATTTTGCTGTCAATTTTTCACATTAAGTATATATAATGGCTTGAGACATCTAGAATTCTAGATGCTAATGTCCTCCTCAAAGGTCCAACTTTAGTGTAATGTTGCTGTTTGAGCACGAACAACGTTTACAGAAATCGCTTTTTAAGGACTACAACAAATGGCTGGTAGGGACTACAATGAGCTTCTTCCTGGGTTTGTGACATCACAAACCCCAAAATTGACAAACCCTGCCTCAGAACATGCAACAAAGGGGGGTGAGGTCATGTTGGGCTGCTTTAGAGAAGAGGAAGAGTTGATGTAGTAGAGTGTTTGACATGCCTGTCATTTTACGCCGGACCGCTTCACAAATGAGGGTCAATTCAACACTGGATTTGTGCAAAAGATTAACATGACGACACATGCTAGTCGATGAGTTGAATCAACTCCACAGCAACTACAGAAATTTATCCACTAACCATTCAGAAATGTCTATAGTTACATTCTAAAAGTCTCCATCAGTGTCCAACTCCGGTTTGAACAATGTAAGGCTGAACACTTGTCATTTTGGCTGTGTGAGAAGTGCAAGCTATTAAAGCTCCGCCTTCTTCTGGAAAGTGGGCTGGGATCAGCAGCTCATTTGCATTTAAAGGGACACAAACGGTGTTTTTTTGCTGAAACTTCACAGACACATTCTGGGGACACCTGAGACTTATATTACATCTTCTGAAAAGGGCATAATAGGTCCCCTTTAAAATGACTATGTTGTCAAAGTAATATTTCAATTGTAAGTATTTTTAAATGGATTTAGTCATGTTTTAGTTAAAAATTTAAATTGAATGTCATATAAAGTAAAAACCAATTGCTAAAATTAGTTTAAATACAGTTTATTATACAGATTAAGTATCACTTAATGAAGGACTGTTCTCAATGTTGACTTTCAATGTGTTCCCTGATATCATTTGTAAATCAGCAGTCACACCACAATTCAGAAGTTTCTCCATTATGCTTACAATACTTAAATGTCTCTGACTTTTCAATATAAACCTAACCACAGATGATAAAGTTCACTGCAGTCACTTTACATAGCAGAGTGTCTGGACGGTCAGTTTGATATTTCAACAAATTTGATTTCCTACTCCGTTTGGAGAAAGCATTTTACTTCTGAAGGCATCATTAAATGATAAATATACATCACAAATGGAAAATGTCTCAAGCCACTATGATGGTTTGTTTTTGACTTCCTCCTGTTCTTCATCGGACAGCAGTCCTGGTAAATGTTCATACAGGTTTTTCTCCAGAGACTCATCCAACTCTGTCTCTTTCCTGAACGCGCACCAGAGGAGGAAGCCCACTCCAAAGAGGCTGATGGGTAGAACTTTCCACCAGGGACGCTCGTAATTGCTGCCCAGTGAGCGATCCACATTCCAGGTTCGGTGACTGGCTTTGCTGGTGGAGAACTTGATGGGCTTGGATACTGCTTCATCGTCATCATCATCCGGAGGTTTTCTGGACTCTGCATAAAGCGGTGATGTTATGGACAGCATCCTTGTGGCACATGGTCTATAATAAACATTTAATAAAAACACATTACATTTAAACATCTGCTTAAATATCATAAACAACATAACATTTTTGTCAAAAAAAAAACAAAAACAAAAAAAAAACATGATGTAACACTGAATGAAACTGTAGTCAAGGTCAGCTGACAATTTAAGAGATTAAAGAGTGTTTAACGAAATAAAGAAATCTGTTCAAGAAATACATTTAAATAAATGATCAACAAAAATGTCTCAATTAAGTAAAGGTTTGTCTTCATTAATGTCCAATGCAGAGCAAATTGCCTCCTAAAACTCTTTTGAGGTGAATGACGGTTATTTCATAACCTATACAAGAATAAATATTCACTTACCTTAAATTCAAAGTCCTTCGGCTTGTAAAAACATTGTGACCCAAAGAAAGTCGCGATAAATGAAAGCAGACTTTTGACATCTTGAGGGCTTCTTCATGTCAGGCGTAAATCTCCCAGGTCATGTAACGAGCGCCACTGTAAATTCTGCCCGGGAGGAAACTGCAATTAACTGAAATATAGTTCCGCTTTGATCTTTAGACGTTTTAAAGATAATAGTTTGTCTGATAACTTCAAATATAATCTAGGTTTGTACATCATAATACGAATATAATAAATATATAATCGTTAAAGTGTATTCTAACAAAGTGTAAATGTAATAAAGTGTATTCTAAGATTACGTGACAGAGAATTTAAGAACTACATAACCCAGAATTCCGAGTATCAACCAATCAGAGATGCAGATTTTGCATAGCCGCAGCAACGTCATCAAACGTGGTCTAGATTCCGTTTTCATGGCGCTGCCCGTTCACACGTGAATCTGAGAAAGCACTGGAATATTTTTGTTTGGCTTGTGAGTAAACTTAACACGTAATTATTATTAACTCGATCAACTAGAAAATTGGTTTATGTGTGCTGGCTGGTTTAAAGTGCATTGTATACATTTTATTGTACTTTGAATGAGTTAACCGCATCTAAGGCTGCATTTTTTAAACATACAGTAAAACCAGTAATAATGTGAAATATTATTACAATTTAAAATTACTTGAATATATTTTAAAATGTAATTCATTCCTGTGATCAAAGCTGAATTTTACGCCAGTCTTCAGTGTCACATGATCCTTCAGAAATCATTCTAATATGATGATTTGCTGCTCTAGAAACATTTATGATTATTATCAATGTTGAAAACAGTTGTGCTGCTTCATATTTTTGCGGAAACTGTGATACTTTTTTTTTCAGGATTCTTTGATGAATAGAAAGTTCAAATGAACAGCATTTATTTTAAATAGAAAGCTTTTGTAACATTATTTAAGTGACAGTCTGTCACTTTTGCTCAATTTATACACTTTTGTACAGCAGTGTATGTTGTAATCAAATCCAAACTAATGCTATTCTTTTCCACACAGATCTTTTGCCATGACGAAGAGTCAAGCTCTTGTACCTCAATCTGATTCTCTCAAGAAAAAGAAACTCAAACACAATGTAGATGAAATCACATGTGTACAAGATGAGAGAAAAGAGGAGATGAATGGCAAGAAGAAGAAACAGAAGAAGAAGAAGAAGAAGAGAGAGGCTGATGATGAGGTGTGTGGTACTTTATGATTTGGCTGTGGATGTAATAACTAATGTCAGATAATAATAGATAGGTCCCCATATCAGATGATCTTGAGCTTTCAGCAGAGACCAGAAGATGAATTGTGTTTCATAATGTATATAAGTGAATGTTTGATTTGTGTTCGTAATTCTCAGGTGTGTGAACATACAGAAAACACTTCAGAGAAGAATATACAGATGATTCAATCTGCTGACACAAACACCAATGAGGAAAACACTGAGATACACAAACATAAGAAGAAGAAGAAGAAAAGGAAAGCTGAGGTAGCTGACGATTATTTTGCTCATATATATATATATATATATATATATATATATATATATATAGTTGTTTAAATTAATGTAAGAAGCTTACTCTGCATCCAATATTGTACACTCATGACAATATTTATTTGTTTTTTGGAAATCAAAGGAGCTTGAAACAAGTACACACTTAAATGGAGATCAAGAAGAGAATATACACAAGAAGAAAAAGAAGTCTGAAGTGAGTGAAAATATTTCCTTTTTTAAAGTACTGCATATGAATATACGCTGTTTATCTGAAAGACAAAATGTAGAAACTTTTACAAGCTGAAAAAAATCCATCTATTTGAGGTAAAATCACCATATAGTTTGTGTATATACAGTATATTAGAGCTGCAAGATTCGGAATAAATTGAGAAAAATAGAGATCATGATTCTAAAAAGACAACTATACAAAATAACATGTAATTTACTAGAGGTTCTGACAAAATGTGAATTGCTGCAGTCTATTTAAAACATATTTAATTAGAATTGTTTTTCGGATTAAGTGAATGATTCAATGACTCACTCATAAAGACTTGTTTCAGGGATGAATCAGCATTTTTTGAACAAATCTACTGAATGATTCAATGACAAATATATATATTTTTAAGTCTCTTGTTGAAATTGATACAATCTTTATTTGTAGCGTCATGTTTTCGAAAGGTGATTTGCTCTATTTTGATTGCTACCATAGACATCAGTGTTTATATCCAAACTATAAATGTCAAAGGTTTAATAGACATAGCATATATATATATATATATAATGATCTGTCTTGTGTGTTTTCAGTTATGTGTTCCTGAAGAAAATACTACAGAGGAACCGCAGGATACTGAACAGTTGGAGGACATACACAAGCAGGAAGATCACACAAAGAAAAAGAAGAAGAAGAAAAGAAGACACAAGGTGATGAGAAATGCTTTTTTATTTTATGTTTGTCAAAGTTTTGGAATGACGGGCAATGCTGTCAGGAGAGTTGATGCTGAATCCTTGTGCTGTAAAATGCATGAATCTCTTTATTATAACAGAACACATAAACATTTTCTAGTCCACTGTAATTAATCCATTTTGTTCTCTGGGAGAAATGAATTGCTGTTTGTGAGCTAATATATTAGATATGATTTTATTTGAATGTTGTGAATATATATTTTAATAGACATTTTAAATTTGCAGGATTCTGAAGCTGCTGTTCCTGAGTCAGATCCAGTGACGCCACAGGAAGAAGAAACAAACACACACGCTGCTGAAGAGAGAGCAGAGAAAAGTACAGCTGAAGTGAGTACAGTTTAAAGTGGTTATTTATGAACTCCCACAGTATTGTGTATTACCTTATTGGGTAACACTTACAATAAGGTCTCATTAGTTATCAATCATTAATACATTAATTAACATGAACTATGAGCAATATATTTTTACAGCATTGGTTAACCTTTGTTAATATTACTTAATAAAAATACAGTTCATTGTCTGTTCATGGTTAACAGATACAAGGTTTGATTTTTAAAAATGTGTTATTAAATGTAGACATTACCATTAATGACAAACTTTTTAAAAGAAGTCTCTTCTGCTCACCAAGGCATTTATTTGATCAAAATACAGTAAAAACTATAATTTTAAAATTTGTAAATTTTAATTTTATTAAAATGTAATTTATTCCTGTGATCAAAGCCGAATTTCTCAGTCTTCAGTGTCACATGATCCTTCAGAAATCATTCTAATATGCTGATTTGCTGCTTAAGAAACATTTCTGATTATTATTAATATTGAAAAGTTTGCTGCTTAATATTTTTGTGGAAATCATGATACATTTTCTTCAGGATTCTTTGATGAAAAGAAAGATTAAAAGAATAGCATTTATTTGAAATAGAAATCTTTTGTATCAATACAAGTGTTTTTACTGTCATATTTGACCAATTTTTAGGCATCCTTGCCTAATATATTATTTTCTGTCAAAGAAAGATTTTACAAAGACTTTTTACAATGGACACTTGTCCTGTGTCATTACAACATGACTGTTTATCCCACTCTGTCACACACACACTCTCGACCCTCCTCGCCGCTCCTGAGGTCACGCTCTTCCTCCTGCTCATTCTCATGCGAGCAGGAATGGTGCACGTTTGTGCAAGTGACGCACGGACAGGGTGGCGTCGCGCTTGCGTTCTGCATGCATGTGTGCAGGCAGCGCACGTGGTGTGCGACAAACACTTGCAGTTTCTGTCTGAAGGTGTTTCCCAGCAGGCTGTAGACGAGCGGGTTCAGGCAGCTGTTGGCGCAGGCCGCCAAGGTCACCACGTGTCCCGTCAGTGGGTAGCGCTGCCACAACGTGTGGTTTCCGCGCCGCCGTGAGGCCTCTGTGTCGCCTCTCAAGAGATGCACACTGATGAAAACGTTCTCCGGAAGCCAGCACACAAAAAACACGCTCACGGCCGCAACGATCATGCGCAAGGCTTTGGTTCGCTGCGGCCTTTCGGAGCGCAGCAGCACGCGTGCGATCAGGGTGTAGCAGACGCCCATCACGCAAAAAGGCAGGGCGAATCCTAGCGTCACCTCCAGCCATTGCACCTCAGCCACACCCGCAAAACAGAAGCCACGCCCCCAGCCGTGATACACGTGCGCAGTAGCGAATGGAATCAGCGTGCACAGGGTGGCCGCCGCCCAAATGGTCACGCAAGCTCTACGGGCGACGCGCGAACGGTGTTGGACGGAAACGTTTTCAGGTAGTGCACGCGTGCTGAGGCCGGTCAGCGCAAGGCAGCGGTCCAGACTCATCCAGGTGAGCGAAAACACGCTGCTGTACATGTTGACCTGCAGGAAGATCGCCATGCATGAGCACAGCACTGCGTCATCGTAGTAGTGCGCGCTCAGATTGAACACCTCGATTAGCGAGTCCAGCACCAGCACCAGGTCGGCCAGAGCCAAATTAGTGAAGTATAGATCAGGGGTGCTCATCCGCTGACGAGGGTCGAAGTTCACCAGCAGTATCAGGATGTTACCCACAAGGCCGAGCGGGAAGAGCAGGATGGTGTAAATGCAGGAGAGGAGAAGATTTATGGCGTAGGTGTCTGGGGAGGTGGAGTTCGTTTCGTTGATCCAGGGCAGGCTGGACTGATTCAGTCGGATGGTGGGGTCAAAAGTCATGGGATCTTCCATCATCTTCCCCTCTATCACTTCCATTGTCACATAGTGAGGAAATAAACCAGAGTTTTCTGCATTTTTTTTTTTCTCCTTTTCAAGTACTAAAATGCACAAAGACACATGCAAATTGATGTTAAACTACTAATCTTGATGCATGTTCCAAATTTAGTGTATTTAAAGAGATAGTTCACACAAAAATGAAAATTATCCCATGATTTACTCACCCGTTTTTGTAAGAAAAATATCCATATTTAAAACTTTATAATCTATAATACCTGGCTTCTGGTAATGGCCGTATGTGAGTCTAGTTCAGGCGGAAGAGTGACCTCTGCATCATATTTTTTAAATTTCAGTACCGAAGTCGGTAATTTTGACAACACAACACTAACGTGTATTGATAAATGCGGAAGCTCAGAGGATAGAGCAAAAATAAGGATTTCGATATAAGAGAAGAGGAGCTTGAGTTTGTTGCCCAGCCCTATTTGTTTGAACTGCGAGAGGCGTCTAAGCTTACGTTACTCCTACATCCTACAGGCCCTATTTTAACAATCTAAGCGCATGGTCTAAAGCGCACGACACAAGTGCACTTAGGGCGTGTCCGAATCCACTTTTGCTAGTTAAATGGCGGGAAAAATGGTCGGCATCCTGTGGTGTCACGTGTCGCAACGGCCAATGAAATATACACTGATGTCTATGGAAGCAGCAATAACAATTCATTCAAATATAATTTGCCGACGTTTATTCATATCAGATGCACATGGTGTAAGTAACTATAAAGCTCACTCACTCTATTGTTCTCCCAGCTCACTGGACACATGTATTTCGGCACAAATGGATGAATTCACGTTATATATATTAAGATCAACGTCATTATATAGGTTTTTAAATGACAAAACACTCACTTACACATATTTGAGAATCGGAATATCAGATAGTTGATGACATGGTAAGAAAAGCGATACATCTGTCATACAGTGTGGCCGGCTGGCCGAGGTGTGTCACGTGACAAGCATGACGTGTCATTTACATAGTGTCACGTAGTGTGAACACCACAACTGCTTCAAGACTCCACAGCAAGTCACGTAGTCTGAACAGCACAGCGATCTGCCAATGTTTAAAGTTCTATAGTGTAAACTTGGCTTAACGCGCCCTTTAAATAGCAAAAAAATATTGCAACATCGACTTTAGACCAGGTTTTTGTTGGTCAATGGCGCAGTCTATTTCAGTTCCCTCAAAATAGCAACACGCCAACAATGCACCTCAACACACCTCGTTTTCGGACCAGCACGCCCATGGGCGAACAGATGGGCGCAAATGCATTTGCTATTTGAACAACGTGGCGAAGGACATGAAAATAACTACGTCGGGCTGAAACTAGCAAAAAACACTTGCGTCGCGCCTGCCAGTGATTATAGTTTATAGTTTTAGATATGGATATTTTTCTTACAAAAACCCATCGCTTTGCTTCAGAAGGTCTTTAACCCCTTGGAGAAGTATGGATTACTTTATGATGGATGGATGTGCTTTTTTGGGCTTTAAAATCTCAAGCCCCATTCACTCCCATTATAAAGCTTGGAAGAGCCAGGATATTTTCTCCAATTTTGTTCGTCTGAAAGAAGATACACCTAGGATGGCTTGAGAGTGAGTAAATCATGGGATAAGTTTAATTTTTGGTTGAACTATCCCTTTACGTTTCAGTCACATTTACCGTTGCTCGGCGAGTTGACAGTGAACGATACTTCCACAGAATTTATTAATAATTTGTTAATGCTAATTTCTACATTTACTAATGCATTTTTAAAACAAAAAATTGTAGTAAAAGTATTAGTTGCAGTCGCATTTACCGTTGCTTGGTGAAATTTCGCAGGCGAAATCCAGTTATTCCAATAGGAATACACTCGATTGGGAGTTTAGCTTGAGGACAAAAAATTTCCCCATGCAGATTTCGCACATTGTCAAGTCGGTCACATGAATTTTTTGTGCTGACCAACAAAAAGCTGCTTGGTTTGAAACTTGATCGCTTTATACATCGCTACACTATTTACAATAAACAATGGATTTGCCTGCAGAATTTCACTAATGTGAATTATGCAGATTTTGTTTATTTTCACTAGTAATCAGCTGATAGTTTGAAATGAAACTAATGATCTTACCGTGTGTATTGTATTATTGTCTTTTATCCATGTTTATTAAGCTGTCCTTCTGGTTTGTTCTTGTATGCATATATATATATCCTTTAAGGTCATGGAGAAATATATGTAGAAGTCTAACATTTGTTTTTATTAGTTTCTCTCTCCGTTCTTCTCCTGAAGGAGCAGACGTCTCTCCTGCTGAATTCTTGCTGTCTCATGTACAAATACGTAAATACAGGAGGGCCAGGTTATGCCAAACAGACATGTTCAATGGCCGCCTTTGTTTACCCCAAACAATATGGTAGATAAATGCTCCATTAGCTCCTCTGAAGATATAGAGCTGCATAGTGAAGGAGAACTTGTGTATTTGTGTGTGATGATGGGCAAATTCTTCAAGTGTTGCTACTCCAAACCAGACAAATTGTATTATTATTTTTTATATATATACATAATTTATTACTGTGTTGGTTATTTTTGTTCTCCAATTATTTTAGACAAGATTAAAATAATGTTTAGTGACACTAATAATAGGTCAAACTTAAAAAAAAAAAAAAAATTTAAACAAAACAAAAACTGTGTCTTGGCAACACACTGAAATAAAATAAGTTAAAGTGATAAAATTACTAAACTAAAACTGAAAATAAATTACAGCTAAAAAGAAATATAAAAAAAACTAGTAAAAATGACAAAAGCACATAACAAAATTACTAAAAATTAAACTAAAATTAAAATGAAACCTGAAAAAATAAAATAAAATAAATAAATATATATATATATATATATATATATATATATATATATATATATATATATATATATAAAGCTAATTCAAAATATTAAAAAATACTATAATAGTGTATAAATAATACTAAAATAATACTGGCTTCTGTCTTTAAACGTGACTATTATTGGCTCTTATGATAAAAGCATCTGCTTTATGAATAAATGTTTTGTAAATGGTATTTGAATATGATAATCATTTCAAAATTGTTTTTCAATTTAAGCATGAAAAAATGCATTCAGAAATCCATTTTGTTTGTTCTTTACCATGATTAAATTAAAAAGTTTAGGGTCAGTAAGATATATTTTTAAAGAAATTAAAACTTATATTCAGCGATGACACATTATATTGATCAAAAGTGACAGTTAAGACATTTATAATGTTAAGATATAATGTTCTAGTAATCAATATAATGTTCTATTAATCAATGAATCCTGGACAAAACGTGATTTTCTGTCTCAGAGTTCTGGAGATGTGAACACCTCAGTGCAGCAAGAACCGTCTGGAGTGGAGGATGAAAACGGCTCTGATGGAGAGGAAGAACTGAGTCCTGAGGAGAAACGAGTGCTGGAGAGGAAGTTGAAGAAGATTCTGAAAAAGGAGGAGAAGAAGAGGCTGAAGGATGAAGGCAAATACACAAAACCAGAGAAGAGCAAGTCAAACATTAAAGAGAAGCAGGCGCTGGAATACCTCACATGGTAGGACACAAACATTGCTATTTTCATACATGTAAATGTTTCCTTATTCTACCAGAGATTGTTAAACATTGTTTTAACTGATTTATTTTATGTTTGTTAGCTGGTCTGAGAAAAGAGAAGAGTGGAAGTTTAATAAAAACAGTCAAACGTGGTTACTGCATCACATGTTTGACAGCTTGAAGGTATAAGAAACATCATAATCATCTCTACATACACTTTTTACATTAATAAATCATGAAGCACATGCTTTCCTACTAATATCCTTTGTTTTAAAGGGATTGTATCATTCTTTTTGTGTGTGTGTGTGTGTGTGTGTGGCAAAAAAATGTCCTTTTTTACACTGTCATTTTGAAACCCCCCTCTCTCTAGAATTAAACAGGCTGTTGATTTTTGCTTCATATGCATTTCTCTCTATCTCAGGTGTCTGACGATCATTTTGAGGTGTTGTTATTGTATCTCGATGGTCTACGTGGAACGGCACGAGACTCAATACTACAGAAAGCTGAAGCGATTGTGCGTTGGGAAGGACAAGGAGAAGAGGCAGATACAGCAGATGCTGAAAAGAGGAAACTGAGAGCCAAACAGGTCGTCCAGTTGCTGTGATAGACCCGATCATTAAACAAAACATCAAAATTAACTGTTTTCTGTGTTTGTATAAATCTGTCATTTATACATGTTCACCCTTTCAAATGAGCAGACTTAATGTCTTAGCTTGTAAATATGTACAACATGACTTAACATGAAATAAAATGATTGCTGTGGTTTTTACCTATAGCATGTTGTTGTTGTTGTTTATCAAGTTTTAAAAGGTAGGTCTTCCCTCTGTCTAGCGTTTTTTTTTAGTACTTCACAGACAAAAAAAGTATCATAATAGGTCCATGCTACCACATTAAAATATTCTTTTGCCATATGCAAATACTATGGTACACTAATGTGTGCCATGTTTGTTCCTAAATCAATAAGTCGTTAAGGAGAGCATTTATGGTTATTTACTGGGTACAATATAAACAATTTTTGTCATAACGTTCAAATAATACATAACTTTTACACTCGGCCTAACGCTAGTAACATTGGCCTACATTTCCCATAATGCCGTACGTTGTCACGTTCGTTTGACGTCACACGCATCTCGCCAGGTACAGAAGTCCATCGTGCAGAATGAAAACAACTGTTGCATAAACTTCATTAATAACCTGGAAGCTGATCGCATGTGCAAACGGATTCACATTTTGGGTAATGTAACTCTGAACTTTATTTCACGCGTTGTTGTGACTTTTTATGAGCGGTTGCAAAGGCGTATCTTGTGCTTTTAGTTGATGTGGATTTTTCGTAGTTCAACTGTTATTTGCAGTATGAACAAAAGATGAGTTTTTACATGGTTTTTGGTGCTTTATGTGGTTATTTAGAAGAATCATGGCAGAGAAACAGCTGTTCAATAATTCGCCAGAGGACATCGAGACTGATGAGTGTATGAGCACATACACACACATCTACAGCCCTAATCTGCTCATGTAAGCTCAATAAACACCTTTTTTGAGTTTATTTTTGCATTGGAAGTCTCTACTATGCTCAAAGACTCTCTGTGCATATATATACACACACAGAAGTAATAAGTATATATATATGTGTGTGTGTGTATATATATATATGTGTGTGTGTGTGTGTGTGTGTGTGTGTATATATATATAATATTTACTTTTTATAATAATACTTATAGTGTGTGTTTGCAGTGATCAGGTGGCCTTTATAACCGGCGGAGGTTCAGGTATTGGATTTAGAATAGCAGAAGTTCTGATGCGGTGAGTTTTCAGTGATTTTTTTTTTTTTTTTTTCCCACTGTAGTTTCTAACTGTCAACACTTTGTCTATGACTGAACCTTTTAATCTGACACACTTACTCATGACTTACCTTTTATAATGACATTTATATATAAATCTTTAACTTTTGTGAATTTCGGTAACATAGTTTTCTCAAGTTTGCATCTTCAAATTCATCTGAATATAATTTCTGATGTTCTTGCAAAAGTCATTTGAAGCTTATTTTTTTCTTTTCTTCCTATAACAATTCGTTCAGGCATGGTTGTGACACGGTCATTGCCAGCAGAAATTTGGAGAAACTCTCTGAGGTACTGTCTCAACAAATCTCCAATAATTACTCTTTCTTTGATAAAGAGAAATTCATCTTTTTGTGTGTGTGTGTGTGTGTGTGTGTGTGTTTATTTTAGGCAGCGAAGAAGTTAACCAGCACTACAGGCAGGCGATGTTTGCCAATAGCAATGGATGTGCGTCAACCAGAGACGATTTCTGCTGCCATGGATGAAACACTGAAGGCATTTGGACGTGTTGACATACTTATTAACAGTAAGGCTTAAGTTAGAAGTTGCCAGAGGTTAAACACAGTGCCTTAACAATAAAAAAAAAAAATCATATAATGCCTCAAACATAGTGTATTACCAAAGAGATCTTGAGATAGATATCAACCAGCTTACACCCTCTGACCAAGTTTCACTTTATCAGTCTCTAATGTGATTACATAATAAATGAGCGCATGTACTTTTGTACATAGTTAGACCGTCTACTAGTACTCTTACATCAGCTCTCCTTTTCCAGGAAAATTACATTTATCCATTATTGTATCCTTAAATGTAGTACTCAGGATAATTATATATATATATATATTATACACACACACACACACACATACACACATACATACATACATATACATGTACACTACCAGTCAAAAGTTTGGACACAGTAAGATTTTTAATGTTTTTAAAAGAAATTTCGTCTGCTCACCAAGGCTGCTTTTATTTAATTAAAAATATAGTAAAAACATTAATATTGTGAAATATTATTACAATTTAAAATAACTGTTTTCTGTCTGAATATATTTTATAAAGTAATTTATTCCTGTGATCAAAGCTGTATTTTCAGCATCATTACTCCAGTCTTCAGTGTCACATGATCCTTCAGAAATCATTCTAATATGATGATTTGCTGCTCAAGAAACATTTATGATTATTATCAGTTGTGTACTTTTTTTTCAGGATTCCTTGATGAATAGAAAGTTCAAAAGAACAGCATTTATCTGAAATACAAAGCTTTTGTAACATTATACACTACCGTTCAAAAGTTTGGGGTCAGTAAGAATTTTTTATTTTTTTGATTATTTTTTTCAGCAAGGATGCATTAAGTGACACTAAAGACATTTATAATGTTACAAAAGATTCTATTTCAAATAAATGCTGTTCTTTTGAACTTTCTATTCATCAAAGAATCCTGAAAAAAAAATATTGTACACAAATATTTTGTACAATTGTACACAATAAATGTTTCTTGAGCATCAAATCATCATATTAGAATGATTTCTGAAGGATCATGTGACACTGAAGACTGGAGTAATGATGCTGAAAATTCAGCTTTGATCACAGGAATAAATTACTTTATAAAATATATTTAAACAGAAAACAGTTATTTTACTGTATTTTTAATTAAATAAATGCAGCCATGGTGAGCAGACGAAACTTCTTTCAAAAACATTAAAAATCTTACCGTTTCCAAACTTTTGACTGGTAGTGTGTGTATGTATATATATATATATATATATATATATATATATATATATATATATATATATATATATTATTTATATTTTGTGGTTTATATTTTTTTCTCTTTCTCAGATGCTGCAGGTAATTTCTTATGCCCAGCTACATCGTTGTCATTTAACGCTTTCAAGACAGTAATGGAGATCGACACCATGGGAACTTTCAACACTAGTAAAGTGGTCTATGACAAATGGTTCAAGGTAAAGATGTAGATTTCATTGACCTTGAATTTTTATTACCAAAATATATTAAATCTTGGATTTTTCCCTCACATGTTCCTCGCATTGTATTGATCAGTGATTTATAGTCAGTGTCTCATAGTTTGTGGCTTTATTTTTCTCTCTCAGGATCATGGCGGCTCCATTGTCAACATTTCAGCCACACTGGGGTACAGAGGTCAGGCTCTCCAGGTGCATGCTGGGTCAGCGAAGGCTGCAAACGGTCAGTGTCCTTTCTGGTTGATGTTTTGGTATAAGTGTGTTTGACTGCTTTATAAAATCATATGATTGCTTTTATAAATGTTAGAATATATAGTATTTAAAGGAGTAACAGTGTTACACAACAAATAAAAACAAAAACATGCATAAGACAATATAGTATGCAGATTAATAAATCAAGCTAGTATGAAGGGTGATGTTGCTCCAAGTCACTTTGGATAAAAAACGTAAATAAAATAAAACTATATTTTGGCATGAAAATGGCATGAAATCAAAATTGCCCCCATTTATCTATTTATTTTATTTCATGTTGCTGGTCTTATTGTGAATTATTCATACATGCATATATTTTTATATTTTTTTTAACCCCATCATGGTGGTTGCAATATTTTTTTTTTTCATGCTGACTGTCAAAGGATATTACATGTTCTATAGGCTGAAAAAATGATAAAATAATGACTAATTATCTGCATATGTATGTGTTTGTAGATGCCATGACAAGGCACTTGGCGGTCGAGTGGGGCCCCAGTGGTGTGAGGGTGAACACAGTGGCCCCAGGGCCCATCTCTGGCACAGAGGGATACCGTAGACTGGGTAAGAGCAGTTATGTGTGTAGCCAAATTCTAGTGTCTCTATTTCTTTTTCACTATCAGTTTTATCCTCTCCTTCTTTCAGGTGGTTCCCATGCCGAGACAGCAGGGGTTTTCCGCAGCATCCCGTTGCAAAGAGCTGGCAATAAGACGGAGATTGCACATGCGGTTCTTTTCCTGGCCAGCCGCGCTGCTTCATACGTCACTGGAACGATACTGGTCGCCGACGGAGGGGCGTGGCTCACCTCAGCCAATGACGTGGAAAGGCTGCTGGGTATTATCTCATCTCGCTCTGCAAAACTATGAACAGACAGCACCGCACGCAGGTGTGTGTGCGTGAGGTAGAAGACGCGTGTTTGCTAGTTATGAGGATCTCAACTAATTAATAAAAATCATTTTATATAATTATGATAATTATTAGAAGGCTCAAACGCACTTATGAGAATTATTTTTCCAAATATGTGATCTGGTGAGCAAAGCAATCATATTTATCTGCCACTGTGTGATTGACTTGTGAATATGTGGGTAATATCTTGGTATATAAGATCTCATCGTAACTTCTTTTCCCTTGTGTTTCTAGGTTTTTGGTCGGCAGAGAAAAGAAAGGATAAATAGCATGACTGAAGAGGATGAAATAACAGTTGATCAGGCTATGTGAATAATTGTTGAAGCTCACAAAACATGTTCAGATTATTTTCAGCCCCAAAAACCAAAGAAAAAATAAGAAATTATATTCTGCGTAAAGAAAAACAAGCCTATTTTTAGGCGTTGTGACAAATTTAATTTTCATAATGTTCTGTTATACTTTTTGAGTTCTTATCATTAGATTTTAAGCATAAATTAATGTCAGTACAAAAAATAATGCTATGAATTATAATTGTTACCATTTTAATCAGATTTCATTATTTTCCCTGTTCCTTTATGGTAATGTGAAAATAGACTGCAGTTTATTCAAATATATTTTCTAATTTTCTTTTGATTTTGAGGTGAGATATGAAAGAAACTTTGAGTCAGATAGTATATTTATAGATCCTGCTGAACTGTGCATTTTCATTACATAGCAGTTGTCAGATATTTCAAGCATGTTTAACCTCAAAATATTAGTAATGTTTATTTTACTTCTGGTAGCTTGAATAACCACTCTAGCACTACGGTTTTTTTTTTTTTTCTTCAGCTACAATACATTGTGAAAAAAGGTAAATATTGTATTGTTATATAAAGTTTTCATAATAAATCTTTTATAATGCTCATATTACGTTTGTTATTAGCTGTTACGTCTTTGTTCGGACACATGGGGGCGCAACAAAACCACACTAAATAACTGAAGATAACACTGTTTGGTTAACAAGTAAGCGTTTATTCTAAGTAGACGATTATCTAATTTAATTCTGGCGAACTCTCTCGATTATGTTAGCCACTATTTTACCTCCAGCAGTGTTGTTTTCAATAAAAAATTATGACTAAATAGTCGTCAGTTAACAGAGGCGCGGGAATGTGACATTCAAAAATAAAAGCCGTTATAAATCTGCATTCCATCATCACCATCGCAACCAAACGCACAGATAACTGCGCGAGGAATGGATTCTTGACGCCTGTGGTTTAAAGCTGTAGACTGCGGCGCCGGCGCTGCGCATGCGTGTTGCTGACGTCGGTTTGTGTGCCTGTGTACATGAGAGTGTGTATGTGTGAGACAGCAGAGGTTGTGTATTGCTGCTGATGAGAGAGACATTTAACTGAAACATCATTCGTCGACTGAAAAACAAGACCTCACGAGCTCATCTTAAATCTCGGATTTCAGATTAACGGATAAAACACCGCCGAAGGATTTGTGGGATTATCGGTGGTCTCGAGCTGATTTTATCCCCGCTAACAGGCTAATAACAAGCGCAGGTGGATGACTCGCGAGACTCGACCTGGATGTTGGCCTGTTTTTAAGAAGGATAAGCTGAAGAATAAATCACCCAGCTTCAAACCAAATTAAGGGATAAAATCGGCTCTGAGGGGGACCAGAAACATTTCAAGGGTCTTCTTTTATTCAAGATGGAAAATAAAATGAGAGGGGGTCGTTTGGGCCAGCTAGTCAGCCATTGAGTTTACCTCAGATGTGGAGGATGCTGATGCTAACCGCGCTAGATCAGTCTATCATTTAAGGGTTTTATTTATTTTAGTTTTTTTCAATCTGATAACAATGACAGCTGCTTAAACTACAATGTGCTGTATTAACATATAAAAAATTGCAGATATGTTATTCTCTCAGACTGCGATACAATCTGGTTTATTAGAGTAAAATGATTGAACACACTGCCTCATAATAAGATTGACTGTTTAAAGGTTGTTATACATTATAACCACACTTTAATGCTTAGTAGTTATTCCAGGGAAGTGTCAAGCCTAGTGTACCATTAATGTAACCTTATAAATGATTTGCTTGTGAGGCAAGCAGTTTTTTAACATTAGAAAGTTAAAGGATAACAAAATCAGTTCAAATGGAATTTGGATATGCAGTGTGATATTTGCAATGATATAGCTTTCTATTTTATGTAATTTCATGTATTCTTTTACATATGTACATATTCTAAGATTGTATTTTTCATTACGAGATTTTTATGGGCAGCAATCTTAAATACTGCAGTAATCCTCTTATTATGTGTTGATTGGGATGTGGATCAACAAGCTTTGAGAAGTCTTGTATTAAATGGATTAGATGTGAATTTGAATGCAGAACAGGGAAACTGAGCCAACGCTGTTTTTTAAAGGAGAGGTTTGCATATCGGAAAAATATTTCAGCCCACATGGAGCTGTGTTACAGCAGTGAAACATTATCCTTGTGTCTGCTAAAGTAAACAGTAGTTGATCATTTATAGGGAAGTGGACGCTTACGCATGGGTCTCGACAAGGATATTTCATTTGGTGCGTATGCTGGAAGAGGTCACCAATTACTTTTGAATTCCGAACATTACCTTGTGGGATCATAACAAAGGATTGGAATTTCTGGAATATTTCCAATTGTCAGAGGAGAGAACTCTTTTCAATGGAGCAAGTTCTCTCCAGCCCTCAGGGGTGCTCTGAGTGGGAGGTGAGTGGGAAAGCTGACTGGGAATCCGAACAGAATCCCCTTGGATTTCTCCTTATGGATAAAGATAACAGTGCTGTTGGTGATTCTACTAATGAAATTTTTCAGGAGAACACCATAAACCTTGATGACTTATTTTGGGCTTCTCAGTATTCCGGGCAGACGTATTCCTGGGAAAATGGTCTGGATTGCGTCTATCCCGAATGGAAGACTCAGCCTCCTCCTTCCGAAGATCTCAAAGGAGAGAGTTCTCCTGGAAGTTCGGAAATTGTGGAAGGAGATCTCATCAGTTTTAATTCTAGATCTACTAGTCCTACGTTCTCAAACGTACCCATGCAGAATCAAAACAACTTTTACAATCATCCTGAACAGGTGCCTGATATCTTGCAACCGGTGAAGATTACTGCCACTTTAAACCCTCTAGATGTGTACACAGGTGAGTTGGTTATTAATGACCCCACCGTTCAGACTGACAAAACACTATTACAAGAAGCTCACCTCAAGCTTGAGGACACACATTTAACAAACTGTGAGTTCAGCCATAATTCCCTAGTGGATAGAACATTTGAGAATGAAGATAGTCAGAGCTTGCTTCCACACGGGACTCATCTCACTCTGGAATCTGAAGGTTTGTTGCCCGTTTCTCCCGTGGAGGTCTCGCGTATGGATACAAACTCAAATCCCAATCCTTCAATTATTTGTCAGACATCTGAACACATCTACCTCCCATCCTCAACCCTTCCCTTTGAGCCCATCCCATCAATGACATGTTCAGAACCACCTGGCTTGCCATATCCCAGAACTAGTGCACCCCTTCAAATGGATGAGGTAGAGATGTTGTTACCCGAGCTGCTGGCTGGAGGTCTATACTCTGAACAGGAGAGTAGTAAGCCCTCAGCTAGTAATGAGACCCATGACGATGATCTTCAGAGCCAAGAGACAACAGGCACTAACATAGAAACAACACAACTATCCTCTGAAGCAGAGACCGCCTGTAGGAGTCCATTAGGTGAGTCTTGCGTATCACCTAAACTTTGTGAAGAAATGTTGCATGATTTATCCACAGAATGCACATTTGGCGAACAATTGGACACGGTTGGTGAAGAGGTAAGAGAAGAGGCCATGCCCAGCGGTAAAACTGATAATGTTTTTTTTGAAGCTAAAACAGAACTCAAACCAATTGGTTTTATAGATTTACAACCAGAAGATCCTTCAACTGATTGCCTGCTTGACAAAGACAGACAAGAGTCCACATTAGCCTTACCAGTCTGCACACCTGAGCATAATGCCTTACTTGAGCTCTCACCAGAAGATGACATCTTACCTGAGGACCACAGCCAGCCCACACACTCAACTGAGGCTGAAGCCTTATCTAAGGTGCACCATGATGAAGATGGAGACCTTATTCCTGTTGCCATGTTTGAAATCTTGACAGAGAGCATCTCTTGTGAAGCTGTGCCATCTTTAGACACTGTATTTCCATCTGTGACAGATGCCTTTGAGCTCACAGAACAGGAAAAATGTGATGCAAACTCACCTGGTTTTGAATCTGATGCACTCACACTTGAATTTCAGGATGATACAGCAAATGTAGAAACAGGCAACCCTGACAATGACCATGAGGCAATGTGCGCAAATGATACAACCACAACAGAAGAACCACTCTCAGATTTGCATCAAAATCAACAGGCAATCAAAAGCAAGTCGGACAACTCGAAAAATGATGATTTAAATCTTGATAGCAGTAAATCTGACAACAATCAACTGAATGCAACAAGAGAAGGATGTCAGGAACTAATAAATGCTCAACAAAAAGAGAGTGCACTTTTGGAAATTTTCACACTTGTGGACCAACTGAATGACTCTTTGACTCCAAAATCAAGTGCAATTGTAATAGATACACCTGAAGAAAATGTAACAGCTCACCATGACAGTCATAAAATACCACTGAAAGTCAAAGAGAAACTTCAAAGTATGTCTTTACAGGGAGAGGAGAGATCGGATTGCAGAATGTCTTCTCAGAATCAAGTCATTCCTCATTGTGCCAGTAATCCTGATTCTTTAGAGTCCACTCCTTTTACCTGTGCAGGTGATCAGTTAACTGTGACAGGTGGACTTGTGGGACCGGATCTTACAGACAACACAGAAACTCCTAGCCAATTACGTGAAGCTACAGGAGAGGGAGAGGCGGGGTTTACTGCTCAGTTTACACATCAGGAGGATTTCCATCAGCTGACACCATCACCAATAGACCTGGCACAAGAGCAACAAGTGAGCTCAGTCGCCCCCAGCTCTCCTCTCTTGCATAGAAATGTCTTTCCCTGTGGAGCCAGCCTGGATGGGGAGGCCTACCTGACCTTGATGGAAAACAATCCTGATACTCACAACATTCCCAAACATGCAGAAATGACTCTGGATTTGTGCAAGGCCTCAGACTCTCTGCCGACCAAATCGCTTCATGACCAGAGGGTCCCGGTGGATTTGATAAACGTGCCTGTAGTTTCCGCAACAGCCCACAGAAGCGAGGAGCAGTCAGCTCTCCGAGCAGTTTTCCAGGCTTTGGATCAGGACGGAGATGGATTTGTTCATATTGAGGAGTTTATCGAGTTTGCAAAAGCATATGGAGCTGAACAGGTCAGTTTTTGGTGCATCTATGTCTATTTGTGTGAGCTTGTAGGGTGATAAATCGCGGGTGGGGGTGTAAATGTTATAAAAAAGCTTTATGATTACAGGACAGTGTGTGTCTTCCCTTGGGTCCCAAGTGAAACTTGATCATGGTGACACCCAAGAACTGCTCTTTTATTATTCAAACCCTCAAAGACTCAGAATACCACTCTAGTCCTGTATCTCTCGCTCTTTCTCTCATGTTTATTCTATTTTAACTATCAGCTGTTTTGCATAAGTTTTAACAAACTATACAAGTGTTAATACACTTTTCTGTGCCTTGTAATAATCACTCAAACTTCATACCAAAGTTTTGCAACTTTTGAGGTATTTTTGCTTCCCCTTATTTACGTTTAATTACATCGTGACATTCAGTTATTGCTATATCTTAACTTGAACATAAACTGTGTAGAGGAATATTCAATGTTCAATACAAGTTAAGCTCAACTGACAATATTTTGATTTGTCCAATGTTTTCTTAATTAAAAACGAGCGAATGTTGAGGTTACGATGAAAGGAAATTTTAAAAGCAGAAATGTGAAGCTTGTTGTTTATTATTTCTTTTAAAAGTTGTCTATTATTTGAGCTTTCAAACATTTTAAATCGTAATTTTTACAGACATTTTATTGCATTGTTTTGTCATGATGACAAAGTTGTACAATTGGGTATAACTTTGCGTAGAAATGGTTTGCAGGTTTTTTATTTTTGCACTAAAATCTGGTTAATACTCATATTTTTAGTTGCTATACTATTGAAAGGGATAGTTCACCCAAAAATGAAAATTTTGTCATTACTTACTCACCCTCAAGAGGTTTCAAATCTGTATGAGTTTCTTCTTTTGAGCACAAAATGCTCATTTTATAAGAAAATTTCAGTCTTCGTATTTTAGAGAATGTGGGTAACCAGACAGTTGATGGCACCCATTGACTTCCGTAGTATTTTTTTTCCTACTATGGAAGTCAATGGGTGCCATCAACTGTTTGTTTACCAACATTCTTTAAAATATCTTATTTTGTGTTCAACAGAAGAAAGAAACTCAACATGAGGGTGAGTACATTTTTGGGTGAACTATCCCATGAGTATTGTAACATTTACTAATTGGCCCCATTGACTTTCATTGTAAGTGTCTACATTTTTTCTTATTTTACAGAAAAAGAGGGGAGATGTGGCAGTTATTTTTTGTGATTATCAATATTAAGTCACAATTCCTGTCGATTGAGCTTAATTTGTATTAAAACATGAATATTCCTTTAAGGCAGCTGAGTAGAAAAAACAGTTTTACTGAGTATGGATGGCACAACATTGACACCTAAACTGAAGGTAAATCAATAATAGTTAATGTATGGAATGTATGAATTGGTTTGTGTTGCGAGTTCA
The DNA here is from genome assembly GCA_037950665.1 of Hypophthalmichthys nobilis. Classification (NCBI taxonomy): domain Eukaryota; kingdom Metazoa; phylum Chordata; class Actinopteri; order Cypriniformes; family Xenocyprididae; genus Hypophthalmichthys; species Hypophthalmichthys nobilis. The sequence continues at coordinate 23,556,020 of CM075482.1, forward strand.
TCTAACAAAATCTGATGTTCTTTACTGTTTGACGAGTGTTAATGATGTTGCACTAATGTTTATAGATGGGTTTCATGTTATGTCTGTGCACTGTATTAGCAGGTCAGTAGATGATTGATGCTGGATATTCAGGAGGAGGATGCATTTCATTTTTTTTAACTGCTTTTGAGACATATAACGTCAAGCACAGAATGTACCAATTTCAAAATCCCTCTGTGGTTATTTTGCCATTTAAATGAGAATATAGATTTGTGTTTCCTGTTAACTCCTGATCCCCCGGACACGTGCCATTGTGTGTTTAAGAGAGGATGGATTTGATTCCGGAAATCTGGATCTTTTGTGACTGTTAAAACTGCTGATCCGATCAGCTGAAAGGTTAAACGGCCAGATGAATGATAGGGAGGGGTGCATGTACAAATGCACGCTTTTATTTGTCTCTTCGTCATTGTTATTTATCTTTTCTCAAATGCACCTTGCAGTGTACAAAGTTAAATTTACATATGACTTCTTTCTTTTTGTATTAGTCTCAGTCATTTTTGAGTTTCTCAGGTGAAATGAGCTTGTGACCATGTGATACAGGTTTAAAATTTAACTTCTCTGTTATGTGAAAAGCATCACACATTTGCAACAGTAAGCAAGTTTGCGTGTTTTTATAAGTTAGTTTATGGTTTCGGGTAGGAAATTGCAAGCCATACATCATCGTATGAGGGTCATTCCTTTGTGTGCGTGACTGTGATTGAACTCAAATTTCCATAGGTTTCCTCCCATGATTCAAGTATGCAATATAAGAGCTTGTTCAGCTGGTTGGCTCACGGAGTTTATGACTGAAGAGGTGGAGAGAGACAGTAGACAGAAAGTGATATGATAAAAAAAAAAAAATGTGTTTGGATATTTATATTTTGAGTTTAGTCTCAGATATGTTTTCAGTACACACTGGAGAGTGATTGTGTATCTGTGCTTGTCTTTCACTATTATGTCATTTCCATGTTGTTTTATCTTTATGATACGGTTGCTATGGGATTGCATGATGTTAGATGCAAATTCTTACCCGGAAGTAGCATTTTCCAGGAAGGAACTGTATTTGGTATTTGGCATCAGGTTACAGCGCAAAAATGTCCTTATGTGTGACTCATTGCATATCTATGAGAATGTAAGAAAGTTAATTCATCTGAGCTGAACCTCTCACGTGACTGACTGGTTTTCACGCCTTGACTTGAGATGCTTCTATACTGGGGTTAAAACAGCTCCTCAACTGACTCACATTACACTTACTCATTACTTAAAGCAATCACTTGATTAATTAAAAGAATATTTGATTTTACAGATAATAAAATACCAGGAGTAATCTTTAAATGATTGCTTACATGGTAGAAATAAACTATTGATAAAAAGCTAGTATGTATTATACAGCTCTCTGGAATGCTTGATTCTGATTTGTGATGTCTAGTAGTTTGCGAACGAATTGTTCTTTTTAGTGAACTGGTTGAAGTTACTCAATAAATACTCACTTGTTTCAGATGTGCCTGACAGTCACTCCAACTCAAAATGAGCCAATATCATCCAGCAGTATATGATCCTATAATGCTGATTTTTGTAGCTTATTCAGCACTCCAGTTAGTCCAACAGTTTCCTACATGGTCATTTAAACTCAAATCAGTGTTTCTCCGTGTGTGTGTGTGTGTGTGTGTGTGTGTGTACTTGAGAAGTAGATGTGTAATTTGGTGCCTTTAGGGCTAAAATATCACACACAATTAGAGTTAAATGTTTAGCCAATAGTTTCATGTTTTGATTTCTCAGTCGGAGGTGTTTCAGTGTGTTTGGTGTTTTTCTTCACTTGTGTTCTTTGAGAACTTTGATTTTAGAATTCACGACTGTCAGTTCTGCTGTTGCCAGGTTACCGACTGTGTGCAATTGTTTCTGTTCACTGGAGTGTAGCTTGTGTGTGTGTGTGAGAGAGAGAGCGGGAATGTGTGTTTTGTTAGGGATGTTAACAAAACAGACTAGGGATGGACAGACTTTTGTCTGTTGTATTTATCCTTAAGTTACAAAAGATATTCAAGTAATGCTTTGTTCCTAAATAGTCGGGATGCACCGATATGAAAGTTTTTGCCGATACCGATAATTCTTTATATTTCAAAGCCGATAACCGATATATTGGCCGATAAATCTAAATTTTTATTGAATTTTTGACAATGACAAAATCTCATCATTAAAAGCCATGTCCCAAGCACACAATTATGATGTTCTCATTATAATATTAAATAGCTTATATGACAGACTTGCGCTGCACATGTTGCACCTAACTGTATTTTCCTTTTTGAAGTGATTTCAATCATATTTCAATCAATTCAAAACCATAATGGCGGGCAGTGTGTATCTGAAGTGTGTCAGCTGAAGGAAATAATCCATTATTTATCGCCTTTTAATATATAGGCCAAAATTTCTTATTGGGCCGATAACGATAACATTAAACATATATCGGCCGATACCGATATGGTGGCTGATATATCGTGCATCCCTAGTAAATAGAAGGTTAGATGGATAAGAAAAATACTAAAATGAGCCCATGTCACTTTTATTGAATCACACAAACTGTCTCTTATTCTTACTTGGCATTTTTTGATTATTTACTTTGTGCAGTAGAAGTTAACATCCTTACCTATTAATAAAAAAGTGAGACTTTTAAGATAACAAATTTCTCCTCCTACTTTTTTCATTCTTTATCTTGTGGGTGAATCAATTTATGTGTGTTTTGTTTTGTTTTGTTTGCTCTGCTCTGCTCTGTTTGCATAGGTTGAATAGTTTGTTTGTGGTTTCAGGTGAAGGATCTGACACGGTTCTTGGATCCCAGCGGTCTGGGTGTGATCAGTTTTGAGGATTTCCACAGAGGCATCAGTGCAATTAGCAATGAAGGTACAGCAACACACTCATGTTTTAAATCACTTTGGGAGTTCCCATTAATGACTGTTGTTCTTAATTACAGATTAATTATATAATAGACTAACCCAAACCCTAAAATAAAATTTTTGTCATTTTCAGAACAGAATAAAAATATATTTTAATCTCTTTATGCAGCTTTATTTCATTATGAGGATATCTCCTCCTCAACATCAGTTTTGTCCTCAAAACAATAGCCAAGTTAGAAACACAAATATCTTGTTTTCTTCATGACTGAGTGATAATCTGACACTTATTTGGTAACGATTTTTCCTGATGGAGAGAGTTTCATAAAAACATCTCCTAAAATACTGTGTAGAAAAACACAGCTAATGAGTCAGAGCATCTGTGAATTACTCAGAGTGAATCACGCCACTGAATTGGGAATTTTCACTTAAAAGAGCTTTTACTTGCTGATAAGCAAAATCCACATAGGAGCATTAACATGACTGATATTTTATAGCTAGATTAAGCATTCAAACAAAAGAAAATATTAAACCATACCAACATATACGACGGAACCTGGTCTTAAATGCATCGATGCATGATCATCCTCAGATGTTTGCTGCCATAGTTTTCTTGAAGACACCTGGTTTAGACACCTGCTAGACACAGATGCTTTATTCATTTGAATCTGCTCTAAACCTTCACAATAGTTCGTTGGGTTCGGTTAACAAGGACTGTTTCAAAACCTAGCAAACTCTCTTTCTAGAAAACATTTTTTAGCATCATAGGCACCTTTTAGTGTCCCTAAAAGTACTGAAAAGTACTATCGAGGTAATAGGCATAAAAAGCATATGTAGTAAATATTTACAAGTGCTTACTTTGCTAAAAATGTGGTCTATGTTGGCTTCTCACTATTTTTCGAATAGAGGGCATATACACTCCCCATCTCTCTTTAAATCGATTATGATGATGGTGGAATAGTTTAAAGCACTTCGCTTGGGTTTTCTACTGGTATCACTTCAGTAATGAGGATGAGGTCATGTTTCTAATGGCCTGCCGGGCACTGTGTTTCACGAGTCAGATTTCGCTCATCATTAATGGATGAGTTACTGGAGCATCTACCCCTCTCTAAGCTTGTATGTTTGTTCTCAATAGTAGGAAAATCTCTATGCGGTTACTAGAAATGATGGTATAGATGTTTCCGTGGTTGTGCATTTCTGAACTCCTGCTTTTATGTGTAAAAAAAAAAAAAAAAACAGTTGCTGTGGCAACCATCTAAATAAACAAGCATCAGTGGTGGCAAAATCACACCACAAGGAGGCTCTATGACTTAACTCAGATGAACTAATCTGGAGTTTGTTTCCTGTACAACAATGTAACTCGCTGCTTAAACACCATAGTACGATGATTTCACTTTTTTAACTTTAGTTAGTGTGTAATGTTGCTGTGTGAGCATAAACATCTGCAAAGTTACGAACAATGTAAGGCTGAACACCGTTACTGACGATCCTCATTTTGGCTGCGTGAGATTCTCCAGCTTTGTTGTTGTTGAGCAACCGAAGCACGAGCTGTTAAAGCTCTGCCCTCTTCTGGAAAGTGGGCCTGGAGCAGCAGCTAATTTGCATTTAAAGCGACACACACAAAAACGGTGTGTTTTTGCTCACACCCAAATAGGGGCAAATTTGACAAGCTATAATAAATGATCTGTGGGGTATTTTGAGCTGAAACTTCACAGACACATTCTGAGGACACCAGATATTACATCTTGTAAAAGGGGCATTATAGGTCCCCTAAAATCCTGTAGAGATTAAATTAATGTCAGATTATTGCTGTAAATGATGAACATGGCATCTGAAGACTACTTTGCTATTTTTTTTCTCTGTTGTTATGCTTTATTTCCAGATGTTTCATTCAAATCGCAGATTCCCTCCGGCGTACTAGAGCTCTTCAAAATCAGAGCTTTTATCCTGTTGACAAACTAAAAGAAGTAGAATGGAATTTGAATATATTTGGAATGAAACGTATACAATGTACTCCTGCTTATTTTGCTCAAGAGCACAACCTGTTTAAGTCCACGTCATTTTAATAAGAAACTATGCTTCTAACCACAACTAGAGAGCTATAGTTCCAACCACACAAATTTGCGATGCTGTTTGCAAATGTTCATTGGAACTGTGGTTTCGGTAAACACTGAATCATTTATCTATGCTGGTAACGATGGAACTTACAACCATAGTTGGCTAGCGATACTTTTAGGAAACGCACCCCTGGGCCATGTTGTTAGCTTTCTTCATAGCAAGAAACTTAAATTTGGGTAAAAGGGTAATACATTAGGGAAATTTTGTATGTAAATGTCACAGTTTTACAGTGGAGGTTTTTTTTAAAAAAATGAGGGACTCTGAATCCAGACAAAAAATATGCTTTCTTCTATCCAACATCTTGTCATTCATAAATATTTCAGCTAGCTGCAACAGACTATAGTTTCCTGGACTCCAGACAGCCCAGTTGCTCAGTGCAACATATACCATCCATGATGACTGTTTACAATTGAAAGACAATATGTGTCATAAACTGTTGCATCTCCAAATCATGGTGATGTCAATCAACCCAATAGTTGTTTTTTTCTATATATCCATTTAAACAAACATTTATCCATCGGTCCGCTGCCATAACTCACAGTTTTGAAAAGGAAATGTTTTTCTTTGTGTTTCTTAATCAGGTTCTGAGCCAGATCTCTACAAGACACATTTCAGCGCAGTGGAAGCCAATGGACCTCCAGAGGAATATGACGAGGTAATACACACCAACCTTGTGTTTATTGGGCCCGTTTTCTCCTGCCCTCTTGACACGATAAAAATAATAAATCAGCATTTTAGGACCCCATTATTGCAGAATGGTGGAATCCAGACCAGCACATTCCACAAATTCCCCAAAAGATTGAAAGACCACAGACGAGCTGCTGAGAACATGAGAAGCAGAGAATGTGCATTGTTCTGCCACAGCGCCACCTGCTGGTTTAGTTAAGCCATTTTGTTTTGTTTTTTTCAACAAGTAGCAAAAACACTATTTTATATTTTATTGCCATATTGTAGCACAAACTGAGGCAATAATCAAACATGCACTTTGGAAAGATTTGTTAAAGTGAGTCAGTACGTTTACGGGGTTCATGAAACCGTCCCAGCATGACATTTTAGATGTTCTTTTAGTGAAATCTCTAGATAAATGCTGTTGATCAATACTATATTTTCAACTCGTTCATGAAAATTACGGTGTATTGTAGGTTTTTAGTTCATTTTAATATTTTCCTTTTTTTGTTCATGAGTTTCATTCAAAAATGTGTTTTTGTGAAGGAAAATTCTCTCTTTTATATATATATATATATATATATTGCTATTTAAGGTTTAATTTATTTTTATTTCCTTTTTATTTTTATTTACTTCAAGTTAGTAATTGTATTGTTTTAGTTATGTTTTTTTGTTTTGTGATGGAAAATTATGTGTTTTAAATATATTATTATGTTTATTCTCTAGTAACTCATAGTGTAGCGTAAATATAAATATTTTTATATTTTAGTCTTGTTTGACAGTAGTTTCACTATATTAAATTATGGTTATCCTCTTAACATGTACCCCTCAGTGTTTATGGACCTGTCTATCATAAGCTTTAATTATAATAGAGTTATAGAGTAATATTTGCTATAATATAATTTGATGGCAAATTCATAAATTTAATGATTACAGAATCACAAACTCGTTTCCAAAATGCATATGTGACTCATTATTCTTAGGAATATTTAGCATATAGAAAAGTACTACTTTGGAGTCTTGTTTTTTGCGATCTGACTTTCCTTTTTCTCATTTCGGTCTTCCCGTCACTTCTAATGAAACACACACACACACCTGCATGTTTTCCTGTGGGTCATGAATGGCTTTGCTGTTTCCATGTTTGCTTTCAAAACACTGGCCGAGGTGGTTTGTGTAGCACCTCATCCAGAGGAACAAACACACTTACACACACATATGGTTGACAATATACAGGACAGGCTGGTGATAGATTTTTTTTATCACACACACACACACACACACACCTGTCATTCATCAGAACATATGATTGTCGCAGCACATGAATAAGTGTTTGTGCATGTTGGGTGTGAAGTGTTAATGTTTTGCTACATGGGAACAGTTTGAAATGAATAACAGCAATAGTCTGTGTCTTAAAACCTAGTGAGCCGTCTAACTAGACATCATTTGCATCATAGGTGCACTAAAATACTAAGTAGGCAGCTTACCAAGTTTTCAGTCACACATGCACATATGTTGTTTAGACGTGTGTTGAGATGTTCTGTTGGCATATGAGGGTAATGTTAAATCAAAAGGGGCGTGGTCAGGGGCACATACTCCACCCATTTCTGGTCCTGGTGCCCTTCAGACTTTGGTCTTCATTTTCCAAAGAAGCAGAGTAGGAGTAATATCTATCTCTGCTGACTCTATCTGTGTGTTGACTGTGAGAGAGACAGGAAGCATTTGTTAGTTTTGCGGTTAGTTGGTGAACCTGTTTTTCCCGTATTGCGGTACTCGAGTAGGGAGAATGGTTCTGGGAATGGCCTCTCCTGTTCTAGGAGCTCCTCATGGACTCTCACAGGTACGTCAGGCTCTGAGATGCAGGTTTAAGTGGATTTCTGATGGAGTTTGTTCTTTTGGTTAGAACTGATTGACCAACTGAAGGTTTGAGGTTCAATCTTGAACTTAATTTGTAATGTTCATCATAATATCTGGGATGTTAATCCAGTTATTTGGTCATTGTGTATAGTATAAAAAAGGGGGAAAAGGAAAATATAAACAGTAGAACAAGGTCTGATTTTTATTTGTAACTTTTCTTATTGAGTTTAAGATTAAAAAAAAAGGGTGGAAAAGGGGAAAAAAGAAAAATGATAAACAGTAGAACAAGGGTACCAATTATACATTCTGTTGAACATTGAGTTTCACAGTTTTCCTTGCTGTTGCAAATCTTCCATTATTGGTTCCTAGATCTTTTTTAAACTTTGTAATGTACCAAAATTACTATTTAGTTTGTACTACTGTAATATAGGCAGGGTTATATAATGCAGTACATGCATGAAATTAAATAAATAGTCCTCTTAGACAAGATGCATCTTCAAGGAACATGCAAACTTAGCAAAAAAATAACAGCAATGGTTTATATGTTTTTTGAGAGTCTTTTAAAGTTTAAAACCTTTGTTTTAGTGCAGTGGATGATTGACAGGTGAGCAGGCGGTCCTTCGCTGTTATCTGGAAAGCATAGAGACGGAGAGAATTTACACAACAAATGCAATGCGGTCATGTGTTTTTCACCACTTCTGAATGCTTCGGATCATATTGTTCCTTAAACGTTAATCACACACATTATAACCTTCAGGCCTTTGTTTGTTTGCATGATGGTGCTTCTAAAAGGAATGGATAAAAATGCAATGCAAAAAGTCTGAGATCTCAATATGACCTCAAAAATTTTGATTATCCCAAAATCAAATGATCTGAGCTGCTATCCACATTCATTTTATAGATTTACACTCTTAGTGTATGTCAGTTATTGATTCAGTATTTTGGAAAAATGAATGTAACAACCAAGAACACCATTATGTCTCCAACTGTAACTTCGGAGCAATAAAAGTTTTCTAATCAGTGTGTGTATGTTTGCAGCAGGCGGAGGTTTCTGACAGTGCGTATCTCGGGTCAGAGAGCGCCTACAGTGAGTGTGAAACCTTCACGGACGAGGACACGACGGCTCTGGTCCATCCAGAACTCCATGAGGACGTGGAAACTGATAGCGGCATTGAAAACACACTCACAGATGGAGACGACCGCAACAGGTAACACAGCCATACGCATCTATCATATAACATTCACAAAGAGACTAGGTTCATAAATCACTCAAAATTACCCATACATGCAGTGTTGTTATTGTTAAGTAAAAGTAAAATGTAAATAGAAATAGTGTAAATAAAAAAAAAAAAAATATATATATATATATATATATACACACACACACACAACATGGTCCAAGCCAAAAATGGCAAAATATTTAGTGTATTTTAGTGTTTTAATGATCTTAGCAATTTTAATCACAAATCACTGGTCAGGAAATTATCAAGAATTGCACAAATACTGTAGATAAAATAACTTGGCACAGAATAACCTTCCCCAACTTGCTGACAGCTTTTTACAGGAAATACAGTTGTTCCACTAAATGTTAATGGATTCTATACTATATAAACTATAATAGTATATAAATAATACTACAATCACATGCATAAATGTCATGACTTCATGCCAAACGGTGACTGTAAACCATGTTGTTTTAGTAACCTTGAATGTATCCGCAATAATCTTACAAAATAAAACAACTTCCTGATACAATTTATTCACTCAGGACAGAGTGTTCTCTACAAAAGCACTTTCTGTAGTCTTATGACGCATGCATCACAAAAACAATTTTTAATGCCACATAAGTTTTGAGTAAAGGTGACTCGTTATAACATGAAACAAGATATTGACTAAATTATTTTAGTAACACTTTAGTTTAGGGTCCAATTCTCACTATTGCTTATTAGCATGCATATTACTAGGATATTGGCTGTTTATTAGTACTTATAAAGCACATTTGAATGCCTTATTCTGCATGACCATATTCTACATCCCATAATCCTACCCAATACCTAAACATAACAACTACTTTACTAACTATTAATAGAGTTTATTGAGACAAAAGTCGAAGTTAATAGTTAGTTAATAGTGAGAATTGGACCCTAATTAAAAGTGTGACCATTATTTTTCTTTATCCTTTTTAGTTTTTGACATTTTATTGCATTGCATTTGTACCAAGATTTGTGCAATAAAATTCAGAAGTGCGCAGTGTTGTTGTGCCCCAGTTCACATAAGTAAGTCCTGTCTATTTGTGTTTATTCAAGAATCTGCTGACTAGAGTTTCTTATTTCCCAAGAGCTGTTAACATCAGCTCAGCTGACCGAGGTGTTCCTGTTTCCCGTGTTATCGGTGTCAATCTTTATTTTCCTGTTTCCCACTTGGAGGAAGTGTGGAGTTTGCTCTTTCTGGTTTCCTGCGGCCCAAAGTTTATCCATCTTTCACTCTCTAGGGTCCGTTTCTCTCTTGCTCTCTTACTTGCTTCTGTCATTGTATGTAAAATATCCTGGCTCTTGATTTAGCATTCCTGCCGTGTCAGGGTTACGCTGTCTCGCCAGCAACTCCCATTCAGAGTTGTGGAAAATTCATCATCTAATTTTGTGATAACTTGCAAATTTTTCTCTGGAACTTTGACTTCCTGTCTCTGATGTCAAAACTATTTTTGTTGTTGTGGTTTGTTCAGATCCCTAAGATTAGCCTTAGTTAACCAAGTTTTGTTTAGTCAGTTTTGTTACATTATTATTAATGAGTGACGTTTCTGTGTTCATTGTGTTTGAGTGTCAGCTGGACGACATAAGTTCATGCATATGGAGATTAAACCGATTAAACTGATGCATGTTCTTATAGAGCATGCTAGCACACACACTGGGTCACCGTTACTGAGCTCTAAATCAGATTATACACACACACACACACACCGCCACATAGCCGTACGATTTAAGCATATGTAGCTTTGCTGGCACAAGGGATTTTGGCTGTTAATTCAGATTTACCGGGTCACAAACGTCTGGCAGGAATGTCGGCCAGATTGAACTCTGCAGGGAAAACTACATGTAACCTCATATAAAGCTATTTTAGTCTGAGTAAATAGTGTTTAATATTGATCGTGGGAGTTTAGTTTGCTCTGACACGCTGTGTGCCCAGTTGCTCAGAATCGCCAAAGAAAGACCGAATCGCTTTAAGATGCGGTCGCCGTCTTCACGCGTGCTTTGTGTGACCAACCGCAAAGTTACAGTGAAACGAGGGTAAGTCTTTGAGGGATTTATGTGTTTTTGTTATGTAGGGTATAAAGCTACAATAGAACAAAGTTTAATCAGTATCAGTTTTCTTGTTAATTTGACATTTTTATTGTGTGTGAGTGTGTGTATCCTTCAGTCTTAATTTATCCTTTTCTTAAAACATTCAAAAGTTTGGGATTTATTAAGGTTTTTTTATTTTTAGAAAGTCTCTTCTGCTCACCAAGGCAGGATTTATTTAATCAAGAATACAGTAAAAGTATTCTGAAATATTATTACAATTTAAAATAACCATTTTCTATTTTAATATATTTTAAAATGTAATTTATTCCTGTGATCAAAGCTGAATTTTCAGCATCATTACTCCAGTCTTCAGTGTCACATGATCCTTCAGAACTCATTCTAATATAATGATCTGCTGCTTATGAAACATTAATTATCAAAGTTGAAAACTTTTTGTTTTTTTCAGGGTTCTTTGATGAATAGAAAGTTCAAAAGAACAGAATTCATTTGAAATAGAATCTTTTGTAACATTATAAATGTCTTTACTGTCTCTTTTAACCAATTTAATGCATCCTTGCTGAATAAAAGTATTAATTTCTTTTCTTTTTTTTTTTTTTTTTTTTTATAAATCTATTTAACTGTAATATAATGTTCGCATTATCAGACACATACACTGGGCTGTCTATCAAGAAACCAGTGATCCAATCAGCTTTTAATACACTGGAACTTTGTTTTGTGTCATTTTTCATCTTTAATGTTGAGTATTTACGTGACCTGCTCATGATCACGGTCCTACTTTTAGTCTGTTCACCTTCATGAACACTGAAAACACTGGTGTTGTGCTGTTTTTATGTGAATTTGTTTAGGCTGTTCTTTCATTTAATCTAACTGGAATTCTTCAGACGTTTCAGGGTTGCCAAGAGATTAAAGTGAATTAGCAGATTATCATCCTCAAGACAAACTAGTCAAATTCTCACACACAAAAACACACAAGGATGTTTTTAAGGATTTTCTATATTTTGTAATAGTAAGAATAGAAAAGAGCTGACGTTGAACAAACAGTCAATCTATTGAAGTAATAAAGATATTAAAGGCATTATACATATGATGTGGTAAAGTTTTATGATTTCTCCTTAAAGTTCCGGTGAACCAGAAGTTGCAAATGACTTTTCTCCAGTGTTGTGACGTATTTTCAAGTGAAACTGTTTTAGTGCAGTGGATGATTCTAATGGAAAATATTGAATAGAGGGCAGGGTTTTACCTTAGCGCTCCTCCTCTCCATCTCTCGCTCATAGCAGACTAACGGTTGGAGAGGAGTGGTTTAAGCGTTTTCAACCTAAGCCGTCAAACTGACGTCATCAGAGAAGGAACGCCATTCCAGACCGGAAGTAACTTTTCAGATTTTGATTAAAGATTACCTCGACAAACAATTTTTTTCTGTGTATTAACTTGCACGGATTAATTGTTCACCACAAGACTAGTAATATGAGCTAACAAAGTAAATAGGGTCAATTTTGATTTCATGCTGACTTTAAGACGCAAGAAAGTAATACTCACTGGTAGTACATATACTAATATGTAGTACAATACTAAAGTAGTACTTATCTTAAAATTGAATAAAAATGAATATTATAGTGATGAGCACCAAAGCACCAAAAATTAGGCAGCAAATCATCATATTAGAATGATTTCTGAAGGATCATGTGACACTGAAAACTGGAGTGATGATGCTGAAAATTCAGCTTTGATCATAGAAATAAATTAGATTTTAAAATATATTCAAATAAAATTTCACAATATTACTGTTTTTACTGTATTTCTGATCAAATAAATGCAGGCTTGTTGAGCAGAAGAGACTTCTTTCAAAAACATTTAAAAAGTCTTACATTTAAAAAACTTTTAGTTTATATCTATATGTTTATTTTTATGTTATACGAATGTTTTATTCACAAAAAGAAGTGAATGTTCCATGTCCAGGCAGAAATCAAGAAACACAACCTGTAAATTCATTTTCTTAATTCTTAATTTATTAATTTGCTACAACATTTTATCATTGTTTCAATTACATAAAAAATACTAATTTAAAAGAAAATATTAGCCTGGTATTTTTCACAGCGTTTAGATACATTATATTCCATGTGTTTCTGTGATAGGTTCACGTTGGGCTCTGATTTGAATGGCCACACCCTGGTGGCCGTGATTGGAGGAGAGGAGGAGCACTTTGAGGATTTCGGCGAGAGTAACAACACTTCAGACCTGCTGCTGGCCAATCACGAAGAGGGAAGGGCGGTGCCAGATGGGGAGGGAGATGCAGAGCCACTCCCACACTCAGACAGCCCACTGCCCCGCCCACTGATGCTGCTGTCACCTAGGTAACACACAACAAACACACACACTGGATTATTTAAAGCATAAGAAGCTTCACATACTGCTTGAGTATTGTATAATAGTTTATATACTCTCTATATTTAGAAGATGTATTTATCCTGAGCTAAACTTGGGAAGTATAAACATAGGTACTGTAAATATTTATCTGGGCTTTACTGAATGAGCACCTTGACTACAGACACAAATAGAAATACACTCTATATCTAGTTTCCACACAGTGAGAGAGAGAAAGTGATTCAGCACATTGTGTAAGCCGAAAGCCACGTGCGTAATGAGACCTTGTAGAGCGACATCCTGACCACAGACGACTGTCTCATTTACAAACAGTGTGTGTGATAGACAAAACAAAATGTGTGTATGGAGGTTTGTGTGTGTGTTGAGATGTTATCATCCCTCTGAGCAGTGTGTGGTAAAAGGTAAATTGGCATGATGTCATGCTGACTGATTCATTATTTCTCTAGTGATCTATTATTATCGCCGGGTAAAGGTCGAGCTGTTGTGGTTATTGTTTTACTGCAGTGCTGGTGTTGTCAGGCATATATGGTCCAACACACACACACACACACACACACACACACACACACACTAGAGAAGAGAGCATGGAAACACAATACACTTTAAAACCTGTTCAAATAATCACACACACCGCTCCTGCTGTGTTACTCCTGCACTGTAGTACTCACATCTCCTCTGCCCTTCACCGTCTCAATCGAATGTCCCTCGTTCTCTCCCACCCTCTGCTCATCCTCGTTTTTAACACACACACACACACACTCTCTCCCCTCCACATATCTCCTGTACTCTGCTTATTTTTCCCATCATATCTTCTCCTCTCTCCTCGTTTCTCCTCTACTTATTTTTCACAACGCATCTTCTCCTCTTTCCTAATTTCTCCTGTCCTCTCATTTCTCCTCTACTCGTTTCTCCCATCATATCTTCTACGTTCTCCTCCTTTCTCCTCTCTTCTGCTCATTTTTCCTCATGTATCCTCTCCTCATTTCTCCTCTACTCGTTTCTCCCATCGTATCTATCTACATTCTTCTCTTTTCTCCTCTTCTCTGCTCATTTTTCCTCATGTATTCTGTACTCATTTCTCTCATTGTATCTTCTCCACTCTCCTCATTTCTCCTGTCCTCTCCTCATTGCTCCTCATTAATCCTCTACTCGTTTCTCTGGTCGTATCTTCTATGTTCTCCTCCTTTCTCCTCTCCTCTGCTCATTTCTCCTTTACTCATTTCTCCCATCATATCTTCTCCTCTCTCCTCATTTTTACTGTCATATCTTCTAAATACTCCTAATTTTTCCTCTTCTTATCTCTCCCAACACATCTTCTCCTCTTTCCTAATTTCTCCTGTCCTCTCCTCATTTCTCATCTCCTCATTTATCTTCTACTCATTTCTCCCATTTTGTACTCGTTTCTCGTCATTTCTTCTCCTCTCTCCTCTCTTCTGCCCATTTCTCCTCATTTCTCCTTTCTCTCCTCATTTCTATTCTACACATTTCTTCCGTCATATCTTCTTCTCTCACTTAATTTCTCCTCCTCTGACCATTTCTCCTCTTCTCTGCTAATTTGTCCTCTCCTCTACCCATTTCTCCTAATTTCTCCTCTCTTCTACTCATTTGTCCTCTTGTATCTTCCCCGCTCACTTCATTTCTCCTCTCATCTGCTCATTTTTCCTCATGTATCCTGTACTTATTTTTCCCATCATATCTTCCACTCTGTCCTAATTTCTCCTGTCCTCTCCTCATTGATCCTCTACTAATTCTACTAATTTCTCTCATCGTATCTTCTGTTCTGCTCTTTTCTCATCTCCTCTACTCATTTCTCCCATTTTATCTTCTCCACACTCCTCATTTCTCATCTCCTCTGCTCATTTTTCCTTATGTATTCTGTACTAATTTCTCCCATCGTATCTCCCACTCTCTTCTAATTTCTCCTGTCCTCTCATTTCTCCTCATTGAACCTCTACTAATTTCTCTCGTCGTATCTTCTACGTTCTCCTCCTTTCTCCTCTCCTCTACTCATTTCTCCCCTTGTGTCTTCTCCTCATTTATCCTCCTTTTTCTCCCGTCAATATTTCCTCCTCTTTCTTAATTTCTCCTCTCCTCATTTCTCCTTTCCTCTGCTCATTTCTCCTCATTTCTATTCTACTTCTTTCTCCCGTCATATCTTCTTCTCTCACTTCATTTCTCCTCTCCTCTGACCATTTCTCTTCTCCTCTCCTCTGCTCATTTGTCCTCTTCTCTATCCATTTCTCCTGATTTCTCCTCTCTTCTACTCATTTCTCCTCTTGTATCTTCTCCACTCTCTTAATTTCTCCTCTCCTTTGATCATTTCTTCTCATTTTTCCTCTCCTCTACCCATTTCTCCTCATTTCTCTTCTACTCATTTCTCCCATTGTATCTTGTCTTTTCTCTTCTCCTCTGCTTATTTTCTCCTCTCCTCTCCTCTCCTCTCCTCTGGTCTCCTCAGCCCCAGCTCTTTTCCTGCTAGTTTCCAGAGTTTCCTTCAGTCGGAGGCGCTGGAGTTTTTCTGCACTCACTGTCATAAGCAGATCAGTCGTCTGGAGGATCTGTCCACTCGACTGCAGTTACTAGAGATGAATAGGTAACGTGCTCTCAGCATGTGCACGCCTCCCCTGCGTGTGTTGAGTTTGATCACTGTACACATCTTCTGCATGTGCTTCATTAACATGCAGACCTCTGTACAGTCACATGACTCTCGTTGGTTTTGTGTTTGTACATTCTGTAGGTGAAGTGTGTGGTGAACATAGATGCTCTGCTGTAGATGCTGTGGTGTGTGTTGTGTTTTGTGTGTATTTGATGCATGCATAATAGTCTTTTAAGTGTTTGTGAGGTAAATATTAACAATATAATATAAAGTAGTATACATAATACAAACATATGTAAAAGAGCATTGATAGCTATTGTAGGAAATCACAGGTAAGCAAATTTCTTAGAGACAGTTCACTCAAAAATTACAATTCTGTCATGTCTTTTCAAACCAATATAACTTTCTTTTTTTTTGTACAATACAAAAAACAAACAAACATGTATTTCCTGTCCTCTTTTCATTTGTATGAAAGCATTCACTGATCAACTGACATATAGATTTCACAACTGAGATTTTAGAGCTATTGTGAAGGGGACATTTTTCAATGAAATCTAGTTTTAAAAGCTTGGCCCAGTCCCTATCTGGATCTGTGGTCACTACTGCTTTCGTTGTATAGACGAGAGCAAATCTCCTTTTGTAAAAGTAAAGGCTGGAATGGACTATACATCTTCTGCACTGTTTGTTGCCCTGATTTGCAGTCAGGATGAGTCAGCGCTGGTTCTCGAAAATCAGAGCCGCCTGCAGGTTTCGGGCAGTAGGATTTGACAGATTACACCGAAAATTGTGTAGTGTATGGGAACGGATTCTGATTTTTTTAGCTTCAGACTTTGATTCCATCCAGTTGTCAGATCAAACATGTTTGATATTTTGTTACACATTTTCAGGCAATGAGGCACAGGTTTTTGTGTGAGTTTGTTGTTTTCAGACCAACTTGAAAAGTCTGAATGATCCTTTAGTATATGATGCCCAGTTTTCTCTGTAACCATTTACAAAGTCAGAAAGTGTATAATGCCTAGTGTTTTAAAACCTGTTCTGATTTTAAAAGTTGTGTCATGTATTCCAGCCTAAAGTCAATCATATTTTGGAATGAAATGGGCTTTTTTTATTAGGTGAACTGTACCTTTAAGAACTCAATTGTAATATTCTACTTGGGTTTTGACCTGATTAAATATTAAGTGTTGTTGTTGGGTCTGTTTTTCCACGAAAGAAAATAAGCCTAAATTAGGAAACATAACTTCTCCAACTTTAATGAGTCCATTTCATGTTAACATATTAGTATATGGTGTTTTGTTAATGGAAAATCCTGGATTGTCCTAAGCAGCAGTAGGGAACAGTGATGAGGGTCTGTTCAAAGCAGTTCAGACTTGCGCAACAGGAACAGAATCTCCTTTCACGTATCCATGTTACACCTCCATAAAAACAGTGTGTTTATTTCCGTGTGCTGTGAGGTCATTACCATTGAAAGAAGAGCATTGATTCAGCCTTCAACCTCCAGAAAGAGCTGACAGCCCAAACTTCAGCACTTTACTGGGTGTTTTTTGACATGCAGTTCATAGGTCACGGATGAAAAGAGTTTTTCCCTCTTTCCCACTCTCTTCCTGACTCATTTCCTGTTTGTTCTCTTTTTTTTTAATAGTTCCAGCAAAAGGATGTCCAGTAAGAAAGCAGCAAGGTGAGATCCTCCCTCTCAATGCACCCAACATCAACATTTTTGGTCAATTGGCATCATGCAACTTGAATAAGTCTATGTTGGCTGGTGAACCAACTAGAAAAACCAGCAATAACCAGGCTGGACAAATTGCAAGTTTTGCAGGGAAAATGTTAAAAATGTTGCATTTAAACAGTGTTTTTGTGTGTTTTTTAGACACTTGCAGCAGTCCAACAATCTGGATATCATGGGAGATCTGACTCAAGACATTTTGGACCTTGCGGATCGTGACATCACAGACAAGGTTCGGAAACAAATATGGATATTTTGCGTTTAACTTGCATCCAATTTGTGTTACATTTGTGACCCTGGTCCAAATGGTGCATTTGTTGTGGAATTCTGGTTTTGTGGTTTTAGTTTGTGCTGTAAATTAGTTTTGTCATCAAATGCCAACTGAACATAGCAAAAGTAAACAAAAATGTTAAAGTGCCCCTATTATGCTATTTTAAAGGTTCCTAAATTTGTTTTGGAGGTCTTCTACAATAGTTTTACATGCATCCAAGGTCAAAAACACTTCAATTTTCTCATAATATACGTTGCAGCATCAGCTTTCTTCTCACAGTGTCTGAAACACTCAATAAAGGATTCAGTCTTTCTAAACCCCTCCTTTCTGAAAGCCTACTCTGCTCTGATTGGTCAGATGGCCTAGTCCGTTGTGATTAGTCTACTACTTACGGTGCGTGTCGGAAACCAAAAACCCATTAGCATACCTGAATTTCTGCTCCAGATCTTCCTCAACACTTCATACACAATGATACGAACAGCAGGGTTGCCAGGTTTTCACAACAAAACCTGCCCAATTGCTACTCAAAACTAGCCCAGTCGCATTTCAGGGGGTGTCCTCCGGTAAAAATCACGTCCCATGGGGTAAAATCCGCATTTTTAACAGGGTTCCCCTGGTAAAATTAGCATTCCAGGGGCTAAATATCATGTTATTGGGTTCTATTCAACCCGTGGGAACACTGTTAAAGTAGCCTAATTCCGCGGGAAAACCACGGACTTGGCAACACTGACGAACAGTAACGATGGCATCCGTTTTACAGTATCAATCTCATCCGTATCAAGTGCAGCAAAGTGGATTTACATTGGCAGTGCAGAAAATGGCGTCTTCTCGACATGTCAACAACACAAACCAAACTCCTCCAGTCTCAGCTACAACTACAGTGTTTGAGGGTCAAAGCAGACATGTTACAAACCTACATAGGTTCGAGCAGGAAGTAAGACTGCAATTACTGACGACTCGTTTCAGGCAGTTCAGAATCACTTTTTTCTTACAGTAACTATTGATCTTTGATACTTTGCAGACCTTTTACAATCACAAGCGGCTATATTACACACTACATGAAAGGTAATATCCGAAAAAGCATAATAGAGGCACTTTAATAAAATTTTATGCAAAATATGCAAAATTAACATCATGATTCCATAGATGGAATAGAATAACTGATAGTTTTGTAACAACAGCAGAAGTGATTTGCATGAGGACCAAACACTGTGTCTGTCCTGCAGGTGTTGCTGTTGGAGAAGCGCGTGTGCGAGCTGGAGAAGGATTCGCTGGAGAGCGAAGAGCAGCATGCACGCTTGCGGCAGGAGAATCTCACTCTCGTCCACCGTGCAAACGCTCTGGAGGAACAGCTGAAGGAGCAGGAGCTGCGCTCAGAGGAGAATTTACTCGCATATACCCGTAAACACAGAGATGCGCTGAACAAACTCCAGCGAGAGAGAGACCTGGAGATCGAGAACCTCCAGGCCAGGTGAGTGCGGACAGAATATATCATTCATGATTAATGTAGAGTGGGATATTGAGCCAACGAGATTTCGCTGTGGGCGGACAACAAAATGATTTATGCAGTTATGTCTAGGTTGGACAATTGCTTTATTGCATCGGACTTGTCGGGTTTCAATGATACATACTTTTTTTCTGCTAGATTCGCACTTTTCCTGACACAAAAATTGTACAATTAAAATTTATTATTATTATTATTACTAGTGGTTTAGTAATATTTGACCCAACAGATGTTTTTCTTTGAATTTTGACAAATCTTCATTCATGTTATCCAGCTAGATAATGTTGCCTTTGTTACATATTTAAATCAGCACAATTTGCAACAACAATATTCAATTTACAAAAAATTTGCGAAACACATTAACAAGATCAAGTGAATGCAGAGACTTGCCTGTTTGGGGACTGTTTAAGTCTTGAGTTTGCACCGCATACTGTTAAGCCTACGTGATTCATCACTAATTGCGACATGACGCATTTTGAGTGGATCAGGATAAGATTAATCAGCAATTAATAACTTAAATTCTGTTCTGTACCTCATACAAAACTATTATATACCGCCAGAGAGGACTGCGACTGCAACACATCATCATTTGAACTACTTTTGGTAACACTTTTGACATTTTTGCAATAAATCAATTATTGTGATTCCATTTGTCTGTCTGTTATGTTTGTCTTTATAACTTTACATATTTTAAAGAAGTGGTTATAGGTAGGTTTAGAGATTAGAGTAGAATTAGCGGCTCAAAATATCTTTTTAATTACTAAAAGTGTCATTTTCCTACACATTTCTGTCCATTAGGTTTTATATATTCTTTTTATATTTTCTAATGTTTATGTTTGGGGGTAGGGTTAGTGAATCTACAATTTATCTATAAAAAAAAGGGCAATTATACAAATATCTTTGACATCAAAGATTTGTAAATATTTTGTTTTTTTAGTTGTAAATACGTAATACCTTTTTGTTTACATTTAAATGTTGTCAGAATGTCCATATGGTACATTTCAGCATCTACCTTAACATACAAAAATGAAAATGTTGCGTATTGATACCTACGTACTGTATTAACAATGAGACCAGGCTGGTTAAGCCCATTTTTTTAGAGGCATAATTTAATGAACAATCCTCCTGAGGAAGTCATTAGCTCAGGTAACTTCTGTTCAGTTTCTTGCAACAGCAAAGAAATATGAAGCCATTATGAAGACACCTTAATGATGCCTGTGTTATTTTGTCCAGCTCTTCTGTGAGTGGATAAGATGTTTCTGCCATCTAGTGGAGAACAGCAGAAATTTGATTGATTTCTCAACGGAGCTCTGAGATTACTTGGCTCAGCGTTTAATATAATCCGGCTGTGTTAACAGATACTTTTGTTTTCTCTCACCCATTATTGTTTTCATTGTGCACTCTGCCCAAAAAGAAAATATCATAGTGCATTTTTGTCTGTGTGCCTGTGTGTGTTCAGGTTGCATCAGTTGGATGAGGAGAACAGTGAGCTGAGGTCATGTGTTCCCTGCCTGAGAGCCAACATCGAGAGACTAGAGGAGGTACCCAACACGCACATAGCCTAATACACATCTGTAGATCACATTCAGACTCCAAAATGACCTTTTTATCACTTCTGCCAAAGACAAGTGAATTAAGAAGTTATTGGCCATGAAACCAGTTAAAAATTTTTTTTACATCATTAATTTGATGCCGACCCTGCAAAAAATTGTCCAAAAGATCTCTGAGATGGAGTAATTTTTTTCAGGAAAAGAGGAAACTTCAGGATGAGGTGGAAGACGTCGCAGATCGATTAAATGAAGAAATGGAATCTCGCAGGAAAATGTCTGACAAACTGAGCCATGAACGTCATACGAACCAGAAAGAGAAGGAGTGCACTCAGGGGGTAAGAAGTCTTGTGTTTGTCTTTATAGGTGGAGTCATGTGTGTGTTCGTCTCTGTTAATGGCTTCTCTGCATGTGTAGTTGATAGAGGACTTGAGAAAGCAGCTGGAACACCTGCAGCTGTTTAAGTTGGAGACTGAAGCGAGAAGAGGCAGATCAGCCAGCTCCGGCCTGCAGGAATACAACACTCACATGAGAGAGAACGAACTGGAACAGGAAATACGCAGACTCAAACAGGTATAAACACACATGAACAGGTAATGAAAAACAGATTCAAAGAGGTTAAAACAACATCAAACAAGTAAAAACACTCAAACAGGTAAAAAAATACTCAAACTGACAAAAACAGATTTAAACAGGTAGTGAAAAACAGATTCTAATGGGTAAAAACAGCATCTAACAGGTAAAAACACACTCAAACAGGTAAAAAAGACTCAAGCTGGTAAATACAGATTTAAACAGGTAATGAAAAAACGATTAAAACGGGTAAAAACAGCACCAAACAGGTAAAAACAGACTCAACCAGGCAGAAAAGGCTCAAACTGGTAAATACAGACTCAAACCGGTAATGAACAACAGATTCAAACAAGTAAAAACACACTCAAACTGGTAAATACAGACATAAACAGGTCATGAAAAACATTCAAACAGGTAAAAACACACTCAAACGGGTAAAAGAGTCAAACCGGCAAATACAGACTTTAACAGGTAATGAAAAACAGACTCAAACAGGTAAAAACACACTCAAACGGGTAAAAAAGGCTCAAACTG
The DNA here is from genome assembly GCA_037950665.1 of Hypophthalmichthys nobilis. Classification (NCBI taxonomy): domain Eukaryota; kingdom Metazoa; phylum Chordata; class Actinopteri; order Cypriniformes; family Xenocyprididae; genus Hypophthalmichthys; species Hypophthalmichthys nobilis. The sequence continues at coordinate 23,577,990 of CM075482.1, forward strand.
GTAAATACAGACCCAAACCGGTAATGAACAACAGATTCAAACAAGTAAAAACAGACTCAAACCGGTAAAAACAGACTCAAACCGGTAAATACAGACATAAACAGGTAATGAAAAACATTCAAACAGGTAAAAAAGACTCAAACCGGTAAAAACAGACTCAAACAGGTAAATACAGAGTCAAACTGGTAATACAAAACAGATCAAAACTGGTAAAAAAAAAAAACAGACTCAAACGAGTCAAGACAGGCTATAACAGATTTAAAATGGTAAAACAGAATCAATCTAGTAAAAAGCAGACTCAAACACAGGTTTAAACTGGTAAAAAACAGACTCAAACCGGCTATAACAGACTTAAACCGGTAAAAAAACACTTAAACAGGTTAAAACTCAGGTAAAAAAAAAGAAAAAAAAGAAGAAGAAAAAGACAAATTACCTGACTCAAACCAATAAAAAAAAAAGACTTGAACAGGTGACTTAAAAAGATAAATACGGACTCAAACACAGGTTTAAACTGGTAAAAAAAAACAAACACTTAAACAGGTTAAAACTCAGATAGGTAAAAAAAAAAAAAAAACTCAAACAGATTAACTTACTCAAAACAATAAAAAACAGACTCAAACATGTAAACAAGCTCACAAGACTCAGGTAAAATCAGAGTAAAATGCAAAATCAGCCTGGTCAACACAGACTTAAAAACAACAACAACTAAGCACTGACTAAAAAATGTAAACACAGACTCAAAGAACAGACACATACAGGTAAAAATAGACTAAAATGCAGACTCAACCTGGTCAACAGACTCTAATAGGTAAAATCAAACTTAAACAGAGACTCAAACGGGCCAACACAGACTAAAAAAAAAAGTGGATAAACACTTGACTCAGACTGATAAAACACACTCAAAAGACTCAAACAGATAAAACAAACTTAAACAGACTCACATCAGTCAACACACTAAAAAAAACAGGTACAGACCGACCCAAGACTCAAAAGACTCAAACAGGTAAACAGACTAAAATTAGTCAACACAGTCTATATAAAGGAAAAGACTGACCCAAGACCAGTCTCAGAAACGGGTTTCATTCTTTGTCTGTGCAGGATAACCGCAGTCTGAAGGAGCAGAACGATGAGCTCAATGGACAGATCATAAATCTGAGCATCCAGGGAGCGAAGAGCCTTTTTACCGAATCTCTCTCCGAGTCGCTTGCCGCCGAAATCAACAACGTCTCTCGTGCTGAGGTCAGTATCACACACCATCATGCTTATCTCTGCTTTAAATGTGAACGCTTTTTAATATTTAATGTGTGTGTGTACAGCTGATGGAGGCCATCCACAAACAGGAGGAAATAAACTTCCGTCTGCAGGACTACATCGACCGCATCATCGTCGCCATCATGGAGTCCAACCCCTCCATCCTGGAGGTCAAATAATCGGCATGACAATGACCCTACCTGATTTATGAACTGAAACGAGGCGAATTGAACGAGTCTGGAGAGGATGTGAAGAATACAATCACTATGTTGATCAAATGATTTAATAATCCATAGCACTGTGTGTGTGCGTGTCTTTTGGTTCCTGTGACTTCCCTGAGTATTGGGATTGAGGTACCCATTCCCTCTCTCTGTATGTTTATGATTCATGAATTGAATTTCATCTGTGTAAGAAACTAGTTTAAGTTACCAGTATAATTCAGTCACACCGTTAGCCCATGTGAGGGACATTTGCTGACCTGAGGGTTGAGCGTGTGCGAACGATTTAGCTCGTAAACGAGTATGCTGAATGTTAGTTGACTAATGTCATTTTCACTTGAGTTTTTCCTTCAAATTCTTATTTATTACGATGATGCAGAACGCAAAGGATCAAGAGGGACTGATCCCCACCAAGGGAGTTTGCAGTGTTGCATTGTGGGTAAGGTAATGAGTCCTGCTGATTTCTCGCTGAGGACGTTCGTCTGCCGCCTCCTGTCCTGGATTATTTCCCCCAAAATTTTGATTGTCTGTATAAAAGACTCTTTAAAGTTCACTGGAAATGTTCATTGCACTCTGATTCATTTTATTTTAAGGAACTATTGTTTGATATTTAAATTGTTTAAAAGAAAAATAAGGTGACGCTGTTTTATCAGTGTTGGCGGGAAAACAAAAGAAGCGACACTCAAGCACTGAAGGGAAATCGAACCGTTGACGGATACGAAAACCTTTAACGCGGGAAACTGACTTTTGCTTCCTTTCTGCTTTTCAAAACTGTCTCTCTGATGAATTTGGGTGTAAATATCAATCTAGAAAGTTTGTATATTTCGTTCTTGGAATCCTATTTTTATGGACCGCAGGAAATGAGATTCCGTTTCATTTTGTCTTCCACTTGATTGATCTCTTGAGCTCCATTTTGGATGGACATTCCTCTCATCTCTGACAGTTTGGTTTTCAATTCAAACCTTTTTGGGCGGGAAAAGCCAGTGGAGATTTTTAAAACGAGTTTAAATGAAAGACGAGACTCAATCCTCCTCCATTCTTCTTTTTGGATTGTGGTTAAAGCACGCTGCATATCACATTATGTTTTTTCTTTTCTCTTCTCTCTCCGATGACTGACGTAATACGGTTTTGTTGCGTGAAATCGTCTGATCAGTTCTTCAAGACGATGCTGAAGAACATTTGAGGACGATTCTGCCGTCTTCACACAGTGAGGACGACCCGCTGCTGTCACGTCTGTTTCAGAGCTACTGAATTTGAACATTAAAGCGCGGGAACCTTGCTTCTGTGAACTTTGGGTACGCGCGCGCGTGCATTTGCAGTTACTTAATTTCCTCACAGAGACTATAAGGGAAGAATCTACTGCTCTTGTTCTGTCTGATGTTAAACAGCTGTTGTATATGATTTAAGAAATGTCCAAAGACAAAAATTTCACAGCTTAGAAGGAGTTCTGCTTGCCACTTAGACTTTAAAAGACTAATAATAGTTATAAATAGTTGTTAATACAAAAATTATGAGCGAAGGACTCCTTGTAATGAAGGATTCAATTGTAAAAAATGTTTACTCTAATTGTTAAGGTGTATAAATGAGAGATATCAGTATTGTCTTCTGTTGAATGTTTTGCTTTCTTTTGAAGATGCTCCTCTAAGATGTATCTTTTACTGTTCGGGGTCTTTCAAATGTATGAAGGTTCAAAGAAAAATGAAAAAATTAGTCTCCAATAAATTAAGTGCAAATAATTTCTTTGTGGACGTTTTGGTGTTTTTAAATGCTTTATTTGTGTGAGCCTATACATGCACATCAAACAAGAATAGAATGGACTGTATGCAACTTAAAGCACATAGACTAGAACATGCACCATGTACTTTTTGAATGAGATATTCACAATTTGTGCAAATGAATAAATGAAAATAAGACATTTGAAAAAAACGGATGGAGTTCAAAGACGAATCGCATGACCCTGTATACTCTGTTATTTATAACCAGGCACTTTTATATTAAAATTATCACTTGATCAGTTGCTTACTTTCATAGAAAATCACATGGGTTCTGTTTTATTTAGTCCTATTATATCATACATAAATGCTATAGATTGAGTCAACTAGATCATCCATTGTGAAGGCCTCATCGACACGACAGCCAGTGGCACAGCTCCTCAAAAAACCTTCTATACCGGTGTGATGAATACGATCCTCAACTGGACTGAACTGGAATAAATACTTTGAATGTTGCGATCCTAACGGACATAAGAAAAATGAATCGTACCAAAGCACTGTTCGCCAGAGGAGAACTGGCCCCCCGACTAAGCCTGGTTTCTCCCAAGGTTTTTTTCTCCATTTTAACACAGAAGTCTATTTGCCACCTGTTTGCCATCTGATGTCACCTGTTGGAGTTTGGGTTCCTTGCCGCTGTCGCCTTTGGCTTGCTTAGTTGGGGACACTTGACATTTGATATTGAACAGTGCTTTGATCTGCCGACATTGACACTATTCTTTAAGAGCTGCTGTGCAGCCAAAATTATATACCAGTTATCAATGTAAAGCTGCTTTGACACAATCTGCATTGTAAAAAGCGCTATATAAATAAAGGTGACTTGACTTGACTATAGATATAGATGCCCATCACAGAATACATATGTATGTAGTGCATAGCAGTTAATGGTTTAGTGAACAGTTTTTCATTTAGCAACAGAAGATACTTACATGTTTCCCAGAAGACAAAATAAGAACAATTTATGCTGATTTTCAAATTCACAAAGTTTTCACCCCCTGCTCTTAATGCATCCTGTTTCCTTCTGGAGCATCAGTGAATGTTTGCATCTAATGTAATAGGCTAGTTGTCCTCAGTGTGAAAAGATGGATCTCAAAATCATACAGTCACTGCTGGAAAAGGTTCAAATATGCAAAAGATGCTGAAAAACCAAATATGCAGAACCTGGATGATTCTTCTGAAGAACAGTGTAAGAACAACAAGGTCATTTTTATAAATTCAGCTATTATTTTGTCTTGTGGTCTATATGTTATCTTATTCAGGACAGTACTAAATAAAAAAAAATGCATTTTTTAAAGATCCCTCATATTTTGTAGAAATGGAAAAGGGATTATTTTGAAGTACTCTTTAGTTGGAAGATCAAATATGCTTTTTTGAGGATTAACTTATTGTTGATGAACTTCGGAAATGCAATACAATACACAAAAGCACATTTAAAGCAACAGAAGATTGGCATGTCCTGTTGCACCATCTAGTGAACTATTTTGGAATAAACGATAGGAACCTTTGATCTGGCTATCTGTATCTACACGGACACATATTAGAGCGCAATCACATGGGTTTGTCAACACGACTGATGCTGCGAGTTATTTCATATTTTATTATAACAGAATGACTTTGAACCTTCAATAAACTGAAAGCAGAAGGCGCTTTTACTATATTATTTTAATTATATTACATTTTGTTATTCATAATTTGGCTATCCTTTGAGGTTTGTAGTTCTGCAGCACTGATGCTTGTGTTAATGTAAATCAATGGTTTCATCTTATTTATTAATTTAAGTGATTATTTGACATTGACAGGTTCGTATGATCCGGTTATGAGTCCAACTGCCAAATGCACACAGTGATATTTTGTATATTATGTTGTCAAAGTCATGCTGAATCTTCAGCCGGTTCCGTGACGTCATGGGATCCGCTGGTACCGAAGTGCGGCTGCAGGTGGGCTCGTGTTTGAGGACTCTCTCCAGCTCACGAGACTCCGGGGAGATCGTGCACGCGCTGCGCACACTCACGCACTACCAGGAGGACGGAGAGTTAACGCGCCCACACTACACACACGCGCTTCAGGTGTTGGTGAGTCCGCAGAGCTCACACTGGTTCAACAGGTCACGTGATGATGAGGAGATCAAGAAGCTCTGGGACGAGATCTTCCTTAGAGGTCCACCGGACCAAACACTGCTGCTTCTGCTGGATACCATCAGCTCCATAGGGTATGTGAGATATCAAAATCTAACCATCTGTCTGTCTGTGATGGACAGGCTTATATTAATGATATGCTAATGATGTGTTGTGTCTCTCTCTCTCACACACACACACACACAGTGAGAGTGCGGGTCTGGAGCGATGTGTGTCTATATTGGAGAAGTTCCTCTCTGCTGGTCGTCTCCAGGTGTTGCTGTGGTCCAGGTGTGAGGGAGGTGGATCCTATTCAGACACTCCCCAGCTAAGAGAGACCATCATCGGACACCTTGCAGCTTTACCCTCCATCACCTCCAACCATCTGCACACAAACACACCTGACGCCTTCCTACCACAGCAGTACTACCCGCTGCTGGCCGTCAGCATACTGGACACACTAGAGAAGACATGCCACGCTCTCAGAGGTATCACACACGTGAAATACTTGGAAGCAACACATACTTTCATGCATTTTGCAACCACTGCATATTATAAAGCATTTTTGCAACCACGACTGCATAACTGTCTTATTTTGCCTCGCTCATGTGTATCTCTCTGGTATAGCCGGACGGGACTGCTCTCTTGGGTTTGTGGCTCAGGTGTTGGGAAAAGTGTGTATCCAAGGATACTGCTGTAAGTTTCTTTTTTAACTTTCGTAGATTTGCTGCACTGAATATATGTCAACCTGCATTAGTTTCCATGTGCATGTTTTTGTAGCTCAGATTTTTGAACTACTGGCCCCACGGCTCTCGTCTCTGACCCGTGTGGACCCGCTGTGGCAGCGTGTGACGCAGAGACTACTGGAGAACGTTTCAGAAAGATGCACGGAGTGTGTCATCACGGGACTCATACGCTGCCTCAGTGGGTAAGAGAGTGTGTTTGATACCAGAGAGGAGGTTAATAGCAGTAATGAATTAGTTGTTTGTTAGTCGCCTCTGACTCAAGCGTGTGTTTCAGGGCGACTGCTGCGTCCAGGCTGATGGGAAACCTGGTGGTGACCAATAAGAAAGCTCAGTTTGTTCTCACTCATAAACTGATATTGCAGCAGTACCAGCACCCGGTGAGTGGATTAAATTAAAGATTAAATGTCTCTGACCGCAGAACATATTAGTAAGAAACAAGAATGCAACCTTTACTAAAAAGTAATAGCTTAGTTTTTGAACACTATCATGATATTAATATAATCCCATTCTTTATTCCATGGAATATGAATATGGTAATTATTCAGTACCTACATATTTACAATAAAAAAGCATGGTATTTGTATACCATAATTTCTTAAATTTTAAAGCATAACTTTACTGTTCAAAAGATTGGGCTCGTTAAGATTTTTTATTCTCTTCTGCTCACCAAGGTTATATTTGTTTAATCAAAATACAATAAAAACAGAAATAATTTTACAATTAAAAATAACTGGTTTCTATTTGAATATATTTAAAAATATAATTTATTACTGTGATGCAAAGCTGAATTTTCAGCATCATTACTCCAGTCTTCAGTGTCACATGATCCTTCAGAAATCATTCTAATATGCTGATTTGCTGCAATAGAAATCATTTGTAACATTATAAATGTCTTTACTGTCATTTTCGATCAATTTAATGCATCCTTGCTGGATAAAAGTATTAATTTCTTTAAAAGAAATCTTACTGACCACACTTTTGAATGATAGTGTACATTTGCATGAGGTTAATAAGTATGACATTCTTTATTTGCATGACATGGACATCGCACAGAATTAACATTTCTTTTTTTTTCCTGTCTCTCTCATTCTCTTCATAACCCTTGATCTCAGACTCAGTTGTTAAAGTCTGTTCTTGGTTATTTAGCTCTGGATTCAGAGCGCCGGATTCTGCTTAAACAGGTATGATGATCTGCTGTGTTAGTTGTTTTGCCATAATTGTGCTAATGAGTCATTTTTGTATGAAATTCAAAAGAAGTTGCTTAAAAGATTAATTCACTTTAAAATGAAAATTAGCCCAAGCTTTACTCACCCTCAAGCCATCCTAGGTGTATATGACTTTCTTCTTTCTGATGAACACAATGAGAGTTATATTAATAAATATCCTGACACATCCAAGCTTTATAATGGCAGTGAACGGGATCAGCAAGTATGAAGCTCAAGAAAGTGCGTGCATCCATCATAAACGTACTCCGGGGGGATAATAAAGGCCTACTGAAGCGAAGCAATGCATTTGTGTAAGAAAAATATCCATATTTAACAAGTTATGAAGTAAAATATCTAGCTTCCGCCAGACCGCCTTCCGTATTCAACTTACAAAGAAAGTGAAAACCTCTCGCAGTTCAAAACACTTGCACTATGTCCTACGCCTTCCCTATTCAACTTACGGAAAAAGCTTAACTGACGTGACGTCAGCTTTTTTCCTAAGTTGAATACGGAAGGCGGTCTGGCGGAAGCTAGATATTTTACTTCATGACTTGTTAAATATGGATATTTTTCGCTTTGCTTCAGAAGGCCTTTATTAACCCCCCGGACAGTCAAAGAAGAAAGTCATATACACCTAGGATGGCTTGAGGGTGAGTAAAGCTTGGGCTAATTTTCAGTTTAAAGTGAACTAATCCTATAAGGAGAAGTTATAATTGGTGTGTGTGTGTGTGTAGGTCCTTCGTAGTGTGTGTCAGGTGTGGTGTAACAGCAGTGCTGTGAAACACACGTCTGTGGAACAACAGCTGTACGTCAGTAAAGCATTACTGCTGTGTGTGGCTTTACTCACTGATTCTGAAATGCAAGAACTACGACAAGGTAATGCACACGTGTTTGTATTTTTCAAATAATCCAAATTATATCCAAAAATATTTTTCCACTTGCCAAACAGGCTTAGAATAGCAGCCCCAGTAGACTTTAAACTGCTCCTTTCTAGTGTGTTATGAGGTTTTCTGTTCAACAGAGATGCTGCAGTGCATGCTGGGAGGTGTCCAGTGTCGTCTAGATAGCAATATTGTGCGTATTCGTCGGATTGGTATGGTCGTGGGCGAATGTCTTAGCTACAAATTAGACACACCTGGATCTCAATTAAAATTCCAGGTGAGACATTTGTACCTTTAAACTCATGCCTTATATGGTTCATAGAGGGAATGAATAATTTGACTGTTTTAATGCTAATTAAACTGTGTCAGTATGAGCCGGATGAGGAGAGCAGAGAGCTGAAATCATTAATGGAGTCTCCATCTGTTGAGGATGAAGAGGATCAGCCTGACACCTCCAGCAGGTACAAGCGCACACCCAGTTTGAGTATTTTGTTTACCGTATTTTCTGCTATATTAGTCGTATCTGAAATGTGCTGCAACTTATACTCCACAACAAATCTTGTTTAACAAATTTAACAGTATTCAGAACAGAAAAATATAGGTATAAAACAAGCAAATTATAATGGCATTTATTAGAAACAACATTTATTTTAAAAGGCAAGGCTTAAACAATTTAATTTAAAATAAAACTGAAACTACCACTGTGTGGGAAATACAAATAAACAAATCGATGCAATTAACGTCAAGCATGCGAAACATGCAAAGCGCACACATTTGGATTCGCACCGAATGAGAGAGGTATGTGAGCCCAAGTGTATTTGTATTTATTTGTGTTATATGTATTCAAATTTAAAGGATTTGTTGGAGTGAGGGGAACTATAATACACGTTTATACAGTGTTTATTGTTTTATTTACTGGTATTTTATTATAATAAAATGTGACTTATCTGTTGTTGGGTTTTTTTCTGACAATGCAAGTGCAACTTATTTTTTTGGAAAATATGGTATATGTGATTTTCACTTTGTTCCAGTCTTCAACCAGAGTCCAAAGTTCAGGGTTCAGGAGGTCAGTCAGTAACATCAGAGCCGGGTCATGGGAGTGATTCTGAACTGGACAGGTACATCTACTCTACCCTAAAAACACATGAGAACTGCACCTTTCTTGCTAATAACATTTATCTTGAAACAACATCTCTGTTCTCCTCTAAGTGATGATGATCTGACTCCATATGACATGTCAGCTGATCAGGAGAAGAAGAAATCAGCTCCTCCCCGTTATGTCAGGGACTGTCTGGAAGGTGATCTAAAATCTAAATAATTATTTACATACTATTATTGTCTATTATAGAATTAGCTGTCTTTTTATACTTTCAGTTTTAATTTTTTAAGTAATTTCATGTGCTTTTGTCAGATTTATTCATTTTTATATATATATATATATATATATATTTTATATTTTATATATATTTTATTTGTTTTTATATATATATATATATATATATATATATAATAGGTTTAGTTTTAATTAATGATAATAATAAGCCTGCAATCAAAGAACTGTCCAGGTTTATCTGAGAATATTTTCTGAGGTTATTATATTGGCCGTATGTTTTATTTGCAGCGTTAATGTCATCAGATGATGCTGACAAGGTTGAACTCAGTCTGCAAGTGTTGGACTCTCTTCTTAGGAAGAATGTGAAGGCCACACAAGAGGTCAGAGGTCATCACAGCAGACTTTTAATGACTAAAACTCTTGTGTATCTCAGTACTCATTGGTTTGTCTGTGTTTATGTGGTATAGGTCAGTGTGCAGTTCAGTAAAGTGCTGCTCCACCTGGAGGACAGATACAACACACCGTGCTTTCACACACTCCGGCAAAACGCCATGGTGGCCCTCACTGTTACGGACATAAAACCGGTAAGATATCATACAGAGGATTACAGACAGCTCAGCTCTACATAGATGCATATGGAAGTGACCTGTTTTTCTCTTTCTGTAGGTTGTAGATTATTGGACGACAGAGTTCTATTCTCTCAACTACAGCTTGAGACAGAGACTGGACATTCTGGAGGTCAGACTAATGTCAAAATGACTGCACACAGACAAATGACATGCTTTCATCCTAAAATGCCATATTTATTCATAATTCATATGTTTGCAATGAGAGTTAAATGTTAGATTAGGTTCACTATTAAGGGGTTTCAATTACTGATGCTCAGAGCGGCACAACTGTTTTCAACATTAATAATAATCAATGAAATCAAGAAATGTTTCTTGAGCAGCAAATCAGCATAGAATGATTTCTGAAGGATCATGTGACACTGAAGACTGGAATAATGATGCTGAACATTTTATAACTGACACATTGATGTTAATCGACCAACCAAGTGGCTAATGACAATAATCTCAAAGTGGTCAAACAATGACCAATCATTGGTAACTATAGATTGGTTACAAGATTATCAACTTTACAGGACTGAACCTGCAACCTTTGTGTTCGCATCCCTGATTTTCCACCACTAAACTAACACCTCTGCTATTCCAGGTCCTTGCTCTCTCTGCCCAGGAACTGTCTGAGCCAATCAGGAATAAGCACGCTGGAGCGCAGCCAATCACTGCAGTTACAGCTCTAGAGCAGTGTGATGATATCACACACTGGCGGCAAATTGTGGAAAAACGGATCCAGAGCAAAACCAGACGAATCAGCAAGGTGAGACGGCCTCAGAAGGGTGCATATTACGCATCAACTGTGATTTGATGTTTAATAATGTGTTTTGTTTGTTCTGTTCAGGGTGGGACTCAACCCGTCAAAGCTGTTCCCAACTGTTATGCTCCAGTCGCTGGATTTTTCTTCTTCCCACTGCTCAGGAACTATGACAGGTCTCTTAGTGGTTAAATATTGTGACCATCATCTAGAATAGTGCTAAATAAGCATTATTGCAATGATTTCATGTCTCTTATAGGCCGCAGGTGACCTTTGACCTTCTGGGGAGTGATCATCTGGTGCTAGGAAGGCTGCTGCACACGCTTGGGCTGCTCATGCACCTGGCTATCAATGCACCTGTAAAAACATATGCAAACACAATATGCATTACACAATATGTGCACACGTAAACATGCTGTTACAATTATTTTAATGCAAATAGGAGATCAAGCAAATTGCATTGTGGGATACAGTCTTCCAACATAGTATGCCATGTTATTACTGCACCTTTTGGAAAACGATGTAGATCGTTGGGTTGTGCACAGTAAAAATACTGAAGAAATAGTCTGAGCAGCATTATAGAATGCTATTTAAATAAATGAACTTAGTCTTAATATATTAGGACTGCATTATTAATTGAAATAAAACCAAAATGGCAATGAGATTGGATTTAGAGTGATTATCAAATTGTAAAGGCTGCAACTTAATTAAATAAATATATGCGCTGCGTCTTTCAGAGTGAAGCGCAAAATAAAGGGGGCGTGGCCTGGTTGAGTTGGTTAGTAGTGTGTTGAAACTCACGGTAAGGGGCATGACATTTCACAGCAGTTGACCAACCACAACACACTGGTCCAGCTAACCAATCAGAGCACATTGTGCTTTTCAGAAGGAGGGGCTTCATAGAGACAGGAACTAAACAGAGTGTTACTGACAGACTGGGAAGGGAGGAGCTGCAACAATGGAGAATATGAGGAAAATAATGTGTTTTTGGACATTCAGGCATGAAAACCTGTTCTAGTAGACCTCAAAAACAGAATCAAGACTTTGAAAAAGGGCATAATATGGCCTCTTTATAATAGGAAAAATGCAATTTGATTGTTCTCAAACCGTGCAGCCCTATTACGAGCTATATGCCCTTCATATAATCATTGGTGTCTTTTTCTCAGGTTGCGTCTCAAATGGGCAGAGCTCTGCTGGATTTTGTTTGGACCGTGCGCTTCCACACTGACCAGTAAGTTTGTGTTCCAGGATGCATTATATTACATGTATATTCATGTCATCTCATACTCTCTCTTGCTGTAACTGTAGGATGGTGAGGAGGGGCGTTATGTTTGCAGTTTGTTCTGTGTTTCTGAGCATGCCTGGCGAGAACTTACTCACAGAGCTCGGTGATGACCTGATGGAGACCAGAGCCTGGCTAGCAGGTAGAGAGTGTTTTTATGACTCTTTATATGTGTGAGTATTTGCGTGTTATTGATAAATGTGTTATCGTGTACAGATGTGGCAGAGAATGATTGTGATGCAGACTGCAGGAGTTTGGCGGTACAGAGTTTAATGCTGTTGGACAAAAACCTCAAATCTCAGCTGCAGATCCCAGATATGGAAACATGACGAGTGTATCTCTCTACCTCCGATGCCTCAGATATGTTATCACTCGTAGCAAGAATAACAGGAGAACACCTTTGCAGAGCAACAATAGAGATGCTGACAATATCACACACTCATCTAGAGTTGCAAAGATCTGGAAGATTTTATGTCCCTGACCTAATTTCTGTGGCATTGCTCTTTGGATTTCATGTACTTTGTTTTTGTACTTATTGTTTTAGTGACTGTAAAATAAAGAACTCATTAGGGACATTAAATACTTCTGCCCTCAAAATAATTTCTTACATTTTGTGCTGTGCTTTCTTGGGAAAAATCTCCATGATGGCTTTAAATAAGGTAAAACAGAGCTCAGATTACTACACTCATTTCAGATTTGTAGATCAGAAGGTCAGATGTTCTTGCTTCCACTATGAGACGTTCTCAAATCATGATGGAGCACATGATCATCAGATTTTGTTCATGTAGCTTCAGAGCTGATGGAAAAAGAATAATAATTACAAAAGAATGCAATATTTAGGCATTTTTAATAGTGATCTCATACTTTTGGACCTCACAATATGAATGCAATAAGAATAATGCAATTTTACCCTTTAAACCCATTAATTCAAGAAATTAGACTAGCTTTCTGAGTGCCATTGCTTGCTCTGTCAATATGATTGTATTTTTTCTGTTTGTGTTTTACTGTTCTGATGGTTATTCATACATGAAATACATTAAAAAGATCCAGTCCATCTGGATGCAGCTGGAGGTTTTAATTGTTAATTTATGTTATTATTATTATGTACAGACTGTTTGTAATCCTCAAATTTACTCAGGTGATGCCTAACCGCCTCAATTGTATGTACTAGAAAGCATATTTCTCTGAAAGCATTTTAGTCTGATGTGAACAACAACATACATATAGAAAGTTCTCCAAATCCAACAAGACAGCGTAACAGGTTACCGAAATCCGTTACCCCCCTTTATTTCACATAGAATGGCTTTATTGTTACCCACATTCACTCTGGTGATGTCTAACCTTCTCTATTTAATATCCTAGAAAGCATTTTGCTGTCATGTGAAAAGAAACAGACATACAGCAGGGTCACCAAATCCAACAAGACAGTGTAACAGGTTACAGAAATCTGAAACTCTCCACTATTTCGCACAGGATGGCTTTATTGTTATGCAAATTCACTCTGGTGATGTCTAATCTCCACTACTTTATATCCTAGAAAGCAATTTAGTATGATGTGAACAGCTGCAGATATACAACAGGGTCACCAAATCCAACAAGACAGTGTAACGTTACCAAAATCTGTTACTCACCATTGTTTCTTCCAAAATGGATTTAATGTTACCCAAATTCACTTTGGTGATGTACAATCTTCTCTATTTTATATCCTAAAGAGCATTTTGCTCAGATGTGAAAAGCAACAGACATACAGCAGGGTCACCAAACCCAACAAGACAGCGTAACAGGTTACCGAAATCTGTTACTCTCCACTATTTCAAACAGGATGGCTTTATTGTTACCCAAATTCACTCTGGTGATGTACAATCTTCTCTATTTTATATCCTAAAAAGCATTTTGCTCTGATGTGAAAAGAAACAAACATACAACAGGTCACCAAATCCGACAAGACAGTGTAACAGGTTACCAAAATCTGTTACCCACTACTATTTCTTCCAGAATGGTTTTAATTTTACCCAAATTCACTCTGGTGATGTCTAACCTTCTCCATTTACTATCCTAAAGAGCATTTCGCTTTGATGTGAAAAGCAACAGACATACAGCAGGGTCACCAAATCCAACAAGACAGCGTAACAGGTTACCGAAATCTGTTACTCTCCACTATTTCACACAGGATGGCTTTATTGTTACCCAAATTCACTCTGGTGATGTACAATCTTCTCTATTTTATATCCTAAAAAGCATTTTGCTCAGATGTGAAAAGAAACAAACATACAACAGGTCACTAAATCCGACAAGACAGTGTAACAGGTTACCAAAATCTGTTACCCACTACTATTTCTTCCAGAATGGTTTTAATGTTACCCAAATTCACTCTGCTCAAGTCTTTATTTCATTTCCTAGGAAGTATTTTAGTCAGATGTGAACAGCAACATACATACAGAAAAATTCACCAAATCTGACAAATGGCAGTGTAACAGGTTACCGAAATCTGTTACCCCCCTTTTTTTTTGTTTTTTGTTTTTACTTAAAATGGCTTTATTGTTACCCAAATCCACTCTGGTGATGTACAACCTTCTCTACTTACTATCCTAAAGAGCATTTTGCTCAGATGTGAAAAGCAACAGACATACAGCAGGGTCACCAAATCCAACAAGACAGCGTAACAGGTTACCGAAATCTGTTACTCTCCACTATTTCACACAGGATGGCTTTATTGTTACCCAAATTCACTCTGGTGATGTACAATCTTCTCTATTTTATATCCTAAAGAGCATTTTGCTCAGATGTGAAAAGAAACAAACATACAACAGGTCACCAAATCCGACAAGACAGTGTAACAGGTTACCAAAATCTGTTACCCACTACTATTTCTTCCAGAATGGTTTTAATTTTACCCAAATTCACTCTGGTGATGTCTAACCTTCTCAGTTTACTATCCTAAAGAGCATTTTGCTCAGATGTGAAAAGCAACAGACATACAGCAGGGTCACCAAATCCGACAAGACAGTGTAACAGGTTACCAAAATCTGTAACTCTATCAAAATCTGTTACCCACTACTATTTCTTCCAGAATGGTTTTAATTTTACCCAAATTCACTCTGGTGATGTCTAACCTTCTCCATTTACTATCCGAAAGAGCATTTCGCTCTGATATGAAAAGCAACAGACATACAGCAGGGTCACCAAATCCAACAAGACAGTGTAACAGGTTACCAAAATCTGTTACTCTCCACTATTTCACACAAGATGGCTTTATTGTTACCCAAATTCACTCTGGCCGTGTCTAATCTCCTCCACTTTATATATCCTAGAAAGCATTTTAGTTTAATGTGAACAGCTGCAGATACAGCAGGCTCACCAAATCCGACATGGCAGTATTAAAGGTAACCAAAATCCGTTACCCCCTCTATTCCTTCAGACCAAACTCTTTTCAAATATCAAATGGGTTGGTGTGTTGATTGTTGACGGCAAACACATATTAACAAGTCCGATTAGATGTGTTCTGACTCCGAATCACATGTGCTGAAACCAAAATACTAGCCATTCTACTCGCTTCACCTCATTGGTTGAGACGCTACGCCCGCGTTCAGCCCCACCCCTTCGCGCTTTTCCCCCTTGGCGTTGTCTGGGCAACCGAAAAAGACGCTTCACGGCTAAGGCGCGTCGTAAAACTCGAAGGGCTAATTTCATTTTTTATTGTAAAATCATACATATGCTGCGCGAAAAACACACGGTCATAACGGCAGTGCTGAGTGGAAGAGGTCTCAGGTAAATTATTTAAACAGTCGTTATTTGAAACGTTTTTAAAGCGACAGGCCTCGGTGTGGATTAGCTAACACGGCTAGCGGTAGATTTACTAACATTAAACAGATGTAAACAACATTCACCATTACGTTTCGCCAATGACATTAAAACAGCACAAGATATTGCCACAATAGTTCCCCCAGCTTTAGAAACGCATATTATCTACAACTTTATCAGAGCAGCAAACCGTTAACTTTGAGGAGTCACACCTATGTAGAAATACCATGTTTTTGCTCATAGTAACATGCTAATACCATGTTTTGTATAGTACATTAAAGAAAACATTATAAGTACATTTAAATACCACTATGTATGGATATGGTAAACTCACATTATGTATCAAAATACCATGGTATCACCTGATTCCTTCAGTTTACCATAGTACCACCACAGTACTTTTATATTAGGGCAGTAAGCCTCACTAAAACATCTAGAGAGTGATTTCTTTATATTGTAGCTGTCATATATAGGTTCTCAATCAGTATTATCAATATCAGATGACTGCTGTAAGATGTGTTTTATGATATTAATATTGTTTAATAATTATTTTCACAGATCTGTAAGTCATGGCTGTGTATTTTGATCATCGTGTGGAGGCCCCTGACAGCAGTGGAGCAGCGGTCCTCGTCTCATGGCATTCCAGTGTGTGTGTGCTGGCCGTGGGGTCTGTGAATGCCTCCACCGGTGGCTGTGTGGATCTTTACCTGCAACAGGTGTGAGATGATCTCTGTACACCATCACTGCTTGTTAATGCATTCTGTACAATACTTAGACAACGTTTTAAACTATACAATAATATACATTTTCAGCAGTATATACACAAAGTTTGGGTCTGTAAGATTTTTTTGAAATATGTCTCTTACGTGCCTTACTAATAATACTACATTTATTTTGTCAAAAACACAGTAAAAATAGTAATATTGTGAAATATTATTGCAATTTAAAATAACTGTTTTCTATGTAAATATATTTTAAAATGTAATTTATTCCTGTGATCAAAGCTGAATTTTCAGCATCGTTACTCCAGTCTTCAGTGTCACATGATCCTTCAGAAGTCATTCTTATATGCTGCTCAAGAAACATTTCTGATTGTTATCAAAATTGAAATCATATTTTTGTGGAAACTGTGATATACTATCACTATAAGTTGAAGTACATTTTTTTTTAAAGAAACAAATACAGGAAGGGTGTATTAAACTGATAAAAAGTGACAGTAAAGACATTTATATTGTTACAGAAGATTTATGTTTGAAATAAATGCTTTTTTTAAAAAAACTTTCTATTCATCAAAGAATCCTGAAAAAAAAATGTATCACAGTTTCCACAAAAATATCACGCAGCACAACTGTTTTCAACATTGATAATAATCAGAACTGTTTCTTGAGCAGAAAATCAGCATATTAGAATGATTTCTGAAGGATCATGTGACACTGAAGACTGGAGTAATGATGCTGAAAATTCAGCATTATCGTCACAGGAATAAATTACATTTTAAAATATATTTAAATAGAAAACAGTTATTTTAAATTGTAATAATATTGTTTTATCATTTCAGTCCTAATCTAACTAAATAGTTAACTTAATATTTAATAGTTGACCAGAGATTGCTCTTTTCAATTTGAATGTTTTATTTTATAGTCAATATTCTTTTATGAAATACTATCAGTAATAACCTTGCGTTTTAATGTGCTCTGTCATTAGGGGGAGCATGTGGAGCTGTGTCATGTGGAACGGGGATTCAGCCCTTCGTTGTTGCAGTGGCACCCCACCAAACCCCTGCTGGCCGTGGGGTGGGAGACGGGCGAGACCGTTCTCCTCTCACACCCCTCTGGAGAACACACGCCCCTTCCCAACAACACACACACCGCCTGCATCACAGTGCTGGAGTGGAGCAGTAACGGCAGCAGACTGGTCACGGGAGATCAGGTCACACACTTTCACCTTCATTGCATATAATATATAATAAATGCTTATGTTTGAAGTTGAGCTGAAAGTGTGTGTATGTGTATTTTGCAGGCAGGTGTAATGGCGGTGTGGAGAGTGGACGCTAGAGGGAAACTGCAGGGATCTCCTCTGATTAAACATGACTACAGTAAACCACTGACGTGTTGCATCTTCAGACCTCCACCGCCTGCTGAGTGAGTCTCATTTAACATCACATCAATACCATGATGATTTCTGAACAGTTTAGTGTCAGTAGATGTTCTTCTAGCTGGACTAGAGAGGAAGTTTTGAGTTGTATTTCAATTAAATTGCATTTGAATCGTTACTATGAACTTACTGGATCTTTGACCTTAGTTTCCCTTGTGAAAAAGAAGTGCATTTGAATGTGCATTTGAATGTGAATCTTACGTTTAAATATATATCTGTAGGGATGTGGCGATGCTGGCCCGTGCTGCTGTTAGCGGGGATGAAAGCGCTCTGGACATGTTTAACTGGAAGAAGAGCAATAAAGGAGCAGCGTTTGCACTGGGATCACAGGAAGGACTAGCCTTCTACATCAGTACAGCTGATGGTGAGAGACGGCAGGACATTTATGATGACGTACAGTCACTCTGTGTTTGTTCTAACTGTGTGTCTGTGTGTTTTAGGGAGCGTGTACAGCGTGGATGAGCAGGCACGGAGTGTGGCGTTGCTGTCCGTTGAGAGTGCGGTACAGAAGATGTGGTACTCCAAGAGGAGAGCCGTTCTCGCCGTGGTGACAGAATCACTGCTGCTCTCTCAGTTCAGTCTTGGGCCAGAAGGGTTCGCTCAGGAGATCAGTAAGGTAACAGCCAATCAGATAACACCTCATATACAAGGTTTTTACGAAAACAGCCAATCAGATCGCAAAATCCAGACAAGCATCAGATTTTTTAATGGTTTTAGTTTTAGTTAACTATAATAACCCTGGTGTGTGCAGGTGAAGCTCAGTAGCAGAGGTGGGCAGCACTCATACATTGTGTGGACAGAAAACGGTTTGCTCATCACAGCATCAGGAGAACAACACATCAGGTTAACATCAAACTTTAGCCTTCTGTGTTTGGTTTTACAGTGTATATAAAAGTATTTTATAGTTTCTCAACAGATGCCCTGAAATGTTTTGTGTAGGTTGTGGGATGTGGAGTTGGACGATCATTACGCTCTATCGCTGGATGAGTCTCTGGGCTTTGAGAAGGGAGAGCTGCTCAACTGTGTGTCCTTTTGCACTTCTAAACGTAAGACTTTCACTGTGACAGCTCTGTCTATCTCTATATATCATTTATTTGAAATAGAAAGCTTTTGTAACAAGTTTGGGGTCAGTACGATTTTTTATATTTTTTTGAAAGAAATTAAAACTTTTATTCAGCAAGCATGCATTAAATTGATCAAAACTGACAGTAAAGACATTTATAATGTTACAAAAGATTTCTATTTCAGATAAATGCTGTTCTTTTGAACTTTCTATTCATCAAAGAATCCTGAAAAAAATTCTACACAACAGTTTTCCACATTGATAATAATAATATATGTTTCTTGAGCAGCAAATCAGCATATTAGAATGATTTCTGAAGGATCATGTGACACTGAAGACTGGAGTAATGATGCTGAAAATTCAGCTTTGATCACAGGAATAAATTGCATTTTAAAAAATGTTCAAATAGAAAACAGTTATTTTAAACTGTAAAAATATTTTATTATGTTACTGTTTTGCTGGATTCTTGATCAAATAAATGCAGCTTTAGTGAGCACGAGACTTTTTAAAAAAAAAAAACATAAAAAAATCTTACCGATCTAAAACTTTTAAACATTAGTGTATATTGAATTAAGTTTAATGTTCTTATCACATTTGCAAATAGATTTGCTATGCAGAAACTTGTGTTAGATATACAACATTTTGTTAGATTTTGTGCAAAAACAAGAAACAAAATATTATGCTGTTTTTTAGATATTTAGATATCTTGGCTAAAAAAATCACAAAAGTATCACATTTGATAGAATGAGTTCTTTATGACCTGGTAAAGCACTGTACTAGCAACGCTAAGGTCATTGGTTTGATTCCCAGGGCGTGCATGTATACTGATAAAATGTATAGCTTGAATGCACTGTAAGTACCTTTAGATAAAAATATTATGTAAATATGAGCATGATTTTATACTCACTGCTTGTTTGATGTTGACATGCTTGACTTGCAGCCTTATATGTTTAATTTTAATGGGATAATAAAATGTATAAGGCTATGATATTTTATTCAGAACTAATCTGATCTTCATTTGCAGAAGTTCTTGCGGCAGGTACCAGCAGGGGTCGTGTTGCTCTGTGGCACATGGTGACAGTGAGTGATCAGAAAGGAGACACAAAAACACAATGGAAACTCCAGACACCAGCAGAGGTGGAAGGAAACATCACACAGCTACAGGTACTGCACCCTTCTGAGGTATATTCAGGGATATTTCAATGAATAAAAAATATACCAATAATGTATATAAACTTATTATAAATATAACATGAATTAATAGCATTACTGAAATTTGAAGTCTTTCTCCCTGTGTCTCTCTGTCTGCAGTGGGGCTCGAGTTCTCATCTGTTGGCCGTCTGCAGCAGCAGCGGTGTGGTGATTCTATCAGAGCATGTGATGTGTTCTCATTACAGCCAGCAGATGGCAGCAGTGCAGCTCACACCAACACACCTCAGCCTGGCCAACTTCAACACCAACACACACATCTCCTTCCACACAGACACACACATCAGAGCTGTGCAAGTCACCAAGGTAACACATTCACACAGAAGCTTTTAACACAAAGCCCTTTTCTAGTTTTTCCTCATTCTAATTATTACCTCATTCTGAAAACATAATGATTTTACCATTACCATACAAGATGATATGATGATTGTAGACACAGTCTTTTTTTATTGCCAGGACCAGTGAAATTTATTTCCACAATTTTCGCAGAACAAGAAAATAAATGTATACATAAAATAAATAAATATTACTATTAAAAATTGCACATTTTTCTACATTATTTTTGTTTATACAGGATATGGTTGCAGTGTGGAATGGGAAATATATCACCGTGTATGAGCCATCAGGACAAACACTACACAGCACAGGTACTAATACATCATGACGGATGTGCAGCACCACACACAATCTGGACCTACTTATATGTCAGTGCTAGAGTCATTTTCTGATGAATTCTGTTGTTTTTTTCATCAGGTTCTTTCCAGTGTGAGTCTGCTGCTCTTGCGTTACATGAAGAAAACATTTATACCATAGAACCCAACCGCGTCCAGATCCGCACACCACAGGTATGCACACACACACTGACCTATAAAACAGAAGTGATCATAAATACACTCTACACCCACATCCACATTCTTTAACATATGAAAATACACACTGTACACAGTGAATGTTCACATTTCCAAATTTGTGTTCGTGTGTGTGTGTCCAGGGCACCGTGAAACAGTTGCTGGTGTTTTCTGAAGTGGAAGGGAACCCGACACTGCTGAGTGTGTGTGGATCTTACCTGGCTGTGGGAACAGATACATCTCACGTCAGAGTGTTTAACCTCACACGCAGGTAAACACACACACTCAATTCTACACAAACATGTGTAAATGTAAATATGTGTGTAAAATGTGTGTGTTTGTGTACACAGGGAGGCCAAACCCTTGGGCGTCACAAAGAACCTCTGTGAGCTCATTCCTGACCTGGGCGCTCTGAGATCTGTCAAATGCAATGCCAGCGGCAGTCAGCTGAGCGTCCTCGTTACGCAGGTACAAAAAAGGCACCATAAAGTATTTTACACAAGTATTTACACTTATTTTCACACTTACACCTGCATGTCTTAATCGTTGAGACGAGCACATTACTGACAGAATCAAAAACCGCAATAGATAGATGGATAGATAGACAGTCAGATAGATAGAGAGATAGATAGTATCCTTTAATTTGTATGTGCAGGTTTTGCCAATGATTCTCGTCTAAGAAAAATGTTTTGTTCGTCGTAGGTGAACGGGCGGCCAGATAACAAAGTGTATTTCTATGACATCGAGCTGGACACGCTGTCTTACTTCGACTTCTTCACAGGGAGGCCAGAGAGCAGTCTCGCACAGTCCGACGACAGTCAAAGGTACCGTTAGACGACATGTTTGTTTGCATGGTCTCACAGGAACCGAGATGATGGAAGTGCATAAAATAAGCAAACTTTCATTGTGAAAAATTTTATTTAATTTTAAGAACTCAATGTGAGGGTGAGTTGGCCGCCAGCTGCCCTGTTTCTCAGTTCTGGGACGAGAATGAGCCACGTCTGTTTGTGTGTGAAACAGTTCCTGTGAACTCTGACCTCCTCAGCAGCAGCAAATCACAAACAGAGAAGGTAAAACACAACATGATAATAAATATGATTATGGTTAACTGGGCTCAGCTCTACATTTATTGCCTTTTTACACTTTTTAAAATGTTTTAAAATATTTATTTTAGTTTTTTTCATATTCATAATTTCTTAAAAAACTCTTTAAAAATTGTGTATTTTGATTTTCTAAAAAAACTGCATTTTTAGATTTTTTTTTTTCTGGTTCAAAACAGATTTTTATGCATTATGAGGGCTAAATAAGTGAGTTCAAATATATAAAAAGGTTTTTTTGTTTTTTTCGTGGCAGGAGGACGTGATGGTGGTGACGTTCTTTGTGACACAGGAACATGGTCTCCTCCTGCAGGACTCGCAGCCCAAACCAGCTACGCTGCTCTCTCTACTGGCTCTAGATACACCATATTACTATTATATTTGTAAGGTACAAACACACAGGAACCCTTCATTCCCCTCTTCCTGCTTCTCTGTGAATCTGTATGCATCTCTATTTCTCACCCCTTTACATACATTTTTCTGTATTTCTTGCATGCATTGCTTTATTTCTCTTATTTTGATTTTCATTCTGACTGTCCTGCTGCTGTTAAGCTCGTATTTCGGAGGGGAGGACTCATTCTCCCTGATGTGAGTACCATCACAATCATCCAGCAGTCATTTAGCAGAAGAATCATCCATTTGATCACTCTTTCTCTTTTCATTCATCTTTCTTAATTTGTTTCAAAAAGGGTGTTTGCATTTTGATAAAGGTTTATCGTTAATGGATGTTTCTCTCTGTCCTGTCAGCTGGGTGAGGATGAAGATCAGGGGCAGGTGGTCTCGACTCCTGCCGCCACGCCTCAGCTGCCGTCGTCGTCCCCTCAGATGGTGGTACGGCGAGCCCTCCGAGACTTTGTGGGGTTGGAGAGCTGTGAGAAGCAGACCCGAGATGCCATGCTGAACTTCAGCTTCTACCTCACTATAGGGGACATGGATGAAGCATTTAAAGCCATCAAACTCATCAAGAGGTACATGTACTCATGCACTCACATCCTAGCAGAGAAATAAGGTTTATCGGTGTTTGGGCTTTTGAGTTGATCAGGGCTGATCTGTGAACTTGTGACCTTGATCAAAATACAACCTCAGGTTATTCCAGAATGACAGAACCTATAAGAAGTGTATGTATAACTCACTTCAGGGTATTTTTTAATCATTTTAAAATCATAAGAAATCAGATCTCACACTTAAAAATGCTTTTACAGACATTTTTTTCAGTCTTCTGTGCTACTTTTTTACTTTTCTAAACATGCTAATCAGATGTCTTGGACCATTGCACTATGTCTCACTGCTTTTCAGCGTCTTGTGCATGAGTACCACATTTTAAGACGCCATGTCAGGTTAAAAGTAGTTTAACTTTTAAAACCATGCCTTGTTTTCCATTTAACAGTGCCGCGGCTCTGCAGTCAAACTGTTGCGTGCCGTCTCGTTCTACTTCAGATATCAGCACTTATTTTTTGTACTTATGAAAGTACTGGCACTTATGTACATATCAAAGACTAGACTGCCTACATACACAGCATTTTTGAGAATCATGTGTGTGTCGAACATGAATTTAATGGCCAAAAACTACTGAAGTGGTAGATTCTGGTATGTATAGAGTGGGATGATTGATTGCCGATTACTCAAAATCAGTGTTTTTATTGTTAAAGGGATAAATGAAAATTCTGTCATTAATTACTCGCCCTCTTGTCGTTCCAAACTCGTAAGACTTTCGTTCGTCTTAGGAACACAAATGAAGATCTTTTTGATGAAATCTGAGAGCTTTCTGTCCCTCCGTTGACAGCTATGCAACTACCACTTTGACGCTTCAAAAAGTTTATAAAGAGATTGTAAAACTAATCCATATGAATTGAGTGGTTTAGTCCAAATTTTCTGAAGAGACTTGATCGTTTTATATGATGAACAGACTGAATTTAGTCTTTTATTCACATATAAACATTAATCAACGCAAACATCAGTTGTGGTAAATGGAAGCTCAAGCATGTTCT
Organism: Hypophthalmichthys nobilis; assembly: GCA_037950665.1. Lineage (NCBI taxonomy): Eukaryota > Metazoa > Chordata > Actinopteri > Cypriniformes > Xenocyprididae > Hypophthalmichthys > Hypophthalmichthys nobilis. The sequence goes on from CM075482.1 coordinate 23,602,320, forward strand.
CTTGACGTGTGAGAACCAATGAGGTTCATTCTTGCGTGTTACGCAGCACGTTTGAGCTTCCACAAGAGGTTTGTTTATGTTCTCTGATCAATGTTTATATGTAAATAAAAGCCTAAATTCAATCTGTTCATCATATAAAGCGATCGAGTCTCTTCAGAAAATTTTGACCAAATCGCTCAATTCTTATGGATCTTAACTTCAGAAAATCTTAAATTACTAAAATTAAATATCAATTAAAATAGAAATATATATATATATATATATATATAACTAATAAAAATGACAAAAGCACAAAACAAAATTACTAAAAATTACACTATATGTTGGCCCATCACAACTAAAATCACTTGCTAGGTTTTGAAACAAATATTCTACAGAGTTTTTTTGACTGAATCACTGTGAGTGAGTGAAACATCCTCTACATTCTTGCCTGCTTGCATTCTGGGTGTATGAGGAGGACGTGCAAGATGGCACGCTTACCATCTACCATCCTTTACAGTGAAAAGGGAGATGTTATGTAAAACGATCTTCATCAAAAAAATGATTTACTAATGATAAATGAGGTTACGGTGAGCCGTGCATTTATATTGTATGTGTTGTCATTGGTTTCAGACACACAAAATGCAATTTCCCAGTCATATTTCCAGAGAGGATATAGTGATCTAAACAGACACACACACACACATACACACTGCCGTCTCCCTGTTAAAATCAAATACACAGAAGTGGCTTTTGGGAAGGGTGTGTGTGTTTTATATTTATAATGGGAATTGTAATTGTACTTCGCGTGCTTGTAAGGTTACTGATGTTTATATGTAGGTGTGTTTAGCGGCTTCCCAGAAGACGACTGTGTGTATGAGAGCGCTACCGTAAAAGACACAGATTTCCATGACTGTATGGGGTGTGTGTACTGTACATTCCGGCTGTATTGTTTTAGTTCATTTTAGCAACAGATGAAATGCGGAGGAGAGGAAAGGAGCTTGAGATGAGTGATCTATTGATGCCTATCTTTAACAATCACATTCTCAAGAACTGTGACATATCCCTGTCAGTTTGTGACACGTACTATCAGAATTGTTTAGCATTTCACCTTTTGAAGGTTAGTTCAAAAAGTGAATATTCGGTCATTAGATATACACCTTCATATAATTTTAAATCTGTATGACTTTCTTTCTATACAATAAAAGCAAGTGATCAGAGGCTGTGAAGCTCCAAAAACAATTAAAAGGCACCTTAAAAGTATGATAAAAGTATTTTCCTTACGACTTGAGTGATATATTCCTGTAAGTAATACACAAATATATTCAATAAGGCATATCAAGATGCATAATATATGCAAGTCATTTCACCACGCCATGTGTGTGATAGAGGAGGCAAGATTTCAGAATTACGACAGAAAGGACATTTTTAAGTACATTTTGGGCTGTTTCTTACACAGAGCTATTGTATGACTTAAAAAGACTTGGAATATAGCGCACGTCAAATGCACCACTTTTATTATACTTTTTGGTGCTTTTTTGTCTTATTTGGAGATTGACAACCTCTGGTGACTTCCTGTTTTCACTGTATGGGAAAGAGCAAGTGTGAATCCGCTTGTTAAGTCGTGACGTAAGGAACGCCGTTTCTGGGTCCAAGCCTCGACTCGTTTCATTTGAGAATGTCATCTCCACTGTCGTTTATGAGTGCTATTTATTCATATTAAACATTTAACATTTTAAAGTTAAACATTTAAAATACTTACAGTCTACACAACAGTCTCTGCGCTCACAGCGTCACAGACATTAATATTTTAACATTTATAAAAGATGAATCACTGTCTGGCCATCTGGGATTTTGGTATGGAGATAAAGGTTATAATTATAATTTTTTGGTAGTATTACACCACATCGTGTGTGTATATTAGCACCATTTGTTGTTTTCATGTGGTATGAGATAGAGCGTTTGGACCCGGAAGCGCTGCAGCGTGACGTCAGACTTAACAACCGAATACAATAAAATACAACAAAAAATTTGACCAAAGCTGATAAATGATCAATAAAATAACTAAGAATAAGAAGCAGAAATATTATCAGCACATTTCATACATTCATCTAGTTGATATGTATATATTCTACATATGCAAATATGAATTATATGAATGTATGATGTGTATATATACACTACCAGTCAAAAGTTTGGACACAGTAAGATTTTTAATGTTTTTAAAAGAAGTTTCATCTGCTCACCAAGGCTGCATTTATTTAATTAAAAATACAGTAAAAACAGTAATATTGTGAAATATTATTACAATTTAAAATAACTGTTTTCTGTTTGAATATATTTCATAAAGTAATTTATTCCTGTGATCAAAGCTGAATTGTCAGCATCATTACTCCAGTCTTCAGTGTCACATGATCCTTCAGAAATCATTCTAATATGCTGATCTGCTGCTCAAGAAACATTTATTGTGTACAATTGTACAAAATATTTGTTTACCATATTTTTTTTTCAGGATTCTTTGATGAATAGAAAGTTCAAAAGAACAGCATTTATTTGAAATATAATCTTTTGTAACATTATAAATGTCTTTACTGTCACTTTTGATCAATTTAATGCATCCTTGCTGAATAAAAGTATTAATTTCTTTAATTTCTTTTCAAAAAAATAAAAATAAAAATTCTTTCTGACCCCAAACTTTTGAACGGTAGTGTATAATGTTACAAAAGCTTTGTATTTCAGATAAATGCTGTTCTTTTGAACTTTCTATTCATCAAGGAATCCTGAAAAAAAAAAAAAAAAAAAAAAAGTGCACAACTGTTTTCAACATTGATAATAATCATAAATGTTTCTTGAGCAGCAAATCAGCATATTAGAATGATTTCTGAAGGATCATGTGACACTGAAGACTGGAGTAATGATGCTGAAAATTCAGCTTTGATCACAGGAATAAATTACTTTATAAAATGTATTCAAAGAGAAAACAGTTATTTTAAATTGTAATAATATTTCAAAATATTACTGTTTTTACTGTATTTTTAATTAAATAAATGCAGCCTTGGTGAGCAGACGAAACTTCTTTTAAAAACATTAAAAATCTTACCGTGTCCAAACTTTTGACTGGTAGTGTACAGTTCCATTGGTAACATGTCAGTATAGGGAACACATATTCACTATTAACTAGAACTTTTCCCTCAATCAACTCCTAATTTACTGCTTATTAATAGTTAGTAAGGTAGTGTTTGTAGCGTTTCAATTTAGGTATTGGCAGGATTAAGGGATGTAGAATATGGTCATGCAGAATAAGGCATTAATATGTGCTTTATAAGTACTAATAAACAACCAATATACTAGTTATATGCAAACTAATAATCAACTAGTTAAAAGTGAGAATTGGACCCTAAAATAAAGTTTTACCGTTCCATTTAAAAGTTTGATTTTTTTTATGTGTTTGAAAGAAGTCTTATCAAAAATACAGTAAAACAATAATATTGTTAAATATCATTACAATTAAAATAACTGTTTTCTTTTGTAAAAGAAAACATATTTTAAAAATGTAATTTATTCCTGTGATCAAAGCTGAATTTTCAGCATCATTACTCCAGTCTTCAGTGTCACATGATTCTTCAGAAATCATTCTAATATGATGATTTGCTGCTCAAGAAACAATTATTATTATTATCAATTATATTTTTTAACATTATTATTACTATTATTATTATTATGTTGAAAACAGTTGTGCTGCATAATATTTTTGTGGAAACCATGACACATTTTTTTTTAAAACTATGTGCATGATTAAGAGATAGTTCACCCGAAAATCAAAAAGGTGAGTAAATAATGATAAGATTTTTTTTTCCGGGTGAACTATCTCTTAATCATGTGAATAGTTTCTGTGCATGTAGTAACATTAATTAACCTCATGTTATCATCATTCAAGTGTCAGTCTGGAATCAGGGGGTCACCGCAGAGTGTGTGTGTGTCTCCATTCATTTCCTTTCATTCAGACTGTCCTTGACTCTGCTGTGCTCACTGATCTCTCTCACACACACACATACACACACACACACACACACACACAGTCAATCCCAGAAAAACCCTTTTGTATGTTGAATGGCTTTGTTTATTACTTCAATAATATTATATCAGTCCCGCTCAGGGTGAAATGTGAAATTTTAATAATATAATTAATATACCTCTGTATTATACACATATATGGGTACCACAGGCACAGGTTAACAAATATTGTGTCTACTGTATACTGAACTGATATAGTTCCAGTTTATCATAAAATTATGATCAGATTCAGATCATCTCCTCCTTAATGGTTACTATGCAGAGTTTGCTCATTGGTGTCTTGTAGATTATATAATATCAGATGAATTGTCACATGGAGATGAATGAACAGGCAGAAGTCACTAAAATAATTTTGGTACCAAATGCCCAGACCTGCACAGAATCTGCTCCACCAGATTTCCATCTCGTCCCCTCACATATTAGATTGAATATTTTGAAATAATTTGATAATAATATCAGCTCTGTTTAACACATTTTACCATGATTGGGTGTCACATCTCCTCACAGTAAAGAAAAGATTATATTTTGCTTAAACAAAATGAAGCAATTAAGCAAATTTAAGCAAAATTACCCCCTGAAAAGCTGAAATTCAAATAGTCCTAAAATAGACTTAATTTTCTTTATGCAATATGTATATATTTTTTTTTTATTTTAAAGTAAAATGTGATCTGGAAATGGACATAAAATAGGTGTGAAATTCATCTATTTAAATTCATTCTGCAGATTTTTCTTCTTAAATTAGCACAGAAAATAAGTGTATAAAAGGATAAAAGTGCAGATTCCATGCCGGCCTGTAAATGACTATATTCAATTGACCTGGGAGCAATATTCAATGCCTAGGCTCCTTTTGAAATTTGATGCTCCGTGTTTCGTAGAACTATAATAGATACATGTGCATACAAACGTGCTTCTACTTTCTCATAAGTGCACTTATGAACATAAACGTGTCAAGATCCAGCTTGATCTTTATCTGTCGGTTGTATTCTTCACAATCCATAGTCCTGCTTCTGTTTAAAAGGAATTTCGAAAGTCTTCCATTCAGTCCGAAGCCAGTCATTTTTTGCAGTCACATGATCACTGCCCTTGTCCTTAAAGGGACAGTTCACCCAAAAATGAAAATTTGCTGTTAATTTACTCACCCTCAGGCCATCCAAGATGTAGGTGTCTTTTTTTCTTCAGTAGAACAATAAAGATTTTAGCGGAAAATGTGGTCCTTTGTGATTTATATAATGCAAGTCATCGGCTACTGTCACTTTGGAAGTAAAAAAACACATACAGGCAAAACAATATGTCATAATGCGTGAATATGCTCAGGAACTTTGGATTACAGATAATAATGTTCAGTTTCTTGCACAGACTGATCATTTCACTTCATAAGACCTCAATGTTTTGTTTTGCCTGTATATGATTTTTTGACTCCCAAAGTGACGGTAGCCATTATACAAATCACCGAGGACCACGGTTTTAAGCTAATAATCTTCTTTACTGTTCTACTGAAGAAAAAAAGACATCTACATCTTGGATGGCCTGAGGGTGAGTAAATTAACAACAAATTTTCATTTTTGGGTGAACTATCCCTTTAGGCAGGAGATCAATTTCACATAAAGTTACTGAAATCCTCTCCATGGGCTTTTGTGTCCGTCCCATCTAAATATCCATCATGTGTTTTGTCTCAGGTGAGATGTGTCTTTGTGTGTCAGCACGGTGACTCTACATAGTCATTGTCTAGGCGTGGCCTGAAGGGTGTGGTCAAAGATCGACTGATGACAATGACAGGCGGTGACAGACAGTCGTCACGGCGATGCAGAATATTCCAGATTAACATGGCAGCCGCCAGCGTGGCGAACAAGCATGCAGCGATGTTTACGTAGCAAGAGTAGGACAGGTGAGTGTAGGGGCCAATCCTGTAGAATGTCACGAGACCGATCACCAGCACAAAACCTGCAGAGACAGAGAGACAGGGCGGTATTAGCCAAAGCATCATTCTTTAAGGTACATTTATGGTTGATTCTTCAATTAGGAGAACTTTCTGTCCCCTAGGATGATATTTTATAGAATTCATTTTTTTTTTTATAATAAAGGAACTAATTTAAAAATAAAAGTTGTAATTTTAAGGCATACATGCATTTAGAAAATAGTGAATTTTCATTTTATGCCGACTTATTATTTGCTAGATTTAGCTCTTTTTTTAATGTGTAATGCAAAAAAACGTTTAAAATACAAAATCAATTTTATTTAATATCATTAAAATATCAGTCGATTTGTGCCAGTTATCATCATTAAATTTCAATAGGTTATAAAGAATAAAACAAATCAAATTCTACCTAAATTTGGCTTTTATTGAAATTAAAGATGTTGAATATCATAATTTCTCCATTTAAAATGATCTTTTTTACATCATATTTAAGGGAGCAATCATATTTTTTATGACCGCATCTCTTTAATTACTTTTTCCTAGGTTTTAGGGGTACTGAAATGTTAAATTTCCCTGAATTTTTCTATTTTTAGTTTGTGCCCCACTCAAACGTTTTTAACTTTTATACTTTTTTATAAATTGATCTTTTTAAGATTTATTTTCTCAATGCATGTTACTGGTCTTATTGTGAACAATTCTATTTGTTCATTTTCTAAATATAAAATTGCTCTATCTTCATAGTCTTTAATCAGAATGTCAAAACCTTAAAATTAAGGTTTATGTCTATGACATGAGAACAGATTTTTTTAAGCTGTACATTTTTGTTTTTAAAAGCTGTTTAGAAGCTGTTTCTCTGTAGATTTTATTGTAAGTGCATTACTGTAAACACCATTTTTATTTATTTTTTTTTTTTACAAACTGAATTATTTTCTTTGGTATTAGACAGCATGTCACATAGCTGACCATAAAGCCTGAACCTGAAACATTCCTTTAATTCATCACAACCATAATAGTTCGTATCTCCTTTCCTTTTGACTGATTTGAGTTGGTTTTGGCTGGTATTGACTAATAGGAGTAGTACGTCTCCAACTTCCTGTAAAAACTCAGAGCACATGTGGTATTAATAACTGTGGCCTAAAAACACAACAGTAGATTCCCAGAAATACAGAACACAGAGGATGTGAGATGAATTCAGTGCAGGAGAGCAGAGAAATGGAAAAAGTTACAGGATTCAGATCATGTTACACACGTATGTTTTATTTATACAGAAACAAGAGCGAGCGAGTCATTTGTTCGTTCTGTTTTTATTCTGAATGCAGCTTTTTTTGGCCCGATGTCATCCCTTTTCCTTCCTTTTCTCCTCTATCCTTCCATTCTTCCTTCCTTCCCTCCGTTTCATTCAGTTTCATCTGATGATTCTTACTCACACACGCTCGTACAATTGAACTGGAACATAATGTACAGTAACAGGCTTGATTAAATTTATTCAGGAATAGATGTTTTTCTGTCTTTGCTTTACAGACAGCAGAAATTTGTTTTTATTTTTGGTATATCAAAAAAAAAAAACAACTTTCAGATCTATTTAGTTGTTTGTAGTCTATAGTCTAAAAAAACACACATGAAAAACATGATGTTTACAGACCTGATCCAAATCATATCCATATATCCACCCTAGTCCAATTTTAGAAATGTGTTTCGGTCAGATAATATTTCAAGTAGAGTGCAGTCATATAAACAGCTGTCTGAATTCACTCATTGACACTCATGTGGCATTCAGTGTGTATTTAAAGTTGAATTGGTGAACAGGTGTGCGGTTTCAGTTGCAGTGTATAATTGGAGACTCTGACACTTATGTCATCTAATCCACTTAATTAGTTTAACACCGTGGTGAGATGTCATGATGGATGGACTAGAGCAGAGGTGAAATTTCATAACTATAGTGTAGATTTACCAATTAGTGTCTGAATAAATGGATTTAATTCTGTCCTGTAGATTACACTACATTTAAATTTGATTATGGAGCTTTTTAGATGGATGCCAGGCTTTTTAGGTCGGGTAGAATCTGCGATCTCTGACCCATTTCGTTTGCTGGCTTCCATGACTTCAATCCCCTTTGTTTCCCACTAACTGGCTACCCGGGGTGTTGAAATACTATTGAGTAAATTGGCAGTGGGCGGAATCACACAGACCAAAACAAAAACAGAAATTCTGACATGGAACGCACATTTCAGAGTAGAATAACTGGCTGTATAGAATTGTTTTTCGGAGAAACAAGTATGTGAACTTAACATATTTCCTAAATAACTGCAGACATAGTATTTTTATGCTTTAGTGCAATCAAAAAATTACATATAGTTTCTTTAAAGCTGCGACAGATGAGTGCATGACGTGTCCAACATTCCACACTTTGTTTTTCCGATTAATTGTGCATTTTCGATCAGCCACTAAAGACCGCCTACAGACCTAACGTGTAAACACGCTAGCCAGACGGGATTTAAACTTTGTCGGCTGAAGACCCAAGTTTGGTTTGAAGATGAAAAACATCCACTTGTGATCCAATCGACCAAAACTCAGGTGGAAACAGGGCCTTAGTCAGTCATTAGCTGCGTCCGAAATCACGTACTATTGAGTAGGTACTACATTTGAATTTAGATTTACTTCACGACTTTTGAAAAAGTACGTTCTATATAGTACGAATGTGTGTAGTATGAATTAATTCGGATGTACTACATCTGTCATGTTGTTACTGTCACATGACCTACCAGCGTTAGTTACATCCCCTTTCACAAATCCTCTCCTGTGGCTTCATGGGATAGTAAAGTGTCCATCGTATGCACACTTCAGAATCTCGCCGAAAGTAGTAAGTCATCCGGGTCATTCGCCTACTGTTTTTCGAATACTATGAATTCGGACATACTACTCTGTTCGCATACTGTTTTTCACGTACTTTATAGTAGAGAAGTATTCGATTTTGGACGCAGTGCTAGACTTCCTGACAGCCATCGGGGATGAAAACAAGTAAATGTTCATTAGCTTAACAGTAGGCTGTAGGAATTCAACTGATGTTCAGTCACATGTCTGTGTATATTGCCCCCTTACAACAGCTTTGAAAGTTTCTTAATCGGATTTCAGAACCAAAACTTTCCATTTTTATTTTTAAACTTTCACTCTCATTAACACAAAGATAAGGACACAAGAAACTAGCTTTGAACAATCATCATTGTGCCCATGAGCAACTGTCTGGGGAAAAATCCCTGTTCAGTGGCACCGTTGTGTGAATGTCTAGTCAGTACACTTAAACTATGCAAATTGCCTTTGCATGTGCTGCATGTTATAGAAGCAAAGTCTGGTATACGTATGTTTGATTATAAAGACTTGATGGTGATTGGGTTTCCCCGTTTACTTCAGGGAAGCAGTTTGTGCTTGTTTATAATTTATATGGCAGTATGTGGACATAATTGTTTTCATTTTGGTCAGACATAGTCTGTCCCTTGAGATTGTGTAAACAGACGCAGTATTGCAGGGACAGTTAATCAGGACACTTGTTTCCTCCACCCAAAACACACACACACACACACTAACACACATTTTGGGAGATTCTAGACCTGTCCTGATGAAACGTGCTCCTTCATGGCATCACATACATTCACTTTTCTTTCTTCTGTATCGGTGTGTGCTTCTTAAAATATCATCAACTCCCGTTCAAGTCCATGTCTAATAACTCTGACACTCGGCCACCCCACTTCTTACTGTCACACACCCCCTCCCCGTCTTTCCTCTGCGGCTCTGGGTTTGCATAACAGGTAGTTACAGACACTTCCTCGTCCTGAGCAGGGATATCCTGGCGCCTGACTGTCGCTCTCTGGAGCTGTGCGGCAGCCGCTGGTGCTCTGGACCCCGTTTAGCTAAATATAACTATTGTCACACTTAAAACAATGCACACATACATGGGTATTGTGCACTATTAGCTGTACTGATATACTAAACTAGTAGCAGACCACCATCGTAGCACAACATCACAAAAGCCAGACCATGGAGTCACAGGCATCTTTGATGAAACTTGAAAAGGACTTTTTCTAAAACACAGGAAATGTACAGGGTAGCTATAAAAAATGACCTGAGGTTAAGAAAACAGCGGGTGTGATCAAAGAATTCCTATTAACTACATTTTTACTTTTATGAATAAAACATGAATGGTGCCTGTACAAAAGTTGGTGCCATAATGCTGGGGTGTTTTGGGTGGTTGCTAGGGTGTTCTAGGTTGGTGGTTGGGGATAGGGTTAGGTGACCACCTAGGGTGTACTGGGTGGTTAGCAAGATGTTGCTAGGGTGTTCTAGCTTGTTGCTAGGGTGTTATGGGCAGTTTCTATGTGGTTGGTAGGGTATTTTAGGTGGTTGTAGGGTGTTTTGGGGCAGTTGCCACTTTATTCTAAGTGGTTGCACTTGCTAGTGTGTTAAGGGTGGTTACTATGGAGTTACTGGTGTATTCTGAGCAGTTGCTAGGGTGTTGCTAGACTTCTCTGGGTGTTTTGTAATGTTCTATTTTTTATTTATAAAATACGCCATGTTGGGTGATTTAGGTGGTTACTAGGGTATTGTCAGGTGGATGCTAGGGTTTTCTGGGTGGTTGCTTGGGTGTTGCTAGGGGTTGCTCAGTCACTCCTACTAGCCACTTTGGCGGATTGAATTTTATATATAATATATACATTTTTCAATTGTAGTCTTTTTAAAAAGGCATCTGAAATAATAAACTCAGTGTAGTGTTGTCAAAAATAAAGAATTTTCGATACTGAAATATTGGAAACGCTTCCAATACTCATTTACCGCAGAATAGATACACAATACCAGCTGTGCTTTCCCTCTCTCTCATCTCTCTGACAGCGAGTTGACACACAAACCCGCCTCCACTCACTCACTTGTTTCATTTGCTCCGGATGAGTATTGTTGGTGTTACAGAGGTTGAATTTCGCCATGGGATTGCGCGTATTGCGCATAATTTTACTAATTTCTGCAGATTTTGTGCTCATGTCTAAAGTGCGCGCACATAAAGCTGCCTCTCAGTACTAAATTGAGTTTTTTTTTCGCTGTTTATTATGCTTAAATAGTCAAATGCACACAAAATAATGTCAAAATGCCAGTCTTGGCGAGTATTCACATAAACACAGTCAGTTATGTTTTAAGTGAACGTAAACAGTTTAGAAAGAAAACGCACGTGTAACAGTATAATGGATCTGTGCGTCAGGTCTTAAAGTGACAGCAGCCTAATATACCTGCTGCCAAATTATGAGATAATACTAAAAATATCTATATGGCAGTTTTTTTGGTATCGATGTCAAAGTTGTGGCCAGTGAAAATGCTGAGTTTCTAGTAACTTTGGAAACCCACTAGCCGCAGGGTCTGGAGAGCAAAAAAGTAAATGTCAAGCCCTGACAGTCAGCATTTAAACATCCATGTAGGTGAAAGGATGCACAAACCATTCAAAATGCACACGCAATAAAACGAGATAACATCACAGCCAGCACGCTTTCATGGGACATCAGCAGCAAGTTTTGAAGACACAGGCCTGCGTACGTCCCCAATGGGAGTTCATTTAATTTGTCAGCGGGCCTCCGGCCAGGACTCTGTTGTTTCCTGTTGAATTGTATGTAGTCTCGCTGCGCTCAGGCTGCTGTGCTTTGTTGATGTTTGTTCTGTTATAGATCCTCAAAGCTCCATCTTTCCTTTCCCAAAATGCAGAACAACAAACACAGGACAATAGAGAACATATCTCTAAGGACAGACGGGTTAGATATTGAAGAATTAATGTGTTATTTGAGGGTGGGTGTGTTTTATTTCTGTCAGGCTGAAGCTCCTTAAAGGGGCTGTTAGTGTTTGTTACTGACTGTACAAACAGGCTTGAACACTCACTGGCTAACTGGAACAGGGCAGCGATGGCCTCCTCCCACCACTGAGAATCCTGGGTAATGTGGCTTATCTCCAATAACCCAAACAGGAAGATTAGCTGACCCACGGTCAGAGCCACCGTAGCCATCAGGTTACATGCCCGCATCATGTCAAACTGAACTGTAAACAGGAAAAAATAAATATTAATGCTCAAATGCCTTTTAAGTGATTCAAGCCCATATATGCACTGAAAAAAAAACTTTCACTCAGAAATTGCTAGTCGCAAGAAATAATTACAAAGAACTGACAATAACGCATTGAATTAAACATGAAATTTTGAATTGTAAAGACTAAAATAGTATTTTCTTGTAAAATGTACTCCAATATTCAGTTTTATTTACAACTTTGAAAAAAATCATGTTTTACAGTGGGAAAGAGCGGATGAGTATGTGTGTTTGTGTGTGTGTGTGTGTGTGTGTAGGTAGAACATCTGAATCATTGTAAGGAAGATCCAGCTGCAGATGTGCATAAGACACAACTTTGCCAATGTGGGTGTCACTTCCTGAAAGCCACAATCCTTCACTGTGTCCATCCGTTTCCTATTTCTAAATCAGGATAGGTGGACAGACGTGCCAGGCTGCATGCTACAGGCCGGCAAATCTCTGCTTGGTTGTTCTTCCAGTGATAGTTGCCATGGTTTAATACTAGCCAGACATCTAAAAAAAGAGCTCTAGACATCTCCTTCATTTATGGAGGAGTCTAGAGCTCAGATTTAAAGAAAGCTGTATTTTAAATAAGTTTTATATAAAGTTTTAAGACATTAATTTCATATGTAAGTGGTTAATACACTCACAATCATATACACAAATTGTTTGTAAAAAAAAAAACTGAACACTTTTTTACAAAATGTTTTGTTGATTTTCATCCTCTACAGTGATCATAGGCTAAGACAGATTCCTGCTCATTTTATTTCATTTATTTAATTATTTATTTTATTGTGGCTGTTGCAAAAGTTTATATATATATATATAAAAAGTCACTGTTTGGATTTAAATAGGCAAATACTTAAGAGTCTATGACTGGATCATTATTGCTGTGATTGTTATTTTCTAGAATGTTATGTCTGGCAGCAGTTCTTCTAGTTGATGGAGTGTGTAGCTTTTTATTTCTTAAACAACCATGTAGGAAGACACATCATGGCCATATTCCAGAATGAAAAAACCAAGATTCATCAGGCCCAAATTGTGAAAGAATGGTTGCATAAAGAATCATTTTCACTCATGAATTGGCACCTCTGAGTCCAGACCTTGGGTTAGTTAACCCAAAAATGAAAATGTTTATTACTCACCCTCATGTCGTTCCACACCCTTCAGAACACAAATTAGGATATTTTTGATGAAATCTGATGGCTCGGTGAGGCCTCTATTGCCAGCAAAGTCACTGAGCCTCTCAAGATCCATTAATGTACTAAAAACATATTTAAATCAGTTCATGTGAGTACAGTGGTTCAACCTTAATATTATAAAGCGACGAGAATACTTTTTGTGCACCAAAAAAACCCCAAAATAAGGACTTTTCAACAATATCTAGTGATGGCCGATTTCAAAACGCTGCTTTGAAGCTTCACAAATCTTTTGTTTCGAATCAGACTGCTATAATCACGTGACTTTGGCGCGCCGAACCACTGATTCGAAACAAAAGATTCGTGAAGCTTTGAAGTGGTGTTTTGAAATTGGCCATCACTAGATATTGTTGAAAAGTTGTTATTTAGGTTTTTTTTTGCCACACAAAAAGTATTCTCGTCGCTTTATAATATTAAGGTTGAACCACTGTACTCACATGAACTGTTTTAAATACGTCTTTAGTAGCTTTCTGGATCTTTTGAGGTTCAGTGACTTTGCTAGCAATAGAGGCCTCACTGAGTCATCGGATTTCATCAAAAATATCAAATTTGTGTTCTGAAGCTGAACGAAGGTTACGGGTGTAAAACGACATGAGGGTGAGTAATAAATAACATAATTTTCATTTTTGTGTGAGCTACCCCTTTAAGTTCATTGAAAGATGTGCTGGAGGAGACTTGGACTCTTGCATTGTCAATACAAGATTGATGCACCACTTGATGGAAATAACATCACTAGATTTATTTCCATCAAGAGGTTCATCACTTTTTCGTCAAGATCTTGTATTGACAATTGACATAGAGTTTTTTGGGAGAGCTGGGTAACACTTTAAATAATTACTTACTGAAAGTTATTTTAAAGGCCCTTTAAAGGTTATTTTAAAGTGCCTTGGAATGTGCAGCATTATTCAGTGTGTTGATGTAATTTCCACTGAAACAGGAAGACAAGCTGGGACATATTGAACAGCTCCTCCCCTTTTTTAAAATAGCTAATAGCGTTTTGTTTATATCACAGATCGGCCAGAGCCATTGAACTCGGTAAAGCCTCAGTTTCCTTCTAATCTTCCTTTCTCCTCCTAATTTCCTCCATATCACTTTAAAATATCATTCTGTGTAGAATTCAAATGTGTCCGATACGTTTTGTGGTCTGCGGCAACTCGCACATATGATCCGCTCTGTACTATCGTGTCTCTGGACCGGAGCAAACTGTGTGCGCTGCGGCCGTTCGCGTGACACTAATGTGAAACCAAACTTCATTCGCCTCAATGGAAAGCATATTTACACTGTCTTAATCGTTCCCTATCCCCTATATAGTGCACTATGTGCCATTCACCATGTAGAAAATAGTAAATGTGTGAACAAGTGACTGATTTTAGCCGCAGCTTCAGCGGGACACTTTAGATTCTAGAGAGTATTTGAAATGGACAGAAAATCTGATGAGAAGCGTGATGTCATCAAAATCGTTGATCCATATTGGCAGAAGTGAGAGACTAAATTTTGAATGCTTTTATCTTCTAAATATGAATTTTGTCAATGTTTTGGAGCACACTACCTTATAGGTAAGAGTAAGGTCAACATATTCATACTAAAATATTTAATGGCGACTTTCACATTCTATGAAAAGTTGATGTTCACTGAAATATGAAATATATTTATGAAACGTATACATTAATGACATTTTGTATATATTTTAATGTATTCACAAATTATCTACTAAACATTATGTACTTGTTAGTCACATTTTTAGTGTTCTTTTTTCAGTTCTTTCAATAAGACATTAATTTTGTATCATGCTTGGCATTGAAATTATATATAAATAAAATATATTGATTGATGTTTAGTAACATTTCTAATTGAATGTACATGATCTGTTAAAAATTATAATATTAATATAATATTTTTGAATAAAAGTGTCATCTTTTTCTGTTATGTTTAGTAACGTAAAAGGTATAAGTGCATTAAAATGTGCATAAATCTGTTCGTTTGCTGCAGAGGTCGTATTAAAGTTTATTCCATTACACACAGTTGCATACGCTCTAGCTATAACACGGAGACTCACGTTTGACAGTGCTGCGTGACTCCTGGTACCCTGCGAGCTCCGATCCCCAGCTGAGTCTCTGGCAGGGTGTGGGCTCATGAGTGTGCGTGTCCTCGTGCGCACATGTTCTCCAGAGCCCGACACTTCGCCTCCGTCCGTCCTCCAGCACCTGTAGCACCCAGTTGGAGCTGAATGTCGCCACGTTGTTGAGCACCAGAGAAAGCAGGGCCACCACCGCCGCCACCACCACCAGCCTGCGCACGGCCATACGCCTCTCAAATACCTGAAACGTCCACGGGTACACGTGCACGCTAAACGCTGAGCGGCATGAACGCTGTAAGAGGTTAGCTAGAGGACATCGCCACTCATTCTTGTGTCTTGAGGGTCGTTGGGGCGACGGGAGTCTCTAGCCCTCTTCCTCAGAGTCAGGGGCCGCTGCTGCTCGTAGGGCTGGACGCTGGACCTCCAAGGCCATCACATAAACCAGCAAGCTTTCTTTAAATCGCTCCTTAAGCGTCGTCCTTTCTCTGTCTGTGGCTCTGAGGTCTCGCCGCCTGTCTGTTCCTCCCCTTTTCTCCTGCAGATGTGCACTGGGACGTTTTTTCTCCTCGTCTCCCTGCTGAGAACACTGAGGAATGTCTGCGTGATGCGGTCTCTGTGCTGTTTTGTTCTTTCCCACACTCTTTCTCGCTTGTTTATCTCAGATTACTCACCCTAACCAGTTTCCCATGTTCACGTGCGGGCGTGTGTGTTTTATCCCTGAAAAGCTCAGAAGAACTGGGAGGGTAGGGAGTACTTGGGAATACATCTCTCTCTCTCTCTCTCTCTTGGTGACAAACACGTTACTCCAGCTACAGGATGTGTTTCCTGGAAGGAAAACAGACAGAACAGAATGCAACACCGTCCTCTTTCTCTCTTTGACTCAGTGAGCTGGTTATTAATGGAGCAGGAGATGAAATATCATGTATTCAGTGGAAATATCATGTATTTATTTCCTGTTGCACTAAGTATTAAAGTTCAGTTTGTGCATTGTCCTGCAGCGTTTGAGCTCTAGACATGAATGATTCCTCAAATCGTGTGTTGTTGAGGAGAGCTGTTCTGTTTTAGTGATCAAATGAACCATTTTCACTTGCTGGACCATAAAACAAGTGAAAAAAATCCTACATTGAAAAAAACACACACCCAGAACAATGTAAAAATGTACTTAATTTCCACGTTTTTATTCAATAAAAGGGAGAATCATAAATCATTCTGGTTGGATTTGCTTCTCTTTCTACTTTTCTGTTGTTTCTTGCTCAGTTTTGGGCCCCCAAAGATTCAGGGAATTTCCTGTTGCTTAGCTCTAATAAACAGCCCACATCTGTATCTACTAAAGCTGAACAGAGCGAAAAAGACGAGAGAACAGGGGGATTTTGGACAAATAAAGACCAGATGGGACTGGATGAAAAAAAGAGGGAGGGCACGAAGGGCCAAACGAGTGGGAGAGAGGGAATGTGAGAGAGAGTGTTGGGTGTTGATGGGGTCATTCCATGCATAGCTGGAACGGTTCGCTCATGAGGTGGAACGAAAGGAGAAACAGCAGAAACACTCAAAGTGCAGCTGCAGAGTGCTGAGAGAAAAAAGACTGTGCGAATATCATCTTTAACACATCCTCACACCCTTTTAAGACAGATTTGATGCTTGATGTTGTGTTCCAGTGTATGTATCCACACTTTAAAAGTGACAAGGAAAATGTCATCTGAATATTTGCCAATAAAAAAGCAGATTTTATCACATGTTCATTTATTCATGATCTACACCAAAGACTTTAGATATACAAAGACTATGAATATATACAAATTACTATGAATGGGAGAAAGTGCAACGTGCAATATGGCATTCTTACATTCTTCATGCAAGTTTTCAAAGTCGAGGGCTTCAGTAATGTTGTAATCTTTGGCATCTGAAGAGAACTGAGGTTTTTGTGTTTATGATTAAAGGATTAGTTCACTTCAGAATTAAAATTTCCTGATAATTTACTCACCCCCATGTCATCCATGATGTTTATGTCTTTCTTTTTTCAGTCGAAAAGAAATCAAGGTTTTTGAGGAAAACATTCCAGGATTTTTCTCCATATATTGGTCCAACGGGTTGAAGGTCCAAATTACAGTTTCAGTGCAGCTTCAAAGGGCTCTACATGATCCCAGACGAGGAATAAGAGTCTTATCTAGTGAAACGATTGGTCATTTTCTAAAAAAAATAAATAAAAATGTATATACTTTTTAACCACAAATGTTCCTCTTGCACTGCTCTGTGATGTGCCACGCATTATATAATCACGATGGAACGGTCACGCGTGACGTAGGCGGAAGTACTGCGGTAGGGCGAAAAACTCCATCTCATTTTCTCCTCCAACTTCAAAATCGTCCGACATCGTTGTTAAGGCCTTTTGTCTTTGCAAGTTTGCTTTGTCATGCGTGACTTTTCCAACGTGATGACGTAATGCGTGGCGCAGAGCAGTGAAAGAGGAGCATTTGTGGTTAAAAAGTATATAATTTTTTTTATTTTTTTGAGAAAATGACCAATCATTTTGCTAGATAAGACCCTTATTCCTTGTCTGGGATCATGTAGAGCTCTTTGAAGCTGCACTGAAACTGACATTTGGACCTTCAACCTGTTGAACCCCAGTGAAGTCCACTATATGGAGAAAAATCCTGGAATGTTTTCCTCAAAAACCTTAATTTCTTTCCGACTGAATAAAGAAAGACATAAACATCTTGGATGACATGGGGGTGAGTAAATTATCAGGAAATTTTAATTCTGAAGTGAACTAATCCTTTAATTCCTGTAGCTCAAACAGCAGAGAATGTCAGTAGCAATGACAAGGTCATGGGTTCAATTCCCAGGGAATGCATGAACTTATTAAATGTATACCTTCAATGCAGTGTCGCTTTGGATAAAAGCATCTGCCAAACGCATACATGTTAATGTAAAACGTGTGCATGTTGTGTGTGTACATGATTGCATCTATAGTGAGGCGGTGTGGGAGAACATGGCGCGGATGTGTGTGAAGAGTCGTCGCCTGGACGTAGCGCGCGTGTGTCTGGGGAACATGGGTAACGCACGGGCTGCTCGTGCTCTCAGGGATGCTGAAAAAGAGCCGGAGTTGGAGGCGCAGGTGGCCGTACTGGCTACACAGCTGGGCATGCTGGTAAGACACACGCAAATTGACATAGCTTGACAAAAATTACCTCTTTTGCTAACCTAAAATTCCAGTTTTCATTGTGCACATTCCTCAGTATGCATTATTATTATTAAAGAAAGGAAAGTTTGTTAACATAATCTTGTATCTAATATCTTCTAACTTTCTCCACCTCTGAAACAACTTTTCTGCTGATTTATGTAGTGTATGTTTCACTCTTGAGGTTAGGGTCACATTATGGAAGCTGAATACATTGCAAATGACGTTTCATGTCGTTTAAATCACACAAGCACAAACACAACGTTATCTAAATAAACCTAGTGCACTTGGAGCCTCTCTGTCTCATTCAGTACAATAACAAGAACTAAACATTTGGATTTAAACATTTGGGTTTATCGCAGCATCTCTGTTTTTTTGCAGGAGGATGCAGAGCGTTTGTATAAGTCATGCGGGAGGTTTGATCTATTGAATAAGTTTTATCAGGCGGCAGGTCAGTGGCAGCAGGCGGTAGAGACGGCAGAAACGAATGACCGCATTCACCTCCGAACCACTTACTACAGCTATGCCAAACACCTGGAGGCCATGGGAGACAAGAACCTGGCGCTGGTGTAGTGAGTGTCACGTTCACAAACAATCACTACTGAGATGCACGCTGAGGTCACAAAGGTCACACAAAGTGATTTGATTTCTCCTGATTTTTGTGCAAAATTAATATTTTGTAACATCTTTATAAATCAGAAAGCCATGGGACACCATAAACTACCATTCAAAAAATATTTTTTTATGTTTTTGAAAGAAGCCTCTTATATATGGAAGCTTGTTTCCACCACGAAATGAATAATAAAAAAGGTAATTGCGACTTTGTATCTCACAATTCTGACGTTTATTCTCACCATTGCAAGTTTATATCTCACAATACTGTCTCTTTTTCTCAGAATTGCAAGATATAAACACAATTGCGTGATATAAAGTCAGAATTGCGTGATATAAAGTCATAATTGTGAGTTATAAAGTCATAATTGCGGGTTATAAGTCAGAATTGTGTGATGTAAAGTCAGAATTGTGATATAGACTCACAATCGCGAGTTATAAAGTGAGAATTGCATGATATAAAGTCAGAATTGCGTGATATAAACAATTGCTTGTTATAGTCAGAATTGCGAGATATAAACTGACGGAATTGTGAGAAGAAAAGTCGCAATTACCTTTTTTATTTTTTTTTATTTAGTGGCGGAAACAAGCTTCCATACTTATGCTCACCAGAAATACAGTAAAAACAGTAATGAAATATTTTACTATTTATAATAACTGTTTTCTATTTTAATATATAGAAAAATTTAATTTATTCCTGTGATCAAAGCTGAATTTTCAGCATCATTACTCCAGTCTTCAGTGTCACATGATCCTTCAGAAATCAGTCTAATATGATGATTTGCTGCTCAGATAGATAAAAAAAAATAAAAACTGTTTGTGGTACTTTTATCTTTCCCATTTAATAGTTTTGAGAAGTCAGACACACACCGGTTTGAAGTTCCGAGAATGCTGATGGAGGACAATGTTTCATTGGAGATCTACATCAATAAAATGAAAGACAAGTGAGTTAGTACGCAGACATGATTCATGATTATGGCCCCTGCGGTCTGACATGGCTTTGATATTTCCACTGTCCGTTGTCTGGTGTGTGATTGGACAGGGATCTGTATAAGTGGTGGGGTCATTATCTGGAGAGCCAATCAGACATGGAGGCTGCACTGCATTACTATGCCTTCGCTCAGGACTACCTGTCTCAAGTGCGTGTGCACTGTTATCTAGGAAACATTCAGAAGGTATGTTTAATGAATTTGATTTAAATTTCCATTTGTGTATAAATAAAATCCAGATGTATTGAATGCTTCGTGTTGATCTGTATATTCCTCAGGCGAGTGAGATAGCCAATGAGACAGGGAACAGAGCAGCATCTTATCATGTTGCACGGCAGTACGAGGGACAGGATGAAATCAGCCAGTCGGTGCACTTCTACACACGAGCACAAGCCTATAACAACGCCATCCGACTGTGTAAAGAGAATAACTTGGACGAGCAGCTCATGAATCTGGCGCTGCTTAGCAATCCAGAAGACATGATGGACACGGCCATGTATTATGAAGAGAAAGGAACGCACATGGACCGAGCTGTTATGCTTTATCATAAGGTACTTCCAAACATTCTCACTTTAGATTCAGATACGTGTTGTGTCAAACTTTACCACTAGGTGGTGCTGATTGCTTATATAACACGTGTCCATTCCACCTTTCCAGGCAGGTCATGTCTCTAAGGCTTTAGAACTAGCTTTTGCCACAGAGCAGTTTGGAGCTCTGCAGCTGATCGCAGAGGACTTGAATGAGACCAGCGACCCTGCCTTACTAGCACGTTGCTCAGATTTCTTCATAAAACATGCTCAGTACCAGAAAGCTGTGGAATTGCTGGTGACTGCCAAAAAGGTGAACACACACCACACAATGTCATGCATCCAATCAGTTAATATTCATAACATTTATGCATGCAAACAGAACCCTTTTTATTTGTAGGAATCACAGCAGAGTGTTTTGTAACTGTATGAATATGAATTTGTGCGTTTAGTACCATGAGGCGCTCCAGTTGTGTTTGGACCAGAGTTTGACCATCACAGAAGATCTGGCTGAAAGTCTGACTGTGCCAAAAGACTCAACCCATCTGTCTGAGGCTGGGCGAAAGGAGCTGCTGGAGAAAATCGCAGACTGCTGCATGCGGCAGGGCAACTACCACCTAGCGACTAAGAAATACACACAAGCTGGAAACAAGACCAAGGTTTGACTTCTGCTCAATTCGGTCATCAATGATTGCAGTAGATCAAACATTTTTTATTTTGCCCTTGCAGAAAGATTTCACGTAATCTTATGACTTGGCCCTCCGGAATACTTGATTTCGATTGGTCAATCACAGCATATTTTTATATAATGATGCTAAATAATAGAATTTACCTCTATCCCATCAATTTCCTACACTGTGTTAATTTCATGTTTCTCATTTCATTTCACATTCTACCTAATCACTTAAATTTCAGCTCAAATTAACCCTACAAAACCTACTGTATCATATTCGATACATGAATTTCTAAGGCCTCTAAAAGGATACGTCTACATTAATCCAGAGACATTTGAACACTACTAGTTTTCAAGCGTTTTCCAAAAGTTGCTCTTCCACACTGGAGGTTAAATCACCAAACTGTGCATGCGTAAAACATACTAAAAGCTCACGAGATGATGCAGAGAGAGCAGATATAATAAAGTTCTCATGCTATACTTCTGGCACGATCACTATTGCGTCCAGGTCACGCTCAAAGTCGGATTTAAAACGCAACTGTCATCATATTTTGCCACGCAGGACAGCAAATGTGAGTAAATTCTCTGTCATCTTTGTAGAAATGTAATACGAAGATTATACAAAGGAGCATTTATCTTTAGCAACACTGTTAATGTAAAAAGCAGGCTCAACAATGCCAGTATAACTATAGATATCGATGGGTACAATATGCGTCACATGACTAAACATGCATCATCGTTTTGTTTTCAAATACCTCAGTTTTCACCATCCACACTACAACGTGAAAACGTGTTTTCAAATTTATCCACTTTGGAGAGTGTTATCAAAAAGCTCAGTTTTCCTTGACAAAAACGCCATCTCATTATAGAGATCATTATCTCTCAATCATCACCAGCTATTTATTTCTTGTTTATACCTATATCCATTTATATCTAATTTTTATTTCATGTCCTTTTATATCTTCTCTCAGCCTGAAATAGGTTTTCACCAGCCTCTTCTAAAATCAAAGATATCAAGCTTTTCTTTTCTGTTCCTGTTCTTGTCTTCAACAGGCGATGCGAGCGCTGTTGAAATCCGGCGATACAGAGAAAATCGTGTTTTTCGCAGGTGTTTCCAGACAGAAGGAAATTTACATAATGGCAGCCAACTACCTGCAGTCTCTGGACTGGAGGAACGACCCGGAGATCATGAAGAACATCATCAGCTTCTACACAAAAGGACGCGCTCTCCACCTGCTCGCTGGCTTCTATGAGGCCTGTGCTGAGGTACTGAGAGCACGTGTCCAGCAGAACTGACGAAGCAATAATCAATATCTCAATTATTCTTAAAAGCAGTGATGACTTATTTGTGGTTGTTCACAGGTGGAAATTGACGATTATCAGAATTACGAGAAGGCGTACGGAGCTCTGACGGAGGCATGCAAGTGTCTGACTAAAGCAAAGGGTGGAGACGAGGCTGACAGCAGATTGCTCATACTGACACACAGACTCGGACTTATCAAGAGGTTCATTCAGGCACGAAGGTACTGATGAAATACTAGCATTTTATTTGTGCATTCTGTCAACACCTGTGCATGCATTTTTAAATGTATTTATGTGTGTTTCGAGGATGTATGAAGAGGATCCAGTAGAATCGGTGCATATGTGTGAGTCTCTGCTGGAAGAGAAGGATCTGGACCCTGCGGTGCGTGTTGGAGATGTGTATGGGTTCCTGGTGGAACACTACTGCCATAATGGCAACTTCCAGCAGGTATCTAAATATTGAGGTTCATGGCATGTTGTGTTTTAGGGGGATTTCACACTGGGGGCGTTTGCTGCAGTCCAAATCTGAGTGTGATTGTTCTTGGCGCCCAAGCAGCATTAGTTTGGTTGATCCTATCAAAAATTGCATCATTACAAACATATACTTTATGTGTGTCACATGAAGGCAGCTTTTTGCTGCTTGCAAATAGACTCTTTTGAGAAGTCCACTGATAGCAAGTCATTAATGTATTTTCATTTTTCTTTAACATTCATTTCCAGTTATATAATTTTGTATTTTTCTATGTGTATTATTAGGCATGGAGTAAAATAGAGGAATTGAGATCAACACGTCCCAACATAAACGTGAGCTTATATGTGAGTCAGACCAGTCTGGAGGCTCTACAAAACGCTGCTGGAATCCGCCTGGTCTACAAAAATGCAAATACCCTTGCTGCCGGGGATGATGAAGAGGTGGAGGAAGATGAGAACATTAATCATTGAGAGAACGTCTTGCTTAAAAGGGTGGCCCTCAAGATATCACATACATTTCTTAATGCATAAAAAAACCACACGACTAGCCTACAGAAGTCTGCCTGTCTGAGTCTTAGTTTGCTGCCCCATTTTTTTTTAAAAACGTGCCATATTTCTATGGGACTGCCAGTAAATGGGACATCTTTGATAGGTGATGTGTGATTTTTGTTAAAGCCACTTTGCAGGTTGCCTTAGGTAGAGTAGCTTGTGTGTGAATGCCCAGAATGCACTTATGTATGTGATGTGTGTGTGGCCTTTTGAACAAGAATCCAGTGGGACCACTATATTTAAGTTGTTTTGTACAATTTACAAATTATTTAAAGACCAGATTTGTTCTGCTACCTTTGTATCATATATCTTGTATACATTTTAATAAATTTTCTACGTTTACTTAATCATATTGCTTTTTGAGTGAATTTCAATACATCTCTCAAAGTCAAATGTACTTGTAGTTTATCAGTTTTATGGAAAATATAGGTGTTGCATCAGTTTAAGTAGATATTGAGTAGTTGTCGATGTTATAAAATAAAACATGTAGACACATAGACATGTAAAATATTATTTAGTGTTATTTTATGTATTTTATATGTTTATGTGTACACACACTGCCTTGCTCTTGATCGTCGCTGATTGGCCCGTCTTCCCGCCATTTACAATATGAATTACGAACAGATAACGGTCGAACAGCTTCGAGTAGTTGCTGTTGTTATAAAATAAAACATGTAGACACATAGACATGTAAAATATTATTTTGTGTTATTTTATGTATTTTATATGTTTATGTGTACACACACTGCCTTGCTCTTGATCGTCGCTGATTGGCCCGTCTTCCCGCCATTTACAATATGAACTACGAACAGGTAACGGTCGAACAGCTTCTTTATTCGCTCTCAGGTTCTCTGAGATTGAACGGCAACGGTCGTGGTCGTGGTCGTATCCCATTTTTTCCAAATCCTATCCTCCTGATCGGTTCTTCACATTTCTTCCGAATCATATATAATTGAAATTAAGTGTTTCACAAGTGTTCGGAAGTGTTGACAAGTCCGGCTGTAGCGATTGCAAGTCCGATTCTTTTCAGCGAGTCGGTTCTTTCGAACATTTTTCAAAAGTGATTCAGTTATATTCCTTTACGCTATTTTTTCGAATACGTTTTATTAATAATTGGCTTTATTGTAATTTCAGTTCAGTTCAAACTAATTTGAAAATTTGTTATCGATTTTGAATTTCTAGTTTTAATAAATGTGTTAAAATTAAACTGGTATCTAACCATAAAACTGGACAAAGATGTTTAACGTTACCGTTTACCAAATTTGATTTCAATGAATCTGTTCATTTAATGGTTTCAACACCAAAAAATAAGTCAGTTTATCCTGTATCAGGCATATTGATCAAGATTCATCTGAACAATAGGCCTGCTGTCAAACTAAACAATTAATCCTCTGGATTTACAACCCTGAGCTTTCACAAGAGTCATTGATTCATCTTATATTTCCCAAACAGAATGAACAATTCAGCAAAACTGTTTCCACAACAAACAGCCGATAGTAAATGAGTCTTATTTAATGATTTGTGTTGAGCAGATGCAGCACAACCTATATGCCACAATATTTGTGTTTACTATTTTTAATTCATATTAAATCTACTTTTTGTATATTTTACATGTTTATGGAATAAGGATATTAACTGAAACAAACACGTCTTATTAACAGAATGTGAGTCACTTTGCAACGCTGATGATTCAACTGAATTACCAGAAAGAATCATTTAATGTGATTCATCCGTCAGATGGAGCTCCCTTTCACAGTTTGCTGTTTCTCTGTGAGAGTTAAGATCATTATAAACGCCCATGGAGACTGTTCATAGAAACCAGACATAACACACCTCTGACAGCTGCAGAACATGGACTCGACGAATAAACAGAGCTCAATTAACGAACTTCAGGAGCAAATTCGCTCTCTGACTGACGAAAATGTAAGATTTTCTTGTAATGTTAAGGAATTAATGCTTAAGTAACTGGGTTGTAATATTATAGTGTGCTATAAACACAGTTTTTAATCAGGGGTCAGCGAGAAAAATATATAATACCATTCAAAAAAAAAATGTTTTAATCTTACTACTTTTATTAAGCAAGTTGGTCAAAAGTGACAGTAAAGATACAAAAGATTTATATTTAAAATAAATGCTGTTCTTTCAACATTGATAATCAGAAATGTTTCTTGAGCAGCAAATCAGAATGATTTCTGAAGGATCATGTGACAGGAGTGGAGTAATTGATCGATCGATTGATTGATTGTTCATATAATATTTCATAATATGACTATTTTGTCTTTTTTAGTGCCTTAGTGCATAAGAGACTTCTTTTTTTTTTTCTTCAAAAACATTAAAAAATATTACTGACCCCAAATTGTAATGGTAGCTACTTGGTAAGGGTTGAAACCTCCTGCACTGAACCATAACATGCTGAATGTTGATTATAGTGTTAACTGCATTGATTTATATACAGGTACAGCTGCGGGAACGAAATGAAGTGCTGTTTAGTAAGCTTGACTCGGCCCAGAACAAACTGGGTCTGCAGGCTGCGTCAAAGAAGCGACCTGTCAGTCAAACTGGTCCAGTGTGAGGAAGACAAACTGAAGGTAAGAACTGAAACAAGCCTGGAAATATGGCATCTGCCTGATGTTTGCTTATGAAAATGCTGCACTATTTCATATGAATGTGTTTCAGATCTCAAAAGACCTGGTTGATGTGCAGATTGAGGCCAATAAAATGAGAGAGAGGTATGAAGCGGAGATCTTTGAGCTGAAAAACATGGTAAGTGCAGTACACACTGATGATTAATGGGCTGCTAAAGTAGTCAAGTCATCTTTATTTAAATAGCACTTTATACAATACAGATTGTTTTAAAGCAACTTCACAGTAACAGGGAAACTGTGCTGCAAACTTAATCAAATTCAGCTGTTAAGTAGCTCTACATTTATATTTCATGCTCTCTTTCCCAGGTTTTATCTCAGGAGGGAACTGCCTCATCTCTTCAGACAGAGCGTGAGCGGCTCAGACAGGAAGTGTCAGCAGCACTGGCCCGTTTAGAAGTCATTGAGCGAAATGAGCGTGACCTGGCCGAAGAGTACTCAGTGCTAAAGAGCAACTTCCTGTCGTTGAGCAGCGCTTATGAAAGAGAACGCACGCACTCTGAAGAGCTCAGCGCTGAGCTGCTCGCCCTCGCGCACACACACGACACGCTCCTGCAGGAGAGAGAGCGGACGCACAGACACACGCTGGAGGTGGAGAGGGTTCGAGCGCTCATCAGCAGGGCGTCGCTGAATAGAGTCGGGGTGAGAGACATGTGCTCATCCTTATCAAACACTTCCTTTAGCAAAGTATGTTTCTTTAGAGGGCGTTGAATTCAATTGAATTCAAAAGGCCACATACATATTGAAGCTCAAACAGGTACACGCTGTAGTTTAAAGGGTTAGTTCATCCAAAAAATGAAAATTCTGTTAATTACTCAGCCTCATGTCGTTCCAAATCCGTAAGACTTTCGTTCAGCTTCGGAACACAAATGAAGATCTTTTTAATGAAATCTGAGAGATTTCAGTCCCTCCATTGACAGCCAAGGCACTAGAAGCCCCAGAAAGGTAGTAAAGATTAATATTTTGTAAATAAAGTGGTAAATTTTGCACTCATAAAATTGAGTTGAAACCACTGGAGTCACATGGATTACTTTAATAATGTCTTTACTACCTTTCTGGGGCTTGAAAGTGCCAGTTACGTAGCTGTCAAGGGAAGCACGGAAAGCTCTCAGATTTCATCAAAATGATCTTCATTTGTGCTCCGAAGATCCTTACGGGTTTGGAACGACATGAGGGTGAGTAATTAATGACAGAATTTTAATTTTTGGGTGAACTAACGCTTTAATACTTACATTTATAGTTGATCTGTGATCTGAACACACACCAAAGTATGAACAATAATAATAGTGATGCATTGTTTTATAAGATCCCACTAATCACTGAAAGGGGAACTTAAACAAATTAGATATTTAAATACTCTGATTTTGATGTTTGTTTTAACAGCCAGAGGAGTTTGAACAGAGCAAGAGCCCACTGGAAAGAAATGTAAGAAAATCAGCAGCATATTATTTATTTTCAATTTAATTTGTATAGCACTTTTCACAATTCACATTGTTTAAAAGCAGAAAATCATGATGTTAATGTTTATAATATCTTAATACCTTCATGCTTTATAGTTGCATTTTACAGATTAGAGCTGTGCAATAATATAGTTTACATTTTGCAATGATATAAACAGTTGAGATTTGCTATATACATATTTGCAAATCATCATATTAGAATGATTTCTGAAGGATCATGTGACACTGAAGACTGGAGTAATGATGCTGAAAATTCAGCTTTGATCACAGGAATAAATTACTTTATAAAATATATTCAAACAGAAAACAGTTATTTTAAATTGTAATAATATTTCACAATATTACTGTTTTTACTGTATTTTTAATTAAATAAATGCAGCCTTGGTGAGCAGACGAAACTTCTTTTAAAAATATTAAAAATCTTACCGTGTCCAAACTTTTGACTGGTAGTGTAGCTTATATCGCTTAGCGTGAGTATAATGTATGTATGCGAATAAAGTTGTATGTACTATATATCCAACTTTAAATTTATTGCTGGGTGACTACATAGTTTATATTTTGTGAAATTATAAATAATCATGCATCTGATATTTACTATATAGTATATATTGCTTTATGTGAGTGTACTGTATGAATGCAGGTAAAGTTGTATGTAATATACTGTATATCCATATATCCAAATATATCGCTGGGCATTATAGTTTACATTTTGCAACATATTTATAATATTATTATAAGAAATAATATTTCTTGTTGTTGTAATATGCCTATAGATCAAATTAGATTAGAGTTGACTGTTTTTCCAGCCTTATACAGGTATATACTAGATGTGCAGTGCAGTTTACAAACATTGCAATAACATTTTAAGGACACACGGGGGGTAATACAATTACTTTACTGTACACAATACACTGTGAACAATATACTTAAGTACCGAATGGGATTGCACAATCTTTGTGTGTTGGCCCGTGTGCTACAATACCTCTTGTGGGAGAATATTTATGATATTTCTGTAATATGGTGGTGATTTTATGGTGGTGTGATGTTTTTCAATGCAGGGAGTGCAGAATAACCTGAGAGATGAGCTAGAAAAACTGAGGAAAAGCTACGAGGGGCACCAACGACAACTAGAGGAGAAAGTGTGAGACACTTGATGACATCTGCTCAGAGTTTGACCTACAAGCCCCATCTTGAGTTACTAAACACAAGTGGGCAGCACTAAATACACATGAAAACAGAATACAAAATGCTTTGTGATCACTGAAACCACATTTGGATGTAGTCAGAAATATATGTGACCACATAGATGTGTACGCTTGAAGAAACCTACCTGCAAAGCTACAGTATTGTGGAAAGTTTTAGGCACTTGAGTGAGGATGCTTTCAAAAATAATGGCATAAATAGATTTTATTTATCAACGAAAGGATTAGTTCACTTCAGAATTAAAATTTCCTGATATTTACTCACCCCAATGTCACCCAAGATGTCTTGCTTTCTTTAGTTTAAAAGAAATTAAGGTTTTTGAGGAAAACATTCCAGGATTTTTCTCCTTATAGTGGACTTCAACAGGGACCAATGGGTTAAAGGTCCAAATGTCAGTTTCAGTGCAGCTTCAAAGAGCTCTACATGATCCCAGACGAGGAATAAGAGTCTTATCTAGCGAAACGATCATCATTTTCTAAAAAAAAAGAGAAATTATATACTTTTTAACCACAAATGCTCGTCTTGCACTGCTCTGCAATGCGCTACGCATTACGTAATCATGTTGGAAAGGTCATGCATGATGTAGGCGGAAATACAGAGCAAGTGTTTACAAAGCGAACGTCAAAGACTAAGTCAAACGGCCTTTGCAAAAAAGGTAAAACAATGACGTCGGACGATTTTGAAGTTGGAGGAGAAAATGAGATTGAGTTTTTCGCCCTACATCACACGTGACCTTTCCAACGTGATGACGTAACGCATGCTGCAGAGCAGTGCAAGATGAGCATTTGTGGTTAAAAAGTATATAATTTCTCTTTTTTTCTTTTAGAAAATGATGATCGTTTCTCTAGATAAGACTCTTATTCCTCGTCTGGGATCATGTAGAGCTCTTTGAAGCTGCAATGAAACTGACATTTGGACCTTCAACACATTGAACCCCAGTGAAGTCCACTTCAGAAATCCTGGATTTTTTTTCCTCAAAAACCTTAATTTCTTTTTGACTGAAGAAATAAAGACATAAACATCTTGGATGACATGGGTGTGAGTAAATTATCAGGAAATTTTAATTCTGAAGTGAAGTAATAAACTAACTTCAATTAACTAAATCAAATCAATATTTGGTGACCACCCTATGCGTTTAAAACAGCTTTTGTCCAGGTACACTTGCGCATTGTTTTTCAGGTAGCTGTGCAGGTCAATTTCTTCAAGCATCTTGGAGATGTTTCCACAGTTCTTCTGGATTTAGTTTGTCTCAGTTTCTCATGTAATCACAGACAGACTCGATGATGGTGAGACCAGATCTCCGTGTAACTGATATTTCCTACTGACACACTACTGCAAAAGATCTTAAGTCTTAAAACCTTTTTTTTTTTTTTTTGGTGAAAATACTTGCACAGTACTATATAAATAAAGCTAATTTAATTTTCATAAATACTATAAACATATATAAATAATACTAGTATGTAGTCACAAAATCATATACCCTCTCCTCGAAATCTGATCTCAAATGATCACAGCAGTCGTTTGTTAATCGTGCGTCTATCTCACCTGACCACCTGTGATCGGATTGGCCAGCACGGATGTTGTGTAAACAGAGTCATTGCCACATTCAGACGAGGGTACAATGGTGTCTGCTTAAAATTTGACCTAGTGAAACCAAACTCTGTGCACCTGCTACATTACGAGTGATGTGGTGGAGCTTTTATCTTTATGAGTGGAAAATCTTTGATACATGTGCTTACTCGTTTAACCATAAGACGTGGGCGGTGAAGGTCAGCTAAAGTGTGTATGTGTTGTCTTTCATAGTGTGGCCATGGGGAGGGAACAACAGGAGAATAAGAGAGCCATTCAGAGCACCCGACACGAGCTATCCCAGCAGTCTGCAGTGAGTACATTATCAGTCACTCACACACACAAGATGCTGTATATGTGTTTTTTGATTTCTGATTTGTTCCTGTCTATATGCAGACACTGATTATATCTCAACACCAGCTGAAGGAGGCAGAGACTGAGGTCTCTAAACTACAAAATCATCTGAAGGAACTCAACAGAGAGTACAGGGCCCGACTTACACGCTATATTCAGGATGTTACAGTATGTGTACATGCCAGCAGACATTTAGTTAAATTAATGGTGCATTCATGTCAGAAAAAACACTTTAAAGTCGCTTCTTGAGTTGTCAAAATTTTGAAATAATTACGATCTTTTTTATGTTATGTTCTTATGATCACCATATGCTGTATTTTTTAATCAAAAATATAATAAAAAATGTAAAATATTTTTACACTTTAAAATAACTGATTTCTATTTGAATATATAGTAAAGTGTAATTAATTCCTTTGATCAAAGCTGAATTTTCAGCATCATTACTCCAGTCTTCAGTGTCACATGATCCTTCAGAAATCATTCTAATAAGCTGAATTGCTGCTTAATTATTCTTAACTAACTTAACTTCTTAATGCATTTTTTCAGGATTTTTTGATGAATAAAAAGTTTAAAAGAATAGCATTTATTTCAAATAGAAATATTTTATAACATTATAAATGTCTTTACTGTATCTTGATCAATTCAGTGCATCCTTGCTGAATAAAAGTATATATTTTTTATCTTCCTTACCGCAAACTTTTGAGTGGTAGTGTATAACGGTTTTCACATAAATATGAAGCAGCACAACTATTTTCAACATTGATAATAATCAGAAATGTTTTTTGAGTTGCAATTCAGCATATTAGAATGATTTCTGAAGGATCATGTGACACTGAAGACTGGAGTAATGATGCTGAAAATTCAACTTTGATCACAGAAATAAATTACATTTTAAAAGATATTCAAATAGAAAACAGTGATTTTAAAGTGTAAAAATATTTCACTTTTTTTACTGTATTTTTGATCAAATAAATGCAGCCTTGGTAAACATAAGAGACTTCTTTCGAATACATTTTTAAAAAATCTTAATTATTCCAAACATTTGACCGGTGGTCTATAATTTCTTGTTTTTAAGCTAAATTGATGTCACAAGAGTGGTTTGATGGCATATGGTTTCTGGCGCTGTAGGAGTGTGTAACAGCAGCCGATGGCAGTGATCTGGGACAGTTGAAGGGGTTTGTTGAGTCCATGCTGGAAGAGGTAAAAGCGTCATATCGCTCCAGAGAGGAACAGCTCACCAAAGCCGCCAGAACGTACCGCAAACGCATACAGGGTCTGAGCAATGCCTTTCAACAGCTACTCATTGCTTACAGGTGCATGAACATCCACTGATTCACACCTATTGCTCTTAATATAAACTATTTACAATTAACGTTTACATGTGTAGATGTAGCACAGGGATTCCCAAACGTATTTTGTCAGCCAAACCCCTTTAACTTAATATATTCGCTTGAGTTCTCCATGAGATTTAATGTTAAGATTTTAATAATTTTACAACACAATCTCATGTTCACGGTTCTCTGATTAGGATTAATAATCACATGACATGTAGATATTATATATACTTTCTTAGTAAGTGTTTTATTTTTATTATTTTTATTGAGCTGATCAGTAAAACAATTACTCTAGGCTAAATCTAAAATACAGAATTCGGTGATTTGGATGTAAATTCAGATTATTGTTGTCCTTTTATGAACCTACTGATCAGGTTTTGGAATTATCTGTGGACATTTTCAGACATTTCAGCCCTGGATAAAAAGCAAATCCTGCTTCTACACACACTAGATCTGATTTGGTCTGATAAGTAGTGTCTCTGTGTCCCAGACTGCAACGTGAGCAGATCCTGGCACTCCCTGAACACGCTTTAGAGGCCGGACCCCCTGAGGCCCACTTCAGTCCCGCGGGGACCGAACCGAGAGGAGAGACTGAGAGAGAGCTACACAGACTGAGAGAGGACAAAGCCCGCCTGGAGAGCCAACTGAAACTGGCTCGAGAACAGGTGTGTGTGTGTGTGTGTGTTTAATGAATTAGTTCTGTGACTTGATCATGTGCTTGGTATTTCAGATGGCTGTGTTGTCAGAGTCTTCTCAGAGGTGAGCATCATTCAAAGTAAGAAAAATATTGTATCTATTGTTTACTGGCTTATTTTATGTGTTGCTCTTGATAAATTGTGCAGGGCTGGACTTACCCAAGACGCCTGGAATGATGTTAAAAACCAGCTCAGAGAAATAAACAAGTCCACACAGGTAACCAATGCAAACTGTTACCAGTTAATCCTGGGAAAACAAAATAATAGCAGCACTCTTATGATCAAACATAGCTGTAGATTATCTAAGCACACACAAGTAGCCCCACATCATGTAATTATGACAACAGCTTCACTATCATCACCCTGGTAATCACAGTAAAATTCCAACAGGAAGCTCAAGAAAGGGAGCGCGCCCAGCTGATCACCAGAGTGACTGTTGCCGAGGAGCAGGTGTCTGAGCTGAAGGAGTATGTGGACAATCACCTGGGCAGGTATTTAAACACCCACCTGTAATAGATAATAAGGAAATGACTTTATAGGTGGCATGTGATGTTCAGGTGTGGCGTCTTTGTGCAGGTACAAACTGGAGATTACGCGGCTGCGCAGGCTGCTGGGAGCACAGGAGGGAAGATCAAATAGTGCAAGAGAACATAAGCCCCGCCCACCCCACAAGTCTTTCAAAAACAGCAGTAATGAAATATAGTGCAGCAATCTATCAGCCCCACCCACTCCACAAATCAATCAAAAACATAGGCCCATAATTTTTCATAGGCCCCGCCCTCTCCATAAATCAATCAACAACAACATTTATGAGACATAGTGCATTAAATAAGCTCCGCCCACTCCATAAATCAATCAAAAACAGCTGTTTAAAAATAGTTTTTCATAGGCCCCGCCCACTCCATAAATCAATCAACAACAACATTTATGAGACAGTGCAGTACATAAACTCCGCCCACTTCATAAATCAATCAACAACAGCAGTTATGAGATAAACAACTGAAATAGTGATAATACAGTTAGATATTTTTGCACCTGGGAAAAAAAATGATTCAAATATCAATTTCAGCTCAGAATAAGAAAGTATAATAGTGTGCTAAGCAATCATAAAGAGTGTTAGCGAATCAGTGAGTATGTTTACATGCACAATTTTACACCACATGACATTTTATCAGGGAAAGTTTATAAATGGCTTCAGTAAAACTCTATCACATTTAGATTGTTTACCTGTTACTCCAATTTTGTTTAGCATGTAAACACCATTATCACATCTGTTTAAATTTAGATGGTTTTCTTGTGTCGGTTCATTGATTTGCATGTAAACCCTTAAAACAGGATTTTTTGATCATTATCAGCATCTTGTTGTACATATAAACACTCGTTAATGCATCATTTGCATTTTTAAGTGCATTTTCACTCACGTTTAATGCCAAGCTCACAATGTTTCATTTCAAGAAATTTGGTTAATTGCCGATTCAGATTAAATAGCTGATCTTTAATTATTGGTAATTTGTTTGTGTGCGTTTATAGTTAAATTATCAAAATGAAACGACAGCAATATGTCTTGTACCGCTGTGTTTTAATCTATTAGAAGCACAGGCATATGTGTGAATGTGACTGAATTTGCTCTTCCTTCCTGAGAAACTATGTGTGGAATGTTTGTAAAGCTTATGTCAATTTTACGGGCTGCGAGAATGAAAGGCCGCCGTCAATTAATTGTCTGACGGGTTAAGATAATTTCATTACAGAGCATGTAGTTCACACACATGCTGATCCCTTAGAAACATACGACACTGAGTGATAGACATGTTATTTGGACACATAATAAATTGCAGTGGTTTAATGAGCTAGTCGTATGAGGGATTGGGGAGTATTAACGAAACAGTTTTTCAGGTTAGAAGCTCTTGAATAAACAGTTTTATTTTAGTGTTGTTAGAATCTAAAAGTCTTATTTTTATAGTAAATGGAGATGCAAAGATATATAATATATAGTAATATATAATATGTACTAATAGTTAAACATGGTGAACGAGAACTGAATCTATCCTAGTAATTTAAAGTTGGAAACTGCAGGGCAAACTTGAAAGCATATTACTGGAAAGAAAAAAATAGCACGGATTACCCGCAGAAAGAGAGCGTGGAAAAGACAGAAAGAGAGCGAGCGAGACAGAAAGAGGCTGTGGGCTTGTCAGATAAAGGGAGAGTGTTTGGGAAATGGGCTGCAGACTAAGAGGGTTCGAGCGCCTCTTTATGAGCTGGGGGAAAAAAAATCAAGATTATGCGTATGGGAAACGGGGTGTAGTGAGTACAGTGGCCCCTGAACCCCTGGGAAACGAGCAGGGGCGGGGAGGGGGCTTATGGGTAGAGAGGGTAATTGGTGGGGGGGTTTCGGGGGTTGGCCGGTCGGCCGACTGTGTGCCAGCTCACACTGGGTGGCATCCGCACAGGCACGTTGACATCATGAGAACGTAACACCAAAGAGAACTAGAAAGAAAGACAAAGAACAAAGTGGTTTAAATGCGTTACCTCACTGTTTTAGGCAGATTTTAATTAATTTAATTTGTTTTTAATTTTAGATATATTTTATATTGAAATATTTAGACTTAAATTTAATTTAAATAATGCTGATTATGTATATATACAGTAAAACCCAAATTTATTCAGACACCTTGAACATTTCATTCATTATTACAGTTTTTATTCACTATAGTTTAAAAAAATGGTAATAAAATATGACAAGATCTCAGAGTTAAACTGTGTCAGAAAAAATAATCTTAATTATGTCAGATAGCACTTAAGCAAAACATGGTCAGGTCAAAGTGTCTGAATAATTTTTGGTTCCAAATTTTTATAAATATTACTGGTAGTCCACTGTATGAAGAATTTTTGGGTATAATATGTCACAGTTTACTTTATTTTGCTATCCTCACTTACATAAATTAACTATAGTGTCCTGCACCCACTAGTAAAAATATATCAAAAATGTCAAAAACGTAATAATTTTTGGTTTGACTGTGTATATATATATATATATGTGTGTGTGTGTGTGTATATATATGTAAATAAATTTAAAAAAATATTATTTAAATTTAAAAATATATTAAATTAATAATATATAATCAATAATTAATGTGATTAATTATATAATAAAATATTAATATGTACATATTTTAATATAAAAGAATATTATAAACAGTAACATCAATAAATATTAATTTACATATGTATGTTACATACGTTTCTATATATGCTTAGGTGTGAAATAATAATATTGAATTTATTTTTAATATTATATATATATATATTATAATTTATAAATACATTTAAAAATATATTAAATTAATAATATATAATAAATAATGTAATTAATTAACTAATAATATAATAAAATATTAATATGTACATATTTTAATATAAAAGAATATTATAAACAATAACATCAATAAATATTTATTTACATATGACTATTTTTATATTATTTTCTTATTTTATTAATATTATTATTTTTTATGTTATTGTTTATAATGTTATTCTATATTTATATAAACAGTAAAACATCCTTATAGTATAATATAGTAGTTTTCACCATGCTTTACAGCAATCGTTCATGAATCATCCAGCTCTAATCATTTGAGCCCATAGTGACATTGAGATGAACTCGGAATGTGTGTCTGATACCACGAGCAATGGGAAAATTTGGAATGCCATGGAATATTGCAGCTGGGTATCTGCAGGAAGTACTTCACTCTTATAAACCTGCATGTAGTCTGTTTATGAGAAGCGCTGCTTTTGTTTTTA
Source organism: Hypophthalmichthys nobilis (assembly GCA_037950665.1). Lineage (NCBI taxonomy): Eukaryota > Metazoa > Chordata > Actinopteri > Cypriniformes > Xenocyprididae > Hypophthalmichthys > Hypophthalmichthys nobilis. The sequence continues at coordinate 23,639,006 of CM075482.1, forward strand.
TTTTGTTTTTGTTTTTTGTAGTTTTTAATGCTCAGCTGATATGTCCCTAATAAACTTTGGCAGCCCGTGTTAGAGTGTGTGTGTGTGTGTGTGTAAGTGGACGGGACAAGCCTTGTGAACGGCAGTAATTTATGAGAACAGGCTGGAGGGGGAGAGACGGAGGAAAGAAAAAAAGTGACAAAAGCGAAAGAATGTGGGACGCGTGAGAGAGGAATTTGAGCAGAGACAGAAGAACTCACTATCAAATTAATGAGTGTGTGAATTCAAACAGACAGACTGAGAACCAGAAAAAAAGGGAATGAACTTTTACCTTTCCAGAAGGAAATAATTTGTATTTAAATAGTCATTTGTTATTTAAGTGATTGTAATTGTCTTGCTAGCTTGAGCATTTCCCATGGTCACATAAAACCTGGAAATGTCTACTTGTTATTTTCAGCCCTAGAAAATGTCATCAGAAATTAATAAAATCTTACAAATTTCCATAGTCGATATATATTTTTCTAGTTATGCTCAGGTGTGAAATATGTAATTGGCAAGAAACTGCTCTGTTGCTTTATAAAATAATTTTTCAAATCTTTATTCAGCCGTCGCGAGGGACATTTGTTATCATTTCTCTCCCTCTCTCGCTCTGTCAGAAGCACCTGCTGGCTGATTTCAACCGTTCTGAAGGATTTTCAGCTCTTTAACGTGTCTGGAGAGAGGAGGAACAACAATAACGCTGAGGACAGGGGAGAAAAAACACAAAACATCAAGAGATTGAGTGAAGAGATAGAGAGAAATGACATGCTGAGCGGTTCAAGGGAACTAGAGGAAAATAACCTGAAGGAAAGTTTGAAAGTACGTGGGCAAGAGGGAGAGGAGGGGGTCCCAAAGTTTTTCCCACACTTCTGTGGTTTAATCCGTGTCATGATTAGGACAAAATTCAGACGGCCTCCTGTAGCCGCTCAACAAAGAACAGACGTTTTTCTCTCACAAACGCACATGAACGAACGTGGCTCTGGGTCCGGACCTCTCCTCATGTCTTGGCTCTGTTCCTGTTCTCACAGTCCGTTTGCATGTGTTCACACATTCTGTCCATTATAACAGAGTTATAGCAGCGGCACTGATTGTACCTCAGGGAAACACTTGAACACCCGTAACCCAGATCTGCCTCTGTCTGTCACTGATGGGTTTCGGATGCTGGGCATAAAACTGTGGTGAATTTCGCTGTGTAGTATTTGTTTTCTTTTAATGTTTGTTCTCTCTCTCTGACCTGAGAAACAGGTAGCATCAGGTCACATTTCCCATCAGGGTATAATAATTAATTGGTTGATTTAAAACTCTCAATGATGTTAATGTGAGGTTTAAACATGGCACGTTTAATTTGTGCATCAAACAAAATAGCAACTGTTTTCTGACAGGTTTATTAAACACTAGTCCCACTCAAATCTCCAAAATCTTGCGATTTTTGGGCTTGAGAGATCAATGTTTGGCTGGTTAACATTGTTACTACACCGTCTAGACTGAAAGGGATAGTTCATCCAAAAATGAAAATTATCCCATAATTTACTCACCCTCAAGCCATCCTTGGTGTATATGACTTTATTCTTTCAGATGAACACAATTGGAGTTATATTCAAAAATATCCTGGCTCTTCCAAGCTTTATAATGGGAGTGAACGGTGCCTGAGATTTTGAAGCCCAAAAAAGTACATCCATCCATCATAAAAGTAATCCATACGACTCCAGAGGGTTAATAAAGTTATAATTATGGATATTTTTCTTACAAAAACCCATCGCTTTACTTCAGAAGGCCATTATTAACCCTCTGGAGTCATATGGATTACTTTTATGATGGATGGATGCACTTTTTTTGGGCTTCAAAATCTCAAGCCCCATTCACTCCCATTATAAAGCTTGGAAAAGCCAGGATATCTTTTAATATAACTCTGATTGTGTTTGGCTGAAAAAAGAAAGTCATATACACCTAGGATGGCTTGAGGGTGAGTAAATTATAGGATAATTTTCATTTTTGGGTGAACTAACGCTTTCTCTGCGTCTTTCTCTGTCAATTTACATTTAAACTAGCAGTGAATTGTGATAAATCACATATATTTCATCATATTATAGTACATTTTTTTAACCAAAGAGCTCTATGCTACAAAATAACACACTAATATCATTAATTAATTATATTAGTGTGTTATGAACTGAATTAATTAATTATGAAAAGTGTTATCTTAGAAGTATTTATATGCTATTATTGTTTTATAAATGAATTTGCTTTTTTATATTTTCACTTTTTATTTTAATTATCGTTTAATTCTTAGTAATTTGTTATGTGCATTTTTTATTATTATTTATTTTATTTTTTTTAGGATTAGTTCAGTTTTAATTTTTATTTCCAGGTTTCAATTTTTTCATTATATTATAGTAAAGTTTTTAACCAAAACATAGTTATCGCATCTTTATGCTACAAAATAACACTAAAATAATTCAGATGAAATGGCTTGTTATAGTCGCTTTGGATTAAATAGGCTGCTAAATGAATAAATGTAAATGTGAAAATGGATAAGGTTTGTAACATGGACATGCATTTAGTGTGTTTTGTTTACTCTTAATGCCAGTTTTTCTGCATCTGATTTCATCTTCTGTCACTGATGCATTAGTCAGATATTTCTTATTATTTATTTAAATATAACAGATGCAGGAGTCAAAATGGTTTCTCAGCACCTTTAAGGGACATGAAACGCTAATATGTTTTTTTGTTTAGTTTTTTTGACATTGAGTAATATTATTGTGTTCTGCACGTTGGAAGACATGTGACAGTGTTTTTAATAGGAAAGGGTAGTTGTAGTTTTTTTTTTTCATAGTTTAAAACCAATGTTGAGCGAACGTCTGTGAAAAAAGGAGAGGGAATATGTTTATGATTACACAATTATTAATCTATAAGACAATGCATTTATACTCTATGAAACTGAGTTGCGGAAAAGTCAATCCAAAGGTTTAAATGTAGAATTGGGATACCAGAAGAAAGCTGTCTGTACACACGGTTAGTGTCATGACTTTTAGGACTGTTTGAACATGCTTACTCAGATTGTTTTTCTGTGTGACTACATGTTTCGTGTGATGTGATAATTAGGGTCATTTTGGCGGGAAATAAGACACTGCCCACCCCATCCTGAGGAGCTCAGCTCTACACACTCAATCACACACACACTTGGGTTTCCCTCCGCATTTTAATGGGATTAGAGCCATCTGCAGACCCTTAAGGAACAAAAGTGTGTTCCTGGAGAAGTCGTGTTCTCTTGGGGAGTTGAAGTGTTATGTCAGCATACTCACACACACAGCAGGGATCTAGTGCCTTTACAGGATATTCATGCCAGAACCTAAATCCAAATCATGATTATTCCCAACCCGACTACTGCAGTTTAGATAAACATAGTATTTCATCTAAGTAATATTTTATCTTGGGGTCTGTAGTAGAAGTCTCTTCTGCTCATCAAGGCTACATTTATTTGATCAAAAATACAGTAAAAAAATTGGAAATATTTTTACACTTTAAAATATGTGAATATATTGTGAAATGTAATTTATTCCCGTGATCAGGTTTTCAGGATTCTTTGATGAATAGAAAGTTCAGCAGAACAGCATTTATTTGAAATAGAAATCTTTTGTAACATTATAAATGTCTGTCACTTTTGATCAATTTAATGCATTTTAGCTGAATAAAACTTTCTGCATTTTTAGATTTTCAGAAAATATCAGTTTGATTTATAAGCCGTTTTCTTCATGGGGACCAAAAAATGTCCCCACAAGGACAAGGATTTTGGATATTGCCATCTTTGTAGGGTGTAATGTGTAGACCTGACACACACACAGGATCACAAACTTCATTTCAACCCCAAAACTCTCAATTCAGCTTAATCTATTTCTGCTAGCATTACAACAAAACTAAACTCAAATAAAAAACTAAGCTCTGCAAAACATTTCCAATACTGTACACACATGAAAGCATTTAAGTCACACAGAAATATACAATATAGCATAAAACTATGATGCGAAACTGTTTATTAACTGTTAGCACATTATATAAATAAATTAAATATAAATAGTTATATAAATATGTTTAAAGAAACTTATATTTTTCTGTGATGGATAGGTTTATGGTTAGGGGACAGAATATACAGTTTGTACAGTATAAAAATCACTATGTCTATGGAAAGTCCCCATAAAACTTGGACACCCAACGTGTGTGTGTGTGTGTGTGTGTGTGTTGGTGGATGTCTGTAGATATAAATGAACACAATCCAGGTCAGAGAGCTCCTGTCTGCGGGTTGGGCCGCACTCATTTCCTGTTCTATCTCTGGAGCTCTTGAAAGGCCAAACGCACACACACACTGTACACCTGAACACACACACACACACTCACACACCCTAGACAGCTCACCAACACCCTTCCTCATTTTCCTGTTATTCACCTTGCAACTACAGTATAAGGTTATACATATGCTAATAATAATAATAATAATAAAGTGAAACATGGTCAGTATGACAGCAGTATGATTATTAATAAACTAAATTAATATTTTTATTCAGCAAGGATGCATTAAATTGATCAGTAAAGACATTTATAATGTTACAAAAGATTATATTTCAAATAAATGCTGTTCTTTTGAACTTTATATTCATCAAAGAATCCTGAAAAAAATATATATATCACAGTTTCTACAAAAATATGAAGCAGCACAACTATTTTCAACATTGATAATAATATTAGAATGATTTCTGAAGGATCATGTGACACTGAAGACTGGAGTAATGATGCTGACAATTCAGCTTTGATCACAGGAATAAATTACATTTTACAATATATTCAAATAGAAAACTCAAATATTACTTCACAATATTACTGTATTTTTATCAAATAAATACAAGCTAAAAGTATGTAGTTTAACACTTTTATTTCAAGTAATTTTCTGTTTAGTATTAGAAAATACTGTGATATTTCTGAACTATATAACCTTCATCACAACTCAGTAATTCAGAAACCAGACAAACACAAATTCGATATGATTTTGCTCTTTATAATTGTATATTTTTTAACCAAACTTTCATACAAACTCTACAATGTTAACAGAATATTTCCAGTTTTAAAACTCTAAAACATCTTATATACATTGATATCCACATAAACACACATAAACATTTATTTTACACACAGCAGTCACATTGGTTTTAAAGACACACTAACAACAAACACAGGCAGCATAAAATATGGCAGCTTCGCATGTCGGTTCGCTCTCCGTTTGGTTTATCCATTCGTTTGTTTAGTGCACATACATCGCTGACAGTGAATGGATATGAAGCACAAAATAAAGACAAAAGCAATAGCAGATAACCAAAATGAGACACAGGACAGTGCTTGCAGTCCAGCCTGAGACTAGCAGTCAATGTTTTGGTACACAAGTCCACAATTTAAGCTTTACAGAGAGTTTGAGAGCAAGACAGGCAGTGTTATTTCAGACATTTAGCATTAAAGTTAAATTATCTTTATAGATTATATCATATATTTGAACTACAAATAAAATCCAGATTTGTGAGCATACCCTGTTAATGTGCGTTCACACTGACAACCGTTTGATCGTGAGAGGTTGTTCCAATTAGAATACAGTATCACATGACCTTCACTCCAATTGGTCATTGCACCACTGCTCATTTGCATAAAGTTAAACTGCTCAACTTTGTCCAAATGCAAACAGTCGGCAAATGTCGCCACCTCAAAATGCTAAAATTAATGACGTTGTCGGTGTGAACGCACCTTTGTTTTTTTTGTAACGGAAGATTTCTCAAGCTAGCACAACCCGAAAGAGAAATGCTATCAGCTTGATAACATTAGCAACATCAAAGCAAACTAGTGGTGACGTTAACCATGAGGTAATCAGCACATGCTATCTGTAGACATAGAATAATTAATAGACTATTGCTATTGTATCTGTTTTCATTACTTCATGTTAGCTGCATGCTATTCTCAGCCTGTTAGCATATAAACCATAGCTGATTTCATATTATAGAAATATTTTTATATAAAACATCTTTTGCTATGCTACATATAGATGCGTTTTGGTTCTCAGTGCTTGCAGCATCCAGGTATCGCCATTTCCCTTCCTTTCACCAGTGCAAATTTAGAAAATAGATGCTTTTTTTTTATATTTTTAAAAATCCTATATGGAAAAAAATATATACTCTCAATACAAAAACAGAGTGTTTAAAATCTTTAAAAACTTTTTCATAATTCATATAAAGGATGACAAATCAATAGGGTTTTTTCGGTGGCGTCAAATACTGCGAAAGACGACTGCGCTACATGCATTGCGTACAGCTTATTTACCAACTCAACCCACAAGGTGGGAACAGAGTTTGCCCCAAAATCATGAGGACTTTGGATATTTCAGTGATATGATGTTCATATCAAAGTGTCCAAAGACACAATTTCCTGAGTTTAAAAAAAAAGAGGGCCAGTTCAGGAGCCTGAATTCAGGGTGGAATCAGACACCCCAAATGTCCTTATTCAGACATCCATCTTGATCCAGTGATCTTCACTGAGAATTCCTCGTTGGTTGTTTCTGTGTCTCAGTGTCTTTTCCTCTGTTCTCCCAAACTTTTTTCTTTCTTTCGTTCAGGAGTTTCATCCCAGACCCTGCGAATCAGAATCAAGGGTCCGTCTAGTTACACCCGGACGTGATCGTGCTTCTTCCGTCAGTCGTTCACCAGAGTGCAGGGGATCATTAGGGATTGTTTGGCCTGCTCGTACGCCTTCAGGAAGTCTTTATAACGTGGCGCACAGCCGAGCCACGCCTCCCCAAAGTGCACGCGCCCGGTAAACAGGAAGCTCCCAGCACCGGGTCGAACGCCGCACTGCAGAGGTGTACGGATCTCCCCTGACCGCGTCAGACGCCCGGAATCAGGGAACAACGCAAACTTTTGCCGGTAAACTCGCGTAGCACTCACTTTGATCACTGCCGCTTTCAAATTTGAGTCCGTCTCCACTGAACGGATGTTTCCTCGGACCACTAAAAACACAGAAAGCTCCATTAGTATGGACAGATTGATGATAAAGCTTACATATTGCTAATTAACATCAAATTTGAGCTTTTGCTACTTTTGTTGGTTTATTATTTTTCTTCTAAACTAGAAATTAAAGCTGGATGGGCTAAATTAACCAACTGGATTAGATTGGGTTTGGTGCAAATAAATCAGAAAGTTTGCAAGGAGTGACCTGTTGTGAAGCAAACTAAAACTGAAACCATAAAAAACATTTGTTGCTTGACATAAAATAATCTTTAACTGAAATTAAAAAAAAAAAAAAACTACAAAAATAACTACTAATATATATATACAGTACCAGTCAAAAGTTTGGAAACATTACTATTTTTAATGTTTTTATAAGAAGTCTCTTATGCTCATCATACCTGCATTTATTTGATAAAAAATACAGAAAAAACAGTAATATTCTGAAATATTATTTCAATTTAAAATAACTGTTTTCTATTTTAATATACTTTAAAATATAATTTATTTCTGTGATGCAAAGCTGATTTTTTTATCTGCCATTACTCCAGTTTCGGTGTCACATGATCCTTCAGAATATATGTTGATTTATTATCAATGTTGGAAACATTGGCAATATTACTGTTTTTTTTCTGTATTTTTGATCAAATAAATGCAGGCTTGATGAGACTTCTTTCAAAAACATTACAAATAGTAATGTTTTCAAACTTTTGACCGGTACTATATATATAAAACTAAATATATATAAACTATAACTGAAATAAAAAAAAATAAATAAAAAAAGACTTTAAAAGTTCACTTGAAATTAAAAATAAAAAATAATTTAAAATATTAATAAAAACCATAATAGTCTCAATGATGCTAAAATAACATAGAAAATGTCAGACCCCTACTTGGGTTTTAACCTGTGACCTTTAGGGTTGCCAGTCCAGATCTTTAACTAAACCACCAGAAAGTGTGGCGTAGAGGTTTAAGATCTGGATTGGTAGCTGAAGGTTTGAGGTTTTTGCTATCCACTCTTAGTGGAAATGTCCTGTTGATTGCTTTTAATAAAGAAGCTTTTATCCTCAAAATCGAAGAAAAACTAAATTCAAATACTCACCAAAGTCACTAGTGCACACAGCCATCAGAATCTCGGTGTTATTGCACGGCCTGCAGGCTCCTGAGAGAGAAAGAGAAGAAGAATGAGACACGAGTCAAGATGAGGTGTAACGCGCAGCTGCTACTTTACGGCTCTTCACTGAAGGTGTGATGGATGTGGATGACCTTCTGATAGGTGTGAGCCATCTCAGCTGATCAAAGCTCATGAGAGAGGTGTGTAATGTATCTCCTCTTTCTGCATCCTAACACTTCCTCTTCCTCTCTATTGTTCCTTTGCCTGATCTATATGGGCTAGTAAAGTGAACAGCTGATCTTATAAAACCCACCCACACAGAAACTAAACCATCTCATTCTTTCATGTTTGTGTTGTTTGGAAGATGCAGGATGTCTGTATAGATGCGTTTACAAAATGTATCATGTTAACTATAGTTTCTAGTCAAAATACCAGACTTTGAGTCAAGGTAGATGGCTTAATTCATTTGAAACGAATGAAAATGATGCTTTGATGGCTGTGCTAATCTGAATTTCCTCAGTCACATCAATGTTTTTTCTTTAATTTTTTGCTTCAACTTCATATTTGTCAACATTTAAACTTCTACATAACACAAAAAATGGTAACACTTGAGGGTCCAATTCTCACTATTAACTAACTAGTCTCTTATTAGCATGCATATTACTATGATATTGACTGTTTAAAAGCACATATTAATGCCTTATTCTGCATGACCATATTCTACATCCCTTAATCTACTTCAATACCTAAACTTAACAACTACCTTACTAACTATTAATAAGCAGTAATTAGGATTTTATTGAGGCAAAAGTCTTGGTTAATAGTTAGTTAATAGTGAGAATTAGACCCTAAGCTAAAGTGTGACCCAAAAAATATTTAGAAAAATGTAAATTTAATGTATAAATGTAATGAAATGTAATATAAATTTAAATATATAAGATTCAAAAAGTGTTCCAAAATTAAAAATCACCGCAAATTAATATGTGTTAAGTAGCTTTGGTACACATTCTTGAATCTGTGTTATTTTAGTATCATTGAGATACTAGTTTTTATTAATATTTTGAATGGGTTTTTATTTGTACATTATCCATGTTAATTTTATTTAATTTTTTTGTAATTTTATGGTGTGTTTTTGTAATTTTTATTAGATTTTTTAATGTCTATATAGTTTATATTCCTTTTTATTACAGTTTTAGTTATTTTACTACATTAAATTAAACAAAACGAATATGAGAAATGTTGCCAACAAGCTGAAATAACTAAATATATATATATAGAGAGAGAGAGAGAGAAATTATTGGCACTGGCTGATAACATTTTCTCTACTCAACATCCATTCTGCACTCTAGATATTGGCCGTATCGGTTGAGCACTACCTAAATTCATCATCATTAAAAGTTGAGACGAATGCAGCTCGAGCTCATTTCTGCAGGCCGCACAGCTACACATGTGCACTTTCAAACGGAGCAACAGGTGTCTGTGTGGGTGTGAGAGAGAGAAAGTTGTTGGCCCTTTAAAACTTTAAACGTCCTTCCCTGTCTCTTCTCTGCTCCCAAAACTCTGAACAAAAGATCCGCTTTTCAGTTGCTTGGTTTCCCCCCCAACCCCCCCGTTACCACGGCGACTGTGCTCTCATGCAATTCTCTGAAATAGCTCGCTATGGAGATAACCCCCCTCCATACTAAGCTTTTGTCTTTCTCTCCCTCCCCTCCCCTCTCGTCTTTTCCGCTCTTCGAATCCGACCGCTCCCTCCCCCATATCTCACAACTGGCTGGAAGGAGCTGCCCAGCTGAGATAAGCTAAATGTTACTTTTAAATAATTGCAATGCTACAATTACAGGTTGAGAAGTAAAAGTGACGAATTAGTGCTTTTCAAGAAGCAAGTTGTGGGATTCTTCACATGCTGGATCTACTCTAAAATGCATTGCTCTAAAGTTCAAGTCTTGTTAAAGTTTGAATGAATGCTCTGTTCATGATCCTCGTTCTGCACCCCCATCTTCCCAAAGGTCAAAGGGCAACTCAAACTCAACCTAATTTTGGAGAACTTCATCTCCAACCTTGCATAGTTTCATAGTGTTTGAATGGGTTTTTCTGCAGAAACATTTAATGCTCAGTAGATGATCCTAAAAGAACTGAGGAGGTGGAAGTAGTAATAGATACACATAAAAGCCAATTTCTGAGACACTGTTAATAAAATAACACCGTCCCAGAAATATATTAAATATACTCTTAAAGTTATTATTAAAATTTTAGTTTTTTTATATATATTTTTTCATTTTAATTTTATTTAGTTTTAGTAATTTTGTATGTTTTTGTCATTTTCTATATATTTTTTAAATGTCTATTTAGTTTTTATTAATTTTGTTTTAGTTTTACTTATTGTAGTTCTTTAAGTTTATTTCAAATAAAAAATATATATTTTTAAGGTTTTAGTTTTAGTTGACATTAATAACCCTGGTTTTAGATTAGATATTTTGGGCCAAAACAGAATTATAAATCTTCAGATATAAATTCCAAAATGTACTAACATTCTCTGAATTTTGAGTTGTTCTTTTCAGCAATTTCATTGTTGCATTATAGACAGGGACAAATAAAACGATAGATAGAATGATAGATAGATAGATATTGCATTATATATATCACTACTGCATCTTCTAGAATATTCACCTTCACTGCCAATTGGATCCGTGTTGACTGACGGCTGCGCCATCCAATCCCCTCTCAGCTCGTAGCGAAAAGCTGCGATGCGTCTGCTGATGTCTTGATGTGGTGTTGCTTGCAGGAAGAGGGCTGTTCGTTCTCCGGGCATGGCACTGAAGCAGCGCACATGGGCTGGGCCGGGCGTCTCGGATGTCTCGTCTCCCACCAGAAGCTCCAGGACCCCATCTCGCTCCAGGTAGAGCTGAGCTCCACCCCAGTGCTGATCCGGCTTGATGCAGGCCGACAGTGGGCTCCTGCTGGACTCGCCTGGAACCATGGCGCTCCACGGCAGTCGGGGCGACAGGGTGAGACGCAGCGCTCCAGCGGGGTACAGCCACTCCACTGAGCCCTCCGCACACCTCAACCAAACCTGCTCCACGTTCTTCACCGCCTGAGAGAGACCACTGCAGAGATGGAAACAAGTCATTAATGATATCTCCTGATATTTTTCCTGTATAATACCCGTGCCTAACCACAAGCAGTTCAACTTACAATTTGTCACTGACTTTTTGTGCACATGACAAATAAACTTGAAACTTGAAACTTGAATTTGTCCAGTGGGTATTGAAGTTGCAGGAAAAGTTCAACGCCCCCTACTGGTTGCTTTAACTGCAGTCATTTAAACTTACCGCACTAATGCAAACAGCCACTGCAACACACTTTCATTTCTTCCTTATATTTTATAAACTAAGTGCTTCATTTACCATTTCTGCGCAAATTTACCCTTGCCTTTTGCACAAAATGGTCATCCAAACTTGACTATATCCACAAACTATCCTTAGATAGATAGATAGATATGCATGCAATTCAGGCACATATAATACGATGAGTATTGCACTACATTATATATTTTTTTACTATTATACAAAATATTTTACTAATGATTACTATTATAATATTATAGTATAATTATAAATAGTATAATATAATTTGCATACTTTTTGCACACTTAAAATTGCACAGAGATCATGTAAGATAGCAGGAAAAATCAATGCATTCCAGGACAAAACGTAAAAAATATACGCAATAAATTAAAAACCAACATAAAGCATTTAAACTGTTTGTGTTGATGATATTTACCTTCCCCTCCAGCTACACTGGTCTTCGGAGTAATTTGCCATCGTGAAGCCCGTCAGAAATGAAATCCAAAGCGCAAAATTCCTCAAGCCCCAAACCTCCATCACTACGCAGAGAGATGCTGCAGTTATCCAGAGGCGCGTGCGTAAAGTCCTTCTCTTCGCTGCTTTTCCAAACGTATATTTAAACACAACGAAAAACTACTGATTCCATACTGTTGTCTGATCTAAAAGACTGATCTTTCTAAACTAAACTTTCCCTCTCTTTCTGCAGATCAGTCCGTATCGCTTGAGCAGTGTGCTGACTGACACCGCGCGCCCAGCTGCTGACTGACTGGAGTTCCAGCGCAAGAGTTTCAGAACGGGACTAAACTTTAAACCCCGCCCACGGCAGGAGGCGTGGCTTCACCACAGTTAAAGTCCAATGAATGGCATCTCGTCTATTCACACTGGGTAAAGGATTACGACGGAAGAATATTTAATCAGCCTCTTCTGAATGTATGTGAAGGATTTTGAAACATAACACGCGGTTGGCAGTAGCGCAGAATCATTTTAGCGAATCAATTGGTTCGTGCGGTTTGTTCAATGAACCGATTCAATGATTCACCGATTCTTTTTTTGTCATCTCCCTAAATACGTAGGGATAGTTCACATAAAAATGACAATTTTGTCATCATTTATTCACCCTGAAGTTGTTCCAAACCTGTATGAATTTTTTCTTTTGCTGAACACAAAAGAAAATTTTGAAGAATGTCAGTAGCCAAACATTTGATGAATTTCTATAGTATTTTTTCTATACTATGGAAGTCAATGGGGCTTATCAACTGTTTGGTTACCCATACAGGTTTGGAACAACTTGACAGTGAGTAAATGACAGAATTTTCATTTTTGGGTGAACTATCCCTTTAAGAGTTTCATTTTTTTTTTATCACTGTTTTTAAATTAGTTTATATACACTCTAAAAATGCTGAGTTAAAAACAACCCAAGTTAGGTTGAACATTTACAAACCCAGTGATTGGGTTGTTTTAACCCAGCAGTTGTGTTAAATGTTTGCCCAACCTGCTGGGTAGTTTTATTTAACTCAACTAGGGTATAAAAAAACCCTGTATTGCTTGCTTAAAATGAACACAAATTACAGTTAATGTTTAATAAATGAACATTTATTAATAAGTTTAATGAATAATAATTAAACAATAAACATTTATTACATTGCTTAATAATAAATGTTCATCTTTTGATTATTACTGTTGCCTCTAGTAATTATGTGTCTGATTTTTAATTTCCAACCTATTTTAATTTTGACATATAGTAATTTTTAAACAATAGTTGGGTTAAATAAAACTGTCCAGCAGGTTAGGCAAACATTTAACCCAACTGCTGGGTTAGTCCATTTTCAACCCAACTTGAGTTGTTTTTAAACCAGCATTTTTTAGAGTGTAGATTGCAATTAATTTGTGTTGTTTACTGTTTAAAAATAATATTAACGTTAACATTTTCCCAGTATGATTAATATTTAATCAAGAACGTAATTGTCAGTACTAACAGCATTGTTCCCAAGTCAGTGATTTACAAACAAATGTCAGTCTGTTCCAACTGAATCATTTCAAAGAGTCAATTCAAAAGAATTTTGTCTGAATTCGTTGTCAAATCAGTAGTTTTTCCACACATTTTGTCTTTCCTCTCCAGCTTTCAGAGCGAAATGCAAAAACCTTCCAGTTTGCTTTCACACGGATAAAGGCTTTACATTACCATGTAGTCAAAAGTTAAATTGTAATGCAATCTATCTTAATTATAATATTCATTGTAATCTAATTAAGATGGCTGGAAGTTGAGTCATTTCTGTTTGTAATGCAGTATTTGTCTAAAAATAAGGGACAAAGTGCTTGAAAACTGAATAGAAAACTGTAAGATGTGGTCAAAGCTGGATCAAGTTGAGAAGGACTAGGATGAAATCAGCTGAACGCATGATAAATCCACTCCAATGCTACTTAAACTTATGGAGAGAGGCAAAGCAGAGGGGGATGGCTGGGTTGGTTGGGGGTAAATGCAGCTCTCTGCAGGACGCCTGCCCTCTCTTCGGCCCATGCTGAGGGCCTCTTTCATCTTACTGCATTATAAGCAAATCAAATATTCTTTTGTATCACCACTGCAATCTATCTTTATGGATAGTGTGCATGTGTGTGTACACGAGTGTGTGCTTTTGATGTGGTTATGACAGGACCTTTGACATATTCAAAGCTTCATGTCCAGTAGCCCTGCTGAGGTGTGTGTATAGTGTGTGTGTATGTGTGTGTTTTGTGTTCCCTGCTGATCTGCTGTGTATAAAGTGAGGCTTTTGTTCTCTGATGGCCACTTCAAAGAATAGACACATGAAAGCTAACATGAACATGCATGCATGTGTGTACATCTGTATGTTTAGTGTTGCAGTGTTGCATAGCAAGAGATGAATATAGTCTCGGTTTCCAATATTTGCACACCAAACCCAAATAAGCTGTTATTATTATTTAGTGAAATACAGCTTAACTATGATCATATTTGGATTGATGTTGATGCATTATATATTTAGGGGTCCAAGTGTGTATTGCTGAAACTCTATTGTAATTGTTAAAATTCCCAAGGATCAGCATTCTCCCCTAAGAGCGATCAGGCAGACCAAACCGTAAGCCGTAGAAACTTGAAACTTTAATGGCTGGTAGTACTCACACCATCTACAACATCACCAAGGCTTGCTCCGATCAGCCTGACGGGGGCGCTACAGCGGTCAAAAGTACAAAATTACTCATAACTCCAAAATTGTTAGGCATAGGCTTCGTTTTGGTGAAATTTTGGGGTAAATTTTTGATTTTTTGAAAAACTTTTGCAAACTAGTCTTAGGTTTTTGGCCCGATCGGAACCAAACCAGTGCAGCGAGATTCTCCGGAGTCTGATTGTCAATAGTTATCAAAAAAAGTTGAAATTTCATTTCATGGTCCCTCAGGGCCGCCAAAACGTTCAAAGTGGGTGGAGCCACTTTTACTAAAATGGCTATATATCATGAACGGAATGAGAAATTTACACCAAACTCAGCACACTTATGTAAGAGCTTATTCTGTGGTCATGTGAAAAAGGACGCGGCGACTGGCCACTTGGTGGCACTATAACGGAAAAAAACCTGAAAATGGCTATAACTATGTCACCGTTAGTCTGATCAACTTGAAAATTGGCATGCAGTGTCTTCGTCCGAGGTGCCATGATTGTCTATGAGGACATTGACGTATCTCAAAAAACATGTCCGCCATCGGCCACTGCATTTTGAGCAGCTATCAGACAAGGTTAACGGAAGCCGATTGAAGTGAAAGTCGCTGGGCCTGTTTGACTCACGGCCCTAGAGGCCTGTGAGAAATTCGGAAAAAAAAGGCCACTGGGGGGCGCCTTCACGTTTTTCACGTGCGTAAAGGATCGTGTATCACGCATTTTTCGCACACTCCCACGACATTCGTACCACATGGTAGAAATCCTCATTCTGAGCAACTTTGCCTCTAGGACCGCCTCTGTCCATCGAATCATTCGTTATATTGGAGATTATCTCAAAAACCAACATTGGCAAACTAGTCCTAGGTTTTTGGCTCAACCTCGATAACTGTTAAAAAGCTTTATTTCCTATTGTAAATTGCCTGTATTTGCTCTAAGTGGTCTTTTCCATCTATGATCAAGATGGTTACAGGCTTGCTAATTAAAACATATTAGCTTTTTACGCATGTGTTTAAAGGCCTTAAAGCACTTGAACCCTGATAATTGCTGCTCACAGCTATATTTTCTTATATTTTCGAAGCATTTTAAGGACAATTTGATTTTTGAGACAACTTGTGTTTCAACAAAACAACTTTCGATCACTCTAATCGATCTAGGCCCTCAACAAATCAGCTTTCAACTTTATTTAAGCTCTGAATGACTGTTCTGTTCTGTGATTGGTCAGTGTTTTCACCCTCATTCAAGCATGTTCCTCAAGTCCGATTATTGGTTTGTGTGTGTGTGTGTTTGGGGGGGGATAGTGTTCAGATCTTGATCCAGCTGTGTTTGCAGTCTTTCCCCTCGACGCACATGAACACACACACACTCACATGAGAAAGAGCAATGAGAACAACAGTGTCATTTTTCACAGCACTCTCATAGGGGTTTGCCGGCAAATACAGCATTGTGTGCGTTTCCTCAATGAAGGCACTTCTTACGCTGCTATAATGGAAAGATTAAAGGACATGGAGAGACAGTGAGATTGAGAGAAGGGTCATATACAGTAGAAAGGGCAGAAAGATTGTGTTTATAGCTTCACTTCCATTGTGTGCAAAGTTACAAAGGCTTAAACTCAAGTTTGTCTAGCCCATATTTTTTATGCCAAGAACATTTTTATTCCGTTTGTTGAAAACCATAACACTGGGTGCAACATTATGTGATGCGTTTTGGCTTAATGGTAACTTTATTACTGTAAAGTTAGTTTGAATCACTAACCTTAGTATTAACAAGTGATGTTTGACTAAATATAGATATAGATTTCTCTCACATAATGTCTTAGTCTGAAAAGCACATTAGATACGTATGTTTGAGAACTCCTAGTGATGTTTCGGGAAAATGAGTGAGTGTGTAAACAAGAGCTCGGGAGAGACGCGAAGGCCAATCTTCCGTACACACACCCGACACTAAACACACACACACTCATACTAACACATATGTAATAGTGTACTTTCTCAGATACACCACAGCTGTGTGGTCATGTTTCTTTACTCTTTTTCCTCTTAAATGTTGTAAGAATATTTAACCTCACTTTAGCACATCAATGTCAATCATGAAGACACTATTTCACACACAGCTGCTGTACATCTACTGATTTTAGATAACATTTAATATTAAAATCCTTATACAAATCCAGCATAATTAATTGACTTTTCTTTATTTATTAATATTTATTAAGGCTTTGACACTGGACTAAAATCCACATAACCATAGTTAAATATGTTAATAATAATAATAATAATAATAATAAAATTCCTTATAATGTATATTTGTGTAGTACATGAAGTATACTGCCATACAAAAAGTTTGGGGTTGGCATGATTTTAAATGTTTTTAAAGCTGCATTTATTTTATAAAAATACAGTAATATTATTACAATTTAAAATAACTGTTTTCTATTTAAATATATATTAAATTATAATTTATTTCTGTGATGCAAAGCTGAATTTTCAGCATCATTACTCCAGTCTTCAGTGTCACATGATCCTTCAGAAATCATTCTAATATGATGATTTGATGCTTAAGAAAAATTTCTTATCATTATTAATGTTGAAAACAATTGTGCTGCTTCATATTTGTTATGAAAACCATAATATTTTTTTTTCAGGATTCTTTGATAATTCTTTGATAAATAAAAATAGAAATCTTTTGTAACATTATAAATATATCTTTACTGTCACTTCTGGTCAATTTAATGCGTCCTTGCTGAATTTATTTATTTTATTGAGCTATTTTAAACAGTATTTCTTGCAACTCATTTATTTTGCATCATGCAAACAATATATGAGGAAAAACTTCCTTCAGTTTAATGCTGTGTCTCATCATTCCCTCCATCTCCCCCATGTCTCTAAAGCCGTGTTTCTGCATTTCATCAGTTTAAGTGTGTCCACCCATCCTCCCATCCTCTATCCCTCCCCCTCCAGCATTCACTCATTTTCTTCTTCATTAACTCAGACGGATATATCTCTGTGCCCCTCTCACTCTCCGTGTCTCCGCGTCCCTCCCTCAGTCTGGACTCCTCTCTCTCATTGTGTGTCCGTTCACATTAAGCATGATTAGCTCACACCCTCTCGCACACACGTTCACACAGCCGTATTCACGGACAATGAACGCATGCCAGTGCAGTTTGACCCCCGAGAGCCACCTCTCCTCCCCCTGCCCTCAGCACCACCGTCTAAAATATCTTCAGTCTTTTGAGAGAAAAGTCAGTCAGGATTCTTTAAACAGGCCGAATCAGCAAGATGTCACAAATGATCTTTTCAACATCTCCTAAACACATGAGATTTTTGCATAAGTGTCCTGCTGAGCAAAAGACCCTAGTAATGTGTCTCATGTAGAGTTTCAGAAGAGATCTCAACAATATGCTCAGATTTTCCAAGATCCCATATGCAGTTAAAAAAAATTCTCAATGTGAGCCCAAACATTTTAAACCAAATGTCTTTGTACTGTCACGTATGGCTGTAGAGAGCACACAACGGAAGGAGTAGAAAAAAAATAGCCGTTATTAAATCCACAATGTAAACACAACCAAATAGACAATACTGAACAACTGAACTGAGGAAACTTAAGGTTTAAATACATGGGGAGAGTAATCAAGATAAAATAGAACAGGTGTGTAGAACTAATTAACAACCAAGGAAACTAACTTGGGAACACAGGCAAACAGGAACAGGGAAAACAGAACCAAAAAACAATAAAACTAATCCAAAGAACACTCAAGTTAATGTTTGCATCAATTTTTTTGAGTTATGATAACTTTGAGTGAATTTACATTCAACCAACAACCTACATTGAGTTAGAGGAACTTAATAATTTGTGGCATTAACACGATTTTTTAAGTACATTACACAAAAAAATTGAGTCGCTCCAACTACCAGAGTTGTAGCCCTGAAGCCAATTAATCTTATCTATTTCAGTTCAAATTAACAGCTATCATAGAACATGCTAACAACTTATTTAACATGTATATTTAATGAACAAGTAAGATATTAGGCTACTTGTCACTAGCATTAGCGCAGTCATTGCTTATAGAGTCAATAGTGTTTACCTTCATGTATCTAGCACTCTTAACCACAAAAACTTCAACATTACAGAAACTTCTTTAAATGTCAAACAGAACAGCATTAAACACTAACAGGCTTTCTCTTCACTAAAAACAAATACATCAACACTTAATTTACACAAAAAGTTCTTTTTAGTGGAAAAAGGTTTTTTAGATTTTTAAAATGCTCTTCACGCATCGCTGAGAATGCCCTCTTTTGGAACCTTTATTTTAAGAGTGTATCTTTATACACTTACTGTTTGTTATTCAACTGACTCATTTGTGTCTGTTTGTATGTCTCCATTAGGAGAAACATCTGAGACCAAGAGACTTAAATGAAATGGAGGACGACATTAAGTCTCCTGAGCTGAGAGAGCAACTCTCTCCTGCTAATGATGCTTTGATGTTTTAGAGACACCTTGATGTTTTATAGAAATATAATTATTTTAGCATTTTTTTGCCCAGTAAACTTTCTCATGCTTTTTAAAAATGTAGTAAGATGCATTTCATTTATTGTTAATCAATAATGCATCCATATGTGTGTTTTTTTTATTTATTTTTTTTTTTATCTGTTATTAGGACCTTTCATTGTAAAGACTTCCTTTTAGTTGGTGGTCTTCTCACACAAGCAGAGCAGAAATAGACCATAAGGTGTTACAGGCTGTAAAGGACCTCTGTGAAACCATTGATCATGTCATTATTGAATAGGTGACTGTAATTAGTGGTATTCACTATGACAATCATTAGTGAATCAGACCTCTATACCTTAGTACTAAAGTTAAGCGTGTGTGTCGTCCTGCAGCTTTTGTGCTCCATACATCAATCAGTCAATCACATTTATTTCTATAGCACATTTAAAAACAACACATGCTGGCCAAAGTGCTTTAATACATACTTAAGAACATGAGACCAAGTACAAAACAAAAGCATACATAAATTACACAATCAAATGCCAGTGAGAAAAGCCTCAAGACTGATACAGGATCTAATATAGATGATAATTCAAAGTGCTTTACATAAAAAGGAATCATAAAATAATCACAGCATATGCATAAGAAATAAAAATATCATGCCTGACATGAATCACTAAATTACTTTACTTTAAGTGATCAGATGCGCCATTTTCACCCGCTGGACCATAAAACATTTAAAAAAACCCACAGACGCACATTAAAGGAGACCAGAAGATCACTGAGACCTTGAGTGTTTGCCTAGCAACCATCCAGAACACCTTAGAAACTGCATAGCAACACCCTGGTAACTAGCAAAATTCTGTTTTTCATTTTACACTGCATAAATTGCTGTAGGATTTACTTTGAATCAATTTCCACTCAGATATTGCTAATGAATTTCACAAATAATGGCAAGTAACATTGATTAAACATGAAATTTTGAAGTAGAAAGACTGAAATAGTATTTTCATGTAAAACATACTCCATATAATCATAGCGTTTGGTAAATTAAGGAGAAATGCATGAGACAAGCATTTATTTGAGTTAGTCATGGCCTGATCCTGAGCCTCATTATTGTCCCGCCATTTCTTCCCAGTTCAGCCACATAGTTTTCCACTAAATTGACCAAGAAAACTCCTCACTGAACCCCTCACTGGTGTGTCTGTGTGTGTGTGTCTGCATATGTATGTGTTTTCTAATCGAGTGGCTCATTTTTGTGACGGAGGTCAGCGAGGTTCTGACGTTTGTGATGGTAATGCGTATGGAAGGGGTTCGGATACAAAGACGAGACGCTGAAAGAGTCAGTCAGAGTCAGTTCAAAACCAAAAGACAATTTTACCGCCATTTCTGAGTTCCTGAGGAATTCAGGAATAGATTGCCCGGGATTCCCTAGGGATTTAAGTGTGTTTGTATGTGTGTGAGTTGATCAATAAAAGCACAAAAGAGCTGACTGGGCAAAATGCATGAGCTGAGATTGAACGAAAGAAACTGAAGGATGCAAATGTGAAGTGCAGGAAGATAAACCATATTTTGAGAGAATACGATTTTACAAGAATCACACTCGCTCACAGATAGGTAAATGGTAGCATGTCACGATTTAATGACAGTACAATTGAGTGTCTCTGAAAAGCTGCCCTCTGACCTCCTGCCTTGACCCCGACTGACCCTCGGGTCTGTGTTGTCAGAGATCATTAGTCAAACACACACACACATACACACACACTGGCCGACTTGCACAAAGATCACTTGTCAGTGCGTTTCATTTATCTAATTATCAGCCAATCAGAAAACACATTCTGCCGCATTTTTTGAAGATGTGAAAGAGCCTCACACACACACACACACACCTACACACTCTCTGCTCTGTTTGGGTTGAAATGAATGTGTTTTGAGGACAGAAGATGAATATAAACAGTCCTTTGGTCAAAGACACAATCATCTACATCCCGAGCTAATTCTTTTTCCTCAACAGTATTTTTTTCATTTAGATTGTCACTAAATCAACCAAAAGTTACTTTTAAGTTAGGATAAATCTAGACAAATGAATTAATAGAGTAGACTTGAGATAACTATAATCTCTTGTTTTTAATCTCCTCATTTTTTTCTAATTTCTGCCTAAAAGAAAGGTATAAAGGAAATCCCATTTGTGGTGTCTGATTACTTTTGCCTGATTTCATATTTTATTTTATTTTTTATTTTATTATTTGTGTACATTTTTGTATGCCTGTATATTTTATTGTCTATTTTATTTATTTATTTTTTGTGTACTTGTGTCTTGTACTTTTGTATGCCTATCTATTTTATTTATTTACTTACTTAACTTTATATGTATATATACATATTATATATATATACTTTTGTATGTCTATTTTTTTTTATTATCATTTTTTGTGTGTGTACTGTGTTTTTTATGCCTGCCTATTTTATTTTTTTGTTTGTTTGTTTTTGGTTTGGGTACTGTGTTTTGTATGCCTGTCTTTTTATTTTATTTTTATGATTTTTTTGTTTGTTTGTTTTTGGTTTGGGTTTTGTATGCCTGTCTTTTTATTTTATTATTTTATTTTATTTTATTATTTTGTTTTGTTTTGTTTGTTTGTTTGTTTTTGTTTTGGGTACTGTGTTTTGTATTCCTTTTTTCTTTCTTTTTTTATGTTTTTATTATTATTTTGTTTTATTATTTTGCTTTGTTTTATTATTTTGTTTTATATTTGTTATTTTATTTAGTTTGTTATACTTTTGTACGCCTGTCTTATTTTGTTATTTATTCCTTTATTTATTTTTGTGTGCACTGTGTTTTGTACATTTGTATGCCTCTCTATTTTATTTTTGTACGCCTGTATGCATGTCTATGTTTTTTGGTACTTTTGTCCGTTTTACTTTATTATTTTGTGCTTTTGTACTTTTACTTTTTTGTATTCTTTGTGTACTTTGTTTTGCACTTTTGTATGTCTGTCTACTTTATTTTTCTCAATTTCACTATTACTTTCTCCTCTTTTGTGCATAATAAGACAACCTGTTCTTGGAGAACAAGTAGTTTCAAAAGGAATAGATGCGTTTGTTCATTTAAGACCAATTACCAGGACAGAGTTTAAGCTCTTCAAAGGAGCTTCATCAATAGTGTTGAGTTACAGAGACTGGTATAATGTAGCAGTTCTAGTGGGGGAGACGGACGGCGACTGTAACACTGAATATCCCCATCACAAACCACTTCACAGTTGCTTCACTTTGAGAGAAATCAGCAAGTTGATTTTGAGATATTAAAGTAATTTGTCTCAAATGTATAGTATTTTCGTCAGCTGTTGTACGCTTTCAGACTTTTGGATTTAAACTCATATCAGTGTATGTCTTTTTCCCCCCATAATGTCATTAAATGAAGATTAAAATGTTGAAATGATAGCAGTGAATGTCCTGACAGCTGGAGAGCCATCGGTGATAAAGTTTGACAGTGAGGTTTGTTCTGCGAGAACAACAGAGAGTTTCAGATGTTTTGCGCCCTCGTTTTCTGCCTGTTATTCGTTCATTCGGCCTGTGTTGTGTGACTGACTGACTCTTTTGTCATTGATACATTGTAAATCAGTAAATTTTGGAGGGAAACTGATAGCACATCTGTGACACACACACACAGTGCCCTCAGGGTCAAACCCCTGTCTGACCAGACACAACAGTGTGTGTGTGTTTGTGAGGGTGTGTTTTGTGTTTCTGACTCGACAAGAAGTTCCCTCCAAAATGTCTTTTCTCATTCATCGTCCCGGCCACCTCCCTCAGGGGCTAAACACACACACACCTCCTTTAGACGGCAGTGTGTGTGTGTGTGTGTGTTTAGCCCCACAGGGGCTCACCGCTGCAGACACAGCGGGGGAGAGATGCCACCGCCACTCTTTCTGAAAACACCACTGAAAAGATTGCGAACTGAAAGAGAGTTGCTTTTGTCACATTTACAATGTACAAGAGTGGAAGCTCAATTGACTCGACTAGCTTGTGTTGTGTGAATCGTTTGCTATAAACAGCTGATACACAAATAAATCAGGAAGTGTTAGTTGTCCTGTCCATGTCTAGAAGTGTTATTTTATTAATTGAAATGTGGAATTTATCATAAAACTATTGTCCGCCTTGATCATCCCAATCACAAATAAAGTTCTTGTTCGACCAACTAACATGTATTTGGTTGACATGCATTAGTTTTAAAATGCATGCACAATTCTTTTTTAACTGCACTTATATATAGCATTGAAAAGGTCTTCTTGTGAATGTTCTTATTGGTTCTCAAGGTTTAGCTTTAGAAATTGAGGTGGTACCAATTATTTGAGGTGTTCTTAATTATCTGTGTGCAGATGCATCAAACCCCTTAAGTTCACATATGTTACATGTACTTACCATAGTAATTATGCATAATTACATGCAACTAACCCTTAACCAAACCCTAATCCTACCCTAACCCTATAGTAAGTACATGTTGTTAATTAATATTACTTAGTACTTAAATATATAATTACACTGTTACAATGACACCTTAAAATAAAGTGTAACCGGGTCTTCTTAAGTTAAGGGTTTGTTGAATCTGGCTGCTGATTAATTGTCACTTTCACAATACACAAGTGTGTTTAGTTCTTTCATTATTAGGTTCTTCAGATCAATGTTTTTGTTTCTGGTTTCTTGAAAGGCACAATATGTAAGATTTTTGGGTTAAAATATCCAAAAACTAATAGAACAGGGTTATATATTTTGTTGACTTGTGTACTTAAATTATCCCAGATGTTTCCAAGAATGTTTAAATCCAGGGAAATTAGCAATTTTATTCAGGACACGGACCATGTCCGTGCGTCGCTTATCAATGACATCATACCCGCGTTACCCTCCATTTCCGGTTTTATTATTTCGTAGAAACCATGGAAACACCAAAGACACTTTAATATATTATGTGTTTTATTAGACAGGTGAGAAACTGTTTGAATGTTAAGTAAATCTTTTTGTTTAAATCTCATTTTCTCTCAGCGAGTACCATGTTTTACCATGCCTAATATCAATCTAGCTTACTGCAGTGTGCAACAAGTGTCTCATAGTAGCCACTGAGTGAATGCACAGAGTAGCATTATAACATCTTTCAACACTCAAATGTATCTAATGTGATAAACAGCGCTGCTTTACCCCACATATTCATGACAGGAAGAAGCGAAAGCGGCGACTGTGGCATAATAAAAGTCCCGCTGCTCTCGAGCCGTGTGTTGCACTCGTCTCTCATTAGCAATCGCTCCTGCTCTGCTTCATACTACAGTAACGTTAATAATCTCATCCATGAACATGGTTTCTGCCCGAGTCCCGTCCCGATTCTTTTCCACCGGCTGTGAGGTGAAGACAAAATCTCCCATGATTCCGCGATATCAAGGCGTCATCAAGCTACGCCTTTGTTTTGAATAAGCGACCTCTAACGGAGAAAAATTACATATTGTGCCTTTAAAGCACTAATAGTAGTTGTTTTTCTTAAGAACCAGAGAATAAATGGTTCCTTATGGAACTGGAGAATGTTGAGCTGTGAAATCACTAACCCTGTGGTTCTAATTGGAACCTTTGAGTTTAAGAGTGTATCATTTAATTTTAGCCCACTCTTTTTGTGTGTGTGTGTGTATGTGTGTGTGTGTTGGGGGTGGGCTCATGTTTTAGAGGGAATTCACTTCACTCCTTATTGTGAATGAATCCTGCTATCTTTGTGTTCATGTGTGTGTTTATGTGTGTGTGAGGTATAATTATACTTGCACTGTATGATTTAATTCTAATAATGCTCTAATTATGTGATTGCATACATGTGTTTGTGCAAAAAATGGAGGGGGAAACATTTTATTGTGCATTCAAAAACATTGTTATGTTGCTTTACTTTTTTTTTAACAAAAATATGTTCTGTAAATGATTAGATGGAGGTATTTTCACACATCCATTTTAAACCTCAGGGTCTGGGGTTTGTTCAAATCACTAACCCGAAATATGAGCACTAATTAAAGGGATGCTTGTCTTAGCAAGCTTCACTAATAAACCAATGTGAATGCTCGAGCAGTGTGACTGAAAGCATCTCCCCAGGGCAGGGAGTTTTTATACACCTCCTTAAACAGGAAACATTAATTAGAGGGTGTGTGTGACCTTTGACTCCACAGTTGAGGGCAAAAGTGACCCCTTGCTAGTACAGGAAGGATAAACTCAAGCCAGAACGCTCACAAAAACACATGACTGAGAGCTGGATGCATTTTAACACACCGTCCTACAGTGAATGGAGACTGAAGTGAATTAACACTTTGATTTGATGAAACACTCTGATACTTATGAATGAGTGTCAATGAATGAACCGTTCGTCACATTCTGTCAGGCTGCCAAAGCACAAACACACACACACACACAGTGTAATTGTGGGACATTGCAGTCTTTTGTGTGTCCTGCTCAGTGAAGTGGCACCTCTTGTTGAGATTAGCAGGATTACCTGAAACTGTGCCAACCGGACAGAAACAGACTTCTCTTTTTCCTTCCTCCAGTTTTCAAGGAAACAGTCTGTGTGCAAAAGTTCAAAAGTATAAATACGGCAGGGTTGGGGAGGTTATTGTGTGTGGGTTTACTTGGGCAGTGTTGGGGAAAGTTACTTTAAAAGTCCCCCTGTGGTGAAAATCAAGTTACCATTGTGCAGCGTTTACCTCAGTAAGTTGACCAAGTGGATCTCTGAGTGAGTGGAGGCGGGGCTAATTAGCATATTCATATATCCGCATGTACTAAATGAAGCAAGGCGTAATTATTTCGAGTTTTTACATGGAAAAACATTTAAATATGTCATTTTGGTGATCAAAGATGAGTTTTAAGGGATAAAATTGACTTTAAAAGTAATGTGTAATATTGCATTACTCCCTAAAAAAGTAACTAATTGCATTACCTAGTTACTTTTTATGGAAAGTAATGTGTTACATTACTTTTGCATTACTTTTTCCTCTCCTGGGCTGGTCTTGTTTGTTTGTTTTTTAATTACAAACAAAAAAATATATATTTCTGGAAATGTAAAGGCCCTTTCACACCAAAAGTGAAATGAATAAGCCTCACGCTAAAGGAAATGCAAATTCATGCCTGTACAGTAGAGAATGAAATGAAACACAAATGTGATGTTTAACAGAAGTCATTTTTGCTTATTCGCATGGTTGAATTGGATCATCGACGGTCAGCAGCAAAGACACTGGTTAATAAAGTGAGATTAAATACATAAAGTGTATTTGTGTAATTTAACATAGGAATTATTGCAGGTTTGTGGAATATTCTGAGTTTACATTTCATTATTTTATTTATATTGAGAAATACTGAATCTGTTTTTGTGTTTCATGTTGACAGGAGAGCTGTCCATTAATGGGAAAAAGTATCTATTTTGTTCTAAATTTAAAAGTAATACTCTACTTTACTAGTTACTTGCAAAGTAACTTTTTCAAAAATGTGTGTTGAGACGATTTAGTCCAAGAGAGATGTAAGTGTGTGTGAATATCCATCATGGTCTACCGTGTCAGTGCTTTTACTTGATACTGCAAATCTGGAGTTGAGGCGTTGGTGGATTTGCCGGGGATTGAACATCACAGCTGTGCAGATCTGAGTAACACTGTGTGTCTATGTTTATGTGTGTGTTTGCTTATGGGATCAGAGTCTTAATCCTGCTGCTGAACTGGACACACGCATGATTATTGTTTTGTGCACAGAATCTTAGAAATGTGATTGTAGAAATGCCATCTATTACATTGCTTTGTAAAGTGAAATGTGAATACATCATCCAGAAAGCTCCACTTTTCTCAAGTCTTTTCAAAGGACTGAAGGCTTGGAGATTTAAGTTATGGTTTTTGACGTTGCTAAACCACAGTTTGCTCTGTCTTTCGGATCTGGAGCCAGTTTAAGTGAAAAAACGAGATGTTTTGAAAACCCTTTTGGACATCTTGAATGACTGGATTGATCAGCACATAAGAGAAACAACACATGAGGGTTTATTAAACTCATTCAAACAGTCTTGGGAATTAGTTTTTTACCATGCCTTTATAATTTTTGCTACTTTTTTGTTCAAACTAAGGCGATTTACTTTAAAGGGTTAGTTCACCCAAAAATGAAAATAATGTCATTTATTACTCACCCTCATGCCGTTCCACACCCGTAAGACCTTCGATAATCTTCAGAACGCAAATTAAGATATTTTTGTTGAAATCCGATGGCTCAGTGAGGCCTCCATAGCCAGCAATGACATTTCCTCTCTCAAGATCCATTAATGTACTAAAAACATATTTAAATCAGTTCATGTGAGTACAGTGGTTCAATATTAATATTATAAAGTGACGAGAATATTTTTGGTGCGCCAAAAAAACTAAATAACGACTTATTTAGTGATGGCCGATTTCAAAACACTGCTTCAGGACTTTCAAATACGACACAATTCCCCAGTGGTGAATGTTTATAGTCAGTAGACAAATTAGGTATTCTAGTGAGAGTGTGAAAAGTGTATTTTTAAGAGATTTCTTTTTCTAAAACTCCACCGGAAATGAGGGTTGTACTATGGGTAACCGCAGGTAATATCTGCAGCGCCCTCTACAGCACTGTTGTGGAGTAACCAGGTGACTAAAAAAGAAACGACAAACAATGAGTTGATCACTCAATAATATCGAAGACCTGAAAACCCTCAGTTTCCGAAATGTGCTTCTAATGGTTGTCATCTCGTGTGGCTACAAACTGATGATCTAATTTCACTGTATGAAACGCGATTGACGTGATATTAGAAACTAAGTCGCATAGAGTCACGCAAAGGCGTGTATAGGTATTTAAAGTTATAGATACTGTTGTAGCGGATAATTAAACCGTTTCATATGTGATACTTTCAGAAAATACATCTGAAACATGACGGGTTATTTGAGTTTGATCAAATGCTGGGACCGCTTCACTTCATGTTCACTAGAGGGCGCGATTGAGCTTTACATGTTCACAACCTGCGTCGTGCAGACAGGTAAGTAAGAGTGATGTAAATTTATCTCAGGAAGATTGTAAAGGCTAATTATTATTCCAGAACTACTAAATAATACCCTAAAAACCAAAGGGGAAAACATCAGGTTGATAAAATTTTGTTGTACCACTTTTTACGTGTATTTTACATGTTTGTTTTATCAATTTAAAACCACAAAGAGAACAATAAACAGTTTATTTATTATAATTCATTATTTTATTTAGATTTAGAGTCGGTTTAAAGTTTGTTGTATTATGCTTCCATCCCAATTTATCTTGGCAAATGTCAAATCAGTTATTTTACATTTACTGTAGTTAATAGTTGTTCCAAGGTTAAACATAATTGAGACATTAATCTGCACTGACTTTATTAAAATAAAAGTAAGAAATCTTGTCTGACGCCAGATTCATAATAATAATAATCATGGATGGCATCTGTGTTTCACCTCTCTGTGGTCCCCAGCTGCACTTTGACACTTGTGTTTGTGGCAGGTGACCTCGCTGATGCTCGCTGCTTCTGTCTGGACCTCATCCCTGGAGCTTTGACCTTTCAGTGTGGACCGTGGAGGAGCTTCTGCTCAGGTACGGCTCACGGTCAGAGTTCACCTTTACCACAGCAGAGCAACACGTCACGACCAATACTGTACACCTGTAAGCACCGTATCACCACGCATTAACTCAAACCGCTTTACCCGACATCCTGAGCCCTCC
This sequence comes from Hypophthalmichthys nobilis, assembly GCA_037950665.1. Classification (NCBI taxonomy): domain Eukaryota; kingdom Metazoa; phylum Chordata; class Actinopteri; order Cypriniformes; family Xenocyprididae; genus Hypophthalmichthys; species Hypophthalmichthys nobilis. The sequence goes on from CM075482.1 coordinate 23,667,902, forward strand.
TAACCGAAACATTAACCTAAACTGTCCATTAGTATTTATTCTGTGTTTACCACACCTCACCTAAATCTTTTCCTCCACTGTCTTACAATGCAGAAAATTCACACAAGCGCTAATATAATTTGACATTTTTATTGCAGGATGTTTTATGTACAGATTTTCAAGCATCTTGAATGAACACTGATGAATCAATAATGTGAGATTTGCAATTCAATTTTATTATGTGAAACAATGATCTATTTAGATTATCTTATTTAAAATGTTGATTATTTACAGAAGACAAGAAGTCTTAAAACACATAAACATGGAAGAACTGAGAAATAAAATGCTAAATAAATAAATGGTAACACTTTAGTTTAGGGTCCACTTCTCATTAATAACTAGTTGCTTATTAGCATGCACTATTGGCTGTTTATTAGTACTTATAAAGCACATATTAATGCCTTATTCTGCATGACCATATTCTACATCCTTTAGTCCTACTGAATACTAACTATTAATAAGCAGTAAATTAGGAGTTTATTGAGTTAAAAGTTAGTTAATAGTGAGAATTGGACCCTAAACTAAAGTGTGACCAAATAAATTAATTATGTGTCAAATATGTCAGAAAATTTAAGAAATAAATTACAAACAAATATATTAATTAAATACAGTTGTAGTTCCTTGACATTTAATAATATTCATCATGTAACTGGATTTTAATTTCAATAATCATTAAGTCAGTGCATGTATTTTGTCTTTCTCCATCAGCTCGTTTTGGCATAAGGTGCTTGATTTTGTTTTCGCTTTACTTGATATTTCATATCAGACTATTTCATAGTCTTTTCTACTGTTTATTTTGTATATGGTTGTATATAACATGTTAATCTTACAGTGTACTTATATGCACTATTGTTCAAAAGTTTGGAGTAAGTAAGATTTTATCTCTTGTGTTCACTAAGGCTGCATTTATCTGATCAAAAAATACAGTAAAAACAGTAATATTGTGAAATATTATTACAGTTTAAAATAACTGTTTTATATTTGAATATGTTTGAAATGTATTCCTGTGATCAAAGCTGAATTTTCAGCATCATTACTCCAGTCTTCAGTGTCACATGATCCTTCAGAAATCATTCTAATATGCTGATTTGCTGCTCAAGAAACATTTTATATTATTATCAATGTTGAAAACAATATTTTTTGGAAACCGTGATACATTTTTTTCAGGATTCTTTGATGAATAGAAAGTTCAAAAGAGCATTTATTTGAAATATAAATCTTTTGTAACATGTCTTTAATGTCATTTTTGATCAATTTAATGCATCCTTGATGAATAAAAATATTAATTTCTTTCAACAATAACATAAAAAATTCTCACAGACCCCAAACTTTTGAATGGTAAAGGCTTGAAGTTTAAAGAAACATGAAGTGTCAGTCAAGTGTGTCCAAACATTTGTCTGGTAGTGAACATATCTAAATGATGTACTGTAAGTTCATGTTCGCTACACCATCGTGTCGGTGGTTGTTAACGGGCTTGTTGGACACAGCGTGTCCAGATGTTGAATGGACGGAGGTCTGTTGGGTGTTTTGGAGCAGAGAAGGACACTTGAATCGGCTTCACACTTTGTGGTTCTGCTGTGCCACAGAGCTTCAGCAGTCCCGGCCCGTATGGCCAGCCCTCCATCTGACAGCACCTCTGTCTTCACCACGGGCACCTGGGACGGATTCAGTTTCATCAGCGTGTCCAGAGAGCACTTCTGCCTTTCTTTAACACTGCTTCCTCGTTCCACCATGTCTCTGTCATCTTTATCTTCCTCCTCCTCCTCTTCTTCCTCGGTCTCTGAGCAGTTTTCATCTCCCGTGTCTTTTGTTTCTCCTAAAACGCCTCTTCCGCTGACATCTCCGTGCGCGTTTGTGATTCCCGCAGGGTCTTTTTTGACGGATAGGTCGAGCGGCCCTTCGTTGGAGCGAGCCGTGCGCTCCAGCGCCTGTTGAATATGCGACAGCTCCGAACGGATCTTTCCCAGGTGAGCCCACAGGTGGCACTGCTCAGGCAGCGATGCGGCGCGCTGCTCTGTGTTCTGGTACTGCTGCAGTAATGTGGAGAAATCCTGCAGGAGAGCAGCTGCCGGGTCCGCGTCTCTCTCCATTCCTCTCTGTCTCGCCTCCAGCTGTTCAGACATATGCAGCGGGGACGAGACGTCACTGCGGGGGCTGTGAAAACATAGTTTAATTGTATCTAAATACCATTCATCAACTTTGTCCTGAGTGTGTAATACATAGACAGAAACAATACTCAAAGACACACCAGATGAAATGCATCTGTGTATATATATATATATATATATATATATATATATATATATATATGTATATGTGTATATATATATATTTCACACTTTGTGGTTCTGTATATACACTACCAGTCAAAAGTTTGGACACGGTAAGATTTTTTATGTTTTTAAAAGAAGTTTTGTCTGCTCACCAAGGCTGCATTTATTTAATTAAAAATACAGTAAAAACAGTAATATTGTGAAATATTATTACAATTTAAAATAACTATTTTCTGTTTGAATATATTTTATAAAGTCATTTATTCCTGTGATCAAAGCTGAATTTTCAGCATCATTACTCCAGTCTTGTGTCACATGATCCTTCAGAAATCATTCTAATATGATGATTTGATGCTCAAGAAACAATTATGATTATTATCAATGTTGAAAACAGTTGTGTACTTTTTTTTTCAGGATTCCTTGATGAATAGAAAGTTCAAAAGAACAGCATTTATCTGAAATACAAAGCTATTTTAACATTATACACTACCGTTCAAAAGTTTGGGGTCAGTAAGAATCTTTATTTTTATTTTTTTTAAAAAACAATTAAAGAAATTAATAATTTTTTTCAGCAAGGATGCTCGGTCAACAGTGACAGTAAAGACATTTATAATGTTACAAAAGATTATATTTCAAATAAATGCTGTTCTTTTGAACTTTCTATTCATCAAAGAATCCTGAAAAAAAAAATATTGTACACAAATATTTTGTACAATTGTACACAATAAATGTTTCTTGAGCAGCAGATCAGCATATTAGAATGATTTCTGAAGGATCATGTGACACTGAAGACTGGAGTAATGATGCTGAAAATTCAGCTTTGATCACAGGAATAAATTACTTTATAAAATATATTTAAACAGAAAACAGATATTTTAAATTGTAATAATATTTCACAATATTACTGTTTTTACTGTATTTTTAATTAAATAAATGCAGCCTTGGTGAGCAGACGAAACTTCTTTTAAAAACATTAAAAATCTTACCGTGTCCAAACTTTTGACTGGTAGTGTACATATATATATATATATATATATATATATATATGAGATGTACGAGAAAAAAAGTCAGAATTGTGAGTTTATAAAAAAAGTCAGTCTTTATATATAAAATATATATTTATTTATTATATGACAGGCTTCATAGGCTTCAAGTATGGAAGCTTGTTTCCACCATAAAGTATAAAATAAAAATGTAATTCTGACTTTTTTATCTCACAGTTCTGACTTTTTTTTCTCAGAATTGCGAGTTATAATGTATCGAGTTATCAAGTCAGAATTTCGTGATCAGAACTGCGAGTCGTTTTTTTATAAACTTGCAATTCTGACTTTATAACTCGCAATTGTGAGTTTATATCTCACAATTCTGAGAAGAAATTGTGAAATGTAAAGTCAGAATTGAGTGATAAAAACTTACAATTGCGAGTTATAAAGTCAGAATTGCGAGTTTATAACAAACAGTCTTTTTTCCCTCACATTTGCACATTATAACATGCAATTGAGTTTATATTTCGCAATTCTGAGAAATAAAAAATTGTGAGATGCAAACTCGCAATTGCGAGAAAAAAAGAGAATTGTGAGATAAAAAGTCGCAATTACCTTTTTAATTTTTTTATTTAGTGGCAGAAACAAGCTTCCATATTCAAAAGTTATCATTTTTAGGGTTCTTGTCTTACCTGTTGTGTACAGGCAGCCTGCTGGACATCAGGGAGGCGATGGACGCAGACTTGTGAGTGTTTTTCAGAGAGTCGAGGGCAAACTCAAGTGCTTGTTTCTTCTCCCCTGGTGCACCATAGGAGTCCAAGGATGCTGCCGCCCTCTTCAGACTTTGCTCTCTGATGAAGGAAGCGTCCTGCTGCCAGCCTGTCTTTCCTTCCCTCGATCGTATCCTCTCCTTTACGGCGTGGCTCGGCTCCGGGGAGGAACACGTGGGAGACACCCAGGCTGCGGGCGAGGTCTGGCTGGGCTGCAGGGCCGGGACCTTCCACAGGTTTAGTTTGGGAGGGTACGAAGGCTGCGGCAGGCTTACGGTGGGCGGTTTGATGGGTTTACTCGTCTCGGAGGACGTTGAGGAGGGCGTTGCACCGAAGGTGTGCTCGTACAGGAAAGGATAATACAGGTGAGGAGGAAGTAGAGGTCGCTCTGAGTGTCTTTGTGCATGGGTGAGCTGCGCGGTTGATGCCAAGAAGGGCAGTGGTGCGGTTGTGGTCGCTGTGCTTGCTGTCGTAAGTGCTGGGTTTAGGTATGAAAGGAGTCCAGGAGCCAGTGGGTATCCAACGCCAAGCAAAGACAGATTGAAACCTGTTGTGTCGGGGCATTCAAGTTGACCTGTTGACGCCGGTGGAGGGTAACAGGGCAAAGAAGAGGCCACCGGGTCTGTTTTGGGCTTTGCACCGGAAGTCTGATTGCTAAGGATGCGCCATTGCTCCGAAAGCAACGCTGCCGATCCAGACAGACACGTTTTAGATAGCCTATAGTGTCGCAGTTTTGACTCCACCTCAACTGAGCGTGCTCGCAAAAGTTGCTCCTCGAGTGAGAACACGTCTGCCATCACGAGTTCGGCTTCTTGCTTTGAACGTTTACTTCCTCTGGTTTCCGCAGGTTCGGGACTTGTAACCGCTGAGCCGTTTGTCTCCATTACCTCGTCATCTTTCTCCGCTTCTCTTTCTGATTCTCTTTTCTCAGCCTCCTCGACTTCCAGACTCGCTGCCGAATGCGAGGGCTCGTCCGACATCGCGGCCTGCTCAGAGTGACCCTTAGCGGGGCTACGGGAGCGAACGCCTCCCTGCTGGAGCCGGAGTTGGTCTTTTTTATACGGCCAGTCGGACTCGATGAGCAACGACAGGGAGTTTTTGCACAGGCTGTACTTCATGTGGTTGTACAGGTGGGATTTCTCCATGCACGTGAACGGGCACTGGAAGCATTTGTAGTTGTAGGGTTTGCCCCACGGTCGCGGGATGTAGTGCGGCTTTTTGGGCTTGCGTTCCTTGTGTTTACAGCCCACCTTACAGTCGTCCTTAGACATGGCGTGATCTGAATCAGTCCCAGATATGAACACAGGTTTTGTCTCGAAGCTAAATGTCTGAGGAGCTTGTGTGTTTATGTGTGTTTGAGGACAGGTTTACATTGAGTGTGTGTTTGTAGGATGAATTGTGTGTGAACTATAAACTCGTGTTTGGTCAGGACTGGGATTATGCAGGAACTCAGCCATCAGATTTCAGCTGTTGAGAAAATCAAGAAAATATATGATTAAACTTTTTATAATAAAATATTGTTAATTAATTCCCTTTTCACAAGATGTAATATAAGTCTCTGGTGTCCCCAGAATGTGTCTGTGAAGTTTCAGTTTTTGTGTGTGTCCCTTTAAATGCAAATGAGCTGCTGCTTTCGGCCCCCTTTCCAGAAGAGGGCGGAGCTTTAACAGCTCATGCTTCGGTTGCTCAACAACAACAACAAAGCTGGAGAATCTCACGCAGCCAAAATGAGGATTGTCAGTAACGGTGTTCAGCCTTACATTGTTCAAACCGGAGTCGACACTGATGGAGAGACTCAGGAAGAACTTTTAGAATGAAACTGGACGTTTCTGAATGGTTAGTGGATAAATGTATGTAGTTGTTGTGGAGTTGATTCAACTCATCCACTAGCATGTGCCGTCATGTTAATCTTTTGTGCAAATCCAGCGTTGAATTGACCCTCGTTTGTGAAGCAGTCCGGTGTAAAATGACGGCATGACAACAACACTCTACTACAACAACTCTTCCTCTTCTCTAAAGCAGCCCAACATGGCCTCACCCTCTTTGTTGTGTGTTCTCAGGGGTGGGGTTTATGTAAATTTTAGAGTTAGTGATGTCACTAACCCAGGAAGAAGCTCATTGTAGTCCCTACCAGCCATTTGTTGTAGTCCTTAAAAAGTGATTTCTGTTAAAGAAAATAACTTCCTTTGCATTGAACTTTGAGCATCGTAACTTTGCAGATGTTGTTTATGCTCAAACAGCAACATTACACACTACCTAAAGTTAAAAAAGTGAAATCATAATTAACCACCCCTTTAATCATCTAGAATATTATTAAACAAATATTACAATCATTTAATAATATTTTAAATGATTATATATAATAATTTGCAATATTATTAAACAAAATATTATTACTTTAATAATTTATTAATATTTTAAATAATTATTTTTAATTATTCAGATCATTATGAAACAAAATCTTACTACTTTAATAATATTCTAAATTATTGTATTTATTAAATCAGAATATTATTACAGGTAAACTATGATATTATTAAAATATTTTAATAATTTAATAATATTTTAAAATATGGTATTTAATCATTTAAAATATTATTAAACAAAGACAACAGTAGAATAGAAAGATTTATTTTAAGGGTCAGAATCAGATTTTGTCAGGTAAAGTCAATGTGAAACTATAGTGTTTTCAACCCATTTTACTTTTGTAACGTCTTACTGAGAATAAATGTAGAACAAGACTTGATTTTATTAATTATGACTTGATTGGATAGTGAAAAGTGTCTCTGTGTGACAGGTGGTTGAAAAATAAGAAGGCTTGATGACGTAATTTTGATAAAAGCCCCAGAACATGTGTTGTAAGAAAGTAAATAGAGTCCGTTTTGATTTCACAGACTTTAACAAAGAGAAGAGATGATGATGGTTTTCTCAGAACTCCTGAAAGTCCTCTATCTGCCACCTTTCATTACGTCCAGGGTTGCACCAGCGAGGTGTGTGTGTTTCTGGAGGGGGCTGCACCTGTGTGCGGCTCTCATGTTCACTGTAGTATTTACAGCAGGACCCTGAAGGTCAGCTATAGGCACATCCTGACAAAGGGCAGAGGGACGCGAGGCTGCCCGTGTGTATGTGTGTTAATGAGAGATTGGCATCACGCCCGCGAGGCATCGTTAGCGGAAGAATGTGGGTCAAGGCAGATTGACTGCTCTTTTGCCCACTCTATCAGTCTGTCCACCACCATCATCTGTCTCTCTCGTGCATTACACTGCATGTCTCTTGTTTTTATGTTCTACATCCTCTGTGTGTTTCACACTTTCTTTGTATTTCCAATCAAAGAAGTTCTAAAGGAATTACTGCATTTTGAATGTATCAAATAAGAGGAAATGTCATTCTTTCAGTTCTTTTTTCCCCCCAAAATTCTAAAGCGTTACTGAATGAATTTTTTTCAAAAGATTTACTTTTCAGAGTAAAATCTATTATCAAGTCTTAAAAGATTTAACTTCACATAATATGCGTTAATGCCTTAAAGCCCCCAAAGTACAAAAGATGATCTGATCATTGGTTTTCAAATGATCATTTGTTATATAATACTAATTATACTAATTCATTTAATGTGTTATATTTACATTTTTATTATATTACATTCTACACTTTAAAAAGTTATTTTCATGATTTATCACAACATTTTTTCTTCTGTCAAATCAACTTAGATAATTAATGTGGTAACATAATATTTTGAGTTTCTGTTGATTAAACCAATCGCCTTCGATGTATTAACTCAAATTTTTAAGGCAACCAGGTAACATACTTTTTTAGTTAAACCAACAATTCTTTTTGCAGTGGTTATTTTAATATTACGTTTTATAGAACAACTAAAAAATTCTATTTAAATGAAAAATGAAAATATGCATTTTTTTTTTTTAAAGTTTTGAAATATTTTTCATCAAAAGTCTGTTAACACTCTAATATGAGCTACAATTATATAAAATACTACCTTCGAATTGTATTGCAATTTAGTTCAAACAAAACTATTGTACAATTCAAAACTATTTAATTAGCAACATTTAATTTTTACATCCACAGTCTTTCAGAAAGAACCAACTACACTGATGTAATTTAACTAATAATTTTTGTTATTAATAAAAGCATGAGGAATAGGAGATGGTGAAAGCAGTTAAATAATGGTGTAATTAAAAGGCTGTGATATCACTCAAATGCCTCTCTGTTATGATAAAAATATTCTTTATTCTTGATTATTTATTTTTTGCTCCTGGCATTTTCCTTTGGGTAGAAAGAGAGAATGAAAAGAGAAGAAAATGAAGCAGGAAATTAAGAGAAAGATGAAATGTCCCGCTGTGAGGCATGAGTTTTGTCGCTCGTATCTCGAGGTGTAGAGACAACGAGAGCCTGAAGTGATTTCGGTTTAAAGACGACGAGTGGCGAGGAATTTCACCAAACTTTCATCTATTACAGCACTCAAAGAAATAATGAAATCACTTCTGCAACTTTCTGTAAATCCTGGCAGTATTTTAACAGCGTATGCATTGTGTGCGTGTTTTGGCGTTTTGCAGTTATGCCCCCCTCCTCAACCCGTTCTCTGGTTTTAACCGGACATCAAATGCTGCTGTTAGTGTTAATCAATAAAATTATTTTAGAGTTGTTCTCACTGCGGGACATTCTTTGTGGTGTGCATGCGTGTGTCAGTTTTAAGTCCCTCAGGGTTCGTTCGGACGCTGGCCAATGACACTCGCATGGATCGTTGTGTGTTAAATATGTATTGTCTCGCTTAAATAAGGACGCTTGCTAAAAGCATCGACATGCTGTGGTGGAATCCAAGAACTGAGAACACACACAAACGCAGGGCAACAGCGAACAAAACGGATGGATTGATTGAAAAGCAAATTGTCTCTTTAAGATATATTGGCTGTAATATATTTTAAAGTTTGAAGTGGCTCTTATTTGAAATTATAGCATTGGTTTGGACGTTCTTTGTGTGAATTATAGTGAAGCACAAAACATCTGTGAATGAAATTTTGTGCAAATTGTGTGTGTAGCTCGTACCTCCACAGTAGTTCATGACACTTGAAGCTTTCTCAATTTGACTCTTTATGAAGGATCTGGAAAATAAACAAGAGTCTAAAATTAATTTCAGCTTTGATTCTGTCATATTTGATTTAAGTATTAGTCTACATTTAATGTTAAATGACAGTCTCTCCAAAGTGCAAACGTCTCTCTATCTCAAGTATGTGATTGGTTACAATAATACATTTTTATATTGTTAATTATTAATTAAAATTAATTAATAAAAACCGGTGTTATTTTAGAAATTCTGTATCATGTTTTAAAGGCCAGGGTGGCCAATTTTAACTATTTATTAACAATGTCATATAATTTTTTTATCTGATATTTGATATGTCTTTACGTATTGCATTCTTTCAAAGAAACGCTATTACCTAGAGTAAATATTTCTAGTAAAAGGATTTTTTTAAAAAGTTTTTTTGAATAAATGCATAAAAAAGCTGTTATTGCCTATAGAAAACGATAAAGTTCATTGAAAACAAGTTGACCTTTTGTGGCAGGGCATGTTGTCTTAATATATAGGGTAAGTTGTCACAATGAAACCTGCCATTAAACAGCCTATAATAGATTATTATAGCAAAATTTAAACAGAAAGACAAGTATGAAATGCAAAACAATTAATGAAACAGCAGAAAAAAGATACAAATATTGCACTTAATTCTATGCAATTGCAACATTTGAAACAGATGTGACATCTTGCCCCATATAACCAAACATTTATGTTAAAAAAACCTAAAGAACACAGTTCAACTTTTTGCTTAGAATTGAGTTTTGTAATGCAGTTGAACCTGACTTTGTATTCCAAGCATAATTTAATTATGTTCAGTCGCTCACAAGACCTAATTCAAAAATGACGAATTTTAGTTTTGTGCGTAGAATTTACACACTCATTCTATTTTAAGACAGTTTTGAACTATACAAATGAAACCAATGCACAAAACCACTCCTAGATTGTGTAATTGGACTTTTTACTCAAAACCTTACTGTATAACACACACAACAACTCTCCCTGCTGTCTATTTTACACATTTAGTCGCATATCATTACATATTTTCACATAATAACATCACACACCGCTTCGTTTAAAAAAAAGTTAATCAAGACTCATTTGATTGGCATCTCAGTAATTCTGATGCACAACGCTGCATTTGAGATGTTCAGTTCCGCCTCACAATCACCCTAACTACACATAAAGCGATTAATCTGCTCCAAACTTACGGCATAATAACTTTTATCCACAGATAACGGCTTGACTTACCTGCTGCGTCTGTGTCATGTTGTGTTCCAGAGGCGGCCAGTGATGTGCGTTCGGGTGTTTTATGAGGGGAGAGAGATGCATGCGCGCACACACACACATACACACATGGATGAACAAGAGAGAGAGGCAGATATATATATTCTCTAGGAGGGATGCCTTGGGGCAGTACAATCAGGCACAGGCCCCTCCTGCCTCCCCTGCTATTGGCACAAGCTCAAGTGGGTCCAAATTAGGAAACCTGCCCGGTTCAGTCCATTAAGGAGAAGTCGAGACACTTCATCCTCGCTGTGGCGGGACAGTTTGCTTAATTGGGCCGCAGTACAATTTAAAGTCGCTGATGGAAACTTTAGCAGCCTTAATGCAGCACTTTGTGGACTTATTTCAGTTTCAGTTTATTGCTGTAACAAGAACTGTTCATTTGTATTGCCAAAAGCAGTGCAAAAAACAATTGATATAAAACTGTATTTAAGTTAACAATTAAATTAAATATTATATTGCAAAAGCAATGCAAAAGGGTTTTTAAAATAAAACCATATTTAAATAAAAAATTACGTTAAATTAACTATTGTATTGCCAAAAGCAGTATAAAAACAATAAAAACGTATTTAAATAAAAATTTTAATTAAATGTTGTTTTGGCAAAAGCAGTGCGAAAAGTTTTATTAACAATTAAAATTAAACCATATATTAAATTTAATTAAATTACTTCAAAATTAGATTAAATTAAATAAATATTTAATAAAAAATAATAATAATGCTGATCTATTATAAATAATAATCAGGTATTAACAACATGCAAATTTAACAGCAATTCATGCACTGTAAAAAATTATTTTCATGATTTGCTATCACATTTTTTCTTTTGTCAATTCAACTTAAAAAATTAATGTGGTTCACATAACATAATATTTTAAGTTTCTGTTGATTAAACCGATTGCCTTCATTGTAATAACTCAAATTTTTAATTTCAATGAACTCAAAATTTTAATGCAACTTTTTTAAGTTAAACCAACAGTGCGGCAATTAAAGTGATAGTTCACTTAAAAATCATCACTTTTTTTCTAAGGCAGAGAGCAGCCAGAATATTGTTTAAAATATGTCCTTTTTTGTGCCACAGGAAAAAGAAAATCTTTTGGATACGACATGAAGGTGAGTAAATTATTGATTTTTGGGTGAACTATTTTTTCAGTTTGTCAGGAGTGAAATTTCACCATCAGAAACTTCACAGAACCTTGCGGCTTACTTTATGGACTTCCCTCTGTCTCTAACTCTCTCTCTCTCTGCATTCGCGGTTTGACCCAGTTTGTGTCTGTAGACGAGCATAAAGCTGCAGAATCAAGTTTTAATGTGCATTGCTAACAGTGCATGACAGATCGGTAAATAAAGGCCAGCCTCCATCAATCATTAATAACATATATGCGGTTTGGATGGAGAAAGCTTGAAAGTAGCTATGAAAAATAAGCTTTCTGAATAATCTAAAAGACTTCGCTTCTCCGTATCGTTGAGATGTTTCAGTATTGTTCTCATCAGTGTTTTTGCGGTCAGGTCCGTCTGTGGTTCTCAAGCGTAATGCAGTGGTCTCTTTCCACAACCTACATAATTTAATATCTTTAACGCAAACTAGCCACAAAATTCACTCACGACTGCAATAGTTAAAAATGACATCTCTGTGAGAAGTTCATGGTTTGTCTCTGAGGAAATGGATATGATGTTTGATCATGAGTACAGTAGTCAGCAAAAAGACTTGATAAAAATGTTTTGTCAAATTTTTTTATCAAGTACTTTTTTTTTTTTTTTTTTTTTTTTTTTACATTTATTCAAATCGTAAAGTTAATTATATATGTCAAAGTGTTTTGTTTATTTATCTATTTTTGTATAAGCATTTGTTTACAGTATGAAATAGAGTTTGGGATTGAAAGTTTAATTGTTAATAAAGGCTGCAAAAAATATATATTTTAAGGTGTCCTTGTAACAGTGTAATTAAGTAATTTAAGTTCTGAGTAATATTAATTAACAACATGTACTTACTATAGGGTTACGGTTAGGATTAGGGTTCAGTTTAGAGTTAATTATGCAAAATTTACTGTTATTATTATAGTAAGTACATGTAACAACAACACTGCAAAATAAACCAATTACCAATTACAAATCTAAATAAGCATACATTTATTTGAAAAGCAAAATTGCATAATATATTAAGAATTGTCATCAGAGAGTGCATCTTGAATTGAATTAAAATAATTAACAATTTGAATTAAATTACATATTACATATTCTATCATATCAAGTCACATTTATTTATATAGCACAGATTGTTTTAAAGCAGCAATTAAAAAAAGGTTAAAAAAGGTTAAAAATTCACTAATTATGAAACCAAATTCAGTTTCAGCTGTAAAGCAGCTGCACAGAAGACAATAGTGTCATTATTCAGCTCAATTAATGCTAAATATTATGCAAAATTTATTGTTTGTTTGTTTTGCTTTGGTTACACTTTGTTACATTTCAATACAGAGTAATATTAATTCACTACATTAAATGCATGTAATTATGCACAATTTATAGTTATTACTATAGTAATTACATGTAACTTGTAACAAGGACACTGTAAAATAAAGTTTTATTAGATCCTTTTTACAAAAATGTATTAAAATGCTCAACTTGATATAGAAAACTAAAAATTATTATTTTGCACATTGGAAGCCCACCATGTTTCAGATGCATTAAATACATGGTTTAATCTGGAATTAGCTAATGTCATCACATCACCGAAGGATCCCAGTGACCGATATGTGTCACGTTTACCCCTCTGCATATCAGATAGAGAGAGAGGGAGATGGTTTGTGAGTGTTTATGAGCACAGGTCCTTTGAGAAATGTCAGTGTGTTTGTAGGGGGGGTTGAGCCCTTCCTGGAGGATCAGGCGTGCTGTCAGACACACGAGAGGAGATGAACTGTGACAGCGTGATCCGTAGGGCCTAACCATCTGTAGAAACAGAGAGAGGGGAGGTGTATGGGGGAGACTGAGAAAGACGGAAGAGTTATAGGTGAAGAGAGAAACCCTGCCTCTGTTATGAGCAAAATGTAGGGCTTTTATGAGGAATAATTACTTTTCTGTCATTGAGTCACTGACATGTCACAAACAACAGCAGTTTGTGGTGTCATTTAACAAATCACTTTAAGGATTAAAATGTCCTGATAATTTACTCACCCCCATGTCATCCATGATGTTTATGTCTTTCTTTCTTCAGTCGAAAAGAAATTAAGGTAAATTAATTTTTCTCCATATAGTGGACTTCACTGGGGTTCAACGGGTTGAAGGTCCAAATGTCAGTTTCAGTGCAGCTTCAAAGAGGATCCCAGACGAGGAATAAAGGTCTTATCTAGAGAAACGATCATCATTTTCTTAAAAAAATAAAAATTTATATACTTTTTAACCACAGATGGTCGTCTTGCACTGCTCTGCAATGCGCTACGCGTGACATAATCATGTCACTAGAGGACTAGTTCATGAGTAGCATGGACTGTCTGAGAAAAAACCCTAATCATACATTTATTTCCTCTGGAGTTTAAGAATAAATGTCTCAAACTGTGCTCAGATTTGTCAAGATAAGTTTGCAAGTCAAAGTTCGAGATTGCAGCATAACTCAAACATTTCTCGCTCAGAAGATTGCATAATCTGAGCTGCCATCCACATTCATTTTATAGCATTTGTACTCTTACTGTAAGTCTTCATTTGTGTCTTTTATTTCTTCTAATGAAACATCTGAGACAAAGTACTTAAATGAAACTCACAAAGTCTTCTGAGCAATGAAAGAGCATCCTCTGAGCACTAAAAATTTCCTTGGGCACTTTTTTCCACATTGTTTTAAACCGTGTTTGTACCTGAAGATAATGAACTGTGTGAGTGTGTGTGTGTGTGTGTGTTTGTGTGTATGAACCTGAAGATGGAGTAGAGATTGTGTGTCCGTATGTTCAGGCATCTGTGAGCATGACAGCTCGACTTCATTATGAGTCAGAGAGAGCAACCTTAGGCCAACACACACACACACACACACACACACACACACATGCACACACACACAGGCACATGCTGCTGGGTCAATACAGCGATCCAGCTGTGCAGTTATACATTTTCACAGGGTACATCATTACTTTAATATCAACACATTTATCAAAGAAGATTACACACATACACACACTTCTGACGGTACTAAACTCGGTGAATGCTTTATAATGATAATAAAATGTAATAATAATAATTCTACATAATCATAATGTGTATATGTGTGTTGATATCTGTATTTATGTTGGGTGAGATAAAGAGACAAGCTATATTATATTGAAACTACATTAGTAAAATTAATAAAAAAATGATTTTATTGTGAAATATTATTACAATTTAAAAGAACTGTTTTCTATGTGAATGTATTTTAAACTGTAATTTATTCCTGTGATCAAAGCTGAATTTTCAGCATCATTACTCCAGTCTTCAGTGTCACATGATCCTTCAGAAATCATTCTAATATGATGATTTGCTGCTCAGGAAACATTTATTATCATTATCAATGTTGAAAACAGTTGTGCTGCTTCATATTTTTGTGGAAACTTGTTTTCAGGATTTTTTGGTGAATAGAAAGTTCAAAAGAATGGCATTTTTTTTAAAAATAGAAATATTTTGCAACATTATAAATGTCACTTTTGATCAATTTAATGCATATTTGCTAAATAAAAGTATTAATTTCATTCAAAATTAAACCTTTGAATGGTACTGTATATAAATTAACAGTTCAGGTCTTCTACAACCTTTCTGTTCATGTTAATTGTACGTCTTGTGTTTTTTTCCCTCAATTCTTCACCATTTGCCTGTAAAATGTTCATAATGTTCATACATATTAGATCACAAATTGAATGCATAAGTATAAGGCATAAGTTTGAGTTTATATTTTAGAGAGGGTTCTCGTGTGTGTGTGTGTGTGTGCGCGTGACTAAGCGCGCGGCTGAAGTGTTTTTGAGACTCTGTCTGTTTTTGGCCCTGTGGTGTTGGACGCTAACAGCAGCACTCTTAGCTAATGCTGTAAGGCACATTAAGAAAACTCATATCGCTCTCAGCAAATATCAATTATTCAACTAACCCTTCTTTCTTTCTTTCTCTTTCACTCTCCTTTCTCTGCATCTCCATCTTTGTTTCTTTCCTTTTATCCATCTATACTTTTTTTTATATCAATAATAGAATAATGAAGCTTTTCTTCTAACCGATTAGATTTTTATTTATTATTATGCTTTTGTTGATATTTAAATTTGTTACATTCACACTGAAAACTCCGAACATCATTTTTACAGCTTTGAAGGACAGGAATTGAACCGTAGGGGCGGTTCCAACCAGAATTTTTAAATTACACGTGAGTGATTTTTCATTCTGTACAAACAAAAGTAAACAATAGATTCTCTTGATGAGGGTCCCTTCCAGATGATGGGCACTTTATCACTGGAGTGTGTCATTTCTGTCCACAAGGGATAGCATGAGGACTCACTGTCCAGAATTGAGTAATCATAAACAGCAAAATTATGTCCCTCAAGTGGCCATTGTAAGCACACTTCACTAACAGTAAAAGGGACATTCATCAAGGGTTTCGGTTGTTTTTTTTTTTTTTCCCATTTGGAGCGACCATTCAGGTAGCATCCTCTTCTTGTAGTGGCCTTTAAGGGAGGTTATATTGGCCACAATTAGGTCCCTTAAAAGGGAGCATTTTCAGCATAATGTTGCTGTGTTTAGATTGCATCAGTTTGTGCAAGTAGAGCACCTGTGATGCTTTAAAATGCTGTCTAGGTAGGCAGCACCCTAGGTGTGTGCAATATTGACAAAAAATTATACTTCAATATTTTCTAGGATTTTCTCGATGTGCTAATGTGCATCTAAAATGGAATTTAGGTTTATTTACTCAGACAAACAGAGATGGCATGAAAGCCTTTACATTGCAATTAAAATAGCATAAATAATGCTATGAGTTTGATGTTTTTTAAAGGTCTAGTGTGTAATATTTAGGAGGATCTATTGACAGAATTGCAATATAATATACATAACTATGTTTTCAGTGGTGTATAAAGACCTTAATGAACCGTTATGTTTTTATTACCTTAGAATGAGCCATTTCTATCTACATACACCGCGGGTCCCCTTACATAGAAGTCGCCATTTTGCACCGCCATGTTTCCACAGTAGCCCTAAATGGACAAACTGCTCTTTGCTGTCTCAGATGACATCTTTGTGTTGGCCACCGTAGCTTCTCTATGTGCTTCGAAAGGGAGGGGTGAGCGATGGACAGAGCCATTGGCAATTCGCAACCTCACCGCTAAATGCTGCTAAAATTTACATACTGAAACTTTAATTAATATTGAAATATATTATTTTTAAAAAATGAAATGTCTTAAATATGAAACTAAATCTGCCAATAGGTGGCGGCAAGTCATTAGTTATGTTTCCATCTTATTTTTAAGCGCATTTTGGGATATCGCATAAAAAACACTAGATGGAAACGCCAAAATGCGCATAAATTCTAAAAATGCACATAAAAAAACGTGAACAGCGTCAGCCTATAATGAGCCAGCGTTCTGACGTAGAAAGTGCTGAACATAAACAGTGTATGAGAATGACACAGAAGAGAAGATATTGTTGAATAAAGTCGTTATTTTTGTTTTTGCGCACAAAAAGTATTCTCGTCGCTTCATAACATTAAGGTTGGACCACTGCACTTTTAACAATGTTTTTAGTACCTTTCTGGACCTTGAAAGTGCTGGTTAAATTGCTGTCTATGGACGAGCCATATACCTCTCGGATTTCATCAAAAATATCTTAATTTGTGTTCCGAAGATGAACGAACAAAGGTCTTGCGGGTTTGGAGCGACATAAGGGTGAGTTATTAATGACAGAAATGTTCATTTTTGGGTGAACTAACTCTTTAAATTCACAACTTTGGATGGAAACATAGCTAATGTCTTAATAAGTGAGTCATTCATTTATTCCGCCGATTCGTTTAAACTGCTGATTCATTCAAATCAAAATCAAATCAAAATTTATTTATAAAGCACAATAAAAACAACAATAGTTGACCACTGTGCTGTACAATACCATACAAAAATAAGCATAAAAAGTAAATATATATAATAAAGACCGCAATGCAATGAGAAAAGAGGAGTAAATCAAAACACCAATAAATGATGTGGCCTCAAAAACTCTAGGAACAGTTATATGCCTGGGAGAAAAGATATGTTTTTAACTTAGATTTAAATTCAGATTCTGATGAAACTCGTCTCTCAACTTTAATCTAGATCTCGAGACTATCAGCAATTTAGAAGACCTCAGAGATTTAACAGATGTTTTTGGATGTAAGAGTTCACAGAGATATTTAGGAGCTGATCCAATCAGAGCTTTAAAAACAAAAAGTAAAATTTTAAAATCAATTCTGTAACGGACCAGCAGCCGATGCAAAGAGCACATGATCAAACTTCCGGGTGCCAGTGAAGAGTCTGGCAGCTGCATTTTGAACCATCTGAAGTCGATTTATATTAGATTGACTTACTCCAATATAAAGAGAATTACAATAATCAAGCCGAGATGACACAAATGCATGGATCACTCTCTCAAACTCTGGAAAAGATCAAAAACTTTTGGCTTTAGATAGCAATCTTAGTTGGAAAAAACTAGATTTAACTACAGAATTCAGGAACAAAGCAAGTGACTGTCTTGGATGGATCATTGAATCAGTGACTCAAAAACGTACATTTATTCAGTGACAAAAGACTGTTGAGTTTTGCTGTGGCTTTGTTTGGAACTACTTCGATTTTTGTCAGTTAGAAATTGTAAATCTGCATTGATGATTTAAATTTACAGCCAGTCACCAAACATTCTAGAAAGATTCTGTCATCGTCATGTCATTCCAAAACTTTCTTTCTTCTGCAGTACACAAAAGAAGATATCTCATGTTTTTTGTCCATACCATAAAAGTCAGTGGGCTTCAGTGATGTTTGGACCACTGCTGTTCTTCAAAATATCTTCTTTTTTGTTCCACAGATGAAAGAAATGCAGTTCTCTCAAGACCATCAGTGTAACTGTTGTCAGTTTATTGTGTATATGGATCAACATTTAAGCGTGAGACATTGTTTCCTGTAGTATATGCAAGTAATAGTAGTATGTTTGCTCGACAACTGCGAGTGGCATTTGTGTCAGTGTATGTGTGGCCAGGAGCGTTCGAGACACTAGATCTGTAGCTGGTGTGGCGTTAATGTCAGTGTATGTGTTTGTCTGACAGTGATGGGTAACATCTGCTTTCTGCCTCCGTGATTCTGATCTATGAATAACTGACCCCCCTACTTCCTCCGAGACAAACACATGCATATAAACATCAACACAAACATACACACACACAGAGCCCATATGCGAGTGGAGCGGCAGGGCTCTAGGGGTGCTCACCATTGCACCTGTGGGTGTCACCTGACCCAGGCAACAGGAAGACGAAATGAGGGGAAACATCAGCTGCTGCCACCCGCCATCAGGAGAGCTGTCAATCAGCCCACCCTGCAGGGCGAGAGTGTGTGTCGCTGCTGTGCGTGTGTGTGTGCAGCAAACAACCTGCAGGGTTCGGCTGTGTGTGAATTCACTGACCTGTAGGGAGTAACTGTGTGTGCGTGTATTTGTAAATGCTTCGACCTTCAGGGACGTCATGTTTGATTGAGTGTGTGTGTGTTCCTGTCAAATTCTCCTCAATCTGTGTGTCAGCGGTGCTGGTCTGATACATCCTTGCTTGATGCATGTTCTAGAAACACTAAGATTCATTTTCAGAGAATGGATCTTGAATTAATTTTATGTCATACCTCATTTGGAAAATAGTTTTTCTTTCAATTTAAATCAAAAGAAAGTCCCGCACACTATCAATACTAACAAAAGTATCAAAATTTCTTTATTTATTGCAACTTTTTGGTCCCATGACCTTCATCAGGTATATCATGGAAGGTCATGGGACCAAAACGTTGCGATAAATGAAGAAATTTTGATAGTGTGTGGGATTTTCTTTTGTTTTTGACTTTTTTGGTACTTTCTTTTACACACCTATCCATTACCTGCAGGTGTGCGAGGGTAATTGCTAATTATTATTATTATTACTATTATTTCAATTTTAATTGAGGTTTATGCTTAAAATAAATAAAAAGCAATTTAACCTAAATGATATATAAAAGTAATTATTAAAAAAAAATTAAAAATGTATTTTCTGAAATGTTTTATTAGTATGTGCAGTAATAAAGTAACTTTTTTAGACAATGATATTTTATTATTTTTATTGATACTTTTCTGTTTGGAATGAAATATTATTATTTAACAACTTATTAATTATTATTTATTATTAATTATTAAAGGATATTCTCTGAAAACAAGTGTCCTGCAATTTTTAAACAATTTTGCTGTTTCATGATGTTTTATTTGATATTTTACTGGAAGAAATAAAATAAAATAAAATTTTATTTATTTAAAAATTGAAATACATTATATTTAAATTTATATTTAAAATGTTTTTATTTAATTTATTATAAATAATATATATATATTTGGGTTTTTTTTTTTATTTTTTAATAATTTATCTTGACTTCCTGTGTCCACTCACTGAGCTTATTGCAATGCATTCTGGGTTTGCGTTCTCTGCAGATTTGTGTGTGGTTTTGTCCTTTAAAAGGTAGCATAATATTGTAAACATTACAAACATTCAGACAAATCAAATTGAGCAGTTGCCTTTAAATGATCTTTAGTGCAAGCAATTTTATCTTGATTTGCGATATTTAAAATATTATTTTACTGCAAAACAAGACTGTAGTAATGTTTTGTTTTGAGTGTTTGCATGAGCAGTTCTCTAACTGGTGGTTGCACAGCGTTCAGCTGACAAATTGCGGCCCACTCTGAGCTTTCACAGGATAAAAGGGAACAGTTAGTTATCTAGAGAATACTGTGTGACGTACAAGAGTTTTAAAGAGGTTTTGCACAAAATGAGGAAAGAAGAGCTTGGATAAACGATTATAACATAATGCAGTAGGCAGCAGAGATAATCAGGGCATGGAGACACAGGAAGCAGCGCCCTGTCCTGTGTGTTGATGCGTGAGTTATACAGTGAGACAGACCCCCTGTGGGTGTGGGGAAGACAAGTCCACGCTTTAGTACACCATATGTTCACCCCTCTCTCCGCCATACATAAACAAGTCAAGAAGCTATAGCTAGAGGGAAGCCATGCTGCAGTATTACTCACTCTGTCTCTCTCTGTCTGTTACTCTTTTCCTCTTCCGTCTGTGGTTCTCGGTTAGCCTCTCTTTTTCTTTTCCCTTTGCTCTTTTTCTGTTTGCCTTTTGCCAGTTTGTAGTCCTGTTCTTTTCCTATACCTACATCTTTCTTACAAATGTATTTATCTAAAGATCAATCAAGTTACTGATTGTTTAAGATGGCTTTTAGCTTTTTGGCTTCACCTATGATGTCATTGTATAGTGGTTTACACACTTCTCCTTTTCATGTTGAGCTGTGGTGCTTGTGCAGGATACACAGGTTTGAATCCAGACTGGATTGTCTTTGTGCTCTGTTCTCTTACATTTACTCTGTTGAGCTAAGTCATGCTCAGAAAACATTCTTACATTCTTTATTTTTTAATTTGTGCAAGAAAAACAAATTATGATTTCATATGATCATATGATGTAAAAAAAGTGTCAGTAAACAGGGTTATATAGAAAATGCAGAAAAAAATAATTTCATTTCATGTTTATTTACGTTACAATTTAGAGTGATCTGTTATCAGA
The DNA here is from genome assembly GCA_037950665.1 of Hypophthalmichthys nobilis. Taxonomy (NCBI): domain Eukaryota; kingdom Metazoa; phylum Chordata; class Actinopteri; order Cypriniformes; family Xenocyprididae; genus Hypophthalmichthys; species Hypophthalmichthys nobilis. The sequence continues at coordinate 23,689,123 of CM075482.1, forward strand.
GGTGACTGTGTCCAAATTATGTAATTTCAGAAATTTACATATACAAATCACACAGTTAGCTAACAATGAATTAAAGGGTTAGTTCACCCAAAAATGAAAATTCTGTCATTAATTACTCACCCTCATGTCGTTCTACACCCGTAAGAACTTCGTTCATCTTCAGAACACAAATTAAGATATTTTTTGATGAAATCCAAGTTTGTTTGTTTTTATCCTCAATAGGAAGGAATGAAATTGCCACTTTCAAGGTCCAGAAAAGTAGTAAAAACATGGTTAAAATAGTCGACGTGACTGCAGTGGTTCAACCTTAATGTTATGAAGTGACAAGAATACTTTTTGTGTGCAAAAACAAAACAAAAATAATGACTTTATTCAACAAATTCGTCTCTCCCTATCATTGTGCTACGTTATTTTCATTGCAGTGCTTCCAGGTTCTACACCAGAACGCTGGCTCAGTTTTGGCCGACACCTGTTCACAATGCATGCATGTGATGCTGACGCAGGAGCCGGCCAATAATGAGTCTGCGTTTGGACGTAAACATGGAAGCGCTAAACTGCGTTCGCTGTGTTCACTGCGAATGAGTCTGACAGGATAATTTGGTCAATAATTTAGAGATTTCATCTGGTCATGATGAAATATATAACTGAGTATCATCGGCATAACAGTGGAAACTAATTCCATGTTTTCCTATAATATTACCAAGTGGCAGCATATATATATATATATATATATATATATTGAAAATAGCAGAGGGCCTAACACAGATCCTTATGGCACTCCATAATTTACTGACGTTATCTTAGATTTTTCCCAGTTTAAATAAACAAAAACTGCTAAATCTATCTATCTATCTATCTATCTGTCTGTCTGTCTGTCTGTCTGTCGTTTTGTCTGTATCAATCTATCTATCTGTCTATCGGTCTGTCTGTCATTTTGTCTATCTATTGATCTATCTATCTATATGTCTTTCTGTGTATCTATCTATCTATCTGTCTGCAGTCTGTCTGTCTGTCTGTCATTTTGTCTATCTATGTCTTTCTGTGTATCTATCTATCTGTCATTCTATCGTTCTATCTATCGTTCTATCATTCTATCGTTCTTTCTATCTATCTATCTATCCATCTATCTATCTTTGTATTTTGTGGTCTTTATTTCATGCCTTTGTCCCTCATGCCATCATAAGCTCGTGCATATGTGTACTCAGAGCGCAGCACTTGCACCTCCACACAAGCTGACGCAGGCGGCCCGTGACCGTCTGTGTGTGTGACTGGTCTGTTAACGTGTCACAGGGTTTGAGTGCTATAGGATGTGCCAGGCCAATTGACCAAATCACTGATCTTTAAGACTAGCTCTGGGGGTTGTGTTTGGGGGGGTGCGGGTGAGTTTCGGGTGGGGGAAGACGAGCACCATCACTACCACCCCCTTCCCCTCCACACACACACGCACTAGCTCTAATCAAGGAACATGGTCACCGCAAAGATGTTAACAAGAAACGACAGCTTCTCGTCGCTTGCGGCAACGACCAGCTCGGCTGTGGAGATAGACCGGCAGGCGCGAAGCCAAGCGAGAGAAATAGAGAGAGAGGGTAAGAGAGATACAGCTGAAAGACCAGAAAGAGAAGCAGAGAGAAACTCAGAAACTCTAGAAGAATCTGAACCTCCGTACTCCAAACACACACATTTAGATATGCATTTGGACACCGGCATGACCTTTCTGACCCCTGTGTGTGTGTGTGAGTGAGTGAGAGACGGAGCAGGTGAAGGGTGGAATAGATGTGACAGGTTGTTAATGGACGGGGCAAAAAGACATTTTAGGACATATTAGTAATCCTTAATAATTCACCAGCCCGAGAGCACATCTCTCTGTCTCTATACGGCTGCCCCAGAAGTATTTGGACACTTAAGACACACTTAAAAATGTATGAATGTCATTGCATTAGATATCAAAGCAAGGGCCATTTGTTGTGAAGAAAAACAAAACAAGGTAAAATATTTTATTTCAAAGAGTTTGAGATGTCGAGTCAGTAGGTTCAGTGTTGAACATGAAGACGGTCAGTGTTTGTTTGGTTAGTGGATGATGTTGATAGTAATGTGATTTTCTAAACCTGTGGTTCCTCTGCTACTGTCACACTGGTGTGAACTGATGTCACACAGCCACTAAAAATCAAGATTTGATATTTTATCTAATGCAGTGACATTTTTATACATGGCTCCTCAAATATATATTTGGAAGAAGTCTCTTATGCTCAAAAATACAATAAAAATTGTAAAATGTAATTTATTCCTGTGATCAAATCTGAATTTTCAGCATCATTACTCCAGTCTTCAGTTTCACATGATCCTTCAGAAATCATTCTAATATGATGATTTGCTGCTCATGAAACATTTTATATTATTATCAATGTTGAAAACAGCTGTGCTGCTTCATATTTGTTGTTCAAACCGATACATTTTTCTCAGGATTCTTTGATGAATAGAAAGTTCAAAAGAACTGCATTTATATAAACTATAAATCTTTTGTAACATTATACTGTAAATGTCTTTACGGTCACTTATGATCAATTTAATACATCCTTGCTAAATAGAAAAAATTCATTTCTTTCATAAAAGAAAAAATCTTACTGACCCCAAACCTTTGAACAGTAGTGTGTATTTGTTTATGACAAGCAAATGCACATTACTATAGTGTGGCTGAATGTTTTACATATTTCTTAAATGAATTACAGTAAAAAAATACTGTATTACAATTATTTTTGATGCATACAAATAAATAATGTATAATGCAATGTATTTGGGAAAGAAGTGTGCTTATTTGTCATGAAAATAACTTTCTTTAAGCGAAATACAATTTTTTCTTGTTTTGTTTTTTTCTTTTGATTTTGGGCTAAAAAAATTTGCTTGCAGCACCAAAGTCATGTGTTCAATTCCCATGAACTGCATGAACTGATTATAATGTGTTTTCAATGCGCTGTTAGACGTCTACCAAATGCATGACTTTAAGAGCCCTATCATACACCCAGCGCAATGGGACACCATGCACAAAGCAATTGTTTATTGCTAGTTTTAGCCCGGCGCAGTTATCATTTTCACGTTGTTTAAATAGCAAATGCACTCGTGCCCATCTGTTAGCCCATGGGCGTGCTAGTCTGAAAACGAGGTGTGTTCAGGCGCATTGTTGGCGTGTTGCTATTCTGAGGCCACTTAAAAAGACTGCGCCATTGACCAACAAAAACCTGCTCTAAAGTCAATGGAGCAATATTTTTTTGTTATTTAAAGGGCATGTTAGTAATATGCGCCTATATGCGGGTGCACAACGTGCATACACTCTACTTATTACACACACACAGGGGCACGCAGCAGCACACAAAAATGCCAGATATTAAAAATAAAAGGATTACAATGTAAAAGATTATTATTGTGTGCATAAAGATAAAAATGTCTATGTCATATTGGATAGTTATTGCACGTATCAGAATTATCTATTTGCTGTAATGACGGCCAGTCTTTGCAATACACACAAGTATTTAAACTGACTCGTCAGGTTGAGGGTGTCTGTATTCCGCCATATAAATAAAGAATCCGCCATGGTGCAAGCACACCTAGCTTTTAATGGGAATGGGAGATGACACTCAATTACGCCCAAAACACACCCATGACTCATTAAGAGACTACGTACAACCCTTTTGGACCATGCGCCTGGCGCACCAACCATTTTTTCTATCATTAAACTAGCAAAAGTGGAGTGACATGAACAAAACAGAAGTAAATGGTTAATTCTTTGTTAATCTCAATTATTTGTATTGTATTTGCACAAAATCCGTGAATGTGACTGGCCTACTCAAATGGCATTAGGTTGCAAAACCCTTTTTGGTTTTGTTTTAAATAGCCAGATCTCTTCTTTTATGTTGATCCAGAGAGACTGTCATTATCTAAAGACTGTGTGTTTGTGGACGCAGGATCGTCCTGTCTGACCCCTGGATGCCAGTGGAGATGTAGACAGTGATGTGGCGTGGCACCACGGGACCCTCCCTAACTGGCACTGCACTGAAATGTATACGCGTCTGTGTGTGATGGCTTATGACACTCGTATGTGCGTTCCCGTGTGTGTGTACCTAGCGCACGGGCTTGTGTTCCTGTCTCGGCCCCGGTCGCTGCAGGATACGTGGACAGTGATGTGGCTCAGCACCGCAGGGGCCTCCTGACTGAGACGAGTGTGTGTATGTGTGTGTGAGTGTGTTGGTACAGTGATGGGTTCTGGCACCCGGGGGCTCTGGTCGACTGGTCCTGGACTGGTGGCACGGACAGCGATTAGGACTCTGATATCAACCTGTCACTCTGAACAACTACAACTGTCACAAAGAGGAAAGGAGAGAGAGAGATGGAGGAATCAGCAGAGATAATGTAGACACTGAGTTACTGTGACAGCTGTGAGGACAGAATAAAAGAACAAGAAGGAGAGGAAGATGAAGACACTGTTAGAATTAGAATTAAAAGTAGAATTAGAGTTAGAACCGGAAGAGGAATCCGAATTCGAATCTGAATACAAGGGAATGTAGACTATTGCCCTATGTATGCAATGTTGGGCTGGATGCTTCCGGTTTGGCTCCATGTTCAATCATCTCAAGCTTTATTTTATTTTATTTTATTTTATTTATTTTTTAATTTTATTTATTTTATTTTATTTCATTAATTTTTTTTGTTCATTTTTTTTATTTATTTTTATTTATTTTATTTTTTTATTTCATTATTATTATTATTATTATATTATTTTCTATTGTATTTTTATTATTTGTATTACTATTTTATTATTTTTATTAGTAGAACATCATTTAATTTAAGAATCCGAATAACAATAGAATAAAAATAGAACTGAAACACTAAAAAGAATCCCTCAAAAATTGCTAGTAAATTTCACAATTAATTACAAAGAAATGGCAAGTAACAGCAAATGCATTAAGTGGATTCAGAATTACAGTTAGTGGGAAATTGAGTTTATAGAATTAGATTACAATTAGTTTGATTTAGAATTAGTCATTTGAATCAGAATAAGGTTCTATTTAGCTTTGCATTAGTTTATGTAAGTGTCATTGGGTTAGAATTTCAGGGGTCATAATGAAGCGGAAGAGGAAGCAAGAAAACATTAAAGCAGAAATGAGTGTCTGAAAGTTGACGGTGAACAACAGTGAATTGAAAAGTGCATAACCTGTGTGAATTCCTATCTGAATCATCAGTAATTCAGATTAAAGTAGTTAATAAATGATTCAGCGGTGGATCTGTTAATGACTCAGATGTAAATATAAATGTAGTTTATATCAGTCTCAAACATACAGCTGCTGTGCTGCATCTCTGTCTAGTGTTGGTGGCCATCTAGTGTTAAGATAGAAATCTCCTCCTCCATCTTTCTCTCTCTCACTCCAGCGCTATTGTCTCTCTCTGTCTCTCTCTCTGAGAGTCTGATGGAGTTTGGCAGCTCTTGCTTGCAGCCACAGGCCAGCCTAAAGCCATTGCAGATGATAGTTTTAATTGCTTTCAATCTTTCAGGCAAGTCCCTGCCTACTGGCACCAAGTACTGGTGTGTGTGTGTTTGTGTGTGTGTGTGTGTGTTCATTGTGACTTTAGCTGAGGAACTCTTACTGATGATGGCTTCTGGTAAAGTGACTTAAGAAGTATTTTTCGTATGTCGCTGTCCCACACCTCTCAATAATGTTGAATTACCATATTAGAAATATTATTACATATGCTGTTGGCAGATGTGGTGCATATACAGCCAATAAAAGAGCAGAAATAATTCAGCACAAATCATATCATAATCGTGTAATCTGTATGTATGTAATATATCTATCAGATGAAATCGCAATGGTTTTGAATGTGTTTTCTCTAGCAGTGGTTTCATATGTTAGTTTCAAACTAGTTCAGAACGCTTAAATAATATTAAAAATCATTTAATAATATTTTAATATAATATAATATAATATTATGAATAATATATGTTTTTATTCTGTCCTCCAAAGTGAATTTATAATTACCATATTTTTGTAATGTCTTTTAGGTGGCCAGTGAACATATATATATATATATATATATAGCAATTATATTCAATGCAGATTTTAACTGAAACATTGTTTTGTATTTTTAAGTTTTTAATAATTCCTGAAAACATATTAAAAAAAAACTTAATATATTATTATTAGTATATTGTGAAATATGGATTTTATTATTTTCAAATCAGTGTCAGTAAATATCATATGTTTTTGCAGATTAAATTTGTTCATGATTATCATGTAACCTGATTTATTAACAGTATAGATGTATAAATGTGGATGAACATCTACTGTATAAACCAGTCCTGGGCCAAAAGTCATTAACAGCCATTTTAATGAATGAATAAACTATCCATTACAGATACTCTCATTATGACCATTAATACGATGGCCTGTTGTTTGTTTTGATATTCTGACAGAATAACCTTTGACCTCTTATGGTCTTATGGTTTGTCTTTGTGCTTCTTTCAGTGTTCATTACTTATGCATTTCCTTTAGCACATAAGCATGTTTTTGTGTGTCTGTATTCTTATGAGTCGTTCTTATATTTGCATATGCGTGCGTGTGTTTGTGTCCCGGCTCTTCGCCATGAGACATATTAACCCATAACATTCCCACTGTGAATAATCTCTCTACATGTGATTTTTAATCATCTCATTCTCGCTCTGCCCGTCTCTCTCTCTCTCTCTCTCTGTATGGCCCCCAGTCTCACCCTCTCTCTCGTTCACTGGCAGCTTGCATATGTTCATAAGGGTGAGTGACGACACCTCTGAAATCCTCCAGGGGCGACGGCAGGGGAATCCAGCGCTCAAAGGCACGCGGCTGTTGCCCTCTGTCTTCTGTGCTTGGCTGCATGCTTTTTGTTTATTTAAGTGTTTATGCATGTTCTTAATTTTTTATTATTCTGTTTTATTTTTATTATTTTTAAATTGAAAATTTAGTTTTTTCTATTTATTTTGTTGTTTTGTTTCATTTTTTAGTATATTTCATTTATATATTATATTTATTTAATTGTGTGTGTGTGTGTGTATGTGTATATATAGTTTTTAGAATATTTGATTTATGATATTTTTAGAATATATGATTTTATGTAATTATATTTTTTGTTGTTTTGTTTTATTTTTTAGTACATTTAATTTATTATATTTATTTAATTATATATATAGATATATAGTTTTTTAGAATATTTTATGATTTTATTTAATTATACATTTTATTTTGTTGTTTTGGTTTATTTTTAATATATTTTATTTATATTTATTACTTTTATATATATTACTTTTGTTTTTATTTTTAGTGTATTTTATTTATTATATTTTTATTTAATTATATGTTTTCTTTTTTATTTTGTTGTTTTTTATTTTTAGTACATTTCATTTATTTATTATATTTATTTAATTATATATATAGTTTTTAGAATATTTAATTTATGATTGTATTTAATTATATATTTTGTTTTGTTTTATTTTTAGTATATATATACACATACATATAGTTTTTAGTATATTTTATTTATTTATGATTTTAATTAATTATATATATTTTATTTTGTTGTATTGTTTTAATTGTTTATTATTTTATTTAATTATATATATAAGTAAAATGTGTGTGTGTATGTGTGTGTGTATATATATATTACTTGTTTTTTATTTTTAGTATTTTTATTTAATTATAAAGATATTCAATTTTATTTTGTTGTTTTGTTTTAGTATATTTTATTTTTAGTATATTCTCTTTTTATTTGATTCTTTAAATTTAATTTCGTTTTTATTATTAGCCGACATTATAAAATTGTCACTTCTTTGCATATTAAAATCTTGAATGGACAGTTTTCTTTTTCACTTTTTCACTTTGGTCCCACAGTCATGGAAAACCTGGAAATATCAGTGATTTTTTTCAGACCTGGAAATCTTAGGAAGATATTGCGATGTTAAAAGTGTTTCAGTGTTTCATATATATAATCCAATGTTTTCTATAGTTGTATTTAGTGTAAATGCATCTGTTTAAGTTTAATACTTTGACCGTAATAGTAAAATTTTTAAATTATATTGTTGCCTTTCATAAATATCTTGTAGTTATTAAATAAATTGAACTACTTTTACTTTTCCAGCAGTTTTGAAGGAGCTTCCTGATGCTGCTCATCATAACTGTGTCCAGTAGGACACGGGTCATATGTGAGTGTTCACACGCCTCTGAAAGGTCACGTATGACACTAAAGGTGTGAGAAGAAACGGGAAGAGAGTTCCAGTGTTCCTGTAAGCAAAGGGTGTGACATGTGGCGCTCAGACAGGACTGTACAGTTTTAAATGCTGCATTTGCGTTGCTAAGTGTGTGTGTTCTCTGTGTGCGTGTGTGTTAGTGCTGCTCCTTTTGTCCTGATCCAGTTTGACTCTAATGGGGCCCAGTGGTGAATTTTTCATTTTGCCCAGAGGGAAGCAACATCGTACTGCAGAGAGAGAGAGAGACAGACAGAGAGACACAGAGAAACGTCTTTTTTTAGACATACTTGGTTCCTCCGTTGCAATTAATGCGTGTCTGGTGTAGAACAATGACAAACCCCTGCAAACTCTGATCGCTGTGAAGTTCCTCTGACGCTCCGGCACAGTCGAGTCATGCTGATTATGAATCTGATCCTGATCTAGTTCAACACTCTTTTGCTTATTTCTTGTCTTCTCATCTGTTACTATAAATAAATAGTGCAAAAATTAAGTATAAAAACAGAGTTCTTAATACTTTAAAGGAATAGTTCACCAAAAATGAAATTCTGTCATCATTAACTCATCCTCATGCACAAAATCTCGACCTGCATGTGCGTGTTTGAACCTGGCGCCTTCAAACTCATCAGGTTGGACTTTCTTGATTTCAGACTAATGGTTCTTGTTTGTTTTGTGATGCATTGCAGTTCAGGATGAACAAGCAGATGATATTTGAGAGTTCCTTACTACAGCGCACAAGAATGAACTACTTTTATGATGATGTTTGCCATTTTTATCCTCCATGATCACTATATGCTTTTATTTTATGTTAAAGAGCAGCTTGGACAGCTAACTTCTTTTGTGTTCAACAGCAGACAGACAGTCGAAGTGGTTTGGAACAACATGATGGTGAGTAAATGATGATTTATGAGCAAATTATTCCTTTAATTTTTTTATGCAAACTGCTAGAATAAAAATATGCTTTAGAAATTAGGAAAAAAAACTTTCATTCTTATAATGTCACATACTGTACACTACCATTCAAATGTTTGGGGTCAGTATGATTTTATCCAGCAAAATGCATTAATATTTGTAAGACATTTACACAATAGATTTCAAATAACTTTCTATCCTTCAAAGAAAATATTAGAATGATTCCTGAAGGATCATGTGACACTGAAGACTGGAGTAATGATGCTGAAAATTCAGCTTTGATCACAGAAATAAATTACATTTTAAAATATATTCACATAGAAGACAGTAATTTTAAATTTTAATAGTATTTCACAATTTTTACTGTATTTTTGATCAAATTAACGCAGGCTTGTTGAGCAGAAGAGACATTAAAAATCTTTCCAACCCAAACTTTTGAATGGTAGTGTACATAAAGAAAGATGTAAACTGTCATAATGTGAAGCATTTATTTGTTACTAAAACATAAAATAACATGAACTAACAATTTTACAGCATTTATTAATCTTGTGTAGTGTTCATTTCAACATTTATTCTGTTAACATTAGATAATGCACTATGAGCTAAAATGAACAACTGTATTTTTATTAACTAACATTAACACAGATTAATAAATGCCGTAAAAAAACATATTGCTCATTGTTAGTTACACTCTAAAAATGCTGGGTTAAAAATAACCCAAGTTGGGTTAAAAATGGACAAAGCCAGCGGTTGGGTTTAATGTTTGCCTTTTGATTATTACTGTTGCCTCTAGTAATTATTTGTCTGATTTTTAATTTCCAACATATTTTGGGTTCATTTAAGCCAGCTATATAGTCATTTTTAAACAAAAGTTGAGTTAAATAAAACTGCCCAGCACGTTGGGCAAACATTTAACCCAAACACTGGGTTTATCCATATTTAACCCAACTTGGGTTGTTTTTAACCCAGCATTTTTTAGAGTGTAGCTAATGCATTAACTAATGTCAACAAATGACAGCTTATTGTCAAACTCCAGACCAGCTCTCGTGTGGTGGGGTTTTTCAGGACACACACACATACACACACACACTCACACACGTTAGTTTTTGTGAATTGTGGGGACATTCCATAGGCGTAATGGTTTTTATACTGTACAAACCATATTTTCTATCGCCCTACACCTAAACCTACCCAATAACAGGAAACTGTGCACATTTTTACTTTCTCAAAAAAACTCATTCTGTATGATTTATAAGCTTTTTGAAAAATGGGGACATGCGGTAATGTCCTCATAAGTCACCCTCTCCTTGTAATACCTATGTCATACCCATGTCATTATACAAATTTGTGTCCTGATATGTCACAAAAACACACACATACTCATACACACACACTGATGTTCTAATAGTTGTAATTTCTGCAGGAGAGCCCAGAGAGATCTCCATCTGTTCAGTGAACACGAGCCGCGCTCCACCGTGGCTTTTAGCCCTGTCTTACTTATGCAAATATTTTTTGCCTTGAAATCTATTTGGAGTTGCTTGAAGGGGTCCAGAATGTTGTCCTGCTGTCTCAAACACACACACACACAGACTGCTGTCTGCCCCAGCGGCCTGCCCTGCGCCGCCTCTCGTCCGTCATGTGGAAAAGTTTTTACCAGCACATACACGCAGACACATGCCCAGAATAACCCCCACTCCTGCTGTCTGTCTGACTGACTGTCTGTCTCTCATCCTCAAAAGACACGTTTACTAAATAATGCATATCAAATAAAATTATATATATATATATATATATATATAAAAATATATCTCAAGTTAACAAATTTGTGAATTCTGCCATTATTTCAAGTGCTACAAAAAAACTTATTAAAATTGAAATAGTCATATTTTTTAAGTAAATGAGCAATTTTTCACCTTTAATACTTTAAAGCAGGGATTCCCAAACTTGTTTGTCAGCCAAACCCTTTTGACATAAAATATTTGAGTTAATATTTCAATAATTTAACATGTTCAGGTTCTCTGATGTTGGTTAATGGTCACAGGACGTTCAGGTAAACCAATGATTTGTTGAGTGTTTTAACATTGCTGCCTTTGCAGTCGTTTCATAATTGAAGTTTGCAACATTGACACTGTTATTGAACTGAATCCACATCGAACTAAATTGAGCTGAATAATGACACTATTGCCTTCTGTAGAGGTGCTTTACAGCTGAAATTGAAGTTGTTTCGTAACTGATGAATTTTGCAACACTGTCATTTTCCTGTTTATTACTATAAAGCTGCGTTGAAATAATCGGTATTGTATAAAGTGCTTTATAAATAAATGTTAATATTTTTTTCATCCAAGCTTGGGAAACCCTGCTTTAAAGGAATAGTTTGACTTAAAATGAACATAATTTCCCGTCCTCATGTTGTTTCAAACCTGTATGTATGCATCCATTTATTTTACTTATGTATTTTTGAAGGACTGCCTGAGCTTCTCTTTCTGAAACACATTACATTACAGACATAAAACTGGTTGATAACCTTGTTTAACATTAAATTTTATGGCTCCATGTCTTCATTCTGGACATTCTGCAGTATTTCTTCTTTTGTCTTCCACAGAATAAAGACAATCACAGGTGCAGATGACACGAGGATGCATGCGCTTTCATACATCTACAGTGTTGTGATGTGTGAAACCTCCCTGACCTACATCACTGTCTGGAGGTGAAACACCCTCCGGTCAGACTCATTCAGACAGACTCATTCACTTCAGAGAATGAAGTTTTACATGGCAGGTAATATGAATTTTATGTCAAAGCTAATTAAGTCTTTTGAATGGGACTGTGCATTAATATATTGTCATTTTTTTTTTCTCTTTTATATTCATATTTTTATTTAAAATGTAAATCATTTGTGTATTCCGCTAATGATTCGACTTGTGCTGCTCTCTTGTGGTCACACGGAGGCAGTGCAGCATTAACCCACAGCGACAAACATATAATTTATTACATCACTATTTTTACATAAGCAAACTGTTCCATGATCTACATTTAATTAAAATTCTTAGCAGATGCTTTAGTTACTAAATTGACTGATAAGAGTGTCAGTTATCTGAGCAGGTAAGAATAATGCTGTTACTGTGATATGACATAATATTATAGGTAGGCCTACAGTATGCTTAATGATTTTAGCTTAATAGGCTTATGTATGTAGTTATGACTTATCAATATATTATTTCACTTTTAAATAACATTTATCAGCCATCGATTTACTCATCATCATTCTAAACTAAATGATCAAATTAAAGGTCCAGTGTGTAATATTTAGGAGGATCTATTGACAGAAATGCAATATAATATACATAACTATGTTTTCAGTGGTGTATAAAGACCTTACATAATGAACCGTTATGTTTTTATTACCTTAGAATGAGCCATTTTATCTACATACGCGGGTCCCCTTACATGGAAGTCGCCATTTTGCGCCACCATGTTTCTACAGTAGCCCTAAACGGACAAACTGCTCATTGCTTGAATAGCTACTCTCTGCTGTCTCAGATGATGACATCTTTGTCCTGTGTCAGCCACCGTAGCTTCTCTATGTGCTTCAAAAGGGAGAGGTGAGCGGTGGACTGAGCCGTTGGTTGCATTTCACAACCTCACCCCTGGATGCCCCTAAAATTTACACACTGAACCTTTAAATGAACACAAATATATTTTTGTTTTCAAATCCACAAACTAGCCTATTTTGTGATGCTGAAATATTAGCATGTAGAAAACGATAGAATATGAACACAGGCTACATACTATAATCAATCATCCTGCACGACTAGCACGTTTCCCTTAATCTCATATTCAATGGTGTTCCAATCAAACACGTTTCCCTTCGGCACGCGCTGCGGCTGGTTAAAATACAGCGCTTTAATCTGGTTTCCGGTGAGGACGTAGTCCCACATGTTCAGGTCCGTGAGCTCGCCAGCAAAACTCTGCACCGTCTCGAAGTCCCCCAGGTGTTTATCTGCGTCCTGGCCGAGGAGAGCGGTGCCCTGCGGACGGATGCTGTGACCCGGTTTATATAGCTGAAACGCGCTGCGCCGTCCGTCCACCCAGAAGGCCGTGAGCCCGGTGCGCGAGGACCAGGTGAGGCACATGTGAGTCCGGAAGGTGGAGAGAGGAGGCAGGTGGAAAAAAGCTCCGTCGCCACTGAGATAGAAGGACACGCGGCCGTCTTTCTCTCTCCACACGTTGAGCTCGTCGAAGTCGGGCGTGCGGTAGGCGAACAGAATGACCTGCCGCTCGCCCTGGAGCTCTGTCGCAACACGCATGCAGAGGGTGAATGCTGTAAGACCCAGTGGCTTTTTAGGTGTGAGTTCAACAAAGCTGAAATCAGTCTCGTAAGGGAACAGAAGCACTTTACCACCAAGACCAACTGCAAGACAAAATAAAGTACTATAAAATAAACACAAAACAAGCACAAATTCCAGCTGTTCATCTAACAAATACCTTCAGTAGCCGCTGCTGTCAGAGAGAGCAGACAGGAAAATAAAACCACTGGCACCAACATCTTGCTGCAGGTCTGAGGGAAATGGAATAATAATAAAATAATTAAAAATATTCAGATTATTATCTCAGTTTGACGTACTGTAGGTCTATTAGTGCTTTAATTCTCTAATCATGTAAATGAGCTATGGGTGAATCGCAAGTAAAGCGTCAAGAAATTTCACATTTCATCCCATAATTAAATAAAAATGAAATCCATACTTTTTTTTGCATTGCGACATTATTGTTATGACAAACATATTATCCCCAAAACTCTCCTTATTTTAAGGTGAAAGGTTTATAATTATCGTGAAGAACATTTGAAGTACAGTTTTATTTGTATGTAAGTTATACTGCTTTTAAATGAAAATCAAAGTAAACGTTTAATTGTCCTGAAATTGTCACGATGCATAAAATAAATATAATTCTTTCTTTTTATATATATATATATATATATAATTGTGTGGTGAATTATGACATTTCTTCATCCCTATCCTTTGTCAATCAGAATGTGTGGCATAATAATCAAGATGAATTATTATTACTATTAGGCTATTATTAACTGTATCTTAACATTTCGGTAACACTTCACTTAAAGCATTGATGTATAATGCATTAAGGTATTCATAATGTTTATTATAATGCATTATATATTTTCATTTATAATTGTAACCAAAGTTAAAATGCATTATAATATTTGCAGAACATTTGAAATTGGTTGTTTCAATGCATTAAACTTTCTAAAGGTGTGTTTAATGAATAGATAAGTATTATAATGTATTATAACAGTGGTTACAATTATTTATGAGTTCATATAATGCATTATAAGGTGCATTACAAGGCATAATTAATGCATTATATATAAAGCCTTTTAAGTAAAGTGTTACCAACATTTCTGATCACAAAGCATAAAGTTTTAATTTTTTCAATTGTTTCAAATTTTCAATGATATATATATAAAATAATGTAAAGCGTCCACAATACTCACTGCGTAGCAGAAGGGTGTTTATTTCTGCCTCTGATAAGAATCGCTGCTGAGCGCTTCCCTCCTTGCACCGTGATGACATCAGCTATCACAAACCAAACCAACAAAAGATGCTGTGTGAAGATTCACACAATCATGAGACCAAAACACAAAGACGTTTTCAGATGTCTCTTCCTCTGTACTTTTCTCTCTATCAATCAGTCAAATAAACAGATGCACTCAATTGCCAAACATGTAGACAGAGTTGCATTTATAAAATGATCCTATAAAAGACAATACATAACCTTTTGCACAATACAACAAAAATCTTTTTAATGTGATTCGAGAAAGCAAAATGTATGATACCGTCGTCAGGTTTTTCAAAATCACAGGAGCTGTCAATGTATTATTTCATGGAATTGTGATCAATCATCTGAATATTTTGGTGAAGGTTCTTGGAATTTTTATTATTATTATTATTTTTCCGTATAGTTTTGCTTGCATAGGTTTTTGGCTTGATAATAAGATGTAGATGTTTGGACATTACTGGAACTTTGATGAATGCAAACATTCCATTACTCAAACCATGAGTCTGTTTCTCATGATGCACTGCCTGCATGTGACCACCAGACGGCAGCAGTGTATCAGACGAATTTCCCATTCTCTTTTATTCCAGTGTTTGAAATAGTTGAATGAATGTGAAAAATGGAATTCTAAAACTAATAACTGTAGATAAAACATTAAACAAAAATTACCTTTATTTTCCGGTCTATATCTGTTCAGTCACATTTTGCATCCATCCATGACACTGACAGCTGTTAACCATTCTGACAGGTAATCATGGCCACTCATGAAATATATAAATAATTTTAATAGCACGGCCGTTCAAAACCCGAGGGTCT
This sequence comes from Hypophthalmichthys nobilis, assembly GCA_037950665.1. Classification (NCBI taxonomy): domain Eukaryota; kingdom Metazoa; phylum Chordata; class Actinopteri; order Cypriniformes; family Xenocyprididae; genus Hypophthalmichthys; species Hypophthalmichthys nobilis. The sequence goes on from CM075482.1 coordinate 23,704,679, forward strand.
ACTATGTGCATGTAAAACTATCAATGACAGTCATTTTGGGACAGGAAGTAATGTAAACACAGACATCAGATACCAGTTGCGTCTAATGTGAATGGATATGGTCATAAGATTGGATCTGTGCATTACGACTTGTAGTGTAAATGCAGGCTATGTCTCTGAATATGTCTGGAATTTAAAATCATCCCGAGGACTTTCATTTTAAGAGGCATTTAGTTACCCACACAGCAAAAGGACTCTGCGGCAAATTGGCCGCGGAGGTATCGCGGCCTCCGGAACGTATCCGCGAACGGACCCGTATCGGCGTCCACTTGCGCGCAGTGATGGATCCGCAACGAAGGCGGATCGCGGACCCGCCGTGGCTCCACGCTGCATCCGCTCCGCATCCGCGATTAAAACCTTACCTCCGCGGCGGGTCCGTTTGGGACCCGCAAATTGATACAACCGTTACAGTAAAGGCGCGTGCGCGTCCGCGGATCCGACATGGATCCGCTCAGGATCCGCTGATTGACAGTAGAATTTATGGCGCCGCCCGGAGGCGGAGCTGATCCTCTGGGCGGCGCCAAAACGAATGTGACAGTCATGCCGGTTTGGCGACTTGAATGCGGATCCGCCTAGGAGTCTCCTGCTGTGTGGGTAGGGATGTGATAACAGCCCATTGAAAATAGATACAACTGGAAACAACTGAGCCGTAATATATCAAACCTGATGTGCGTCACGAGGCTCAGTGAAAGTAGTCCATAGAGTACCTCAAGGATGACGTGTTTTTGTAGGCCAACCTGGAAGTTAGCGGCGCACGTGTTCCCTCGATTAAAAGCCTATGCATTTTTCCCATAGACTTTTGGAAAATCGCAAAAAAATAAGCTCTGTGTTTAACAAAGGGTTATGACACTTACACGTTTTGTCTATCAAGATAATCTTTACAAGTTAACACAACATTTATAAATCTTTAAGCCTAAATAAAGTTGTCAGATTTAAAAAGCTAACAGTAGGCTATAAACGGACTACAGCACACCATGGTCGCGGATCAACGTCACCACCACCAAGCTTCCTTAAACTTTATTTAGAAAACAACTTTATTTAAAAACATGCTCGCTGATTATGATCTGCGCTGTGTATGAATACTTATCCACTTTTTCATGAGAAATGCTGTCCAAGGCTGCATTTACACTGCAAGTCTTAATGCACAGATACGATCTTTTGACCATATCTGTTTTTTTTGGCCAGCGTGTTTACATTCACTTTAGATGCGACTGGTATCGAATATCTGTGTTTACATTAATTCCCGCCCAAAATGATTGTCATTGATAGCTTTACATGCACATGGTAGACCCTCTACTATGTGCATGTAGGTTTTACCTGCTAGAACGGTTTTTAACTAGGTTTTACCTGCTAGAACGGATAAGTTAACAGCATCAGTGTCATGGATGTTTTGCAGTGCGAATTCTGACTGAACGAATATAGACTGGAAAATAAAGGTAATTCGCGTTTGTTATTTTATCTACAGTCGTTAAATCTAGAATTCTGAAGGGAAATAAAGTAGCAGGTAAGATTACATTTATTTGAATGAATGATAACGAGAGAGCGAGCGAAGGAGAAAGCGCACACGAGAGAGAGAGTAGCCTACCCAGTTAAGCTTTTGGTTTATTAAAATAAAAAAATAAAAAACACGGGGTCTCTTTTGAATTAACCGGGCAGAGGTTGAAATTCAGCTGCTGTGTGTGTGTGTGCATGCGTGCGCAATTTATTTTGAGGAAAAAACACAAAGTTTCCACCTCAATAATTAAGCTTTGAATTTTTAGTGCGAGTGCATACAGGCACGTCTGCTTCATAATACAACATTAAAGCTACCTTTTAGTGAGCAAACGTGTCGCCCTGGCCTTGTGGTGGTTTGGAATTCCAATGGGAATCGGATATGCGTGTTTAGACGTAGGTCGCATGTCCAGAGATCGGATATGTATCTGATTTAAAACCACATTTGGAAGTGGCTCAGATCGGATGCGAAAAAATCGGATCTCGTGTGTATTTTTGTGTTTACACGTGTGCAACTAATTCTGATCTGTGTCAGATGTGAGCCAAAAAATCCGATTTTTTGTGCCAGTGTAAACTCAGCCCAAATGTCCTGTTTGTCATGATGACGTCTAAAGTTCCCGCCAAAGGAAGTAGTCCCTTTTAGCAATTTGTTACCAACGCTGTTTTTAAGACACAATAAAGATTTAAAAAATCACAAGCGGGTTATAACTGGTGTGTTTTATGTCATATATCAAAACGTGAAAATATTTAGAGGCTTTGTTAACCACAGACCTTATTTCAGGCGATTAAGCAAAAACCCATTCAAAAAACCCATTGACTTCGGGGCGATGCAACCGGATGTCCTAAAATGCTAACTCACTTCTGGGTTTTGCCAACAAAAACACGTCATCCCTGAGGTCCTCTATTGACCATGTGCACGGTTACTTCCAGGTTTTTGTTGAGCCAGCTTGGGCATTTCCGATGAACTGTTAACTGTCTTTCTCTACTCACTGTACAGCAACACGAAACCATCAATGGTTGACTTTTTAATGTAGTTATGTGCTTAATGTGCCAATAAACCAGTTTTATTGATTGCAGTGAAGACGAAGCTAATGGGAACGTTTGAATAAGAAGTGTGTGTGTGTGTATATATATATATATATATATATATATATATATACGTACACTACCAGTCAAAAGTTTGGACACGGTAAGATTTTTAATGTTTTAAAAAGAAGTTTTGTCTGCTCACCAAGGCTGCATTTATTTAATTAAAAACTTGTATAGTGATGGCCGATTTCAAAACACTGCTTCAGGAAGCTTCGGAGCGTTATGAATCAGCGTGTGGAATCAGCAGTTCAGAGCGCCAAAGTCACGTGATATCAGCAGTTTGGCGGTTTGACACGCGATCCGAATCATGATTCGACACGCTGATCCGAAGCTTCATGAAGCAGTGTTTTGAAATCGACCATCACTATATAAGTCGTTATTTTGTTTTTTTGGCGCACCAAAAATATTCTCGTCACTTTATAATATTAATATTGAACCACTGTACTCACATGAACTGATTTAAATATGTTTTTAGTACATTAATGGATTGTGAGAGAGGAAATGTCATTGCTGGCTATGGAGGCCTCACTGAGTCATCAGATTTCAACAAAAATATCTTAATTTGTGTTCCAAAGATTAACGAAGGTCTTACGGGTGACGACATGAGGGTGAGTAATAAATGACAGAATTTTCATTTTTGGGTGAACTAACCCTTTAATGGTGAATGAGAAAAAGAGTGAGTTGTTTCAGACACATGAATGTATAAATACAGTAATGATTGACACTAATGTTGTCTGATGAGCCTCATAATTTCAGAGTGACATGAATGAATGTGAGCAACATTTCCGTTTTTTGAATTCTGTTTCTATAATGACCGCTACTGTGAGCAACACTCACAACCACTCAGAACACGCTAGCAACTGCATAGCAACACTCACAACCACTCAGAACACCCTAGCAACTGCATAGCAACTCAGTTAAAACACTCTGAAGACCCTAGCAATGAATTTTGCATCTACTCACATTATCTTCAAATGTAAAAATCTAGTTTCCATGTTACAGTACACACGCTCTAACAGCAAGAGAATAAATAAGTGTAAGACTGTGAGTTGGTGTTTCACAAACTTATTGAGCAACTGTGGCTCAACGTGGTCAAACAGTGAAAAAAGGGAAATGATTAACAAAAGCAGGGTCTGTAACCCTTTTTTACTGAGTACACTACATGATTGACCTTGATGAGCCAGAGTTGCTCAGTAAATGATGTAAAACCAATATTTTCTAACTTTTTGTTGCCAAGGACCCTTAAAATGTAATCCTGTTTAAGTTATTTTATTTTTTAAAATGTTTAAATGAATTCTTTTTGTATTTATACTGTTTGAAAAAATATTTAAAATGTAAATATAATTATTAATTAATAATTGATTATTAATTATCAACCCTGCTTAGCTTCAGAGGGCAACTAGTCTTGGGCTACAGGGTGATTGCTTTAAACAGAGCACTGGAGCGCATCCCAGAACCCTTGCTATGTGGGCGAGCCTTCCTAAACCTGAGCCAATGATCGACTAACAGCACTACTACCTCAATTAATCAAAATCTGTGTGTCCTTTAAATCCAAAACAGACTTGTAACAGCAAGTCGGCTAACCTGAACAGCTCGACGGTTATTGATTATTCATTCTGTGTCCATTGCTATTGGGATCAGGACAGGGTAGGTCAGGCCTTCAGCAGCACCATATTTACAAGTCATTTCCTGTTTTATGTCATACCTCCTACACATTTTTTACTTTAAAATGCAGATTCAGAAATTAAAAACATGGTCATCTTAGAAGTGTAACTGCATTTTAAATAAATCAATAGGTTATAATTTTTAGAGATTTGTATGTGATCATAACTATCTGTTTCTGTAGGACAGCACTGGACTGAAATTGTGGAAGAGAAGATGGTTTGTTCTCTGTAATTACTGCCTGTGTTATTATAAAGTGCATTAATTTTCCATTTAAAAAATAAAAAATTAAATGACATTTTTTCTCTTTGGATACTTGGGTCTTATTCACTGAAATATCTTTCTCCAGCCCTCCATTGGGGCGTGAGGAGTCTGTTCTGGGCAGTATTCCTCTTCCCAGCTACAGGATTCTGTACTGCTCACCTAGAGAGTTACACGTTCAAGGTGAGAGTGAATATCTCCTTAAAACTAAATGTACAGTACAGACGTTTTCAAATCTCTCTTCCTCTGTAATTCTCTCTATCAATCAAATAAACAGATGCACTCAATTGCCAAACACGAATTGAATTTATAAAATGAATTTATGTACAATACTGTACATAACCTTTTGCACAATACAAACCTCTTTTTAATGTGATTTGAGAACGCAGTTGTTTTTTTTTTTTTTCCTTTCCTTTTCCTTTTCAGTATCATAGGAGCTGTCAATATCATGATTTAATGAATTTGTGATTGAATATCAGAACATTTCGGTGAAGGTTTTTGGAATTTTTATTTTTTCATATAGTTTTGTTTGCATAGGTTTGTGGTTTGATATAATAATGAGGTGTAGATGTTTGGACATTACTGGAACTTTGTATGAATGCAGACATTCCATTACTCAAGGCATGAGTCTGTGTTTCTCATGATGCACTGCCTGCATGTGACCACCAGACGGCAGCAGTGTATCAGACGAATTCCCGTTATGAATTGTCTGAACAATCATACAGACATCATCAGAAGGTTTTCTGAGGTTTGAGAGTCGAGTAAAGGAAATTAACTAGATAATCCAATGTTTGTGTGTATATGTGTGTATATATAATGTGTGTATATATAATGTTAAAAACATTACTGTGAAACGGGGGGACATTCTATTTTGGTTATTTTATGGTCGCGCGAAAATGTTACAAAGAGGACATTTGGGAAGTTAACAGAACGTCCTATAGTAATAGTCCCCTAAACATTCCCAGAACGTTCTGAATGTTCTGTGAAGGTCCTCCAAATAACGTCCCCCAACCCTTAAAAGAACTCCACATCATGACCGTCTCTGAACGTACTGGGAACGTTACTAGGCAACGTCCTTAACACTAGTGGGGATGTTCTGAGAATGTTCTGGGAACGTAAAATTTCTAGCGGGGATAATGGCTAGTGTAGTCCTTCATCAGGAATTGCACTTAAATGTTTATGAAAAATTAAGATGAAATAATTTGGGCTAAGTAGGTATTCATAGCTAATGATCCTATAAACCTCAACAAACCATGTGTGTGTGCATATATATGCAGCACAAAGAACTATCTAGTTTCTTGACAGAGAGAATATGCAAATGTATGATATTATAGACCATTAGGAGCAGTAAAACCCCCTTTTTCAACATTCAACTCTTTCTTCCAAATTATGCACAGACACTGCAGTTGTAATGCTGAGAAAAATGTATTTGTTAGCCCTTACAGCTTTGGAGCTCATTCAAACAGATCATAAAGATTTACACAACTGTGTGGATGACAATGTGTGTGACGTTACAACTGATGAGAATCAGTTATTTTCAACCACTATCACATTTCCCCTGGTCTCATATTTGATGGTGTTCCAGTCAAACACGTTTCCCTTTGGCACATACGGTTGGTTTGAATAAACCGCCTTAATCTGACTGCCAGGGAGAACATAATTCCACATTTTCACATCTGAAATTTCACCTACAAAGCTCTGCCCTGCGTCAAAGGACCCTGCAAACCCTGTACATTTATCAGCATCCTGGCCGAGCAGGACGGTGCCGCCAGAAAGAACTGAGTGACCTTTTCTATAGAGCTGGTACACACTGCGCCGTCCATCCACCCAAAAGGCAGTAAGACCAGTCTTAGAGTCCCAGGTGACGCACAGGTGGGTCTGGAAAGTGGAGAGAGGAGGCAGGCGGAAATATGCTGCTTCGTTACTAGAACGTAAATACAAGGACACCTGACCGTTTTTCTCTCTCCACACGTTGAGCTCGTCGTAGTCAGATACGCAGTAGGCAAACAGAATGATCTCCCTCTCGCCCTGGGGCTCCATCGCGACACGCATGCAGAGTGTAAATGCTGACAGACTCAGTGGCTTTTCAGGAGTGAGTTTAACATAGCTTGTATCAGTCTTGGTTGGAAACAGAAGCACTTTACCATCAAGACCCACTGCAAGACAAAACTCAAAATAAAACATCTTTTACAAGACACACAAAATCCTGCTCATAACAATCCGTGAACTTGATAAAAAAAAAAATATGGTACCTTCAGCAGCCGCTGCTGTCAGAGAAAGCAGACAGAAAAACAAAACCAGCATCTTGTTGCAGGTCTGAAGGAAAAAGTGCAAAAAGAAAAATCCATTACTCCTGTTAGCAGACAAATTCTTCACTGCTTCATTGTTTTTAACATTTAGAACACTCAGTTTCTTACAACTAAGTGTTCTTCAATCACTTTTAAGCAACAAAGACACAAAAGGTTCAAGATAGAATACTTACAAAGTTCAACAGGTGTTTTCAGAGAGAAGATCAGTTCAGGACAGATGTTTGTCTCACAGATGATCATGACTAGAAGTGTCTTGAGTATTTATATGCAGATTGGGTTGAGCCCAGTTTCACGTACGAGCCTCACAGTCGTCTTTTTTATAATATTTTTAACCAGTTTACCCTGTAAAAGGGAAGTTGCTGTGTCCTGCTGTGACATTGCATGCAGTTTTGCAGTTATTGAATGGAGTTTTCCGTTTGTAGAATACAGTTATGGACTCATATAATGAGAGACTATTTGAAGCATGTGCACTTGTATTTATACTGTAAAATAACACACCGCAGAACTGCAGAAAAGCTAGAGGGTCATTTAAATTATGAAAAACAGACAAATAGCATTTGAGAAATACACACTTTCATTGCATATTCGTAAATGGTAACCCAACATCTTAGCTTTGGTGTTTTTGACATTATAATGTTAACATTTCCCCTATAATGACTCATACTCACCAGATCAATACAATCGTGTGTTTTATGACAAATACCTTTATTAGGCCTATAGAGATATCATATTTAGTTTGACATTTTTGAGATCTCTCCTGAAACTAGAGGAGACAAACGTCTCCCAGCAAACAAAAAATATGTCTCCCAGTATCTTTTTCTTAGAAAAGAAAAAAAGCAGCAGACTTTAGAAAAAGTCTCCATTTCCTCTCTCCATCCATGTAAATCTCATTTCTGTCCAGGAGAAGAAGCTGAGACATAAGATAGGTTTGATTTGTGATTTTTCTGTCCTGTTCTAGCAGAGATGAAGCTAAATGGCACTTTACAGACATCAGAAGAAAAAAAATGGGAGCTGAGAGTGACCTGGGGAAATGAAACAGAGGATTCAGTGTTGAAGGGATGAAAGAGGGTTTGAGCCTCCACAGCGTCTGTGTGACTGTGTTGAGCGTTTGTCTCTCAGAGGGAGAGATGCTGAAAACACCATGATGCTGGAAGTTGCTGTTGGGTACCGAAAACAAACCAGGTACAAGAAATCAGATTATTCTTTTCTTTCATCTAATACACTTGATAATGGGTTTCTTTACATAGTTTGTAGTTGTTTATATATATATATATATATATATAAGATAATCTTAAGAACATCTAAGTGTACTCAACTGTGCTATTTTGAGACACCATTAAATATGAACTAAAATGTGCTTTTAATATATTATCTCTGTATTTAAAAATATATTTAGTTACAACTTGTAGTACACTTCAAATGTACTATAAGTGGTAACTAAATACATTTTTAAGATTATCTTAAGAAGTACTAAAAAAGACTTTTTAGTATATTAAGTACAAAATTAGTGCACGAAAATAGAGCACTTTAAGTACATTATAGAAATGTACTTTTTTTTCACCTGGGAAAATGTGCAATAATAATCGTTACCACAAAACTTTAAAAAGAACTCTTATCTTCAGAAACAAGCTACAATGTTGTGGTCATCCTGACCAAGTCACCAGCGAGCATTGCTCAATAAGCGACTGTTGTTTTGTTCATGAGGTCTCAACACTTCATGCTTTGTTTTTCACAGACTCTATTTGTATGTGTATTTTACTGTAAAAAATATTAAAATAATAAAAATACTACAGTAAAAACCTGTTACCAGCAACCACATAGCAACGCACTAAGAACACCCCAGCAACTGCAAAGCAACACACTTACAACTACTCAGAACACCTCAGCAACTGCATAGCAACACCCCAGAAACAACATAGCAACACCCCAGAAACAACATAGCAACATACTCACAACCATGCAGAACACCCCAGAAACTGCATAGCAACACTCTAGCAACAGCATAGAAAAAAAAAGAACTACCACTCAGAACACCCCAGCAACTGCATAGCAACACACTAACAACCACGCAAAACACCTCAGCAACTGCATAGCAACCCACTTAAAGGATTAGTTCACTTTCAAATGAAAATTAGCCCAAGCTTTACTCACCCTCAAGCCATCCAGATGTATATGACTTTCTTTTTTCTGATGAAGACAATCTGAGAAATATTAATAAATATCCTGACGCATCCGAGCTTTATAATGGCAATATGCGTTACCAAACGAGTATGAGCTGAAAAAAGTCTCTCCATCCATCCATCCACCATAAACATACTCCACACGGCTACGGAGGGTTTCTAAAGGCGGTCTGGCGGAAGCTGAATATTTTACTTCATAACTTGTTACATATGGATATTTTTTTTTTACACAAACGCATCGCTTCACTTCACTTTATTAACCCTCCGGAGCCATGTGGGATATGTTTATGATGGATGGATGTGGATGGAGACACTTTCTTCAGCTCATACTCGTCTGGTAACGCATATTGCCATTATAAAGCTCGGATGCGTCAGGATATTTATTAATATTTCTCCGATTGTCTTCGTCAGACAGAAGAAAGTCATATACACCTATGGCTTGAGGGTGACTAAAGCTTGGGCTAATTTTCATTTGAAAGTGAACTAATCCTTTAAAGCACTCAAAAGACTCCAGCAGTGAGTATTGCACAGGAAAGCACCACTCACATTTTCTTCAAATATAAAAATCTAGTTTGCAGTTCTGTTATTCTGATAAATGAGTAAAGAATGTCAGTGGGCATAAAGGAATGACGTGAAGAAAAAAATGGAATGGACTTTCCCAACAATCCCTGTACAGTGATGGCAGCAATAGTTTTTAAGAATTACTAGAGAGGACAGAGGTCAGTATGGATGTGGTCTATGTACACAATAACAGTGAATGGATAATTGAGTGTAAGACTGAGTCTATATTTCACAAAACTTATTGAGCAACTGTGGCTCAAATTGGATAAACATGACTCGGCAACTAGTAGAGTGTGTGAAACAAGGCAGATGATTAACAGAACACCGCTGTGTGCCAATCCACCTACTTATACTACACCCTAAAATTATGTACTTGAGTGTGTCGCACTAGCAGCTTTAGGACATACTACTTCATCATCTTCAACGGACAGCTTTAACGGACCTACTGTTTCGGGAAAAATGTAGTAGCATGTTGATCTGCCAGTCCTGGATTTTTCATGCAGGTACTCTCCTTACGAGTTTGCAATTTAAATATAATGATGCATTTAAAAGTTCAACGTATCTTTACAAAAGTACACAATGCTGTTGCAGATGAAATATAATATATTGTAGTGAAATATAATTGCAAACTCATCTTTGCATCAGGTTAGATACTGATAATTGTTATTTATTGAGCAACTGATAAAAACACAGTTGCTCAATAAATAACGTAAAACCAATGTTTTCTAACTGTTTAATGCCAAGGATCTCATTTTATTTTTGATATGATTTTTTAATATACTTTTTTTTGTATTATAGTGTTTAAAAAATATTAAAAACACAAATATTAAGTATTTCAAACATATTTCACAAAACGTCTCAGGTTACGTATGTAACCATGGTTCCCTGAGAACAGGGAACGAGACTCTGTGTTTACCGCTTTGGGGAACGTCACGCGTGACCCGGTGTCTGAAAGCCAACTATCCAACAACTCCAATCTCTATTGGCCGGCGACAGCCTATGACGTAATATGGCGCGACCCGGAAGTATATAAGGAGCGCCTAGAGAATCAGTCAGTATCTTATCGTCTTGAGGGACTGTTCAGCAGGCAGCCCGAAGCATGGCATGGCAACGCAGAGTCTCGTTCCCTGTTCTCAGGGAACCATGGTTACATATGTAACCTGAGACGTTCCCTTTCGAAAGGGAACTCAACTCTGCGTTTACCGCTTTGGGGAACGATATAACCACGCCGCCATGCTCGAGGAGAGTGCATGCCAAGATGGCTAGACGAACGTCCGGCAGTTCGAAAGAAATGCCATAAGCAACTCACCCTCGGGTCACGCAAGGCTGTCAGTGACAGCATTCCCTACGGCCACCAGCCCAAGCTGAGCCTAAAAGAGGCCTTCCGCAGAAAGCCTTCCAAGGCTGCTCAGAGCTTCTGGGACCAACATTTCCATGGAAAAGTGGTCCCTTAAAGGGAATGTGGCCAGGAAACTGAAAGGAACCCCGGCCAGTCACTAGAGGGGAACAAAGTCACCCTCAATGCCACCAGGGAGGTCGACCTGGTCTGACGAAGGACAAACTTAGTCTTGGCCAACCCTGTCTGATACACAGAATCTCCAAAGCGCATTCTTCAGAGAAGAGAGCAGGTAAGAGCGACTGCGAAAGAGCAGTGAGCAACTCAAACCCACGCGCAGAGATGGGCATCCTGGAGAGCAGAACTCAGCTGAGCGCTAAAAACCCTCGTATTGAGGGGAGTATAATCCGCTTATCCTAGGATCTACTCAGTGTCCGATTAAAGCACTGAGGAGGCTGTGCGCTAGAAAGACCCCTGGCACAGGGGAGCATAAACCAGCCTGAGGGCTGGTCTCAACGGGAGACTTGAAAGAAGTCTACAACCAATGACCAGCTTAGGGAGCTAAGCACAATTACATAGTTAACCCAAAGGGAAGTACGAAGCTCAACCTAACAGATAGACCATACTGTAGGCACATAGTCATGGAGGCCGGAAAAAGGGGCCTTCAACATAACTAAAGTTCAGAAGAAGAACTAAATATAACACCAGAAACTCAAATCGCATGGTGGTATTGCAGGGAGGCCCATAAGGCCACTCACCTGAAAAATAACATGCTAAGCGCATGACCAACCATGACCATGGCCTACCTATCACACGCGGCGCCAGTTAGCGGCCACTAAAGTTTTAGGAGCAAAAATAGAACCGAGTTAAAAACAAGGTAACTATTTAGCTCAACTAGAGCTAAAGGAGACCATGCTCAAGGAATTAAATGCATAAAACCGACCAAACAATCGGTTTAACACAAGAACTCACCCTGAGCGGCAAGCCACTCAGAAAATGTACTCAGTAAAAGCACCTTTTACTCTCTAAGGGAAAGGAGTACACAGCCGAAACTCCAACATGATACATAGGAGGCCTAAAAAAGGCCTACGACCCGTAAACACATGGCGTCAGCAAGTGGCAATCATGATCCATTCATGGTGATGAGTCAAATAGAAACCAACACAAACCGTGCCCACATGCAACTGAAAGGAGGCCCTGGTAGGGCCTTCAACCTCCATAAGCACATGGCATCAGCCAGTGGTAGCTTCATGACTAAACCAGCCAGTAGGCCAAGTACTCGAAAAGACACCTTAACACTTGGATAAGAGGAGTACACACTCCGCCACGGTACTCTATGACAGGCCTGACCTAGGGCCTACTCACACAGAGGTGGGGGTGGCCGATGGCGCTGAGAGTCAAACAAGACTCAACCATGGAGATGAGTCTCAAACATAACCAACCCAGCTGTGCCAACATGAAAACTGAAAAGGAGGCCTGGCAAGGCCTACTACTTTTAGCAACACGTGGCGCCAGCCAGTGGTCATAAATGGGGACCAAGCTCAAAGGGAACCAGCTCTAGACCCAACAAAAAAATTGTGGGTAACTAGCTACAACAACCTGAGCTAAGCCTACACATTCCAACAGGCAATGTACCAAAATTACATGGTACAAAAAATATGCTAACATGGTCTAAGGGAGGCCTACAAGGCCTACCACCTCAAACAACACGAGCATAAGCCTGAGGCAGTGCTAAGATACGTGAGCAAACTCGCGATCATATACCAACAGCGACTGAGATACAAGCTGTACTTAGAAGGAGGCTAAGAATAAAGAGCCAACAGTCTTTACAGTAGATGTAAAACAGCTGCTGTGGTCATGATCGATTGGGAGCTAACAGAGATCATCTTTAATTCTAACCAGAAATAAGACTCTCTACACTCAACCTGAGTGTGCAATCCACCAGGTGATGCACTCAGTGAAACACAAACCCTACCCGGGGAGTACAACAAACCACCACGTTCTTAGATAGAGGCTAATCACAGCCTGCTATCACAGAAACAGGTGCTAACCTGTGGCAGCACTAGAGTAAGCTCACATATATTTATGTATGCAAGGCCAAGGCTTAGAACCCAAAGCAGAAATAAATGCTTTGTAATACATGTCATCCAAACAGGATAAATGCTTTCACCAGACAGATCTGTAGATCTGTGCTGAACCCTTGAGAACGGAGGCTAAAAAACTAGCACCGTAGCTCAAACTTGAATATAATTCAAGGGGCTCACGGGAAGACATTATAAGGCATGACAAAGTTCTAGAAAGTGGGGCCTAGCAGCACTGCATAACTTATCTCCTCAAAGATAAGGGCCTACCACCTGGGAAAAACAGCACCAGGAAGGCTAATAACAGCCTATAACCTTAGCTGTTAACCTCAGCCATAGCTACCTACATAATACGAAGGGGAAATGGGCATACGGCCTAACAACTCCCTCAGGAGGAGGCCAGAACTAGGAACTATACAACCTTACATGGGATTGTAATAATAAGGGTGATGTAATAGACAAACACCTAACCTAGCTCTAGCCTAGCCACTAGCTATGGCCTACTGGGCCAAACAAAGCCTGGGCTTCACTTTAAATCCTCTCAGATATGAGGAGAAAATGAAGCACTACAGGCCAATAGTGCCAGGCGGCCGATTAAAGCCAACCTGCGCACAAATAACAGTATTAGCTGAGAAGCTACTCTAACATAGGAGGCTACAAAACAGCGGCCATAATGCGGCCTGCATGTGAAAAAAAACTAGCCAACCTAATGGTTCAGTTATTTTGCCCAAAAGAACCCCTTCTAACTTTACTGACTACATGCTCAGGAAAGCTATACAGGAAAAACAAGGTCTACACTTTTTATAAACATAAAAATATAGACCCAGCTTACCTTCCTGCGGCTCGTTGAACGAAGATTTCTCCTCCTTATTTTCTTGCATGAAGGAGGATGAAATCAAAAAGTTCTTTTAAGCCTAAAAGAACTTTTCACTATCAAGCCAGAGGGCAGCCTTAGAAAAATATTATCAAAGGCCCAGCCGTCAGCCTGACTGTTAAAAGAAGCACCTGAGCATGTAAAATGAAACCAAAAACTCAGGAGGCGGAGGAAGAAGGGGCGAGGGCAAACGCAAAGTCGCCCCCGCATCAACAGACGCTATTGGTGTATGTGATCGATCACCTCCTCAAAGCCTGCTTCTTCCTCCTCGAGTCCAGCCGTCTCTGCGCCTTGCTCCGAAAGGAGAAGGCGCCCGAGCGGCCATACTGGATCTCTGGCCCTATCTCAGAGCCTCAGCTCGAGATGGACCAGCCTCCTGATTAACTACATGCTCAGACAAAACTATACAGGAAAACAAGGTCTCATTTAAAACAAAAAATAGACCCATCTCATCTTCCTGCGGCTCAAAGACCGAAGATTCCTAAAATTCCTTTTCTCTACATGAAAATGGATAGAATCTAGGGTTCTTTTAAGCCTAAAAGATCCTCTCACTATCAAACCGAAAAAGCTGGCCGACAGAAAATAATCACTATGGGCCCAGCCATCAGTCTGACCATAAGAAGTATCTGAGCATGATATAAATTATATATACATGCATACAAATACATATATATACATATATATATTATACATATATATACATACACATATACATATATATATGAGGAGAAAGAAGAAGAGGAGAGGGTAGATATAAATCGCCCTTGTATAGCTGGGGGATCGATTACAGACGCAACGGTGTTTACAATCGATCACCCATCCCACTCTCGCTTCTTCCTCCTCCTGTCTGTCTGGGCTCAGATACAAATCTGAACGGCTAGGGGGTTTTCCATGCCCTCCCGATCTCAAACGCAGAGATCAGGAAGGAATGGAAAGTATATGGGAGCTGCAACATTCATGGACAGAAAGGAACCGCTCGTCGAGCCGTCCGCGCGCGGCCCCTTTCCTAACGCGCTCTCACGGCAACTACCGGCTGCCGAAAAACGCGTCCCAAAAACATCAGCAGCTCCGCATACAGCAGCCAGAGGAGCGCTCGCTGCCGGACGTGATGACGCCAAACACGGACGTCATCGTCATCCAGCAACTCATCCTCGTCAGCCCCGGGGAAGCCGAGAGAGAATACAACCCTCTCAAACTTCCCAACGAGCTCACCTGCGAGCCCTATGATTGCAGCCGCCGTTTTGCCTCAGCACAAACGGGGCCAGAATCACCAGGCGCAGATGCAGACACCTCTCCCCTCGAGAAGAGTGCCGAACGAGAACGGAGCGTCCCGATAGGGAGACGCTCACAGTAAACAACAGACAAACACACAGACAGCGCCCTCAAGCACTGTCTATGCGCGCTCCTCTCCAGACAGAAAAACGCCAGAAATGTGCAAACAAACCTGAAACACGGATGAACACACTCTCTTGAACGTTTTTAAGGCATATTAAAGAATCCCTTAGTGGAGTCGACATAGTCGCGATCAGACAGAACAGACCCGAAAGACGAAAAGATATTGACTGATTCTCTAGGCGCTCCTTATATACTTCCGGGTTGCGCCATATTACGTCATAGGCTGTCGCCGGCCAATAGAGATTGGAGTTGTTGGATAGTTGGCTTTCAGACACCGGGTCACGTGTGACGTTCCCCAAAGCGGTAAACGCAGAGTTGAGTTCCCTTTCGAAAGGGAACTATACGCTTTTTTTTCCTGAGTGGTTGTGAATTTCTTACAGTCTTACAGGTCTGTCAACAGAATAATTACAATGAATTTTCTGTTTTCCAAGCTGTCTTTTATAATTGATCAATGTTTATATGTGAATAAGCCTAAATTGAAATCTGTTCATCATATAAAGCAATCATGTCTCTTCAGAGGATGAGGTCAAGTTAGAATCCATTTTGCAGAAGTTTAATAAACAATTCCAAACAATAATCACAAATGTGGTCAGTAAAACAGGAAGTAGTCAAATAACAGGTGTAACAGACGTAGGCTGGAAGAGCTGTGCATATAAACCTCACTCCCTGATCTCAAGAGGTCTTGCAGCCTTTAGCCTCCTTGTTAGAGCGTCCGACTCCCATGCAGACAGGCCCGGCAGTTCATGTCCCACTTGGAGCGGGCAGGTGCAAACTGGAGGGGCTACACAGGCAAACAGTCCAACAGGCAATCAAGGACGAAATGATAATCCAACAATTTAAACAGGCAGAAGATCATAACATAAGGTAAGACAACTGCCGCGTAAATGCATATCTGAGTTAGTACTACATTTGAATATGAACTTATTTCGCAACCGTTAAAAAAGTATGTTCTATATCAGGGGTGTCCAATCCTGCTCCTGGAGGGTCGCTGTCCTGCAGAGTTCAGCTCCAACTCCAATTAAACACACTTGAACAGCAAATCAAGGTCTTACTAGGCATACTATCCAGGGTGTGTTGAGGCAGGTTGGAGCTAAACTCTGTTGGACACCTCTGTTCTATATAGTATGAATAAGGGTAGTATGAATGAAATTCGGACATACTGCATCTGCCATGTTGTTACTGTCATGTGACCTGTATGAACGAGATCTGACCACACACACACGCAAATACTTTATTATCCAACGCATCGGCAACAAACCTTTGTCAAGGATATATCTAGCGTCAGTTCCATTCTTAAATCTTCTCCTGTGGCCTTTTTGCCTACTGTTTTTCAAATACTATGAATTTGGACATACTACTTGCTGTTTTTCGCATACTATATGGTAGAGAAGTATTTGATTTTAGTTGAAGTAAATGATTCAGTGGAGAAACACCCAAGGCAGGTGAACTGGAAATACTTCACAATTGGCAAAAGAAAGCATATGGCTGCGTCCGTAATTGCTAAAAAAGTATGTATAGGATGAGTATGTGTAGTATGAATGTAATCTGGACATACTACATTCGCTAATGTTGCCTTTATGTGAAATACCAGCATCAGTTGTGTTGCGTCACCGCCATTCACAAATCCTCTCTCGTGGCCTCTTGGGATAGTAAAGTGTCCATCGTATACACACTTCAGAATCTCACCAGAAGTAGAAGATCATCTGGGTACTTTTTGCCTACTCTTATATGTGAATTCGGACATGCTTCTTTCATCACCTAATATTTTTATGAAGTATTCGATTTTGGATGCAGCCCATGGCTTTTAAACCTACAAAAAGGAAGTATCAGTAGAAGGAATGGAGTGATGTTAATATTCAGGAGGGCTCCCTCTGGTGGTTGGATGAGTGAGTCTCTGGCTTGGCCTTACAAAATCTGGATTGCATCCTAGAAAAGTTACTAGGTGACAAGTTACCCCGCTAGAAATTTTACGTTCCCAGAACATTCTCAGAATGTCCCCACTAGTGTTAAGGACGTTGTCTAGTAACGTTCCCAGTACATTCATTGACGGTCGCGATGTGAAGTTATTTTACAGGTTGGGGGATGTTATTTGGTGGACCTTCAGGGAACATTCAGGACGTTCTGGGAATGTTTAGGGGACTATTACTATAGGACATTCTGTTAACTTCCCAAATGTCCTCTTTGTAACGTTCTCGCGCAACCATAAAATAACCAAAATAGAACATCCCCCTAAACTCATATTGGGAACGTTATTAAATGACCAACAGAGGACCGTGTGGGAACGTTCTGTTAATGTCCCAAATATCATCTTTGTAACGTTCTTATGTGACCATAAAATTAACCAAATTGGAACGTTCCCTTAAAGTCATATAAGGAACCTTGAACTGCAGCACTTTCATTACCAAAAGAGGATGTTTTATGTCCCAAATGTTTTGTAAAATTTCAGAATTTTCGTCACTTTTAGAGAACTTTTAGGCAAAGTTGCGCAAGGTCACAAGAATGTTCCACATGGGTGTTTTATAGAAAATAATAAAGTTTGAAGTCACCATTATGGAGGTGAGCATTTGCTTTAGATGGGCTCTTGATTCTTGATGTTTTAACATTAAGTTTTCTCTGTCTGCCTTAACTGTATTGCAAAAAAAAAAAAAAATACAAAAAAAATTCTGATCAGATGAATTGGGTTATTTAGTGATGATGATTCAATCATCATAGAGTGTCCTGATCTTCTCCAGAGACTAAACTGTGAGTGTATTAACTGTTAGTTCTGCCTTAATTAACGGTTAGTTTCTTAATAAAACATCAACACCTCATTTAGAAGATTAGTATGAAAGAAACAAAGTCAGAGTGGTTTGTAATAAGTGAAGATGCTGAGATCTAGAGATCTGTTAGTGTTTAATGTTCTGTTTCTGTTGTCTGTGCTTCAGTCAGTGATGATCCAGAAACACTGATGTTCTGCTGGGTGTTGCTTTTTTTTTTTTAAAGGCTGCAGTAACTGTAGTTGCTGATGCAGAGATACAGTAGCTACATTAGCTCATGCATGTGTTGTTGTTAGCTTTGACTTACTGCAAGAGATTTGCGTTTTAAAAAAAAGGTTTTGTAATATTAATCCAGGAATTACCTGTAAAGAGCTTTTTTGTAAGACATTTAAGAAAAAATTGTTTTTGTTTGAACAGCCACTTTTGTTAGACAATTTAGCTCTAATTTTCAATTCAATTTTTTTGACAAGGGCAGCAGGGACGTTTTGAGAACATTTCCAAATAAATTATGGTTCCCTAAACATTCAGAGAATGTCTTGAATGTTCCCTGAAGGTCCACCAAATAACGTCCGCTTTCTTACGGAAAGATACCATGATGTTTCTTTTTTTTTTCACAGTAATGTTTTTGAAAACACACACACACACACACACATATATATATATATATATGTATATATATATATTGAGTAGCTGCTGGTATTAATTTCCTTTACTCGACTTTCCAACCTCAGAAAACCTTCTGCTGATGTCTGTATGATTGTTCAGACAATTCATAAGGGGAATTCTCTGATACACTGCTGCCGTCTGGTGGTCACATGCAGTGCAACATGAGAGACTCATGGCTTGAGTAATGGAATGTCTGCATTCATACAAAATTCCAGTAATGTCCAAAAGTCTACATGTCATTATTAATCCACAAAACTATGCAAACAAAACTATATGAAAAAAATAAAAATTCCAAAAACCTTTACTGAAATTTTCTGATATTCAATCACAAATTCATTAAATCATGATATTGACAGCTCCTATGATACTGAAAGGGAAAAGGAAAGGAAAAAAACAACAACTGCTTTCTCAAATCACATTAAAAAGAGGTTTGTATCGTGCATAAGGTTATGTACAGTATTGTACATAAATTCATTTTATAAATTCAACTCATGTCTTCATGTTTGGCAATTGAGTGCATCTGTTTATTTGATTGATAGAGAGAATTACAGAGGAAGAGAGATTTGAAAACGTCTTGAATGTGTATCTGCGGTTCCTGCACTCTCTAGGTGAGCAGTACAGAATCATGTAGCTGGGAAGATGAATACTGCCCAGGACAGACTCCTCATGGCTGTCTGGAGAAAGATTTCAAGGAATAATACCCAAGTATCCAAAGATAATGTTTTTTAAATGGAAAATTAATGCACTTTAAAACTTTTAATGTAAGTAGATCATATATATAAAACAATAACATGGTTTTCCCTTTATAATAATACAGGCAGTAATTTCAGAGAACAAACCATCTTCTCTTCCACAATTTCATTCCAGTGCTGTCCTACAGAAATAGATAGTTATGATCACATACAAATCTCTGAAAATTATAACCTATTGATTTTTTTAAAATGCAGTTACACTTCTAAGATGACCATGTTTTTAATTTCTGAATCTGCATTTTAAAGTAAAAATTGTGTAGGAGGTATGACATAAAACAGGAAATGACATCACAGAGCCCAGATAGCAACTTTGTGTCGGCCCAGATCCGGCCCACATCTGGCACATGCGGAATGATGATCTGGGCCACATGTGGCAGGAATGATGGCACTTGGGCGGACCGCTCCTGTTTGCCAGATCTGTGCTCAAGCAGGCCATAGAAATGCCACATGTCAGCCAAGAGCAAAGAAATAAACCAGAACTGGACCTTATCTGATCCACAAAATATTTATATATTATCTATAGAGTCATCTCAGCATTGTTATCAAGCAGAATCACTGAAGGAAGGAAGAAAAAAAGAGATGAGCAGAAACACAAGAACTACAACTGACTTCAGCCACAGCCTTAGAAGAAATTAACTTATGATAAAACCTCTGAAGATCTGATTAAACAACTCCACAAACAGCATTACCAGCTTCACTTATTACTAACCAGACTGACTTTATTTCTGTCACACGTCTACAGCAGTTCTTATTGAGAATTAACAGAAGTTTAACTCTCATGTTTGTTTCATTTGAGGTTGCCATGATGGTGATTGGTGTTTCCATCAGTTGGCCTCTTAACTTTTTAAAAAATATATATATATTTGTTTCTCTGGCTGCTGTGGTAGTGACCATTTGACCTCACCAAAATCTGTAGTGTGATCAAGTCATGATAGTTAGCTATTGATGATTTTATAATCATGAAATAACCTGCTTCACTGATGTCATTTGAACGTAATGCAATTTTTACACTTAAACAACATCAGTGATTCAGGCCATTCCACGATGACTATAAAATCTTCAATAGCTAACGGTAAGCAAATGTGTTTGACAAACACACCATCACAACAGCCAGAGAAGACAAAAATACATATGAAAAAAAAAAGTTAACATTAAGCATCAAACATCAAACACCATCATGGCAACCTCAAAAGAAACAAACATGAGAGTTAAACTTCTGTTAATTCTCAATAAGAACTGCTGTAGACGTCTGATAGAAATAAAGTCAGTCTGGTTAGTAATAAGAGAAGCTGGTAATGCTGTTTGTGGAGTTGTTTAATCAGATCTTGAGAGATTTAATGTCTTTTATCATAAGTTGATTTCCTCTAAGGCTGTGGCTGAAGTCAGTTGTAGTTCTTGTGTTTCTGCTTGTCTCTTTTTTCTGTTTCCTTCTTTCCTTCAGTGATTCTGCTTGATAACAGGCTTGTTAATGCTGAGATGACTTTATAAATAATATATAAGATTTTGTGGATCAGATAAGGTCCAGTTCTGGTTTATTTCTTTTCTCTTGGCTGACATGTGGCATTTCTATGGCCTGCTTATGGCAGATCTGGCAAACAGGAGCGGTCCGCCCAAGTGCCATCATTCCTGCCACATGTGGCCCAGATCATCATTCTGCATGTGCCAGATGTGGGCCGGATCTGGGCCGACACAAAGTTGCTATCTGGGAGTAGACCCCAGACTTTCAAGATTGTTAGATCAGATAATTTATTCTTTTTATGCTTTAAAAATAAAAATGATGTTTGCTAAAATCTGTTATTTTAGTATTATTTGTTGCCTTAATTTTTATTTCAGCCTTTTAGTCATTTTAATACTTCAACTTCATCTTATTTCTTATTTCTTGAGTTTAAGTTTTTCATCTGATATTTATATAGAATTTTATTTCAGCTTTATTTTGATTCCCAAATGTATTACCAAACGTTTTAGTTTACAATATAGGCTACAATACAATATTTAAAGTAAAAACATGTTTTAAGATATTTGTATTTCTCTGAGATCTTTATTTGTCATGATCACACACACATGGAATGGGTTTCCATGGCCGAGCAGCTGCATCCAAGCCTTACATCTCCAAGTGCAATGCAAAGCGTTGGATGCAGTGGTGTAAAGCACACTGCCACTGGACTCTAGAGCAGTGGAGACGTGTTCTCTAGAGTGACGAATCACGCTTCTCTGTCTGGCAATCCGATGGACGAGTCTGGGTTTGGCGGTTGCCAGGAGAACGGTACTTCCCTGACTGCATTGTGCCAAGTGTAAAGTTTGGTGGAGGGGGGATTATGGTGTGGGGTTGTTTTTCAGGGGTTGGGAACCCTTAGTTCCAGTGAAAGGAACTCTTAATGCTTCAGCATACCAAGACATTTTGGACAATTTCATGCTCCCAACTTTGTGGGAACAGTTTGGGGATGGCCCCTTCCTGTTCCAACATGACTGCGCACCAGTGCACAAAGCAAGGTCCATAAAGACATGGATAAGTGAGTTTGGTGTGGAGGAACTTGACTGGCCTGAACAGAGTCCTGACCTCAACCCGACAGAACACCTTTGGGATGAATTATAGAGGAGACTGCGAGTCAGGCCTTCTCACCAACATCAGTGCCTGACTTCACAAATGCACTTCTAGAAGAATGGTCAAAAATTCCCATAAACACACCTAAACCTTGTGGAAAGCCTTCCCAGAAGAGTTGAGGCTGTTATAGCTGCAAAGGATGGGCCGACTCCATATTAAACCCTACGGATTAAGAACAGGATGTCATTAAAGCTCATGTGCACTTAAAGGCAGACATCCCAAAACTTTTGGCAGTATAGAGTATCATTAATGCAGCAGTGTTTTTCTCATCATATTTTTTCAACAGTAGGCATTAACATGTTGTAAATTTGTTTTGCTTTCCTTGCCGGTATTTCAGCGCGCTGCTATGGGAAGAGCGCAGCCACAATGGGAGTTTTTGTGCAGATAGAAGTTGTAATGTTACGTTTATGTTGAGTATCTGAGATATTTGATTGTCATAGAACAGGCTTCAGTTTCCTGGAGTTCATCCCTTCAGCTTCACCTCATCTATTCCATCATTATCTCCATGACGGACACACCCCGCCCCTGAGTATTTTGAGACCTATTGATGATCAAAATGAGAAATTGACAAAAATGCCTAGATCCCTACTTGGGATATCACTGATGAACCAATAAACAACATCTGAGCTCATGGTAGATCTGTCTATACAGCACAAAGAACAGTATCTAGTTTCTTGACATTAGAGAGAATATGCTAATTTAAGATATAGACCAGTAAAACCAACATTCAACTCTATTCCAAATTATGCACAGACACTGTTGTAATGCTGAGAAAAATTTATTTGTTAGCCCTTACAGCTTTGCAGCTCATTAAAACAGATGAACAGAAAGTGGGGATGACAATGTGTGACATTACAACTGATCAGAATCAGTTATTTTCAACCATTAGCACATTTCCAGTAATCTCATATTTGATGGTGTTCCAGTCAAACACGTTTCCCTTCGGCACATACGGTTCCTGGTTTGAATAAACCGCCTTAATCTGACTGCCAGAGAGAACATAATCCCACATTTTCACATCTGTAATTTCACCTACAAAGCTCTGCTCTGGGTCAAAGTACATTGCAGACTTTGCACATATATCAGGGTCTTGGCCGAGCAGGATGGTGCCGTTAGGAAGAACTGAGTGACCTTTTCTATAGAGCTGGTACACACTGCGCCGTCCATCCACCCAAAAGGCAGTAAGACCAGTCGCAGAGTCCCAGGTGACGCACAGGTGGGTCTGGAAGGTGGAGAGTGGAGGCAGGTGGAAAAATACTGCTTCGTTACTAGACTGTAAATACAAGGACACACGACCGTCTTTCTCTCTCCACACGTTGAGCTCGTCATAGCCGGGCGTGCAGTAGGCAAACAGAATGATATCCCTTTCACTCTGGGGCTCCATCGCGATGCGCATGCAGAGAGTAAATGCTGTAAGATTCAGTGGCTTTTCAGGAATGAGTTCAACAAAGCTGGTATTAGTCTTGTTTGGAAACAGAAGCACTTTACCATCAAGACCCACTGCAAAACAAAACACAAAATAAACCATCATTTACTAGATCCTGCTCATAACAATCTGTGAAACCTATCATGTAAAATGTGGTACCTTCAGCAGCTGCTGCTGTCAGAGAAAGCAGACAGAGAAACAAAACCAGCATCTTGCTGCAGGTCTGAAACGTGCAAAATGAAATCAATTACTCCTGTTAGCAGACAAATTCCTTACTGCTTCATTATTTTTAACATTAAACTACAACAGTTTATTACTACTAAGTGTTCAATCACTTTAAAGAGACAAAGACACAAAAGGTTCAAGATAGAATACTTACAATGTTCAACAGGTGATATCAGAGAGAAGATCAGTTCAGGACAGATATCTCACAGATGATCATGACTAGAAGTGTCTCAGTATTTATATGCAGATTGGGTTGAGCCCAGATTCACGTACGAGCCTCCCATTCATCTTTATTTATTTATTTTTAGTTTAACTTGGAAAAGGGAAGTTGACGTGTCCTGCAGTGTCATGCATTTTTGCAGTTACTGAATATCAGCATATATATTGCAGTTCCCTTTGCAGAATACTGTTATGGATTAATTTATTGAGAGACCATATGAAGCATGTGCACTTGTATTTATAACACACCACAGGACTGCATGAAATGCTTAAAGGTCATTTAAAAGATGAAAAAGAGATTCAGAAATGCCTGACATTATTGACAATGACTGGGTTATTTGAGTTGGTCACATTCCTTTTAGATATTTCTTTTTCAAAAACATTGATGATATTATTAATAATGCAGCATTGTTATTTTGTACTCATTATATACTTTTAACAGTAGGACTACACCTGTGTTTTATTTAAAGTCATTTCTCGATGGCTTCGAAAACGTGCAGTGATGACTGTAGCTAATCAATTTGAGCATGAAAAATAGATGTGCAGCGCCAATCTGCCATATACATAGCGTTATAATGGGAACAGGATTGTACGGAGCCCTTAAAGAGGCATGGTGGTGGGAAAAAAAATTGGGATGGGAGGAAAAAATATTTTTTAAAGCTTTTGCGTTTTCTAACAAAATTTTTGCGTCCCCCCGAGAAACTTTGTGTTCTCTCGCAAAGACATTTGAGTGCGCTCGCAAAACCGTTTGTGAGTACTTTGGACAAACACTTCCTGTTTTTTGAACTTAGAATTAAATCTATAGAAATATGTTCAGTGTTTTGTTCAAGGCAAAACACTGTTTTGACGGTTTTGACGTAAGTGAAAGACACCTGGACTAAGTTCAGTAAAGTTTGCAACATCACACATTTTAATTTCCCGCATAAATAACTCGTGAGCTAAACGTTGTTAAAACACAAATAACACCTCTTTTCAATCGTAGTAACGTAGACAACCTAATTTTCCTCAAAACGAGCCTCCACACTGGACAATATACATTGATCTCTATGCACATGCGGCTGAATTAAGGGACCATCTGCAAAGTACAAACCCCGAAAGCATTACTACAAAAATAGTCAATAACTTCAATGTTACACACTGTAGTGTCACCAAAAATATTCAGTAACTTCACTGTAACATACTGTCACCAAATTCAGTTCACACATGCTCTCCTGCTGGTTATACTACAGCACTTAGTTTGAACAAATGTGCTTTTGCATAATTTTTATGATTTAAAAAAAAAAAAATTATTGCAAAAGCACATTTTTTCTAAACTAAGTAGTATGATAGCACAGTATTAGAATGTTGTGAAATCTTTGTGCTTTAGTTGGCCGTGAATCAGCGTTGTTGTTACAGGAATAGCGCAACGGGAGTTACCCTTTCAAGCACGGTCAAGTTCACATATGCATTCACGTTTTGTGAAGATATAAGTTGTAATAGGTAGGGATGGGCATTTTTGTCTGTGTCTCATTTCGATCATCGATAGGTCTCAAAATACTCAGGGGCCGGGGCGTGTCGATCATGGAGTTAATAAAAATATTTTATGAAAATGAATAAAACTATGACATGAAAACATGAACATATGACTAGAAAATAAAAACTGCTAGATTATGATGCATCAGTGTTATCGAAAAAGAAACATCTGAGGAATGGAAGAGATGAGGTGAAGCTGGAGGGATGAACTCCAGGAAACTGAAGCCTGTTCTGTGACATCCCATGAGATTAAACAAATATCTCAGATACTCAACATAAATGTAACATTACAACTTCTATCTGTTGTGTTATTATCATAATCGGGGGCGGGGGGCAGGATGTGTCCTTCACGGAGATAATGAAAATATTTTAAAACTGTTACGAAAATGAATGGTGACAAATAAAACTACGACAAAAACATGAACATATGACTAAAAATGACTGCTAGATTATGATGCATCAATGTTATCGAAAAAGAAACATCTGAGGAATGCAATAGATGAGGTGAAGCTGAAGGGACGAACTCCAGGAAGCCTGTTCTATGACAATCAAATATCTCAGATACTCAACATAAACGTAACATTACAACGTCTATCTGTTATGTTATTATCATAACCGGGTGGGGTGTCCTTCAAAAGTAGCAGCAAAGTTCCTTGATTATTACGCCGGAATGAGAGTGTAGTTCCTAGCCATATTGGCCTAGAAAATCGCAACTTTCATTTTCCGTTGGTCTTAGTACACGATGTAACTACAAAAGAGACAAGTTTAAAATAGGAAAAATATTGAAACTCTTTGGTCATTTTTGAGCGAGATGCTAACGGTCTAATCAGATTCAATTAACTATGCTAAAAGTGGTACAGCCAGACCCGGAGATCGTCTGAATGGATTCGAAAACAGTAAAACTCAACTGTTAAACTCTAGGGGAGTTGGAAAATATTTTCAAAAAAAGTGGAGTGTTCCTTTAAATCCCAGTTGCGCAGGTAGGGCATGTTATAACACTGCATTACATCATGCCCCTATTAGAACTATACTATTCTATTCTATACTTTTATGAATTCTATAGAAACCATTAGAAAAAGGTGAATAAAGCCTGAGAGTCAATGTTCAGAAATGATTAATTATTATTATTATGTTTTAAACTGTATAGCTGTGTTCTGCATTGTGTCTGTTGTCAAATGCAAAAATTAGTTTATTTTTAATTATTAAAAAATATTTTATATGAAAAAGTATTTTATTTGCAAAATATTTGTCAAGTATATTTTTTTGATTAGATCAGATAACATTTTAAGCTGTTGTATGGTCCTTACAATGTGCTCCTCACATATTACAGTGTACCCCACCTATGGGGCATGTTGTCACATTTCATTTCCATTCTTTCGGGGTAAATCACTTCCATTATTCCATTCACTTCCATTCTTTCGGGAAACAAAACCACATAATTGTACTGGACATGTGTGAAATTAATGTGGGGAAAAAATAAATACTCTGAACCCTAAGTGAATTTACACAAACTGAGAAAGCCAAAAAGTGTTACCCAATCTCCCCCATATATCTTTTTCTCATATTACATTCTGAACTGTTTGGTACACTTTCCATACGTCATTTTGCCTGTTTTTGTTTATTTTTGTTGCAGTCGTTTGGGGATTATTTTTGCATTATCTTGGGTACTCAATTCATCAAACAAGCCATGTTTTATGTGGCAACACTTTATTATTTTGGGTTTGAGTTTGATTTATTCTTTGTCATACAGATGTGCTTCAGTAAAGACTTTCAATATTTTCCCAAATTAAGCACATGCATTGCACTTGTAACGCTCCGAAAAAAATGAATTGGTTAGTCTTTAAAGCCTTGTAGTACACTGTGTATGTGACGTTACAACTGATCATAATCAGTTATCTTGAGCCACTAGAACACTGCCAATAATCTCATATTTGATGGTGTTCCAGTCAAACAAATTTCCCTTTACATATGTTTTCTGGTTTAAATAAACCGCCTTAATCTGACTGCTAGAGAGAACATGATCCCACATGTTCACATCTGTAATTTCACCTACAAAGCTCTGACTTGCCTCAAAGCCTCCCACATATCCATCAGGGTCCTGGCCGAGCAGGACGGTGCCGCCAGGATGAACTGAGTGACCTTTTCTATAGAGCTGGAACACACTGCGCCGTCCATCCACCCAAAAGGCGGTAAGACCAGTTGCAGATTTCCAGGTGACGCACAGGTGGGTCTGGAAGGTGGAGAGAGGATGCAGAGGGAAAAATGCTCCTTCACCACTAGACCGAATATACAAGGACAAGCGGCCGTCTGTCTCTCTCCACAAGTTGAGCTCGTCATATTGAGGCGTGCGGTAGGCGAACAGAATGATCTCCCTCTCGCCCTGGAGCTCCGTCGCGACACGCATGCAGAGTGTAAATGCTGTAAGGCTTTTCAGGAATGAGTTTAACATAGCTGGTATCAGTCTCTGCTGGAAACAGAAGCGTTTTACCACCAAGACCCACTGCAAGACAAAACCAAAATAAACCATAAAAAAAAGGATGAGGAAAAATCCCACTCACAATAATCCATGTGTAGTACCTTCAGTAGCCGCTGGTGTCAGAGGAAGCAGACAGAAAAATAAAACCACTGGCACCAACACCAACATTTTGCTGCAGTTCTGAAGAATAATAAAATTATTGCACTGTTTAACTGTTGTTCAGATATTTTAGCAAATAGGACTGGACTTAATTTATGCAATGAAGAAATTTCATCCTCTAGCTGGTGAATATGGAGAGACAAAAACATTCCTCCTGGTGCGGTAGATTAACTCTTCACTGCTTCGTTGTTACATTAAATCATGTTTAAGAAGCATAAAAATGTATTACATCCCTTTTTAAAAGATGTATTACGAGTTTTTAATGAAAAGTACTTAATTCTCAATTTTAAGTACATTTTCATTTTACGGAAAACTGAGACAACAGCGGATGCACAGCTGGGAAAGTGATGTTATCAGAGAAATGTTATTGAACAAGTATACAAGGCATTAGAGTAAGTCCCTGTTAAAACTCTGATTACCAAATGATTAACATAACATTGGAGACATTCTAAATGTCAACATCAGAGTGAATATCCGTCCAAGGGACAAATTAAACAAACTGATTTCCCAGAACTATTCTGGGGTGTTTTTCCCAAAGCTAACTATTGGTCGCAAGGTCTGTCATTACCAATAGTTGGCTAACAATGCTTGTGGGAAATGCACCCTGTTGTCCATTTCTCGAAATACACGTCATTCTGAATCCACCTTCCATTTCTTTCAAAGACATTTTTTTTCCATTATACACAAAGATAGTAACCATTACTAGGTTACTATTAAGAGTCTGTGCAATGGCACGCACTGTATAAATGTCCTAGATCAAGTAATTTTCACAACTCACAACATTCAAAATGGTTTTATGGAGTTTTTGTCTACTGAAAGCTACCCTGACTAAGGTCTGTTGCACATGTACTCGGCTGCTCAAGTTCAAGGCGGCAGACCAAACAGTGAATCTAATCAATATACAGGCAAAAGTTCAGAATGGAAGCTATCTGTCTGTCTCTCTGTCTGTCTGTCTTCTCTGCTTTTAATAATGGACACATCGGTTTTTGATGCCTTAAAGGGTTAGTTCACCCAAAAATGAAATTTCTGTCATTAATTACTCACCCTCATGTCGTTCCACACCTGTAAGACCTTCATTCATCTTCGGAACACAAATTAAGATATTTTTGATGAAACCCGAGAGATGTATGGCTCATTCATGGACAGCAATACAATCACCACTTTCAAAGTCCAGAGAGGTACTAAAAACATTGTTAAAACAGTTGACGTGACTGCAGTGGTTCAGCCTTAGTGTTATGACATGATGAGAATACTTTTTGTCTGCAAAAACAAAAATAACTACTTTATTCAACAATCTCTTCTTACAGGTGCGGAACGGCATGAGGGTGAGTGATTAATGACAGAGCTTTCATTTTTGGGTGAATTCACCCTTTAAGTGAGAAACGGTTGAGATAACATATTTTATGCTGTTCTAATCCAACACGTTGTCCTTCATCACATATGGTGAAAAATACAAAATGTTTAAATATGATGTCAGAAGGTATAATGAAATAAAAAAAAATCATCCTGGTACCTATGGAAAGTTACAAAAACATTTCTCCTAGTTTAGTATCAGTTCTTCACCACTTCATTATTATTAATATTAAATCACATGTGATTACTAAGCTTAAAAATCTTGTTGAAAGACAAACATATGGTTCAGGATAAGAATACTTATGATGTTCGACAGGTCTTATCTAAGAGTAAATCTGTTCAGCTCAGCTGTTTGTGTTCTAGACCTAGAGGATCTTGTGGACCAGAATTTATTTGCATAATCTAGAGGACAGAGGTCAGTATGGACAGGGATGGATTTGAAATACAAAAAACTATTTTGAATTTTGTATTTAAATACTTTTTAAAAAAAAAATCAAATGTATTTTGTGTTTAAATACATTCAAGCTGATTTTAACTAGTTCAACTAGTTCAGATGTGCCTTTTTCATACATGTGAGCTGCAGCAGTATTATCTGGATTCCTGTAAGGAAATAAGGAATAATGCTGCCTTCACATTCAAGTGCTTTGCTGTCAGAAAGAATAGGAACCATTGAAGGACACAACAAATTTCTTGGGGAAATCTTGTTAAAGCTATGTACTGAAGATATTTAATTTAGAATTAAATGTATAGTCCCATTCATTAACTATATAAACATTTACAGCCCTATTTAGTCAGTTTGTTGACGATTCTGTTTTTTTTTATTCTGTTTTGTATATCATGCACATGATTTATAAATTGAGGGAACGAAATAGGAAATCGTGCACACAATTTAAGCTGGGGACACACTTAACGACTAGCTGAAACATTCTAAGACTGAACTCAACACACTATATGATTTTAAATGCTGACTATATACACAGACTGAACGCAACAGGTTCTGACTCGGCGTGTTTGGGCATGATCAGTCGTAAGTATCAAATTACATTCATAATCGGCCCTACAATCATTAAGTGTGTCCTCAGCTTTAGTAAATCGAGGGAACGAATTACTAAATCGTGCACACGAATTAATAAATCGGGGGAACTAATTAGTAAATCGTCTGCACGATTTAATTTTTTTTCTTGCATGTCATGTGCGGCACTCTGTACAAAACTACGGAGCCCCGGACATGACATGCAGGAAAAAAATAGTAGACTAAATCGTGCGCACGATTTAGTAATTCGAGGGAATTACTAATTTTTCTTGCATGTCATGTGCGGGGCTCCGTAGATATCCCACAATCCTGTGCTTTCCATTCTGTGACAGTTAGAAAAATAAAGATGGCGTCCGAAAATTGCATATCCTGGTCAGTTTGTGTGTAAATGTACATTTCTGACCAATATTTTTCACTTTTGATGTAATTTCTAATGAGAAATTACTACTGTAGTAATTAAATATTTGTTTAGTTCTCACCAAAGCTTGCGCTATTTTGCGGTAGATCATTAAACTGTTATACAGCCTTGGAAGTCTGTCTGAAATCAGTTTCATGAGGTGCTTTCATGCACATAATTTTATCAACGCAGAAATGTTTTCTGAAAACACCTGCACTTGCTGATAAAGAAGCAACTCTATAATAATCAGGGGTCAAGAGCTCAACTAAAGCAACCACCAATCTCCATGATGGTGACCTCAAACGAAACATCTAAACTTCTGTTTATTCTCAATAAGAACTTCTGTAGACGTGTGACAGAAATAAAGTCAGTCTGGTTAGTAATAAGTGAAGCTGATAATGCTGTTTGTGGAGTTGTTTAATCAGATCTTCAGAGATTTAATGTCTTTTATCTTCAGTTCATCTAAGGCTGTGGCTGAAGAGAGTTGTAGTTTGTGTTCTTATTTCTCTTTCTTTCAGTGCTTGTTCACAGCAGGTGTTTGAATGATTGAAAGAATGTTTCAAGAACATCATATTAACCTTTAAATAACATTCTACTAACATTAACATTTCATGTTCTTGGAATGTTACAAATCAACATTCCTAGAATGTTGAATTTTAGATCAAAATTAAGTTGAAAGAACGTTTGAGGAACATTATACCTTATAAAAACGTTCCTGTAACGTCAAGAAAACTGGACGTTTTTAATGTTCCCAGAACCAACACTGAATATTTAGAGAACGATCTTATAACAAAATTCTGTTAGCTGGGACCCTCCACCATGTCCCCAGCCCTCAAGGTTGGACGACTGGTTTCTTGGGGCAGGCCGCACTAGTTCTCAACTTTGTCCAATAGTTCTCGGCTGCCCAGAAGCAGACGGAGGCTATCAAGCATATCCTGCCCCGGCAACCAGCTGCTGCCTCCACCCGGTCACCGGCAGCGGATCCTCCATTGTGGCCTATGTTTTTGCTTCTTTTTCCTAATTGTTACAACTTACTCCAGCATGTGTTACAAGTAGATTCTAACAATGGCACAACATGTATTTGACATCAACTCATAAGTGTTGTGATATTCTTGCAGATGTTTCAATTGGTGCATTTTGTAGTAAACAAATGTGGATACTTTGTATAAAAGTTTGAGCATTCTAGCGCAAAAATTCAGTGAGTTACGGATTCTAAAAACAAAAAGTGTTATAACAGTACACTTAATAAAATGAAGGTTTTTTGATGAAAACATTCCAGGATTTTTCTCCATATAGTGGACTTCAACAGGGACCAACAGGTTGAAGGTCCAAATGTCAGTTTCAGTGCAGCTTCAAAGAGCTCTACACAATCCTAGACTTGGAATAAAGGTCTTATCTAGAGAAACCATCTGTCATTTTCTAAAAAAAATAAAAATGTATATACTTTTTAACCACAAATGCTCGTCTTGCACTGCTCCGCGATGCGCCACGCACTACATACTCACGTTAGAAAGGTCACATCCTGAAATTGAAAATGAAAAATGAAATCCAAACTTTCTTTTGCATTGCAACATTATTGCAGCATTATTATGACAAACATATTCTCCTCAAAAACTCCCCTTATTTTAAGGTTAAAGGTTTATTATTATCGTGGATAACATTTTAAGTATTTTTATTATACGTAATTTTTACTTGTTTAAATGAAAATCAAAGTAAATGTTTAATTGTCTTGAAATTGTCACGATGCATAAAATACTATATATATATATAATTGTGTGGTGAAATATGACAATTCTTCATCCCGATCCTTTATCATGAATTTTTGATCGAATATCAGAAAATTTTGGTGAAGGTTTTTGGAATTTTTATTTGTTCATATAGCTTTGCTTACATAGGTTTGTGGCTTAACAATAAGATGTAGATGTTTGGACATTACTGGAACTTTGAATGAATGCAGACATTCCACAGTCTGTTTCTCATGATGCACTGCCTGCATGTGACCACCAGACGGCAGCAGTGTATGAATTTCCCTTATGAATTGTCTGATATAATGTTGAAAAAAAATATCATGGTACTTTTTTAAGAAAGAAGACAATAGACTGAAATTAAGTCATTTAGTGCCAAAGATGCCTACAATCTGAGATATTAACCAATGAAGCTCTTTTCAAATGGGTGATATGTTCCTTTATTAGGTCTGTGCTGTTGTTCTGAACAAGCTGTAGTGGAAAAAGATAATCAAATGACAGCGTTTTCTTCATTGTCCTTTTTTCCAAGACAAAATATTCATCAAATTATCTATATAACTTCCCAGAAGTCCCAAAAAAGATTTAATAGTGGAAAGACTTGAAACAGCTTCTTATAACGTTACCCCACTAGAAATTTTACGTTCCCAGAACATTCTCAGAACATCCCCACTGCTAAGGACGTTGCCTAGTAATGTTCCCAGTACGTTCAGAGATGGTCATGATGAAGTCACCGTTATGGAGGTGAGCATTTGTTTTAAATGGGCTTTTGATTTTTGATATTTTGACATCAGAGTTTGTCTGGCTGCTTTAATTGTGTTTCTAAAACATGCTTGTTACAGCAAAAATTGCAAGAAAAGTTCTGGTTTATTTAATGATTAATTAAGTTTGGTTATTTAATGATGGTGATTCATTGATCTTCTCCAGAGTCTGAACTCTGAGTGTGTTAACTGTTTTGCATTAATTAACTGTTAGATTTGTCTTTTTTTTATCATTCTCTTTTTTTATATGTATATAATTTATAAACCATTAAAACAGACATGTTGATCTACTTTAACAAGGCAGAAATGTTTTCCATAAACGTTTCCAATATCCAACAAATAAGCATCTCAACAAAAGTGAAGGGTCAAGAGCTCAACTAAAGCACTGATCTCCATGATGGTGACCTAAAATGAAACATTTTCAATAAGATATCAACATCTAAACCTCTGTTACTTCTCAATAAGAACTTCTGTAGATGTCTGACAGAAATAAAGTCAGTCTGGTTAGTAATAAGTGAAGCTGGTAATGCTGTTTGTGGAGTTGTTTAATCAGATCTTCAGAGATTTAATGTCTTCTTTTAACTTCAGTTGATTTCATTTATGGCTGTGGCTGAAGTCAGTTGTAGTTCTTGTGTTTCTCTTTTCTTCAGTGATTCTGCTTGTTAACAGCACGTGTTCGTCATTAAAGCTTAATCATCCCTTAATTAATCACTTAATTATATCATTAACTGTCAGGGTTGGAGCTAAACTCTGCAGGAATGTGGATCTCGAGGTCCGGATTTGAGGACCCCTGGTCTACATGATCCTGTCTGCATAATGATTTAAAAACTTTCAAAATATCAAAGCAGGACAGGATTGTAATGCAGTTATAGGGTTACAATAACATGAGAGAAATACGGTATTCAGAGATCAGTGAATAAGGCCACTATTTGATGATGTCATCAGCAATAAGCTGATCAGATTTTTTTTTCTCACAATTTTTTTTGTATCAAATGTGCTTTAGAAACACACAGTTACAACAATTGTTCCATAGTGGTAACATAGGAGCGGCAAATTAAAATGTGTGTGTGCGTGTCAGAGCCAGTGCCACCCTGCCACCAGATCAGGTTTTCCTCTTCCCTCGTGTGCGTGAATATTTACCTTTGCTCCAGGAGCGTGAAAAATTGTTTTTGTTGAAAAGATAATTGTCAGTCTGCCTGCCTGTCATGATAGGGGCTGGAAATGTAAGAACCATATTTCATATTTCAGAATTTATATTTTCAAATTTTTATTATGTAAATTTGGTACAATAATTGTTTTTGTTAATAAGTCATTTACTGTTGAATATATTTATTTGGTTTATATTTGTTCTTACTGCGCATGTTCAGTGACCAGAGGTGGAAAGTAAAAGTCCTGCCATATTTTTATTCCACCCACTGAAGTAGTGTTAAAGTTAATGAGATAACTAAGTGATTCATTGAGTGATGATCAGTGTTGGGCATGTTACTTTAAAAAAGTAATTAGTTATAGTTACTTCTCACAAATATTAACTGAGTTAGTAACATCATTATAAAGTAACTAATTACCAGGGAAAGTAACTATTGCGTTACTTTAAAAAAAAATTAAAATATGTCAAATAACTTGGATGCCCCTAATATTAAATATAAGTCTAAAAATAAATTATTCTTGATCCGACTTGTGACTCATGATCCGCTCTTGCTCAAGACATGAAATTTCTCTGTACTGTACTACGTGTTGGTAGCCATTAAAGAAAACGTAGTTTCATATTTATGTTTAAATAGTCAATTGCGCTCCCTCTTGCTTGTCCTCAAGCTGGCCACCTGCGTCTTTGAAGGAGGGGGCGGGGCAAACAATATTTTGAATTTGGACTGCAGTACCTATTTTGACCACTGGGTGTCATTCCTACATAGAGCCCCTTTAAGTAATTAATTAAGAGATGAATGAGCATTATTGAAGATAGCTGCTGTTAACAAGCAGAATCAACAAGAACAGAAAAATTCGAAACACTAGAACTACAACTGACTTCAGCCGCAACCTTAGATAAAAGAAGACATTAAATATCTCAAGATTTCAGCAGAGGATGACTAAACAACTCCATATACAGAAGCTCTTATTGAGAATTAAGAGAGAGCTTTTTTTTTTTGTTGATTTTTTAATGAAATTGTATTTTTTATTTTTATGTTACCATCATGGTGATCAGTGTTTATTTTAGTTGGGTACTTTGACTTGTCTTTGTAGAAGTTTCTCTGGCTGCTGTAACTGAATTTGTTATAACAAGAAAAAACACATTCTGATGTTGTGGCTGCATCATGATGATCATTGTGTAGTGGCTTAAATCACTGATCTCATGACTGATTGTAATATGAGCAATATCTTACTAACTTTATTTTATTGTGACTCTTGTAAAAAAAAATCCAGCACAGTTTTAAGCAGAAACCTAAGTTTTAAAAAAACGCTTTAAACTATGGTGAGATTTACTCACAAACATACATCAAGAATCAGCCTATGAATCTCAACAATGGTGACATGCTTAATGCCATAATGCATTCTGGGGGCCATAGATGAGTTTTGCATGATGCACCCAGAATGCATTGTGGCATGAAGAATGTCACCATTGTTGAGATTCACACGCTGATTTTAGATGTCTGTGTGTGAGGAAATCATGCAGGAGTTTTGAAGTGTTTAATATACAATGTGTTCTAAAACTCATTCAGCGATTGTAGTTTCAAACACAAAAAAGTCAAGCGTGAAACTGCCTAATTAAAGCAAACACTGATCTCGATAATGGTGACATCAAACAAAACTATTATTTTCAACAAATCAGAAAAAAAGCCTCTTATTTGGAGACAGACATCAAGAGTCAGCCTGTGAATCTCAACAGTGGTGAAAATAATAAAGTATGTTGCAGTGCATTCTGGGTGCCACCAATCAAAATTCATCCATGGCTCCCATCATGCATTGCTGCATGAATAAAGTATAAACTGAACTGTCTTAGTAATTTACTTTATTCTCACTATTTTATTTTTTTCTGTTATGTGACTGACTTTTTAGTAGCTTGTTTTCTAATGTTCAGAGTTGATCTATTTATCAGAATATGTTGCTTGTCACCGTTGTTGAGATTCATATGCTGATTCTTGATGTCTGTGTGTGCCTAATGGAACGTTGTTATTTTTATCAGGACAACTTTTGAAAAATTATTTAGGTTATGGTAAAAAAGCTGATCTTTTGCTGTAGAATCACAGTGCTGCTGAAATCAATAATGTAAATCTATCTCAGAGATTGGGCTCTAAATGAGTTTCAGGTCAAATAATGATTATGTGAAACAAAACCAACACCCCTTGATGATCTTTTCTTTTTGTTTGTTTGATTGTCATAATTCAGTTACAACAACCCAAACAAAATCTACTATTAAGAAGCCAAGGGTCAAGAGCACAACTAAAGCAAACACTGATCTCCATGATGGTAACTTAAAAATTGTGATTTTCTCCTTTATTGATTCTGCTTGTTAACATCAGGGGCCTCATTTATAAAATTTTGCGTAGAAACTGTCCTACATTTGCGTACGCCTTTCTTTCACATGTGAAATATATAAATCGCAAATGATCTTGAAATTGTGAGCAGATGAATGGTTTCAGATCTCCGCCTTGTAAACGCCCCCTAATTAATATCATTAACATATTAAAAAAGCACCATTCAATGTCCAAATTCTTTACTTGAGAATGGCAAGCTGCAAGAAAAAGAATAGTAAGGCCGAAATCGGGGTCCTGTTGGTGGAAGTAGAGGTTTGTGTTATACATGCTACATAATTTAACTTTAACACTGCAAAAAATGCTTTTCTTACTTAGACTTTTTGCCTTGTTTACAGTCCAAATATCTAAAAATTCTTAAACCAAGAAGCATTTTCTAGACAAGTAAAAAAAAAATATCTTGTTTTCTGAAAAAATAAGTAAAAATTAAGTGCGTTTTTCCTTAAAACAAGCAAAATAATCTACCAATGGGGTAAGCGATCTTGTTTTCAGTTTGAAATAAGATTATTTTGCTTGTTTTAAAGGTGCATTAAAGGTAAGAATTCTGTCCGCTAGAGGTCGCTAGAGGCCTATTCAAAACAAAGGCATAGCTTGATGATGCCAAGTTTGAGCGCGGAATCTTGGGACATCTGGTCTTCACCTCAACGGATGGTGCAAAAGAATAGGGATAGGACTCGGGAAGAAATCATGTTCATGGATGCGATTATTAACATCATTGTAGTATGAAGCAGAGCAGGACCGAGTGTTGTGGAGCTGAACGAGGCCGCTGGAGCGATTGCGCAACACATGCCTCACAAGCAGCAGAACTTTTATTATGCCACAGTCGTTGGCGCTGCTTCCGCTTTTCCGGTCATGAGTATGAGGTATGCAGTTCTGTTTATCATATTAGATACATTTGAGTGTGTTGAAAATTATGTTTATAACGTTACTCTGTGCATTCGCTCAGCGGCTGCTGTGAGACACTTGTTTGAGACACACTGCAGTAAGATAGATCGATTTTAGAATATCATATACTGGATGGCTTGTGTTGATAAATGGCATGCAATTAATTTTAAACCGTAATGTATGATGGAGAAAATTCTGTATTACTGTTACTAAAAATAAAGCTGCATCTGATTATGCTATGTTAGCTACTTCACAAAATAGTGTTTTTCTCTGAGGCATGGTAAAGCATGGTACTCACAAAAAAAATTAAGAAAATTTGATTTATTTGAAAAAATAAGACTAAATGTGTTGAGCTATATAACAACAATTAGTTTTCTGTCTGTAAATGTATCAAAACAGTTGTTCTCTTGTCTACTAAAACATGTAATATATTAACCACTTAACTGTCATGATCCCGCTGGCGGGACGCCTCCCTGCCAGCACACCCATGTAGTCCCTACATGGTTTAGCCCAGATGAAATGAACACTGTTCAGAGTGCACACTATAGGCTGTTAAATGTAACACTGAATCAGAGTTGGAGTTAATGAGATAATTAAGTAATTAATTAAGTGATGATTGAGCATTATTGAAGATGAGTTCAATAACAACTGTTAACAAGCAGAATCAACAAAACAGAAAAACAACAAGAACAGAAAAAATCGAAAAACTAGAACTACAACTGACTTCAGCCACAGCCTTAGATAAAAGAAGACATTAAATCTCTCAAGATCTCAGCAGAGGAGGATTAAACAACTCCATATACTGAAGCTCTTACTGAGAATTAAGAGAGAGAGTTTTTTGTTGTTGATTTTTAAATGAAATTTTATCACCATCATGGTTATCAGTGTTTATTTTAGTTGGGTACTTTGACTTGTCTTTGTAGAAGTTTCTCTGGCTGCTGTAGTTTGTTATAACAAGAAAAAACACATTCTGATGTTGTGGCTGCATCATGATAATCATTGTGTAGTGGCTTAAATCATTGATCTCATGACTGATTTTAATATGA
This sequence comes from Hypophthalmichthys nobilis, assembly GCA_037950665.1. NCBI lineage: Eukaryota > Metazoa > Chordata > Actinopteri > Cypriniformes > Xenocyprididae > Hypophthalmichthys > Hypophthalmichthys nobilis. The sequence continues at coordinate 23,743,494 of CM075482.1, forward strand.
GCAATATCTTACTAACTTTATTTTATTGTGATTCTTGCAAAAAAATTCAGCACAGTTTTAAGCAGAAACCTAAGTTTAAAAAAAAAACAAACACTTTAAACGATGGTGAGAGTTACTCACAAACATACATCAAGAATCAGCCTATGAATCTCAACAATGGTGACATGCTTAATGCCATAATGCATTCTGGGGGCCATAGATGAGTTTTGCATGATGCACCCAGAATGCATTGTGGCATGAAGAATGTCACCATTGTTGAGATTCACACGCTGATTTTAGATGTCTGTGTGTGAGGAAATCATGCAGGAGTTTTGAAGTGTTTAGTATACAATGTGTTTTAAAGCTCATTCAGCTTTTCTTATTAAAAATGTTTTATTGCTGTATTTCTAGAAGAGATCCAACTCAAACTTAATAATATTTTGTTCATGTATAACTCAGTCAATAGATCCATGAGTTAAGCCACTACATGATGATTACATTCTTATCATAAAGCAATAGCTGATTGCATTTTTTTGTCTTTCTTGCCATAACAAACAGCCAGAGGAAAAACAAACACAAAAAGAAGTCAAGCGTGAAACTGCCTAACTAAAGCAAACACTGACCTCGATAATGGTGACATCAAACAAAACTATTATTTTCAACAAATCATCAACATCTAAAACCTCTGGTAATTCTCAATAACAACTTTTGTAGATGTATGTCAGAAATAAAGTCAATCTGGTTAGTAATAAGTGAAGCTGGTAATGCTGTTTGTGGAGTCGTTTAATCAGATCTTGAGATATTTAATGTCTTATATCTTCAGTCACTTAATTATCTCATTAACTCCAACACTGATTCAGTGTTACATTTAACAGCCTGTAGTATTCACACTGAGTAGTGTTCATTTTATCTGGGCTAACCGAGGGTAACGTGGGTATGACACAATTGACAGGCGACTCCTCACACATCCCGGAGCCTTGGTTAAAATTGCAATTTTCTCACGATTTACAAATAGTTGGAAACATTTGGGATATTGTAAGTACTCAAGTGAACAAAATATATAACACTGGCCTAGTGGTTTTTAGATATTTTAATGCAAAAATCTTACATATTGTACCTTTAAGGAAAAACTCACTTAATTTTGACTTTTTTTTTTACTGAAAACAAGACAATATATTTTTTTACTTGTCTAGAAGCTTCTTGATTTAAGAATTTTTAGATATTGGGACTTGAAACAAGACAAAAACTCTAAGTAGCCTAAGAAAAGCATTTTTTGCAGTGAATGCCGTGTAATTATGCTAAAAGGCAGAGGTGAAAAGTCCAGGGGTCAGAAAGTAAAGGTCCTGCCATATTTTTATTCCACCCACTGAATCAGTGTTAACGTTAATGAGATAATTAAGTGATTAATTGAGTAATGATTGACCATTATTGAAGACACCTGATGTTAACAAGAAAGAAAATCACAATTTTAAGTCACCATCATGGAGATCAGGGTGTGCTTTAGTTGTGCTCTTGACCCTTGACATTTTAATATTAGATTTTGGTTGGGCTGTAACTGAGTTATAACAGCCAAACAAGCAAAGAGAAAATATGATCTGGTGGTGTTGGTTATGTTTTCACATAATCATTATTTGATCTGAATCACCAAGCTCATTTAGAGCCCAGTTTCTGAGTTAGATTTGTTTTACAGATTAAAGCAGCACTGCAATTCTATAGCAGAAGATCAGCTTTTTCAATGTAACCCAAAGGATTTCTCAAAATTATTCCAATTAAAATGAAATGTCTTTCATTTAGAGACAGACATCAAGAATCAGCCTGTGAATCTCAACAATGGTGAGAATAATAAACCATGATGCAGTGCATTCTGGGTGCCACCAATCAAAATTCATCCATGGCTCCCATCATGCATTGCTGCATGAATAAAGTATGAGCTGAATTGTCTTAGTAATTTCCTTTATTCTCACTATTTTATTTTTTTCTGTTGTTATATGACTGTTTAGTAGCTTGTTTTCTAATGTTCAGAGTTGATCTGTTTATCAGAATATGTTGCTTGTCACCGTTGTCTGTGTGTGGCTAATGCAAAGTTGTTATTTTTATCAGAACAACTTTTGAGAAATCCTTTGGATTATACTGAAAAACTACATCTACTGCTGTAGAATCACAATGCTGTTATAATAATAACGTAAATCTAACGCAGAGATTGGGCTCTAAGTGAGTTTGGTGATTCAAATCAAATAACAATTATGTGAAAACATAACCAACACCACCTGATCATCTTTTCTCTTTGCTTGTCTGGTGGTTGTAATTCAGTTACAACCCAAACAAAATCTAATATTAAAAAGTCAAGGATCAAGAGCGCAACTAAAGCAAACCCTGATCTCCATGATGGTGAAAAAATTAATTAAAATAAAAATTGTTTCTGCTTTGGTGAATCTGCTTGTTAACATCAGGTGTCTTCAATAATGGTCAATCATCACTCAATTAATCACTTAAATATCTCATTAACTTTCACATTGATTTAGTGGGTGGAATAAAAACATGGCAGGACTTTTACTTTCTGATCCCTGGACTTTCCACCTCTGGGAATAACTAAAAGACATTCACATGTCCCGTACATTAATTTTTATAAACATTTAAGTGAAATTCCTGGCGAGGGAATTATTCAACTCTAGCCGTGATCCTACAGAGAAATGTCAGCCATTCAAAGAATCAGAGCTCTGCAGTGACGTCCATTCCCATACTACACTGTGAGTGATGTAATCGAGTCAGTCTCCCTATACTACTAAACTACACATCTGATTATTTTGTAATACACTTAAACTGGATTGTTTAAATGTTTATAAAAAAATAAGATGAAAATGCAGGCTGAGCAGGTATACATCACTGATGAACTGATAAACAACCTCTGAGCTCATGGTAGATCTGTCTATACAGCACAAAGAACAGTATGTAGTTTATTGACATTAGAGAGAATATGCAAATTTAAGATTTAAACCAGTAAAACCCCCTTTTCAACATTCAACTCTTTGTTCCAAATTATGCACAGACACTGTTGTAATGCTGAGAAAAATTTATTTGTTAGCCCTTACACCTTTGTAACTGATTAAAACAGATCATAAAGATTTACACAACTGTGTGGATGACAATGTGTGACGTTACAACTGATGAGAATCAGTTATTTTCAACCATTAGCACATTTCCAGTAATCTCATATTTGATGGTGTTCCAGTCAAACACGTTTCCCCTTGGCACATACGGTTCCTGGTTTGAATAAACCGCCTTAATCTGACTGCCAGAGAGAACATGATCCCACATTTTCACATCTGTAATTTCACCTACAAAGCTCTGCTCTGCGTCAAAGCCACCCAGAAATGAGTCACAGTCTTGGCCGAGCAGGACATTGCCACCAGAATGGATAGATTGACCTTTTCTATAGAGCTGGTACACACTGCGCCGTCCATCCACCCAAAAGGCAGTAAGACCAGTCTCAGAGTCCCAGGTGACGCACAGGTGGGTCTGGAAGGTGGAGAGAGGAGGCAGGCGGAAATATGCTGCATTGTTACTAGACTGAATATATAAACTGACACGACCGTCTTTCTCTCTCCACACGTTGAGCTCGTCATATTGAGGCGTGCGGTAGGCGAACAGAATGATCTCCCTCTCACCCTGGAGCTCCATCGCGACACGCATGCAGAGAGTAAATGCTGTAAGACTCAGTGGCTTTTCAGGAGTGAGTTTGACGTAGCTGGAAGCAGTCTTGTTTGGAAACAGAAGCACTTTACCACCAAGACCCACTGCAAGACAAAACACAAAATAAACTATATTTTATTAGACACACAAAATTCTGCTCATACCAATCTGTAAAACTTAATCATGTAAAATATGGTACCTTCAGTAGCTGCTGCTGTCAGAGAGAGCAGACAGAAAAATGAAACCACTGGTAACAACATCTTGCTGCAGGTCTGAAGGAAAAAGTGCAAAAGAAAATCCATTACTCCTTTTAGCAGACAAATTCTTTACTGCTTCATTGTTTTTAACATTACATTTCAACAGTTTATTACTAAGTGTTCAGTCACTTTTAAGAGACAGACACCAAAGATAGAATACTTACAATATTCAACAGGTCTTATCAGAGAGAAGATCAGTTCAGGACAGATATCTCACAGATGATCATGACTAGAAGTGTCTTGAGTATTTATATGCAGATTGGGTTGAGCCCAGATTCAGGTACGAGCCTCCCATTCATCTTTTTTAAGAGGAAGTTAACGTGTCCTGCATTATTGACATTATAATGATAGCATTTCCCTATAATGACTCAACTCACAGTCCTGGTGAGCATGAGACATTTCTTTCAAAAACATTAAAAAAAAAAAAATCTACCAACCCCAAACTTTAGAATAATAGTGTACCTGAATTTTTTTTTTTTTTTGATTTTCATTATTCACAACATGACTGGAACATCATACACAAATTGTAGACTGCCTGAATTCACTCATTTACACTCAAATGTGGACTTCAGTATGTATTTAATGGTGAATCAGAGAAAGACTGAGTTGTTTCAGACACATGAATGCATAAATACAGTAATGGCTTTTACGCATACATTATCTGGTGAGCCTTATAATTTCCATTTTGCTATCCTCTGTCTGACAGGTGTCCTATGTGAGATAATTTCAACTGAACCCCCTACAATAACATGGCACAATAAGATGAAAGTGGTACCTCACCCTTTCCGCAAACATGACAGATAAACTTTGGTTGACTTTGGGTTTGTGCTATTGACAGCTTACTTTGTTGGAAGCTTATCACATTGCATCTGTTTGCATTCACAAAAAAAAAAAAAGAAATCCAAAAAAGCAACCCCTGCTAGAAATTTTACGTTCCGAGAACATTCTCAGAACGTCCCCACATAGAAACTCTTACACCTAGATATTATCACATAGAGACTGTGTCTGTACCCCGAATTAGTAAAAACAAAAAACTTCCAAACCCATTTAATGGTAAAAATTTAATTGATGTTCAACAAATAAAAATAGAGATAAAAATGATAAACAAATGATAAAGCTTGGGTTGTTAAATATTAGATCACTTTCTTCAAAAGCACTTATTGTAAATGATATTATCACAGACAATAATCTAGATGTGCTGTGTTTGACAGAACCTTGGCTAAAACCAGATGATTACATTACTTTAAATGAGTCTAGCCCGCAAGGTTAAAGTCTTCCAAATATAATTCCTTTGAAGTGATGGTGCTTTACGTAACATTATGTAAGTTGACATTTGTGCTGGCTACTGTATACAGGCCACCAGGGCACCATACAGACTTTATCAAAGAATTTGCTGCTTTTCTTTCAGAGTTAGTACTAACTGCAGATAAAGTCCTTGTTGTTGGTGATTTTAATATCCATGTAGATAATAAAAAAGACTCATTGGGATTGGCATTTACAGACATTCTAAACTCTATTGGTGTTAGACAACATGTGTCAGGACCCACTCATTGTCGTAATCATACTTTAGATCTAATATTGTCACATGGAATCGATATTGATGCCGTTGAGATTCTGCAGCAGAGTGACGACATCTCAGATCATTATTTAGTCTCATGTATACTACATTTAGTCAAGGCAGCTAAACTGCCTCCCTGCCATAAATATGGTAGAACCATCACTTCTACCACTAAAGATCACTTTCTAAATAATCTTCCTGATCAGTTTCATCGTCTTAGCATACCAGATAGCTTAGAAGACCTCGATGTTGAAGCAGAAACTATTGCCTCTGTCTTTTCCAGCACATTAGACTCGGTTGCTCCTTTGCGTTTAAAAAAGATTAAGGAAATTAATCCAACGCCGTGGTACGATGAGCACACTCGGGCCCTAAAGGTAGCAGCCAGAAAAATGGAGCGCAGCTGGAAGAAAACAAAACTAGAAGTTTTTCGCATTTCGTGGAGAGAGAGAATGATTGAGTACAGAAAGGCCTTAAAAACTGCTAGATCTGCCTATTTTTCAAAACTTTTAGAAGAAAATAAGCACAACCCTAGGTATTTATTTGATACAGTGGCTAAATTAACAAGAAATAAAGCTTCAACTTCTGATGTTTCCAAAGAGCACAGCAGTAATGACTTTATGAACTTCTTTACTTGTAAGATTGATAATATTAGAGAAAAAATTATAACCATGCAACCGTCTACTACAGTATCGCGTCAGACAGTGCATTGTAGTGTCCCTGAGGAAAAATTAAATTCATTTACTGCTTTAGGAAAGGAAGAATTGTCTAAACTTATTAAATCATCAAAATCAACAACATGTATGTTAGACCCTATACCGACTAAACTATTGAAAGAGATGCTTCCAGAGATCATAGATCCTCTTCTTAATATCACCAATTCATCTTTATCACTAGGATACGTACTCAAAAGTTTTAAGCTGGCTATTATTAAACCTCTTATTAAAAAACCACAACTTGATCCTAGAGAATTAGTCAATTACAGGCCGATCTCAAATCTCACTTTTCTGTCAAAAATACTAGAAAAGGCAGTATCATCACAACTATGTTCCTTTTTAGACAGAAATAGTATCTGTGAGGATTTCAGTCAGGATTTAGACCGTACCATAGTACTGAGACTGCTCTCATTAGAGTTACTAATGATTTGCTCTTATCATCAGATCGTGGTTGTATCTCTCTATTAGTGTTACTGGATCTTAGTGCTGCATTTGACACTATCGATCACAACATTCTTTTAAATAGACTCGAAAATTATGTTGGCATTAGTGGAACTGCATTGTCATGGTTCAAATCATACTTATCTGACCGTTATCAGTTTGTAGTAGTAAACGAAGAGAGGTCATATCGATCACAAGTTCAATATGGAGTACCGCAAGGCTCAGTACTAGGACCGTTGCTTTTCACTCTGTACATGCTACCCTTGGGAGATATCATTAGGAAGCATGGCGTTAGTTTTCACTGTTACGCTGATGATACTCAGCTCTATATTTCTTCGCGCCCTGACGAAACTTACCAATTCACAAAATTAACAGAATGCATAGCTGATAAAAAAATTGGATGACCAGTAATTTCCTACTTCTAAATTCAGAAAAAACAGAGATTCTAATTTTTGGACCAAAAACTTCTTCACGTAATAACCTAGAATACTGTCTAACACTTGATGGCTGCTCTGTTAAGTCTTCGTCGTCAGTTAGGAACCTGGGTGTGCTCTTTGATACCAATCTTTCATTTGAAGGCCATGTTACTAGCATCTGTAAAACCGCATTCTTCCATCTTAAAAATATATCTAAACTACGACATATGCTCTCAATGAAAAATGCAGAACAGTTAGTTCATGCGTTCATGACCTCAAGGCTAGATTACTGTAATGCTCTACTGGGTGGTTGTTCCGCTCGCCTGATAAATAAACTACAGCTCGTCCAAAATGCAGCAGCTAGAGTTCTTACTAGAACTAGGAAGTATGACCATATTAGCCCAGTTCTGTCAACACTGCATTGGCTTCCTGTTAAACATCGTATAGATTTTAAAATCGTGCTAATTACTTACAAAGCTCTAAATGGTTTAGCTCCCCAGTATCTGAGCGAGCTCTTAAAGCATTATAGTCTTTCACGTCTATTGCGATCTCAGAATTCAGGCCAGCTGATAATACCTAGAATATCAAAATCAACCGCAGGCGGTAGATCCTTCTCCTATCTGGCACCTAAACTCTGGAACAATCTTCCTAGCATTGTTCGGGAAGCAGACACACTCTGTCAGTTTAAATCTAGACTAAAAACACATCTCTTTAACCTGGCATACACATAACACATTATCAATTTATATTTTCAAATCCATTAAAGGATTATTAGGCTGCATAAATTAGATCAGCCGGAACCGGGAACACTTCCTATAACACCAGATGTACTCGTTACATCAGAAGAAGAATGGCATCTACGCTAAAATTAGTCTCTCTGTTTATCCCGAGGTTTACCGTAGTCAACCAGATCCGGGCCGTATCCAGGTGAGACCGAGGACCGGCGCCTTGACACGACCACAACGCAGCCCTGAAGTATCAGCAGAGATTGAGCCAACTAGATCATCCATTGTGAAGGCCTCATCGACACGACAACCAGTGGCACAGCTCCTCAACACCCCGTCCATACCGGTGTGATGAATGCGATCCTCAACTGGACTGAACTGGAATAAATACTTTGAATGTTGCGATCCTATCAGACATATGATAGCAACCTGAATCGTAACAAAGCACTGTTCGCCAGAGGAGAACTGGCCCCCCGACTAAGCCTGGTTTCTCCCAAGGTTTTTTTCTCCATTTTAACACAGAAGTCTATTTGCCACCTGTTTGCCATCTGATGTCACCTGTTGGAGTTTGGGTGCCTTGCCGCTGTCGCCTTTGGCTTGCTTAGTTGGGGACACTTGACATTTGATATTCAACAGTGCTTTGATCTGCCGACATTGACACTATTCTTTAAGAGCTGCTGTGCAGCCAAAATTATATACCAGTTATCAATGTAAAGCTGCTTTGACACAATCTGCATTGTAAAAAGCGCTATATAAATAAAGGTGACTTGACTTGACTTGACTGGTGTTAAGGACGTTGTCTAGTAACGTTCCCAGTATGTTCAGAGACGGTCATGATGTGGAGTTCTTTTAAGGGTTGGAGGACGTTATTTGGCAGACCTTCATAAAACATTCAGGACGTTCTCTGAATGTTTAGGGAACCATATTTTATTTGTGATGTTCCCAGAACGTCCCTGCTGCCCTTGTCAACTCACAGTCCTGGTGAGCATGAGACATTTCTTTCAAAAACATAAAAAAAAAATCTACCAACCCCAAACTTTAGAATAATAGTGTACCTGAATTTTTTTTTGATTTTCATTATTCACAACATGACTGGAACATCATACACAAATTGTAGACTGCCTGAATTCACTCATTTACACTCAAATGTGGACTTCAGTATGTATTTAATGGTGAATCAGAGAAAGACTGAGTTGTTTCAGACACATGAATGCATAAATACAGTAATGGCTTTTACGCATACATTATCTGGTGAGCCTTATAATTTCCATTTTGCTATCCTCTGTCTGACAGGTGTCCTATGTGAGATAATTTCAACTGAACCCCCTACAATAACATGGCACAATAAGATGAAAGTGGTACCTCACCCTTTCCGCAAACATGACAGATAAACTTTGGTTGACTTTGGATTTGTGCTATTGACAACTTACTTTGTTGGAAGCTTATCACATTGCATCTGTTTGCATTCACAAAAAAAAAAAAAAGAAATCCAAAAAAGCAACCCCTGCTAGAAATTTTACGTTCCCAGAACATTCTCAGAACGTCCCCACTAGTGTTAAGGACGTTGCCTAGTAATGTTCCCAGTACATTCAGAGACGGTCATGATGTGGAGTTCTTTTAAGGGTTGGAGGACGTTATTTGGCGGACCTTCACAGAACATTCAGGACGTTCTCTGAACGTTTAGGGAACCATATTTTATTTGTGATGTTCCCAGAACGTCCCTGCTGCCCTTGTCAAAAAATTGAATTGAAAATTAGAGCTAAATTGATTAACAAAAGTGGCTGTTCAAACAAAAACAAATTTTTCTTAAATGTCTGTAAAAAAAAAAAAAAAAAGCACTTTACAGGTATTTCCTGGATTATTATCATGAAACTTTTTCTATAAAACACAAATCTCTTGCAGTAAATCATTAGCTGACAAAAGCACATGCATGAGCTAATGTAACTGCTGTATCATTGCATCAACAACTACACAGTTACTGATTCCTTTCCTGCAGCTATATACTGCATAAAACCCTGTTCTGCTTTGATACTTTTTGAAAGTTTTGTCATTATGCAGAAAATACTCAGACAGGATCATGTAGACACACACAGACATCAGGAATCAGCGTATGAATCTCAACAATGGTGACAAAATTTTCAGATAAACAGATTAACTCTGAGCATCACAAAACAAGCTACTAAAGTCACAAAAAAAGATTTTTGTTTATTGTCACCATTGTTGAGGTTCATACGCTGATTCATGATGTCTGTGTGAGTCTAAAAGACACTGCTCAAAACTCTGTCAGTACAATGAATTTAAAAAAAAAAAAGACAAAACTAGCAGTTAATACACTCAAAGTTTAGTCTCTGGAGAGAATCAGTGAATCAGAACACACCATGATGATTGAATCACCATCATTAAAATAACCAAATTCATTTGATCAGAATTTCTCTTGCAAGTGTGTTTTGGAAACACAGTTAAAGCAACCAGAGAAAATCTAATGTCAAAATGTCAAGAATCAAGAGCCCAACTAAAGCAAACGCTCACCTCCATAACGGTGACTTCTATAAAACATCAACATCTAATCTGTCACCTGGAAACGTTCCCAGAACATTCAGAGACGGTCATGATGTGGAGTTCTTTTAAGGTTTGGTGGACCTTCAGGTAACATTCAGGGAATATTTAGGGACTGTTACTATTGTATGTTCTGTTTACTTCCTAAATGTCCTCTTTGTAACTTTCTCACACCACCATAAAATAACCAAAATAGAACTTCCCCCTAAAGTCATTTAATGAACATTGACCAATTGGGAAAATATCAAAATAAAAACATCAGGGGTCAGGAGCACAACTAAAGCAAGTGCTTACCTCCATAACGGTGACTTCAAACTTTATTATTTTCAATAAAACATCAACACCTCATTAAGAAGTTTTGAATTAAAGAAATAAAGTCAGTGATTTGTAATAAGTGAAGATGCTGAGATCTAGAGAGATCTGTTTAATGTTCTGTTTCTGTTCTGAGTTTTGTGAGGTCACCATTGTGCTGAAGAGAAGAGCCTGTGCTTCAGTCATGATGATCCAGAAACACTGATGTTCTGCTGCATGTTGTTTTATTTAAAGGCAGTAACTGTGTAGTTGTTGATGCAGTGATACAGTAGTTACATGAGCTCATGCATGTGCTGTTGCCAGCTAATGATTTGCTGCAAAAGATTTGCCTTTTACAGAAAAGGTTTCATAATAACAATCCAGGAATTATCTGTAAAATGATTTTTTTGTAGGGCATTTAAAAAAATTAGTTTTTGTTTGAACAGGCACATGTGTTAGTTAATATAGCTCTAATTTTCAAGCAGGGATTTTCTGGGAACATCACAAAATATGGTTCTCTAAACGTTCAGAGAACATACCGAATGTTCTGTCAAGGTCCGCCAAATAACGTCCCCCAACCCTTAAAAGAACACATCTGGTGTGGTCCGAACACCGCGTTCGGACTTAAACACGGAAGCTATGCAATGGAAAGAGCGTATCAGAATAACAGGGTACATACGGTTTTTGCGCACAAAAAGTATTCTCTTCGCTTCATAACATTAAGGTTGAACAACTGTAGTCACGTTGACTGTCTTATCCATGTCTTTAATACCCTTCTGGACCTCAAAAGACGCAATGACATTGCTGCCTATGTGTGGATCAGATACCCTCAGATTTCATCAAAAATATCTTAAATTGTGTTCTGAGGACAAACGAAGGTCTTACAGGTTTGGGACGACATGAGGGTGAGTACTTAATGACAGAAATTTCATTTTCGACTGAACTAACCCTTTAATGATATGCGAAAGCCCGCCCACACATTGATGTGATTGGTTAAAAGGTAGTTTGTGACTTAAGAAACACCAGTGATTTCAAACAGCATTTTTGAAACTGCCTTTGGTTCACTGCTTTAAGGAGAAAATACTCAGCAATGGTGTTGATAAATTAATTTGCACATGGTTTGTCTTAAAGCATATTAAAAACACCACATAGACATAATATTAAAAACTTGATTTCACCACAGGGGGTCTGTAAAATATCTTTTGTGTTTCACAGAAGAAAGCAATACAGATTTGGAATGACATGAGAGTGAGTAACTAATGACAGAATTGGATGAATACTACATTTGCTAAAAAAAGGACTAAATTGCCCACTGTCTGTCTCCATCAGCAATACTCTTTCACACCTAACAAATACACTCCAAAGTTCACAGGGGTCCCCAAGATCTGTGGTCCGCCACTGCATGTACTATATCGATGAGTGCTTTGTTTAAACACTGTTATTCTACCCAAAAGTGCACTTAGTACAGCTCAGTTAGTTCTCTATAGTTCAGAAGGTGACCCAATGTAACCTGAATTGAGTGCAATAACACAGCTGCTCAAACCAAAACAAGCTCTTGTCTGGTACTTAAGTGACTGCTATTGGCCCAGCGCATGGCCCTCGCTGTTTACAAACACATATGAAGAGTGATGCTCTCAGCAGAAACCCTAGGCATCTGCTACGGCTAGGAAACTGCTCACAGAGGGACCGCCCTGTTGTGTCTAGGTAGTAGGGTTGACATCAAACAAATTCTAAGAGTGCTGCGTACAGGTTGAAAGATCAGCAGCATGTAAGATCAGGGCCTTTGCTGAGAATGTTAATGTCAGTCAAATAAACAGATGCACTCAATTGCCAAACATAGACATGAGTTGAATTTATAAAATGATCCTATAAAAACAATACATAACATTTTGCACAATACAACAAAACTCTTTTTAATGTGATTTGAGAGTTTTTTGTTTTGTTTTTTTACTTCAGTCTTTTCTTTTTCAGTATCACAGGAGCTGTCAATATCATGATGATTTCATGAATTTGTGATCGAACATCAGAAAATTTCGATTTTGGATTTTGGAATTTTATTTTATTTTTATATATATATATATATATATATATATATATAAAAGGTTTGTGGTTTAACTATGAGATGTAGATGTTTGGATATTACTGGAACTTTGTATGAAAGACATTCCATTACTCAAGCCATGAGTCTGTTTCTCATGATGCACTGCCTGCATGTGACCACCAGACGGCAGCAGTGTATCAGAGAATTCCCCTTATGAATTGTCTGAACAATCATACAGACATCATCAGAAGGTTTTCTGAGGTTGGAGAGTCGAGTAAAGGAAATTAATTAGATAATCCAATGCAAGTGTTTATGAGAGATATGTGTATGTATATATATATAGTTTTCAAAAACATTACTGTGAAAAAAAACTATCATGGTATCTTTTTGTAAGAAAGCAGTCAATTGAAATCAAGTCATTTAGAGCAAAAGATGCCTACAATTGGAGATATTAACTGATGAAGCCCTTTTCAAATAGGTGATATGTTCCTTTATTAGGTCTTTTAAAGCTTTGTACACTGTATGTGATGTTACAGTGGATCATAATTAGTAATCTTGCATGACTATCACATTTCCATTGGTCTCATATTTGATGGTGTTCCAGTCAAACACGTTTCCCTTCGGCACATACGGTTCCTGGTTTGAATAAACCGCCTTAATCTGACTGCCAGAGAGAACATGATCCCACATTTTCACATCTGTAATTTCTCCTATAAAGCTCTGCTCTGCGTCAAAGGCACCCACATATTTATCATGGTCTTGGCCGAGCTGGAACACACTGCACCGTCCATCCACCCAAAGGGCAGAAAGACCAGTCGCAGAGTCCCAGGTGACGCACAGGTGGGTCTGGAAGGTGGAGAGAGGAGGCAGGCTGAAAAGTGGTCCAGAAGCACTAGACTGAAGATACAAGGTCAACCGGCCATCTTTCATTCTCCACAAGTTGAGTTCATCGTAGTTGGGTGTGCGGTAGGTGAACAGAATGATCTGCCGCTGGAGCTCCATTGCGACACGCATGCAGAGTGTAAATGCTGACAGACTCAGTGGCTTTTCAGGAATGAGTTTAACATAGCTGGTATTAGTCTTGGTTGGAAACAGAAGCACTTTACCACGAAGACCCACTGCAAGACAAAACCAAAATAAACCACAAAAAAAAAAAAAAAAAAATCTTTTACAATATACAAGCGAAATCACACTTACAAAAATCAGTGTAAACTATTCATTAAAACAAAATATGGTACCTTCAGTAGCCGCTGGTGTCAGAGAGAGCAGACACAGAAATAAAACCACTGACACCAACATCTTGCTGCAGGTCTGAATGAAAAAGAGCAAAAGAAAATCCATTACTCCTTTTAGCAGACAGTTATTCACCGTTTCATTGTTTTAATATTAAACATGTTTATTACTACTATATGTTTTCAATCACTTTTTAGAGATTCAAGCTGGGAATACTTACAATGATCAGCAGGTCTTATATGAGAGAAGATCAGTTAAGTTATTTGTCTCCTAAATGGTCGTTCTTTTCAATTTAACCTGTAAAAACGGGAAGTTGACGTGCACTGACACTGCATGTGGTTTTGAAATTACTGAATACAGTTTGGGTTAATTAAATGAGTGACTATAGTAATCATGCACATGTATTTATACTTTAAAATAACACAGCACAGGACTGCAAAAATCTGTAAATGAAGAAAAACCATTTTACTTTCATTGTACATTCACAAACTTTTCACCTAAAATTGTAGCTTTGGTGTTTTTGACATTTTAATGATAACATTTACATCTCCCTATAATGTTCCCTATAATGACTCATTATACTCATCAAGATTAATACAATCTTTTATGTTTTATATAAAAAAAAAAACAAAAAAAAACAAAAAAACAAAACATTTTTGTGATCACCTCTAAAAGGAGAGAAATGTCTCCTAGCAAATAAGCATTAGACTTTAGAAAAAATTCTCCAATTGCTCTCCATTGCTGTTCAGGAGAATTAATTGTGATTTTTCTGTCCTACTTGCAGAGATGAAGCTAAATGCCACTCTACAGACATCAGAAGAAAAAAAAGAGAGCGAGCTGAGAGTGAACTGGCAAAACAGAGGATTCAGTGTTGAAGGGATGAAAGAGGGATTGAGCCTCCGCAGTGTCTGTGTGACTGTGTTGAGCGTTTGTCTCTCAGAAGAAGAGATGCTGAACGCACCATGTCACTGGAAGTTGCTGTTGGGTACCGAAAACAGACCAGGTACAAGAAATCAGTTTATTTTCTTGCATGATATTGTGTTTCTTTGTGTAGTTTGTAGTCATTTGTTGGGGTTGTAGTTACTCGCGTTGTTTTAACCACTGTACTTTCTTATTTAACATAGTACACCAGTCTTTATGGTTCTGAAGCAGATTTTTGTGTGATCGGTGGTCTGAACACATTAAAGGGACAGTTCACCCAAAAATGAAAATTCTATCATTTGCTCACTCTCAAGTTGTTCCAAACCTGTATAAACTTCTTTGTTCTGTTGAACACAAAGGAAGATATTTTGAAGAATGTGGAAACTGAACAATTCTGGGGCACCTTTGACTTCCATAGTATTTTTTTCATACTATGGAAGTCAATGATGCCCCAAAGTGGCCTGGTTACAAACTTATTTTGCATTTAGCAAAAAAAAAAAAAAAAAAAAAAAAAAAAAAAAAAAAAGACATTTATACAGGTTTGGAACAACTTGAGGGTAAATGACAGAATTTTTATTTTTGGGTGAACCATCCTTTTTTTTTTTTTTTGTTGAAAGATATTAATTCTTTTATTCAGCAAGGATGGATTAAATTGAATCACAGTTTCCACAAAAATAACTGTTTTCAACATTGATAATAACAAAAAATGATTCTTGAGTAGCAAATCAGCATATATGCAGCATATATATCATGTGACACTGAAGACTGGAGTAATGATGCTGAAAATTCAGCTTTGATCACAGGAATAAATTACATTTCAAAATATATTACTATAGAAAACAGGTATTTTAAGTTGCAATAATGTTTCTGCTGTTTTTGGTCAAATATAATAAATATATTAAAACATAAGAAATTTTTTAAAAAGAGTGAGTTGTTCAGAAGCATGAATATATAAAACACAGTAATGACTTTGATGCATATGTTCATATGTTCAGTACTGTGGCAAGAAATCATAAATGGATGAATGTGAGCAGAGGCAAAATTTCCATTTTGCCATACTCTGTTTCTATAATGACCACTACGGTCTTATGTCTCTTGTGTTGATGCTTACTGTATATCATTACGATAGCAACACATGTGCCTATAAATAATGACCACACTGTCTGAACACAAATAACAGATTTCTTTCTATGACAGTATAGACAGTCTGGATTTGAACAATTATTTCAGGATTTTCAATTTATTCAGACATGGCACAATAAACCGACAGTGGAATCTCATTGATCGAAAATCCACATACTGTAATCGTATATTAAACATCCAATAAACTTTGACTGATTTTGGTTTTGTTCCATTGACCTACTGCTTTAAACTTACATCTGGTGTCGGATTTCCAAAAATCTTATTTATGAATCCAACACCAACAAAGAAGTTAGGATGTTTCTAAAAATGTTCTTAAGAAGTTCGTAATTATTTTCTTAAGAATATATCAATGGCTTTGGTGTTCCCCGATTGTATGGCGGTTAGTGATGTCTGGTTCCTGAACAAATTGTTCTTTTGTACTGGTTATTTTTAGTGAACTTAGTGAACCAGTTTACCGAATTGGACTGAAATGTTTAAAACAATTTGGGACTTGCGTCAACACTGATCCACAAGTTACTGGATCAAAACTCAAGTCAACAATATACTATGATAGCAGATGTACATGTTTGAACTGAGGACTTGAATGAGGTGGCAAAATCTAAGTTTCTTAAATAACAAATTTAATAAAACATAAATCAGAAAAATATCATAAATCAGAAAAAATAAAACAATAGCGGTTAAGAAGAATTTTATTACGAATCTGGCTTGGTTATGACGTGATATAATGTGCAATAAGGTTCCCACAACTTTATCGTTATCTTCAGAAACAAGCTACAATGTTGTGGTCATCCTGACCAGGTCACCAGCAAGCATTGCTCAATAAGCGACTGTTTTTTTGTTCATGAGGTCTCAACAGTTCATGCTTTGTTTTGCTCAGGCTCTATTTGTATGTGTGCTGCACAACAGACATTATGCAACCATTTCTCAGACACTCACACACACTCCTACACCTCAAATACTCCATGTTCACATGTATTCATGCAGTCTTGCTGTCCCTTTCTTGACTGTACAAAATATTCAAAAAAAAAAATGCTACAGTAAAAACATGTTAATTGTTACTTGACATTGATGAAAATGGTGAAAAACAATATTGGCGTTACCAATTAAATATATTTTAATTTAAAATATTGTAGGAATAAAATATTTTTTGGTAAAAAGTATGAATTATCTTATTTATGGCGACAGTCTACATTGTTTAGCCACAGATGAAACATCACATTTTACAATATATTATTTCTATATTTACATTTCTTCTTATTTTATTTTATTATTTTTTTTTTTAATCGGTTATACATTTGACTGTTTTATATTACATTACCAAAATGCCTTCTGTAATGCCATTGTTGTCATATCTTTAAGTGAATTTCTGGCAACCACAGCTGCCAGAGCTTCAGTAGAGCAGCTGTACTGAGCAGCAACAACTGTGATCATTCATTCTTCTAATTCTACTCTCTCTCTCTCTCTCGTTCACGTACTCTGTGAACCCATCCAGTGGTCAGTCAGGGCAAAACAGCTGTTATGTGTCACTCTAAGTTATGGGTCAGCAGCCCCCAGAATAGCATGAAGACAGACTCCTGCAAGACTTCTTGAGCTGTTCTATTAAGGATATAGATCATATCTGGAGCACTTTACTGAAATCCTCAAGCTTGGTTAGTATTTCATCTGTGGAGTGTGAAACTTGCATGTAGTGAGCTTGTGAACTAACACCACATGTTGTGGCTTACTTGTGATTACTTTGTTCTTAGCATGAGAATGTATAGTGATATTTGCCAAGTCTATTGCTCATACCTAGAGTTTTTTAAGAGTTAAGAGATTTTAACAAGCTCTTAACCATAAGCATTGAACTTCAGTGTGTGCGTCATCCTGCAGTGTTTGTGCTTCAGACATGAACGAATCCTCAAATCATGAGTCTTGTAGGGGAGGCAAGGCAAGGTGTTTGGTTTAAGATCTCCACATGGTGCATGATAAAACAAAATGAATTATAGCTTATATACTTATAGCAAAAGCTTAGCAATACACTAACAACCAGTCAAAACACCCCAGCAACCACATAGCAACACACTCACAACCACTCAGAACGACCCAGCAACTGCTTATCAACACACGCACAACAACCACTCAAAACACCCCAGCAACCACATAGCAACACACTCACAACCAGTCAGGACACCCCAGCAACCACACAGCAACACACTCACAACAAGTCAAAACACCCCAGCAACCGCATAGCAACACACTCACAATCAGTCAAAACACCCCAGCAACCGCATAGCAACACACTCACAACCACTCAGAAAAACCCAGCAACTGCTTATCAACACACGCACAACAACCACTCAAAACACCCCAACAACCACATAGCAACACACTCACAACCAGTCAAGACACCCCAGCAACCACATAGCAGTCAAAACCACATAGCAACACGCTCACAACCAGTCAAAACACCCCAGCAACCGCATAGCAACACACTCACAACCACTCAGAACAACCCACCAACTATATATCAATACACACAAGCACTCAAAACACCCCAACAACTGCACAGCAACATACTCACAAGTCACAACTACTCAAAACGCCCCAGCAACAGCACAGCAACACACTCACAACCACTCAGAACAACCCAGCAACCGCACAGCAACACACTCACAACCAGTCAAATCACCCCAGCAACCGCATAGCAACACATTCACAAGCACTCAGAATACCCAAGCAACAGCATAGCAAACTTAAAAACACTCAAAAGACCCCAGCAAGTGAGTTTTGCATAGGAAAACACTGCTCACATTTATTTCAAATGTAAAAATCTAGTTTGCGTCAGTACAATAGTTTTGTTATTCTGATAAATGACTAAGAAATGTCAGTGGGAATAAAGGAATGAAAAAAATGGAATGGACAATCACTGTACAGTGCTGTCAGCAGTAGTTTTCAGAGACAGAGGCTGTATGTATGAGGTCTATACACACTACAGCTGATAGACCACCTTTTTCCTGAGTAAATGATGAGTGCTGTCATTATGAATTCTAACTTTCGATCGGATGCTCTCCTTTTCCGGTCTCCTTAGGAACCCATTCTATGAGTGCCCATCTGTTTTCAACGTAGCTAACTTTGGCAGCTTTGTGTCATCTACACACTCATTAAACTTTGATGGGTGAGGCACTGACAAAAGACGGTCATTGCAACACTTAAAGTGATGCCGCCATGGAGCCATGCACTTTTTTTAAACCATTTTAATAGGTTAAACGTCACATTACCAGCTTGGAAAATATGCTACTTTGACTAGAAACACCGGAGACCGGACAGCTAAAGCATCATTCCAGTTACAAGTCGAGAACCCCTGCTATAGTGTCAGACTGTGAGATTATGCACATTTCACAAAACTGATTGAGCAACTGTGGTTCAACATGGTCAAACATGACTTGAGATCTACTTGAACATAAGGCAACTGATTAGCAGAAGTGTTTCTGTAAATGATGATTGACTTTGATGAACCACAGTTGCTCAATAAATAACTTAAAACCAATATTTAAAAAATAAATAAATAAATACAATTTCCTTTGAATCCAAAACAGATGTTTAACAGCAAGTCGGCTAACCTGATGGTTATCAATGATTCATTGTGTCCATCACTCTTGTCTCTCTAGGATGGAGGATCAGGACAGGGTCAGTCAGGCCTCCAGCAGTGCCACAGTGTCCTTTCTGCCCATCAGAGACAAGGTGAATCATATACACATATGGACAAACACGAGTACATGTTTCAAACCCACTGACACAGTTTGTGTGATTATATATGTGCAGAGTCATGAAAGAGTGCAGACGTTTGGAAAGAGATGTCAGGCGGCAAAGAGAGACCCCAACTGCCCTGTGGTGATCAGAGGATGGCTGTACAAGAGGGTAATGTTTAGAGCACAATACTGACCGTATGTGTGTGATCATCACAAATAAAGATCTTCGAGAAATACTTTACAAGTACCTAGTTTAAAATTATAAAGACAAAATACTCCAAGGCACTTGTGTGGTGAAAGAAGCCTTTAATTAACTTTGCTAAATCATTAAAGCAAAATGTGTGTTCCGGCTACATAGCCTTCTTCAGAATACACATCAATGGTACAAACAAGTCTTAAACTATTAGCAATTAGTGCATCATCAAAGACAGCTGGTTGATCTGTGGAAGTGGCTTTCTTAGTACAAAACATAATATGAAATTCCTAGTTTAAAACTTTTCATCTTTTTACTTTAAATACCATCTTTGTATTCATGTTGGTTTGGCGTATATTGTGAAAGACATGTACTCCTTTTTTCAAATATTTTTGATATAATGACTGATAATATAATGACTGATATATTTTCCTTAAACCTTGAAGACAAGTGAGTGTAAATATAACATTAACCTTATTTTCAAGTTAAAGGTATTTTAGACATTGTTATTGTAAACTAAATCTTTTATAAATTGTTTTTGGTTAAAAAAAACTGACATAAAATACAGTATAAACATTAGATGAAAAACTTTAGAATTTCGAAATAAGTTGAAGTACATTTACGCATTTGGCAGACGCTTTTATCCAAAGCGACTTACATTGCATTATACTATACATTTGTATCTTAATATGTGCAATCCCTGGGATCGAACCCATGACCTTGGCATTGCTAGTGCTATGCTCTAACCACTGAGCTACAGGAAAGTAATAAAATGTACTAAAATAAATTTATTTTATTATAACATTTTATCAAATGTTAATTTTAAAGCATACAAATTATCTGATATTTTAAGAGATTTACTGACCTTTGTGATCCCTCAACACCTACACATTTTTTGACTTTAAGCCCCACAAATATACAGTATATATATATATATATACACACACACACACACACACACACACACACACACACACACACACACACACACACACACACACACACACACACACACACACACACACACACACACACACACACACACACACACACACACACACACACACAAAAAATTCAGAACATGGTCTTCCCAAAAGTGTAAATAGATTTGTATGTGATCATAACTGTCTTTTTCTATAGGACAGCACTGGACTGAAATTGTGGAAGAGAAGATGGTTTGTTCTCTCTAATTACTGCCTGTATTATTATAAAGGTAAATCCATTGCTATGTGATTTTCTTATATATACACAATCTTAAATTAAATGTTTAAAAGTGCAGTAACTTTCCATTTAAAAAAGAATGAAATTACAAGTTTTCTCTTCAGATACTTAAGTCTTATTCCCTGAAACTCCTCTGTAAATCTTTTTCTCCAGACAGCCGTGAGGAGTCTGTTCTGGGCAGTATTCCTCTTCCCAGCTACAGGATTCTGTACTGCTCACCTAGAGAGTGCAGGAACCGCAAATACGCATTCAAGGTGAGAGCGAACGTTATTTGGAGCGCCTTAAAGCTAAATGTACATACTTTATAGTCTTATTGTACACTTAGGTTGTGCATCAGGGGATGCGGCCGTACATCATGAGCGCTGAGACGCAGGAGGACATGTTGGGCTGGGTCAGGGCTCTCAGCCAATCAGCAAGCATGGAGGCTGATGACATCATCAACAGGTGAACTTCAGCTCTCAATCTAAAATTGCTCCATTTGTACGGATTCTACAAATTATTTTAAAGTCTCTTCTTGTTCTTTAGACGCTGTGCCAGTTTTCAGGACTTCACTCAGATGGGAGATAATGCTGAAATGATGGAGCTTCAGCACATGACCTCGTTTCCCGAAAGAAACGCCCAGACTGGAACAAAACTGACAAGGGTGCAGACAGAACCCACTCTAATAGATCAAGATATGACAGGAATTAAAATGAAGACATCAGAACTGAGAGGAAGACATGAGAGCAGACCAATGTAAATGATCTGAGATGCTTCACAATAATTAAAGAGTCTCGATGAACCTTTTCAAATGTCTCTCTTTTTCTCTCTGTCAGTGCATCTGAAGCTACTGAGCATTCTCCAAGTTTGGTAAATGCAGATGAGGATCCTCTTTCCTTCTTACATCCGAGAGCAGCCTTCAAGCAGCCTCCTTTTCCCAGAGATCAGTATGGGTCAGTGTGTCACGGTCCTATGGGCAGAGCGGACGTTTGGCCCATGGATAACTGCTCGAGTGCTCCAATGTCACCCTGCATCTACACAGAGAGAGGACATCTGCCCGACAAAGTGAGAATCAAGAATAGACGTAAATGTTCTGATATGATCATATTCATAATCCACACTTTCTTGAACTGTCTAATATCTGTGTTTCAGCCTTTTCCGCCTGAGTTTCCATGTTCCATGTGCTACTCTTCCAACTACCACACGGCTGAACACATGGCAATGTGCAAGGTAAGATAAATCTGTGATGATAACTTCGAAAGCAAATTTTCCATGAAAAAAACAGTTAATTTCAATGAACCAGTTCAAAAGAACAATTCTTTAACATTAGCACATGGTCTCTGACATCCGTGTGGCATATTTCATGCCCGCCATTTGTAGGCTCATATTATAGTTTATTAACTTTTTTTCAAGCCAGTTTTTACTGCGATTTCATGCATATTTCCATCCATCTATGCAGCCATGATTCTAAAAGTAATTTAGAATCTAAATATAACTTGCATTTACATAAACACTCAAAGACATTTTTATCTTTTGGCTGAAAAAGTTTTTGCATGGTATTTTAATGCATGGTAAGGTGATTTTGCAGTTTTTATGTAGCTTGCAAAAAAATTTATCAGAATGGCTGTCATTGGAGAGAAAAAAACCTTTGCATATTGATGATGTAATTACGACAAATCTGATTTAATTTTATTTTGCTCCAGGCAGGAAAATCAGACATCCTCATGGAGAGAGAAATACAGCCAATCAGAGATCTGGAAAACGATACAGATGTGAGTGCACAGTGAGCAAGTGCTCTTTTATTCTAATTTTCTAACTTAAAGGGTTAGTTCATCCAAAAATGAAATTTCTGTCATTAATTACTCACCCTCATGTCGTTCCAAACCCGTAAGACCTTCGTTCATCTTCGGAACACAAATTAAGATATTTTTGATGAAATCCGAGAGGTATACGGTATGACTTATCCATAGACAGCAATGTAATCAACACTTTCAAGGTCCAGAAAGGTACTAAAGACATCATTAAAACAGTCGACATGACTGCAGTGCTTCAACCTTAATGTTATGAAGCGACAAGAATACTTTTTGTGCGCAAAAACTAAACAAAAATTACTACTTTATTCAACAATTTCTTCTCTTCCCTGTCATTATCCTTACACAGGTGACACAGTAAGCACAGTGCAGGCTTCTGTGTTTACGTCCGAATGCCGGCTCAGTATTGGCCAAAGCTGATCATGTGATCAGCATGACGCATGCGTGTGATGCTGACGCAGGAACCGGCCAATAATGAGTCGGCGTTCTGACGTAGAACCTGGAAGCGCTGGACGTAAACAACGTATGAGAATGACACAGAAGAGAAGATATTGTTGAATAAAGTCGTTATTTTGTTTTGTTTTTGCACAAAAAAAGTATTCTTGTCTCTTCATAACATTAAGGTTAAACCACTGCAGTCACGTCGACTGTTTTAACGATGTCTTTAGAACC
Organism: Hypophthalmichthys nobilis; assembly: GCA_037950665.1. Taxonomy (NCBI): domain Eukaryota; kingdom Metazoa; phylum Chordata; class Actinopteri; order Cypriniformes; family Xenocyprididae; genus Hypophthalmichthys; species Hypophthalmichthys nobilis. Next base: position 23,767,062 of record CM075482.1, read on the forward strand.
TTTCTAGACCTTGAAAGTGTTGATTATATTGCTGTCTATGGAGGAGTCAGAGCTCTCAGATTTCATTAAAAATATCTTAATTTGTGTTCTGAAGATGAACGAAGGTCTTACGGGTTTGGATCGACATGAGGGTGAGTAATTAATGACAGAAATTTTCATTTTTGGGTGACCTAACCCTTTAAGAGAGAGGCTAAGAATATTTTGTATTCCCAAAAACATTTCTTTAGTATGTTCTTATTGTTTTTTCCTTAAGATTGGTCTAAAGACAAAACTCCTGAAAGTAATTTATTGGGTTAAGCATTACAATATAACACTATTACATATACATTTACTATTACTAGGCATGTGCACAAATACTCTGAAGGGACTCTACAAAAATGAGTCAAAAAGGGACCTTGTTTATAATTTTGTAATCATGACAATAGAGTGCATGCTTATGATTATTATAAAGGCCAATTCACACCGCACCATCAAACGCCAACAGAAGGAAACAGTCTCCAGATTACAGCACGTCACTTCTCAGATGTCCTAATTCCGATTCAGCATGTTCAGTCGGCGAAAACGAGCTCCGACAAACGCCAACCGACAGGGGTAACACACTGATCTGATCTGACAAAACCCAATGAGCGTGTCTGTCGGCGTTTGTCGGTGCGGTGTGAATTGGCCTCAACAGTAATCTACAAGTAGCACAGAAAGACAGTTGTTGAGGTGTTTTACACTGGTGATGGGAAGTCTGATTCTTTTCTGCAAACCAGGGTCTGGATTCACAAAAATCTAAAAATAAAAGTGCAATTCTTGAAATATTTTTGTAAAGGTACACTATGTAACTTTTGTCCCCCTAGCGGTTAAACAAAACAAAACTGCATGCATTTTGCAAAAGAACATTGTTTTGGTTGTGCTTCGGCTATTTGAGAACTTCTTAATAAAAGCACTTATTAACATTCTTAAGAACTTCTTAAGAAACCTCTTAAATTCTTAAGAATATTTTCGTGAATGCGGCCGCTTGAGTTTCCATCAGCCATTGCCCTTCTCTTTGTGTCTCAGGTGGTTCTCACTCGTCTGTGCGGCTGTGATAAACTGCTGCAGTCCGTCTCTATGCAGCTGGCTCAGTTACAGGCAGATAAGGTCTGTCACACAAACAGTTCACGTACACTGAAATAATGTACGCATAAAAACATGTCACAAATATTCCTGCCTGCTCTCTCCCTTTCTTTAGAAAAGCGTGGAGTATGCTTTAGAAATTAAATGGCTGGGGATGGAAGATGGACTTCCTGGAGATCAGGAAGTATCCCAGAAGACTTTGCTTCAGGAGGAGCTGGTTACACTCAGAGCCAGAATATGCGATTTGTCATTGGTACAGTACTGATTGTGTGTTTGCTATGGTTGCACAATTAATCACCTGCAATTTAATTAAATAAATAACATGCGCAGCATGTTTCAGAGTGAAGCGTGGCACTGTGTTCTTACAGCGTCTCGGTTCACAGTAAATGAACTGCATCTGCTCTGAGTTTGGAGTGCTTAAATGTGCATTTGTGAATGCAAAATGTACCAACCCTCTTCACATACTTTTAATGAGATGAAAACTGCATTAATAATGCATTAATGATGCTTTAATCCTCTCTTCATCAGGAGATGGACAGATTGTGGAGTGATTATGAACGGATGGAGAGCGAGCTGTCCGTTTTCCATTCTCATCTCCAACACATCCTCCATTTCGGAACGCCGCAGGTAATGCGACGTTTGAGCAGATCACCTGATGCTCTGCTCCTAATAACGTTCCTGTGGGTGTTACCATCAGCATACAGAAATATCTATACTGTAAACTTTCAGATTTCTTTACTGTAACAGTTTGACTTTGTGGTTAAAGATCTTGTTATGCTAAATGACTACTTACATATTGCAAATGGTTAAAACAATGTTTAAATCCAAATAACCCCAGGAGCAGATTCAGGCGCAGAGGCAGCTCTGGATGATGGAGGATATCTTGTGTGGTTTGAGGGTGAACAAGAACCGCTTTATGGCCTTACTGGGTCTACAGACACAGGGGGGTGAGTATATGTGTCAGTCTGTGTCAATTTCCATTCATTTAAGTATGTATATGTAAATCGTTTTCTCCTTCTATCCTTCAGTTCCTCAGCCAAAACCCGTTTCCTACTTTGAGGGCGAGTTAGGAGGCCTCAACATGGTAATGAGATGGATGAGCCTGTCTTCCGTGCAATGAAGGATAATGCCGAAAGAGCCATTCTGTACTGTAATGTTAATGAGTCATGCAAAGAAAAGAGATTCATTCAAACTACCACACATAGTCAGATCTATTTAGTCTATAGTCTCAAATATACAGTCCTTGGCATTAAAAATGTTTTAAGAGACATGTAGTTGGCTAGACATTCTGCTGTGTCAATTTAAAGATGATATCCTTCTCTTTCTCTCATGTAAAAGGAGTGTGTGACCGAAGCAGAGCAGCAGGACTACTTGAAGATTCATCAGAGTTATAAGAGATGGACCCAAGAGAGCCCTGCCAATGACAGCAGGACGAGTGCTGAACACGAAGCCCCACACGAACCTCTGCGCCTCACCCGTGTCGTGACATCTACCCTTCCGACGTCGCTAGTCGCCGAGCGCATTTTTGTAGACGACCCCTATCCTGAGCTGCCCGAGCAAATCACCCTGCAGTCAGGGCTGAGGTACAGCCAGAGGAGCGCTGCGAAGAAACCCAGCAGAACCACTCATGAGACGGCCGACAAGAACAGACACTTACACTGGGCCGACAGACCTGAAGAGGTGTCGCAAAAGAAACCGCCTCAAAATCCCAGAGAAAAGGCACTGGCTGACAGAAAGGTCTGGACACACCATCAGCAGGAGGTGAAATTATTTCTATTATATTAAAATGTGCTGTTCGCTTTCCCCACAAAGCTTCCTGTTGTAGAGAGATGCACCGATACTACATTTCTCCACCGATACCGATAGCCGATTATTCAGAGTGATATCTGGTGATACTGATAGTTTGGGGGTTCATTTATAATCTTATTTTCTAGGTATTTATTAAAGTAGTTTTTAATCACGACAACATTTATCATACATACTCTTAAGTAATACCATTCAATAGTTTAGAGCAAGTTTGTTTTTTGAAAGAAATTAATACTTTTATTTAGTAAGGACGCATTAAATTGATCAAAAATAACAGTAAGGACTTTTATAATGTACAAAATTTATATTTCAAATAAACGCTGTTCTTTTTAACTTTCTATTCATCAAAAAATTCTGAAAAATGTATCACTGCTTCCACAAAAATATGAAGCAGCACAACTGTTTTCAACATTGATAATAACCTGAAATGTTTCTTGAGCAGCAAATCATCATATTAGAATGATTTCTGAAGGATCATGTGACACTGAAGACTGGAGTAATAATGCTGAAAATTCAGCTTTGATCACAGGAATAAAATAAAATTTTCAAATTGAGGACAGTTATTTTAAATTGCATTGATATTTCACAATATTACTGTTTGTTCATTTCTGAACAAATAATCGTTGACCTCATGAGCAATTTGAACCTTTAAAAATAACCTTAAAAAACAGTCTTTGAATTGTTGCTGCATTGACCACCATGTGGAAAGAGATGTAATAACCCAGAGCCTGCTGGGAAATGTAGTTAAACTGAAAAACAAAATGACCCACAGTGCAGTCATTATAATATGGATGATTATGTGCATGTGTGCATGAATGCATGTTACAGCTCGAGCCTGAAGCCTTGTGCCTCACAAACTCTGAGTCTGACTGTGACGCCGCCATGAGCTCTCAGAAACGCCAGACTAAACTCAGACAAATGGATAAAAGAGACAAAAGTATGAGGTATGGATATTTACACCATCTACACCTGTGAAAAAGTGTTAAATTGACAGTAATGAAAAATATATATTTGTATGAATACACATACATGCTATGCATGGTTTCAAAATTGCACTTAATCTTTAATTTCTCTGAACACTGTTGTGTTGTGCACGTATTAGGTTGTGCATGTCTTTAAATATCGAGCTTTATGCCATGTTTATGCCATTTATATTAAGTCTGATTTTGGTTTAAACTAGCAGAACAGCTTTTCTTTCTACTGCTATGTTGTTCACTCTTTCAGTCTCATCCTTGTTGACACTATATTCTTCTGAAAAATATTCTCATCGCTCTGTCTCTTTTATTTTTCTTTTGCTTTCAGTGCAGCCAGAGAGCACTTCATAGACGACATTCATCCCTTGAAACTCATTACAGCCAGTGAAAAAGAGACAGATGTCCAGAAATACACAGCAGGTTACACGCAGCATCTGTTTAGCATTCCCTCTATATGCAGTCATGCATGCTCATGCATTTTACTATGGTATAAAATATTTAGATAGAATTTTCAAGAACAATTAGTGCTAATTAAACCACAAAACTCTAAATAATACACATGCATATTATTTACTATTTAAATGTGTCATTTCTGCATCATTAGCATCACCAAATGCAGTTGCACAACCACAATTTTTAAAGAATACATGTATTTCATTTTAATGCACATATTATGTAAAATAATGATCTAATCATCTTTCTCTTCTTTTCCAGATTCTTCTGTTGTACATTTGAGCAACGGCTACAGCAGTGATAGACACAAATTTAAAAGCCACAGCAGAGAGTCGGCCAACCCAATAATGCCACAATGTGGTGACGCAAATGTGTGCAACGAAATAAAGGACAAAACAGCACAACAATCCTCTTGCAATGACATAATCGTCATAGAAAGTCACTCTATCAATCATATTTCAACTCTTACAGTGTTTAAGGGACATCAGGGAAACAATCAAACACACAAACCTCATAAAAAGAACAGAAGTTCTGACCGACAAAAGCTGTCAGTCTCGGCTAACGTGAAATCTGAGTGCTTTCTGTCAAATAACCGATGGTGCGAGTTAGTCCCGGTCTATGTTCACGATGCAAAACCTCAAGCATCCATTACTCCATTGGAAAATAAAGAACCAGACCAGGGAACCAATCAAACGCTTGATAAACCAGTGGGAGGAGACTGTGGGCGGAGCCAATGTCCCAAAACAACATTCGAAATGGAACATATTGGCCAAACAAATGGAAAAAGTTGCACTGACCTCAAGGAAATGCCTGATCAACCACTAAACGCTCAACCAACAACAACATCTGACAATCAATTGACGTCCAACTCTAACCAATCCAAACCAGAGCTGTGCATCTATGAGGAAATCCAGTTTAGCTCACCCAGATCAGGAGATGATGGCGAGAATCAGAGGGATCAAACCAGTGGAGATGAATCACGACCATCAAACCTCACCGTAAATGAGTCTGGACAGTCTCACACTGAGGTCAATGGGGAGAACAGTACAAAAAATACAAGTCGAACAGGAAGTGATGTCAGGTGCAAGAGAGGGAAAGAGCAGAAAGTTTACAGCTCTGTCATGAAGAGCTCAGTAATAAATCATCATGTCCAGGACTGCAGGCCGCGGATAACCGTGGTCAGCACCAGCCTGTAGATATGAGTGAGGCTGAAGAAAGAGTGAGGGAAAGAGGCAATCAGACACAAATGAGTAGGAATATCAGAAGTGAACAGATACTAAATAAAATAAAAGGATTGAATAGGAGATTAAATTACCGTTGCCTTCAGAACAGCTTCAATCCTTCATGAAATGTAATCATATCATGCTGATCTGTGTGAAAAGCATGAAGTGTAGTTTTAGTTGAGAATGGGTCATTTTTGTGTCATTTAGCAACAATCATGAAAAGAATTTGTTATTTATGTATGTAACGTGTATATGTGTCCTTGTTAGAGTGCCCGACTCCCATGCGGCGGACCGGGGTTTGAGTCCCACTTTGAGCGGGCGCTTCGAACAGGAGGTGTTACATATACATGCACATTAAATTTCATGACTACCAAGATAATACCTCTAAATGCATACAAACTCTTGACGTTTTTAAAATGACCTGGAAATATTACTTACATTTCAACATGAGCATTAATCAGTTATCAACTTTGTGATTTGTGAGACCAATTATAGTCTAATATGGTAAACACATCTGTGGCTTATTAATTCAGTTGCTTTCTGTGGTTTTGCCAAGTAGGACATGTTCTTGGATCAACATCATTGTTTGTATATTAGATCTTTGCTATAAACAGTTCGATTTTAAGGTTATGGTTATGACTTAAGCATATGTGTGTCTTCAAAATTTTAATTATGACATCACAATTATGACTTAGCATGTCATAATTGATTTTTTAATGTTATAATTTTGACATAGTATGTCATAATTATGACTTTGAATTTCATAATTTTAAAATTTTTTCTTATGTGGCGAGTTTCCATACTTTCCTCTTGTTAAGGGTTAAGAATATTTGTCTGACAGGAAGTTTGGCCCAGAAGCAAATAAAAGATGTTGATCCGGGATGTTCTGCTTGGCTAAAGTCATATTCATCGTTCCTAATGAACATATTAGAAGTTTAGTAATTTTAATAAAGCACTTTGTATTTTCATTGGAGTGTAATGTGATGCTATTTTTGTTGTTATCTAATTAAACCATCATATTTGAACCTACAAAACAAGGCTAAAGCTTCCCACCACATTTTTTAAATTTACTTCCTTTTTTATTTAATTTAATTTAACAGTAAATCAGAGAGCACTAAGTTCATATGTAAATCTAAAACTGATCTAAATATAACCGAGTGAAGAGAGATAGTTCACCCAATTGTGAAAAATTAAAATTTTGTCAGCATTTACTCACCCTCATGTTGCTGCAAACACATGTGATTTACTTTCTTCTGTGGGACACAAAATTTGATCTTTAATTAGCACTAATTATGCTCATTTTCCACACAACATGATTATTGACGGCTGTCAAGCTTCAAAACTGAATAAAGTAAAATATCATAACAGTCCACACGACCTGTGCGGTACATTACAAGTCTTCTAAAGCCATTTAAGTTGTGAAATCTCACCCTAAATCTCCAAGCGATGTGCATTTGTGGTGGTTCTAAACAGATATTGACAAACTTTATAATTATGGGAGTTTTGTTTTATCTCAGACAGTGAGTGTTTTTTTATTAAACTCAGTGACTCGGATCTTTTTAATCTGGTAAACAAGCAATTTGGTCATATTCATTCACTGACACCTGTTGTTCATTTGGTTCACCGGTCCATATTCACATAAAAAAAAAACCCTGACTCATCAGTGAAGGGGGCGTGTTTGTTCAGGAGGTCAACCAATGAGAGTATCCTTCACAGCCCACACTTTAATGTAATTGGTTCGTGCTATAGTCAGTCTTTGAAGGCAGGAAATCACTCACGAGCTTCAAAGAGAAACTTCAGTAAACAACTCCTTTATATTTTCTTATTAAATTATTGCCCCCAATCCTCTGACATCATACAAATTTATTTTATATATATATATATATATATATATGCACTCAGCGGTCTCATTTCACAGAATAACAAGTCAAACAGTGAAACTGAGTGGAGTTAAACTCATTTGCATCACATTTGTGATTGTGTTCCTCTGAGAATTGAGCAGATCTTGTTTCATCATGTATCTGCAGGTGTTTTCATGCTCCACTGAGTGAAGTTTATTTATAAAATATGAGCTAAAGCCCTGATCCAATGAAAGACCCGAAACAAAAATTACACAAAAAAGGACACAAAGACACAATCTTTTATTTAATGACTGAATTTGAATATAATTATGACTGAATGATAAAGCACACATATAGTCTTGTATGTAGCCTACTTGATTGTACTTGATTCATTTTATCAGCATGATAAAACTTTATATCATGTGTGATGATCCTCATGTCGGTTCAGAAACTGCAGGAACACACATGGACTTGGTGAATAATTCAGGGATTAACAGTGACGTTTCAATCCAACTACAGTCTGTTAAATGTAGCTGCAAGCAGCGATGACGGGCCCAAGTCCTGGTAGCGCCGCCACCCCGGTGGCTTTAGGGCAACTGTGCACGATGGGCAATATGCATTTAAACCGGGTTAATGTTTAAAAGACTATTTTAAAATCATTTGAATGTACCACATTACTTTAATCCCTTGCCATGGCAACACCGTTTGAGATATCCAACATCCATTCGCAATTTAACATCTTCAAAGTCTTACCACCAAGTTACAAATTTTTGCTGTGAATTGTATAAACCCTCTAGCAGTAGTAGTTCAAAATTCAAAGTCTGATTTTTCAGAACATCCACTTGTAATTTAGCATTCTTAATGTCTTGTCTTCATGCTGACTGAGTTTGGAGGTGACTGGATGAATTCCCTAAGAGGAGTATATCAAATTCCAGAGCATGCATTTTTCAAACAACCCTAAATAGCCAACTTTCTGTTGGGCTGGTGTATGACTTAGAGTGCCCAGTGACATTTGTAACTGTATGAAGTTTGGTTACTGTAGGTGAAAAGGGTGCGCTACAGAGCCCCTCAAATACAACCATATAAAAGGGTGTGCCACAGAGCCCCCCCGACAACTTGTGCCCGGCCCTGATGGCCGACGATTTCTACATGTGTGCAACGTTTCAAAAGTTTCTGAGCATGTTAAAGGGACCCAAAAGTGCCCAAAAGTTTAAAAAAAAAAAAATTTACCCAAGGAAAACACTTGGGCCCTAATGAGTGACTGTCTTCAGGTAAATGATCTGGAGTGTGTTTGCATATTGATCAGATGCTTCAGTGCTCTGAGAGTGTTTATAGTGCTGTGAGTTTAACACTTCATCACTGACACACACAACAATCTTCATCAACATGACCTTCATCATCATCTGGACACTCTTATACTGCTTTATACTACAAGGTGAACAGGTTGAATTTGAAATAATTTAAATTGTATAATTTTAACATAGCAATAGCATATAGTGAACAATATATATTTTTATGGACTGATAAATTATTTGTTTTTCAGGCTGTAGAGCTCAGATCACAGTGACTCAGACTCCTGCAGTGAAAACTGCAACACCAGGAGAAAATGTTGAGATGAGCTGTAAACTCAGTACTGTTACTACATACAGTGGTGGTAGATGCAACCCACCCTGTGTGTTCTGGTACTTACAGAAACCTGGAGAAGCTCCTAAACTCCTGATTTATTATGCAAACCGCCTCCAGTCAGGAACTCCATCTAGATTCAGTGGCAGTGGATCTAACAGTGATTTCACTCTGACCATCAGTGGAGTCCAGACTGAAGATGCTGGACATTATTACTGTCAGAGTGTACACTACATCAACAGTAACTATGTGTTCACACAGTGATAAAGAGTCGTACAAAAACCTCCGTCAGTCAGAGTCACAGTGACTGAACTGATACTGCAGCTGCTCACACACTTTCACACACTCAACAGAAACACGATCACAGTACAGCACAATAAGATCTCAAAGATCTCATGTGTTTCTATGTCCAGTACAGGTGAATTGTGGGGTTTTGCCTGTCATCACTCAAAAGCTCTATATTTGCACTTGTTGACAAACTAAACTTAAATTTACAAGAATAAATTAATGAATTCATTTTGTTTGAACATTTACCAATACTATATTTTCCCAGACTGAAGATGTCCAGAGATGGTCAGTCAGACTCCTGCAGTGAAATCAGCTCATCTGAAACACATTTACCATCACCTTTATAATCAGTCATAAAGTCTTCTAGAGTTTGTGTTATCAGCCTCTATCCTTGAATCAGCAGAAACAAACTACAAAACTAAATGATGAGATGCTCCACCATCACAAAATTGGTCATGTGTGAATCTGCCAGTGAAGAGTTTCATCCCTCACTACAGTTCATTAAAATCATTCATAAGCTGTACACTGTGAAACAGGATTATTGGATTACATTTTACAGCAAAATACTGTTTCAGTCTTTATACTTCAAATATATCATGTTTAATCAACATGTTTTTTTTGCAATTAATTGTGAAATTTACTAGCAATTTATGAGTGCAAAAATCTTTCTGTAATTTTTTTAGTGTATATTATAAAACTACAACTGAAACTCCATAACTGTCTCATCACTCCATGAGCAGAAGTGAAAGTGTTCCAGTTCAGAGCGTTGAACCAATCAAAGAGTGAAACTGTGAGTTTGAGGTGAAAATCACATTTGCATTGGCAGGTTTAGTGATTGTGATCCTCTCAGAATAGAGCAGCTCCGTCTCCAGTGACCATGTTCAAACCCCAAGAGCTTCATTTGACATTTACTGCTAAATGCAGCTGTTCTCAACTATTACAATCAATCAAAAGCAGCTGAAACTTTAGTGCAGGACTTTGAATGAACGACACACTGATCAATGATGCAGTCCAACACAAATGTAACGCGTTCAGAAGCTTTATTGAATGAACAGCAATGGCAGCACATTGAAAGACTGCTTCAGTATTGAGCTGTAAATCACGTGACTGCTGTGAATCCTGCCGGACGCTCAGATACGGCTCGTCTCGACCGGAGAAACATCAGCACTCGGAGCTCTTGAGGAACGAGGCCTCGTGATCAGCTCCGTCATGTCTTACTCTGCAGACGGCGATCTGCGCCTTCCCAGCGTGCTTTGCTGAGGCTCAGGGCGGCTGCTGCGGCTGTAGCGTCCGTCCCGCTCGCTCTCTGCGCTGGTCCGAACCCCCTCGGTGACCTCTGACCCGTCCAGCGTCCAGCTCACCGTCGCCCCCTTTGGAGAGTAAGAGCTGAGCAGGCAGAGCAGTGCGGCTGAGTCTCCAGAGATCTGCAGAGAAGAGGGCGGCAGCAGAGACACGGAGGGCTTCACTGCGGGACCAGCTGCACAAACACACACAAACAACACCAACGTCTTTAGATTATGAATTAGTCAGATGTCACACACAGTAATGTAGTAAAAATCACAATCATTTCATCTTTACAGAAATTCCACATCACTGCTTTCTTTCATAAACCACATAGTAATGATCCTGCATTTAAATTTAAATATTCTCAGTTAAAATAAAATATTCACTGCTACTAAAAATATGAAGTATAAGATATATGTATAAATATAAATCAGTTCTCTGAAGCAGACATGATATACAGCAAATATTACAGTAATTTCATCTTTTCTGAATAAGGTTCAGTTTAATCTCAAACTGATTTTAGAAACATTGTCCACATACAAATTGATGATTTATATGTAGAAAACAAATTTAAATGATCATTTCATTATTAATTTAAGAAACTCACAATCATAATTATCAGCAAATGTAAGTTCAAATTATACATTTTCAAATCTTTCTCTTTGTCTGATGATGACGGCTACAAATTTTTTTTTGTCCATTTAATCAAACTTTAAATTTAGGAAGAATTTTGGACACAATTATGTATTTTAAGAAATAATTAAAAATATTGTCAGAAAATATTGCAATCAGTATATTTAAAAAAAAAATAATGTGAGCAATTATAATATCTGAAATTACTCATGTAAAAAGGAAAAACATTTAAAAGCAACATGAAATATGCATGAAATATGGAAAAAGATAAATGTCATGAAATATAACTGAATATGAATATGTATTTGAAAAATAGCAGACAAATTTAAAGAAACAATCATATTTAACATGAACTACTTCAGTTAATATTGTTTAAACTATTTTTAGTTCTTAAAATCTTGCTGCCAAATACTTGCTTGAATAATCTAAAAACAAAACAATTAAATACAAAATAAACATTTTTAGAGACTTACTGATCGTCAGTTCAGTTCCTCCACCGAAAGTCCACCACAGTGCTTCATTCTAGTGAAAGCATCGTACAAAAACCTCCGTCACACTCAAATGAACACAAACTCCAGCAGAGAAAGAGACGAACGACACTCACACACACTGATATGAGACTCAACAGCAGCTCTTCTCAACATCAACATGACTGAGCTGAAAACAGACACTAAATATTCATCTTTAAAAAAAGAAATACTTGTTATTGCATGAATGCTGAAATTTTATAATCAGTCCAAAACTACATTCATCACATTTACAAAACATGTGTGATTAACGGCTTTATAATTAAATCTTTATTAAGGTTTGGATGCTCATTCCCTATTGGATGACCTTTGACCTGTTGTACAGTATCATAATGATATCAAATCTGCAGCACAGGTATTAAATGCTCTCAGCATCAAAGTCTGAATGAAACTGATCATTAAAACAGTGTTTAGAGGGAGAAGATCCACCCAAAATAACATGAAGTAAATCAGGAGTGTCTGTTTCTGAAAATGATCAATAGAAATTTATTAGCAAAGATACTAAATGACAAAACAGTGTTTCTGCTGTCTTCAGGTAAATGATCTGGAGTGTGTTTGCATATTGATCAGATGCTTCAGTGCTCTGAGAGTGTTTATAGTGCTGTGAGTTTAACACTTCATCACTGACACACACAACAATCTTCATCAACATGACCTTCATCATCATCTTCATCTGGACTCTCACAGCGTTTGCTCAAGGTTTGTGGAGCACAAGTTTGATATGAATTCATTTCTTCAAGTATATTGTCAAAGTTTTGAGTTGATTTTCTTCTTGTTGTGTGTTTCAGAGTGTAGAGGACAGATCACCGTCACTCAGAGTCCCTCAATGACAGCAGCTCAACCAGGACAAACTGTGAACATCAACTGTAAAACCACAGATGTGCTTAATGGAGATCATTTATTCTGGTATTTACAGAAGCCTGGAGAAGCTCCTAATATCCTGATTCGTCATGTAAATATACTCTACGCTGCAACTCCATCTAGATTCAGTGGCAGTGGATCTAACAATGATTTCACTCTGACCATCAGTGGAGTCCAGACTGAAGATGCTGGACATTATTACTGTCTTGGTAGCCACTGGATCAATGGCTGGATGTTCACACAGTGATAAAGAGTCGTACAAAAACTGATACTGCAGCTGCTCACACACTTTCACACACTACTGACACACAGAGGACAAACACAGGAACTACACATGTGCTCAAAAGTGACTTATGAGAGAAATCAGCTCTATTAGACTGTGATCTGTCCTGTGACAGACGGGTTTGACTCAAATATGCTCAGAAATGTTTTTAAAATGAAATGAAAACAAACAAACAATAAAGTCATCATATGTTGTTTTGTTTTTTTTACATTAAACTTCACAGTAAAGTAATTATGTATCATCAGCAACACAAACATGTTCTTGAGCAGTTTTTCAAGAAGCTGCTTATCTCAAGCTAATAATGAATTTATTACTTGTGTTATATGCAGTTAATGTTTCTGTGCACTAGAGGGCGCTCTAGTTCACTGCTTTGTGTGTTGTGTTGAAGTAACAAAAGAAGACTGAGTTCCAGTAAACAAAAGTGAATTACACATCTCAGCGTATTGTTCATGTTATATAAAAGGATAAAGATATGACATATTGGCAAACTCATGATTTAATGCGAAGGTGGAGAACTGACGAATGTAGTGAACTCCTGGAATAACAACCTGATGAAATGACTGTTTATCGGTCATATGGATGCCTTTGATCAGTAAGCTGAACACAGGGCTACCTACATAGAAAGGTTTGAACAGTTTGTTTCTGCAAATAAGAAACGAGTTGCAGTGTTGATGAGTGTAATGGGTTCATCTACATTAGGACTTCTGTGAAGCTAAATTGCTCCAGATAAGCCGGGTGTGAAGTCATACGAAGACATTGTAACTGTTTTGAAAGAACATTTCTTTCCGAAACCGATCGTGATTGCAGAAGGATTTAGGTCTCATAACCGCAGTCAACAGGTCATCTCCCCTGTGACATGCAGCGAATGGGTCACGCCGATCGATTCAGTTGTTAAAAGGAATGGAGATGTGACGATTTGTGGAGATTTGAAGGTAACAGTGAATCCGGGCCTTTGTGTTGAACGTTACCCGATTCCACGAATAGAGGATTTATTCACATCATTGACAGGGAGCCAACGCTTCACCAAACTGAACCTCTCCAATGCATACTTACAAGTGCCCTTGGCAGAAGATTCACACAAATGCCTCACTATCACCACGTCAAAAGGGCTCTTCTGTTACAATCGATTACCATTTGGTTTTGCTTCGGTTCCTGCAATTTTCAAAGGGCCATGGATCAGATTTTACAAGGCCTTCCCAATGTTCACTGCTATCTAGTGACATCTCAAGAATGTAGACGCAGTCCTCAGTCGTCTGGATGAGTTTGGGCTGTGTCTCCAACACGAGAAATGTGAGTTTTTTAAAGATTTGCTGGAGTATTTGGGGCACATCATACATGCTCAGGGTCTTCATAAGTCAGCAGAAAAGGTCAGGACAATCGTGGATGCGTCTGCACTGAAGGACGTCAGTCAACTTTGTTCATTTCTGGGACTTGTAAACTATTACAGTCGATTTATTCCTAATCTTGCATCAGTGTTAGCAAGAAATTACGCAAGAAAGTACGGAATTTATACCAATATCTGTACGGGTGAAAGTTTACATTGCTTACAGACCACCGTCTGCTGACAACAATCTTCAGTCCAACAAAAACCTTTTTATCCATGACTGCAGCTCGGATGCAGAGAAAGACAAATACATCATTCACCTCTCTGTGTTTAAAGTCACCATGAAATCAAAATTGACAATTCTTGTTTTGTTTTTTTATGGAATGTTGCAGTATTTATTATAAATGATTTTTCAATGCACATCATTATTTTAATATTCAGCTAAGTTTTTAAAGTTCACACTTATATTTGATGTTGTGATTGACAGGATGAGATGAATGAGCTCCTCCTGAACCTTCATTTAGAGCCTCATTTAAATACAGAATGAGTTCATTTGCATATTGATCAGATGCTTCAGTGCTCTGAGAGTGTTTATAGTGCTGTGAGTTTAACACTTCATCACTGACACACACAACAATCTTCATCAACATGACCTTCATCATCATCTTCATCTGGACTCTCACAGTGTTTGCTCAAGGTTTGTGGAGCACAAGTTTGATATGAATTCATTTCTTCAAGTATATTGTCAAAGTTTTGAGTTGATTTTCTTCTTGTTGTGTGTTTCAGAGTGTAGAGGACAGATCACTGTCACTCAGAGTCCCTCAATGACAGCAGCTCAACCAGGACAAACTGTGAACATCAACTGTAAAACCAGCAGAAATGTGCACAGATGGGATGATGGGGATGAAGGTTTATCCTGGTACTCACAGAAACCTGGAGAAGCTCCTAAACTCCTGATTTATTATGCAAAATACCTCCAGTCAGGAACTCCATCTAGATTCAGTGGCAGTGGATCTAACAGTGATTTCACTCTGACCATCAGTGGAGTCCAGACTGAAGATGCTGGACATTATTACTGTCTGAGTCTTCATTGCAGAAGAGGTTCTGATGGTGGTTGTGAGGGTGATGTAACATTCACACAGTGATAAAGAGTCGTACAAAAACCTCTGTCAGTCAGAGTCACAGTGACTGAACTGATACTGCAGCTGCACTGTAAAAAAATAAACGTTAAAAAGCAGTGAAATGCATGGCAGCACAGGGTGCCCAGCCTGATCTCATTGTAGGTATTAATACGCAACTTTCAAAGACACAAAACATACATTTTTGTACATTTAGAAAGGTGCTGAAACGTACTATATTGACATATTTATAGCACTAAAACGTATAAATACTTACGTTTTTACAGCAAAAAAACGTTAAAAAAAATTACGAATCTTTCATGTCATGAAGATTTATGTATAATTTCCCTTTTAACGTTTTGTAGATACAGTATCTCACAGAAGTGAGTACACCCCTCACATTTTTGTAAATATTTTATTATATCTTTTCATGTGACAACACTGAAGAAATGACACTTTGCTACAATGTAAAGTAGTGAGTGTACAGCTTGTATAAATTTGCTGTCCCCTCAAAATAACTCAACACACAGCCATTAATGTTTAGTAATAACATTGTTAGAACATTATCCCCTAACATTCTTATAAAGTTTTTAGAGGGAAGTTTCCCATCGGGCACTGGATGTGGACTCCAACGTCACCCATAGATGTCAAATTTTGACTGAAAATGAAAATCAGGTTGATGTCTAAACACAAAATTGTTTTGACGTCAAGCTTCAATGTCATTAAACAACTCCAAAAACAGCATTACCAGCTTCACATTACAAACCAGATTGATTTTATTTCTGTCATATGTGTATAAAAGCTCTTATTGAGATAAAAAGAGATTTAGATGTCGATGTCATTTGAAAGTAATAGTTTGGTTTGATGTCACCATGATGGAGACCGGTGTTTGTATTCGTTGGGTAGTTCGACTTAACTTTTTAATGTTAGTTTTTCTTTGGTTGCTGTAACTGCTTGTTATGGCAAGTATGGCAAGCTTGTTAGTGTTCAGTTAATGCTAGCTATTTGTTGATGATAAAGTTTTTATCATCACATAGTGGTTTGATAATCTGACTTCACCCAATTTAATCTATGGAATTAATTTCACATTAGTTGTTATAACAACTCTGTAGCATTAGATCTAGCAGTGTTTTTTAATCAAATAATCTCAATTCTCGCAAAAAAAACATGCACATAAAAATTGTAAACTCCTTCATCATTGAGACACACTCAAACATCAAGAATCAGTGTGTGATTCTCAACAATGGTGACATGGTTCATGCTGCAATGCATTCTGGGTGCCTTATACAAAACTCATCCATGGCTCCCAGAATGCATTGCGGCATGAAGCATGTCACCATTGTGAGATTCATATGCTGATTCTTGATGTCTCTGTGTGTTTAAATGACTCACTAGTTCAAAATGGTTTGTGTACAGTGATTTTTTAATCATACAGATTATTTGATTAAAACACTGTTGGTTGTCATGCTGTAGAAAAATATCAATACAATCAAAAATATGAAATTAATAACATAAATTAGACTTTGGATGAGACCAGTTGATCAGACCACTATGATGACCATATATTTATCATCAACAAGTAGTCAACATCATCTGATCATAATTACTTCGGCTGTTTTTTACATAACAAACACCGTTATAACAGCCAAACAAAAACTAACATTTCAATGTCAGGTCAAACTGCCCAACTAAAGCAAACACTGATCTCCATAATGGTGACAGCAAACCTAACTATTATTTTTAATAAAACATCAACATCTAAACCTCTTTTCATTCTCAGCAAGAACTTTTGCACACTACAGAAATAAAGTCAATCTGGTTTAAGTGAAGCTGGTAATGCTGTTTTTTGAGTTGCTTAATAATGTTGGAGCTTGATGTCAAACAAAGGTTGGGTTTTCACTTTCAACCAAAATTTGAAGTCTAAGCAACATTTGAGTCCACATCCAGCGGCCAATGGAAAGCTTCCTGCTAAACACTTCATAAGAATGTTAGGAGATAATGTTCTATCAATGTTATCAGTAAACATTTTTAGAATGTTTTAAGAGAATGTTTTCCTACCTTTTAGCAGAACGTTCTGGGAACAAAAATAAAACTTGCTGCTGAAACCATTCCCAGAACATTACAAATTTCTAGCTGGGTATTTGATTTGAGTATCCCATCCTAACGTCATTTGTACACTATACTCTGTATTCATACTATATACTGCAGACAGTAAGAGTTTTATATTAGCTGCTGTTTTAATTGTAGTCCTGATCAACAGTTCAGTTCAGACACGCCTCTCCCTCCTCTGCACCAATCACAGCCTCTGATAAGAAAGAGCAAGATAAGAATATTAATTTGTTCTTTTAACTGAATTTTTATTGAAAACGTATTCACAAAACTATGAGAAGGTACAAACTGGTAGCTGAGAACTATTTTTAGATTAATGATATGTGTCTGTCATGCATGTTTATCTTCAGAAATGAAAGTTATCAAACACTATATCTGTTTGTCTGCATGTTCTTGTTTCATCATGTATCTGCAGGTGTTTTCATGCTCCATTGAGTGAAGTTTATTTATAAAATATGAGCTAAAGCCCTGATCCAATGAAAGACCCGAAACAAAAATGACACAAAGATCTCACATTTATTTGTATAGCTTTTTTCACAGAATATATCGTTTCAAAGCAGATTTACAAAAAATGCATGTTTCTACATTACAATTTACAGTAATCAGTTATCAGAGATGATTGTGTCAAAATAATGTTCATATTTCGTAAATTGTAAGATAATACAAATCTTGCAGTCATCTAACATCATGTATTCATTTAGAAACAATGAGCTCATTAAAGCAATCATTACAAGTTGTGATCGAAATGATTACAAAATATATACAATTTATCAGCTGTGTCTGCTGATTCAGTAATATAGTTACAATTATATTTTATGTTAACTGAATTTTAATATAATCATGACTGAATGATAAAACACATATAGTCTTGTATGAAACGCAGGAAGCAGAGATGACAAGTGACTGAAGAAGACAAATATGAGTCCAAAAGAAACATTTAAGCCTGTTTTAACCTCAGAGTAACAAACTAAATGTAATTGGGAGAAAGTCACAATAAATAAAGGAAAATAAAGTTAGTTGTTTCTAAAATGATCATTTACTTACCGACATCCAGTTTGTTCTGCTGCTGAAAGTGAATCAAAGTGATATAAATTAATATAATATCAGTGTTTGAGGAGTAAAAAATTATTTTTTATCATTGTCAGATGTCTCATTTCCACTCTGCTGTCAGTGACTGAGACACATTTGAGAGGAAACGCTTTGAATTTGTGTCCCACCCCTGTGATTGGAGCTCAATATCAGAGCGTCTGTCAGTCCGACTGTAAATCCAACATCACTGTCCTTCAGTTTCACTCATTCCCAGTAAAGATGAGGACACACGCTCTGATCATCTGCTCTCTGCTGCTGCTGCTCAACGGTGACACTCACTTTACTGCATTTACTACATTTACTGCAGTACATGTACTTGTTCTGGTAAAGATCATTAATGTCTTCTGCTGATTTTCTTCTTGTTGTGTGTTTCAGAGTGTAGAGGACAGATCACCGTCACTCAGAGTCCCTCAATGACAGCAGCTCAACCAGGACAAACTGTGAACATCAACTGTAAAACCAGCAGAGATGTGTACAATGATGGTTCTGATGATTTGTTAGCCTGGTACTTACAGAAATCTGGAGAAGCTCCTAAACTCCTGATTTATTGGGCCAACCGCCTCCAGTCAGGAACTCCATCTAGATTCAGAGGCAGTGGATCTAACAGTGATTTCACTCTGACCATCAGTGGAGTCCAGACTGAAGATGCTGGACATTATTACTGTCAGAGTTACCACAGTGGTGGTGTGTTCACACAGTGATAAAGAGTCGTACAAAAACCTCCGTCAGTCAGAGTCACAGTGACTGAACTGATACTGCAGCTGCTCAAAGGAGGATCTGAAACAACATCGTCACTCAAACATCTGAAATAAAACCATCTAAATTAATCTGCCACTCTTAATAATTATAGAGGTCAGAAAGAGATTTTGTGCTCTTATAGATGAGTCACACGCTTGAGATCTGAGTGATTTCAGTTGCTGCCTTTTATTAATAATAGATATTAATTTTCATAATTCTCCATGGTTGTTTCATTTGAGTATCCCATCCTAACATGTCATTTGTACTGCAGACAGTAAGAGTTTTATATTAGCCTGCTATTTTAAAGGGATATTTCACCCAAAAATGAAAATTACCCCATGATTTACTCACCCTAAAGCCATCCTAGGTGTATATGACATTCTTCTTTTAGACGAATACAGTCGGAGTTATATTAAATAATGTCCAGGCTAATCCATGCTTTATAATGGGAGTAGATGGTGGGTCAAATTCTAAAGACAGAAAAAATGCACCCATCCGTTATATAAGAAGTCCACATTATATAACGACTTATATATTCTTACACGGCTGGTGTAAACACAAGCATTGACTAGAGTGGCTGCAGATCAGCTCCTGGTATTCAAAGCTATACCAACAGAGGTTGAGAGAGTTTGCTGCCGCCAATGGGCGATTGGAGTGCCACCTTTAGAAGTTTTTGATGCTGCCGGTGAGAGGACTGATCGCTGCTGTGTAACACAATATGAAGGCTTTCTGCCTTTGTTGAGCCAAAGTGTAGCCTACTCGAAGTAGTATTCTCCTTATCTCATATACAACTGGAGGCATCGACCAAGGCCTGAAGGACCTGGTGGTGTACTGTCTGTGGAGTAAGTATTTTTTTTGTGTGTAAATATTATGGTGTTATAGACGTGGGCTAGCTGTATTCACTCTATGCATTTGTTTTATAGTCAGCTCAGGTTGGTGGCATACCGAGTTTTGCTAGTTTTAAATGTTAAATTGCATGTAGAGATTAAAAAAAATAATAATAAAAACTTACTTAAGCGATTACTTAAAAACTTCATATAGCAATCATATTACAGTATTTGTTGAATATATACCTCATTTGGCTGAAACAACAGCGCAGGCATAGGCACAGCTCGTCTTGTACTTCCACTCTTTGCCGCCTTGTAATCCTCGGACCTAAAATATTGACTGCACAGCACGCGTTGATATAATTTTTCCACAGGTGTATTTACATCCCAGCGAATAGCGAGCAGCCATCCCTTGTGGAACAAAAATATATGGGAATATACTGCAAAATATAATGTGATATATTACATAATACATTTCCAAATATGGGAAACTAGTGCTTATATTTTTCAATATACTGCAATATATGCATTGACCATGTATAGCTATATATTGATACATATAAAATATTTATAAATGAAGACAAAAATAGCATTACATTCATAAAGTTTTATCCCTTATTGTGTACATATATTGCACATACATGTTCCCAAATAAATGTGAATGTATTGTACACACATATATACACACATTCATGGAATGAGTTAGGATCAGTGGTTACTACAGACTTCTAGTTCCCAGCATGCTTTGCTTCTGACTGTTAAAGGAGAGTAAATGTTAAAATGAAGTGCTATTTCATGTGTTTTGCTCAATATTGATATAGGGGGAGATCTGTTAGTGTTTAAAGTTGTATTATTTTGGAATTTAAAAGGTTTTCTGGTATGTGTGAGTTTTTGGGGTTACCATTGTGCTGAAGAGTAGAGCCTGAGGTTAGGTTTATGATTGGTTGAACATCATTAAGACTATAATAATTTTATTTCAAACATTATGGCTGTGTGTGTTATAGTGATAGTCCCTTTGGTAGAAACTTTAGTACATGCAGGTGTGCTTTTGTTAACTAACTTGAAAATATGAAACATTTAAAATGTAAATAATTATAAAATATAAGAAATGTGTTACATTATCTATTTTGCCATATGTGTTTATACTGCATGAGTAAATATATCTGCAATGTATTATGCATGCAGTACCATATCTGATACACATATAAATCTATATATTATGAAGTATATTACTGAATATAAAATTACATACATTATGATATATTAGTAAATATATTATCACATATTCTTCAATATATGAAAAGCGGCAATTCCTTATGTATTATTCAATATATTGTAATATATTTACGCAATATATTTTTCTGTATATTTTCAAATATCCTGTTAAATCGTGTAATATATTTATCATTCATATATAGGGAAATATATTTTCTTTCCATATGGGATAGCTTCAATCGCTCAGGATCCTTTACAGGGAATTTGTAAAATGTTAATGGTGCATCTCCCTTTGATGTTGGCACATGTAATCTCAAGACTTTAGCTTTGTTGTAGCAACCTGGATATTCACAAGATATATAATATAAAATATTCTCACCGGAGCTCATACTGCGCCTGCGTCCTACATCATAAGCTGGGACGCTACTCTCTCGTGAACGCACGTATGACAGTTAGTGGAAGCTAGAGTTTCCGGTTTATAAAGTTTTAAATATGGATATTTTGCACTCTGCACTGGTCTGAACCTTCTCTGTGACCTCTGACCCATCCAGCGTCCAGCTCACCTGAACCCCCAGTATGTAAGGTAATGTGTGTGTGTTTTGGTTCAATGTTATGACCACGTTATCTGACATGACACAGTTCAGAAAGTCTCAGAGAAGGTCTGATGATGTTCGTTCTATAGAATAAACACGACCTGTATTCAACCCCCTGATGTGTTTTATACACGTTTGTTTCTCACAGCTATAGAAAGTGTTTCTGGATTGGTGTTTCTGAGCTGTAAAGGATCCCAAAGAAAATTCAAGCTACAAGCTAAACTTATTATGCTAGAGAGTGTACACATGCATTGAAGCTGTCCAAAGGCCAAGTATTTGTATTATGTTGGCCATATACCCTGTTAAGTAAACTTTGCAGGGATTGTACCCTTTAGCTCAAACAATGACTTTAGGCCAGAACTAAAGTACTGTTTGTCACTTTTGCAACTGTTACAGTTACACACACAGGAGCCCCATTGAATAAATTCATCACTGTATTAACTGTCCTTGTTAATCACTGTCCTGTTCATCACTGGTACTTCTGTCTGTTCACACCGCCCTCTAGTGGAGCAGTGATGTAGTGCAAGATAACAGGAATAAACTGTTGACACTGTTTTCTCTC
Organism: Hypophthalmichthys nobilis; assembly: GCA_037950665.1. Classification (NCBI taxonomy): domain Eukaryota; kingdom Metazoa; phylum Chordata; class Actinopteri; order Cypriniformes; family Xenocyprididae; genus Hypophthalmichthys; species Hypophthalmichthys nobilis. The sequence goes on from CM075482.1 coordinate 23,789,534, forward strand.
ACTCCAGTTTTACTCTGAAGGGTTTCTGTCATCAGTTCGACTGTGATCACCTGCGGTCTCGTACCTGCACCCGAATTACAGTTGAGCTGATGATGCTTAGATAATAATATAGATTTAAAACATTTAATCTCATCACAATTGGTCCTAAATTTTATGCTATATTTTTAAAGTTCACACTTGGTGCACCATGAATACATGATACACATTTAATGTTGTGATTGACAGGATGAGCTCATCTGAACCTTCATTTAGAGCCTCATTTAAATACAGAATGAGTTCATTTGCATATTGATCAGATGCTTCAGTGCTCTGAGAGTGTTTATAGTGCTGTGAGTTTAACACTTCATCACTGACACACACAACAATCTTCATCAACATGACCTTCATCATCATCTTCATCTGGACTCTCACAGCGTTTGCTCAAGGTTTGTGGAGCACAAGTTTGATATGAATTCATTTCTTCAAGTATATTGTCAAAGTTTTGAGTCGATTTTCTTCTTGTTGTGTGTTTCAGAGTGTAGAGGACAGATCACCGTCACTCAGAGTCCCTCAATGACAGCAGCTCAACCAGGACAAACTGTGAAAATCAGCTGTAAAACCAGCACAGATGTGTTCAGATATAGTGGGGATGATCGTTTATTCTGGTACTTACAGAAACCTGGAGAAGCTCTTAAACTCCTGATTCGTTTTGTAAAATACCTCCAGTCAGGAACTCCATCTAGATTCAGTGGCAGTGGATCTTACAGTGATTTCACTCTGACCATCAGTGGAGTCCAGACTGAAGATGCTGGACATTATTACTGTCAGAGTTACCACTGCAGAACAAGCGGTAGTTCTTGTGTGGGTGACTATGTGTTTACACAGTGATAAAGAGTCGTACAAAACCTCCGTCAGTCAGAGTCACAGTGACTGAACTGATACTGCAGCTGCACTGTAAAAAAATAAACGTTAAAAAACAGTGAAATGCGCCAACCGTTTACCATTAATGAAAATAACAATTAATGACTGGCAAAAGTGTCCTAATTCATATCCTAATTTTCTTTGAAGGTTTTACAAAAACAGTTACTTTACAGGTTTTATTAGAATTAATTTTGTGAAACATTCTCTGCAAAAAGTAAATCTCTCATTAGCCAGCAACAGCACACACACAAGAGCTGATATAACTATCACTGCATCAACAACTATACAGTTACTGCCTTTAAATGAAGCAACACACACCACAACTTCACTGACTTTCATTCCTCTGCTGGACTGAAGCACAGGCTCTTCTCTTCAGCACAATGGTGACCTCAAAAAACTCAAAAAACATTAAACACTAAGGCTGACCACACATTTAAAGATTTTAAGCCCGATTTTTGTCCAAAAAATCCTCTATTGTGTGATGTCATTACGATTATTTAACTGCTCCCGATCGAGACGGAGCGTCCCCGATCTCAAACATGTTTGATATTTACGACTCTTGATCGGGCTGCCTCTGATGTGATACCCGCGATAGCCAATGAGAGTGAGCAAGCGTAACGAATTGCTCGGCCTCAATGTGACGTCACATGCACGCAGTTTTCTAACTGTTAAATGTTATATTAAGTTTTATAAAACGTGTCCCACTGAGATTATTTTGTAAATTTGTATTAGCCTATTCGCTAGTTTTATTTGCATGTTTAAAAAGTTAGCTAAATAACACATTGCATCTAGCTTGTATGTTACAAACTATTGTGACCCTTACGAAAATTAACCATTTTATTATAGTAAAAGTGTGGTAACTATGGGTTTTTTTTGGCGGGTTTATTGTATTTGTATAACAACAGTTTTACTACAAATGCCATAAAGTACAGTTAAAACGATGTTTAATTTGTTGTTACCGTAGTTAACTACAATAATGTTTGGTTCATTTTCATAAGGGAAGTAAAAAATCTTTCGAACTGTTGTTATAAGCACAACTGCTTTGTGTACAGAGGTTACCAGGGAAACGGCTTTGGAAACAGGATGGTCTGTTTAGCCAATCGCGGTGAGCTTTTAATCCACCAATCAAAACGATCCTTACTGAACAGACTCAAGAAGGTCAATGCTGCTCTTGTACTGTGCATTGTACCATGATTGGGTCTTTTATGTAAAGACATTTTAATTGGTACTCTTTTTTTAGCACCTGATTACAATTTCTACAAAATCACATTATGATTTATATCGTTTGCACAAAATACAGCTACAGCCTGCTGTCTTATACATCAAAGTTGCACATCTGTTTATTCAGATCAATCTGTAATGTTACTAAATAAGTGTTAAATGTCCAGAAATTTAATTTAATAACAACAATTATGTACTGTGTTCTGTTGTTGTTGTTATTAGTAGTAGTAGTATCAGGTTCGCAGTAACTTTTGATCAGGCATTAAAAACAGCTACCACCACCAGCTAAAGGAGATTTCAGCATGGAGGATGAAAACCAGACTCAACGAGTAAGTAAAGTCATTTTTTTATCTGATGGCATTTTCTTATGATTAAAGGTTGTTTTAGTTAATGAAGCGTGCAGTTTGCAGTGTTCTAAAGTTAGGTATAAGGTAAAAGGTGACGTGTTTGTCTCAGTTTCTGAGCGCATGTGAAGCTGGCCTTGAAGACCGGCGAACACAGCTGGATCAAGTCTACATCCATATCAGCACTGAGCTGAACTAAATCATCCACTACATGTTCCAAACGAAACAGTCGCTTCGTGCATGATCAAAGTGTATTTGATTAAATCATTCCTTCAAAAGATTCATTCAAAAATGCTGATTCATCCAGTAATGAAACAAGTGAATTATTTATGAGTCACTGAATCATTCATTCAAAACAAATTTTAAAACAAAATAATTCATTCACATTAAACATTTTTAAATAGAACGCAGCAATTAATTTTTGGAAATGTTTTGTGAAGTGAATTACATTAAACCAACTTAAACCTGTCACTCCTGAAGCGTTTGCATAGAGAGTGTGTTTTACATGAGCGACACACGCTTCAGTGCTCTGCATGTGTTTATAACTCTGTCAAACATCAAACATGATCAACAACTGTTTTTCACTAGAACTGAACCTACAACCAACAAAAATGACTTTCATCACCATATTGATCTGGACGCTGGCAGTATTATGTCGAGGTTTGTGGCAGTAAAGATGTATCAGTTTTTATGTGTGTTGTGAAGATATATGGTTGTAAAAGTGTTTGTGATTTCTAATCTTTCTCTCTTGTCAGAATCTGTTGGTCAGGTGACAGTGACTCAAACTCCCTCAGAGCTGCTCTCTCAAACTGGACAATCAGTCACTGTGACCTGTAAATTTAGCAGAGATCCAACCTGTTGTTGTAGTGGCAAACACTGTCTTAGCTGGTTCTTACAGAAACCTGGAGAAGCTCCTAAACTCCTGATTTATGGAACAAGCAGCCTCCAGTCAGGAACTCCATCTAGATTCAGTGGCAGTGGATCTAACAGTGATTTCACTCTGACCATCAGTGGAGTCCAGACTGAAGATGCTGGACATTATTACTGTCACAGTTTAAATTGCAGGACAAATTCTGATGGCACTTGTGTGGGTGATTATGTGTTCACACAGTGATAAAGAGTCGTACAAAAACCTCCGTCAGTCAGAGTCACAGTGACTGAACTGATACTGCAGCTGCTCACACACTTTCACACACTACTGACACACAGAGGACAAACACAGGAACTACACATGTGCTCAAAACTGAATTATGACTGAAATCAGCTCTATTAGACTGTGATCTGTCCTGTGACAGACGGGTTTGACTCAAATATGCTCAGAATCTGAGACAAACTGATATTAATTTAAACAAAAAACTTTTTTTTCTTCAGTTCCAGTGTTCAATCATACTGTACCCCTGATAAACTTGCCTTATAAAACTACAATTGAAACTCTATAACTGTCTCATCACTCCATGAGCAGAAGTGAAAGTGTTCCAGTTCAGAGCGTTGAACCAATCAAAGAGTGAAACTGTGAGTTTGAGGTGAAAATCACATTTGCATTGGCAGGTTTAGTGATTGTGATCCTCTCAGAATAGAGCAGCTCCGTCTCCAGTGACCATGTTCAAACCCCAAGAGCTTCATTTGACATTTACTGCTAAATGCAGCTGTTCTCAACTATTACAATCAATCAAAAGCAGCTGAAACTTTAGTGCAGGACTTTGAATAGTTCTTTTAAGTGTATTGGTGTATACTCATTTGAAATATGTTACTGCTACACAAATTATTTGAATTATTTTTATGAGGAAAATTGAGTAGAAATTACTCAAGGTTGCATGTTGAAGACATGTAAAAGCCAATTGGCCAAACATAAATTAGATGAGTTCAAAATACTTAGAAGTCTGATGCAAATAGTTGCCTCAATTTTTTTGAGTAAAACCAAGGCAAGATTTTTTATAGTGAACGACACACTGATCAATGATGCAGTCCAACACAAATGTAACGCGTTCAGAAGCTTTATTGAATGAACAGCAATGGCAGAAACATTGAAAGACTGCTTCAGTATTGAGCTGTAAATCACGTGACTGCTGTGAATCCTGCCGGACGCTCAGATACGGCTCGTCTCGACCGGAGAAACATCAGCACTCGGAGCTCTTGAGGAACGAGGCCTCGTGATCAGCTCCGTCATGTCTTACTCTGCAGACGAAGCGATCTGCGCCTTCCCAGCGTGCTTTGCTGAGGCTCAGGACGCTGCTGCGGCTGTAGCGTCCGTCCCGCTCGCTCTCTGCGCTGGTCCGAACCCCCTCGGTGACCTCTGACCCGTCCAGCGTCCAGCTCACCGTCGCCCCCTTTGGAGAGTAAGAGCTGAGCAGGCAGAGCAGTGCGGCTGAGTCTCCAGAGATCTGCAGAGAAGAGGGCGGCAGCAGAGACACGGAGGGCTTCACTGCGGGACCAGCTGCACAAACACACACAAACACACACAAACAGACATGAACAACTGTAGAAATTATGATCATCTGACTTCAAATATAAGTTACATTTTAAAATGATCCCCAGAATGATTTTGAAAAACATTGCCCACGTAAATTGATGATATTGAAATGTTGTTATAAGAAAACAAATTTAAATGATCATTTCAATATTAATTATTATAATATTCTGCTATTCAGACACTCACAATCATAAACATCAGATTCAAATTTGATATTTTAAATAGTTTAAAAGACAAATTTTCAAAATGCTCTTCAACTAAGTTTCTTTTTGTCTGATGACCCCAACAAAATTATATTTTGTCCATATTATAAAACTTTTGTTTCATGCATTTAAAAAACTCTTAATTGTTAAATTTACCAAGAATTACATAAAAATCGTATATATCAAGAAATAATTGAAGAGTTTTTAAAGTACTGCTGTCAATACATGAAATGAACGAAATCTTAGCAATAAGATTTTAAATTATTCATGTAAAATTAAAAATTATATTTAAAAACAATATGAAATTACAAAATTTAAATAATGAAATGAATGAGAAAATATATTCATGATTTTTTCAGAAGTTACAGAACTTTTTAATCTCAATCTATTTTTTAAAAACATTGACAACATGAAAAATGATTAATATATTGTGATTTCTTCATAAGATTTGGAAAACAAATTTACATAATTTCAGTATTAATTATATATATATTTTTTAAATTCTTCATTTTTTTTGATACTCACAATCAATCATAATTTTCAGCAGTTTCAATTATACATTTTTTTAATTCTGTTAAGACAATTACAACCATAATCATCATTAAACTTAATAGTTTAAACGATTGATTTTTAAAATGCTCATTAACTAAATTTGTCTTTGTCTGATGATGACGCACACAATTATATTTATTTTGTCTGTATTATTAAACTTTGGTGTCATGACTTTAAAAACCCTTAATTGTTAAATTTACCATTAACTATAGACATAATTATATATATCAATAAATAATTGAATATATCATAAAATACTGCCATCCATACATTAAAATACAATCAATGTCACCAATAAAATGAAAAATAACGTTTTTCTAATAAATGAATAATCTTTTTAACAAATGTTTGCTGAAATAATCAAAAAACAAAATAAAACGAATTAATTAAAATATCATACATTTTTTTTTAGATAATTTAAGAAAGACTTACTTCTGATCACCAGTTCAGTTCCTCCACCGAAAGTCCACCACAGTGCTTCATTCTAGTGAAAGCGTCGTACAAAAACCTCCGTCACACTCAAATGAACACAAACTCCAGCAGAGAAAGAGACGAACGACACTCACACACACTGATATGAGACTCAACAGCAGCTCTTCTCAACATTAAATAATGATTATTGGACTGAAGTGACTTTCACAGAAACAGCCTCATCATCTCTAAATGTCTCTTCATGCATGAAAACTATTAAATCTTAATTAATATAATCAGAAAGACTCTGTACTGATCATCACACAGCTGTGAGTTTCTAAATGATCATATATTTCTCAAAGCATTTTAATAAGTTTTGATGACCTGTGACCTCTGGAATGACCTTTGCCCTCTCATGGAGTTCACAGTGAAATACTTGTTTCTTTTAGTGATGAAGCGTCATTTAATTCATCAGAAACCTGTAGTCTGAACCAGAGACTCATAAAGAATGAAAAAGAAGTGATTTATAAACTTCTAAAGAAGTGAAAACACACGTCTGTTGGATCATGACAATAAAACACATTTAAAGGCCTTCAAAATCTGCATGTGCTCATTTTCATCTGTGTTTTACTCCAGCAGGGTTTTTGCTCAGAGAGTCACTTTGCATCGGCTCATGCTTCAGCGCTCCGAGTGTTTATAGCGTTCAGACTCAAACACTTTATAACACACTGCTGTTTACCACGGTACAAAACCAACAAACACCATGAATCTCTTCAGCAGCTTCATCTGGATTCTGGCAGCTTTTATTCCAGGTAACAGACGTGAAAGCTCGTCATTTTTGAGTCTTTAATGTTCATTTAATCTGATTAAACACATTAATGTTGTTGTCAACAGCATCCAGAGGAATCACTGTGACTCAGCCTGAAGTTGTGACTGTTTCTGAAGGACAAAACGCCAATATAGAGTGTAAAACTGATACTGGGATAGATAGCTGGGGTTTAGCTTGGTATCAGCAGAAACATGGAGAAGCTCCTAAACTCATTATTACTGGGGTAAATGATCTCTATGATGAGAGTTTAAGTCGATTCAGTGGGAATGGAGAACCAGGTGGGACAGATTTCACTCTGACCATCAGTGGAGTCCAGACTGAAGATGCTGGACATTATTACTGTCAGAGTGTACATGAAGTCAACAGTGACTATGTGTTCACACAGTGATAAAGAGTCGTACAAAAACCTCCGTCAGTCAGAGTCACAGTGACTGAACTGATACTGCAGCTGCTCACACACTTTCACACACACTCAACAGTGAATAAAATCTCAATATGATCTTATTGAACATCACTTTTGTTGAGATGAATCAGTTTTAACCTTTTTGATTGTGATTTTTTAGAAGTCATATTTGTCTCCTGTTATTCTATTAGATCCTTATGTAGAAATTCAGTCACTTTTGATTTTCACTTCAGTGGATATTTTTCATCCTTCACTTTACATTTATTGATTTTCTGCATTTATGATGATCCTCATTCTTCTTTCTAAACTGAATCATCATCAGCATCATAAACATGTTCTGCTTGATCAGTTTAATAAGTCTATTGATTTATTATGTTCATCCCTCATAATTCAGATATTAACAGCATCATATAAACACATTCCTCAACTTCAGAGCAGATGTTAATAATTTATATTAATATCTATGTAAAGAGGAATTAGCAATTATATAAAAACGAATTAAAAAATTAAAGACCAGATTACCCAACAGGTGCTGTCCATGATCAAAAACAGCATATGCATGAAGATTTGGATGAAGAGACTGGATATAGTGCCAGACACAAGTCTAAATAAATTAAATACTCAAACTATGCTTTTTGAATTTTTAAAGCTTTGAATAGATTATGGGTATGGTTATAATGTTTATGTATTGTATCTGTTTACCTATGGTGTGATCAATGTCAGTATATTATAATGATTACAGTGATATCAAGCAGGTGTATGCTTGGAAACACGGCACTGATGAAGGATTGATTTTGCACTTTTTGTACTTTATTTGTGGCCTCTGGATAATAAACTCTTGTGAGCTTTTACGGCCATTTTTCATGTGCGAATCTTATTTGTTTTTTTGTTTTTATCTTGGAGCTGTTTTTGGATCTACGCACCACCAGAAGTTTGTGTGTTTAATTTTTTTAGACTTATGTCTGTTACTACGCTTTTCCAGTCTCTTCAAAATCATTTATTTTTTAATTGATTTTATAAATATTTATAAAAGTGAAGATGTTTCTATCATGTGACGCGACTCACAATCAAACTCAGTTGATTCAGTGATTGACAGAGACTCGTGTGTGATGATCCTCATGTCTGTTCAGAAACTGCAGGAACACACATGGATTTGGTGTAAATTTGGGGTTTAACAGTGACGTTTCAATCCAACTACAGTAAAAATATTCTCAGAGTCTCACAGCAGATATTCAGATTAATATACTGAAGTTGGTCTTGTAGATGTAATCAGAATTGAATTCTACAATTTCTTCTATTAGAAGATTGAATTAAATGAGAAATACAGATTTTTACTAGATGTTCACTTCAGTAATTGATTTCTCTGTTAATGAGTGACTGTCTTCATTTAAATGATCTGGAGTGTGTTTGCATATTGATCAGATGCTTCAGTGCTCTGAGAGTGTTTATAGTGCTGTGAGTTTAACACTTCATCACTGACACACACAACAATCTTCATCAACATGACCTTCATCATCATCTGGACACTCTTATACTGCTTTATACTACAAGGTGAACAGTATTCATCTAAAATAAATCATTTAAATTATATAATTTTAACATATCTTAAAAATATGTCAAATAATATATACTTTATGGACTAATAAATTTTTTGCTTTTCAGGCTGTAGAGCTCAGATCACAGTGACTCAGACTCCTGCAGTGAAAACTGTTAAACCAGGAGAAAATGTTGAGATGAGCTGTAAACTCAGTGCAGATACACCCTGCTACCCAGCCTGTGTGTTCTGGTACTTACAGAAACCTGGAGAAGCTCCTAAACTCCTGATTCGTCGTGTAAACAGCCTTGAGTCAGGAACTCCATCTAGATTCAGTGGCAGTGGATCTAACAGTGATTTCACTCTGACCATCAGTGGAGTCCAGACTGAAGATGCTGGACATTATTACTGTCAGAGTTACCACTACATCAGTGGTCCAGTATTCACACAGTGATAAAGAGTCATACAAAAACCTCCGTCAGTCAGAGTCACAGTGACTGAACTGATACTGCAGCTGCTCACACACTTTCACACACACTCAACAACAGACACTCCAAATAATAACAGGTTTCTTTAGATCACTGTAAACTGAACACAATCACAAACTTTAGTAAATGTAGTTGTAAACAGAAGCATGTATGTTCATTTATCTACACCTGTCAATCATAACTCAAGAGCAGCATATATAAACGGCAGCTTACGTCACTCCAGTGAGAATATTCTTCCTGCGTCCCTCCATCACTCCATCTCCACCTTTATGTCCATTTTAATTCATTTCAGAAGTCCTGATGTACATAGTCGAGTCTTGTGACAGAAACAGATCCTCCATCATGGACACGACAGATGTGTTTCCCTGCAGCATTAGTGCTGGTGATTTACAGCGACTCTTTCTGCAAGTTACATCGTTACGCCAGTAGATGGAGACAAGAGACTGACTTTATAAATGAATCAATTAATTATTAATCAACTGAATTGTTAAAAAACACTGAATCATTCAGGAAAGAAACAAGCATATTTGATGGCTCTGTCCCAATGAAGAGGCTGCATGTTCGTTCTGAAGGCCAACCAATGAAATTATCCTTCACAGCCGCACTGAAATGTTATTGGTTCACGCTATAGTCAGTCTCTGAAGGCAGGAAATCACTCACGAGCTTCAAAGAGAAACTTCAGTAAACAACTCCTTTTTTCCCTTATTAATTTAATTATTGACTCCAATCCTCTGACATCATTTTATTTTATTTCATATATATATGGCTCAGAATATCAAGTCAAACAGTGAAACTGAGTGGAGTTAAACTCATTTGCATCACATTTGTGATTGTGTTCCTCTGAGAATTGAGCAGATCTCGTTTCATCATGTATCTGCAGGTGTTTTCATGCTCCATTGAGTGAAGTTTATTTATAAAATATGAGCTAAAGCCCTGATCCAATGAAAGACCCGAAACAAAAATGACACAAAAAAGGACATAATGTTACAATTATATTTTATTGACTGAATTGTAATAAAATCATGACTGAAAAAGATCTGCACATATAGTCAGCAGATCTACTCTGAACACTACTGTCTCCTCACAGTGTCTCCAGTGGACGTAGGCTGGCCGCTCCGTGTGGCCTCACAGCTCACCGAGACGCTCTTCATCCACTCCTCCTCAGAGAGAGTCAGGCTGCTGCTCCAGCTGTACAGACCGTCCTTCTCCAGGAGCCCAGCGCTGCTCTCCTGAGACCTGCTGCTCCCGTCCACCTTCAGCTCAGGCTCCAGTCTGACGGGAAGCCCTTGTTGGCCACACACACCAGTGTCGCTGTGTTCAGAGAGGAGATCTCTGCGCTGGAGGGCGGCAGGACGCTCACTTTAGGAGGAGTGACGCCTGAGAGAAGCACAGAGAAATCAGTTACCAGTGGATTTCCATTAGGATTCAACAGAAAACTAGGAGAAATTCTCCAACAGCGAGAGTAACAACATGAGGAAGAAAACAGTCAAAGAAAATCACATCATTATTCCTTTAACACATTAATGCTCACAAACTCCTACACATGAAAAGAGAAAATGTTCAGAATTCATTTCATATTCTGGTAAATATGCTGATTAATTATTAAAGCTGCAGTCCGTAAGTTTGTCTCTTTGTCTCCATCTCTGTTTGAAACCTGCAATTGCAGTTATTTGTGGAATTATTTTCCTTACATGGGTTGTGCATCGGCACGGCTCCTCAGCGCGGACGAATCTAATGTTTTGAGGTGTATGTGTGGCTGTCAGTCACCGCACCAGTGTGGATCTTCACTTACTTCAGATTTACAGATTCTACATCTTGGAAGTTCAAAATAAGAAGTTTCACCGGAAAATGTCATCTGAACAAGTACGTAACATGTCTGCCACTTTTGTTCTGAACAACTGAGGAAAAAGCCCTGCTGAAATTTGTCCTTGTGTTTTAATTATTCCAGCTGCTGTAAGAAGAGACCTGCAGCATCCACACACGTGATATAGTCTACTAGCCGGACTCCTTCTTTATGTATACAGACGTGACGTAATGACGCAAACTCCAATTTCCCACAGAAACTGACCCGAACCTCAAATTAGAAAACTTTATTACAATCTTACCGTTGTGAATCGGGCTAATGTAAGGAGATAGTTTTGAACACTGATTGTACTTGCTCAATATTTTTAACCAAAAAAAGTTACGGACAGCAGCTTTAAATAAATTTAAATGAAAATATCATGGAGTTTTGAATCGCCACAAAAACTCAAGCTTTCAGTCTCTACAGAAACTTTAAAGATTGTTGTTTGGAATTTAACATCTTTAAAACTCTCAGCAGTCACAATATCCAGTGTTATTGAACAAAAATTATAAAAATTATACATTACATTTTTTTCTTTTGGTTTAACAAGTTGGAAAAAGAAGGTCATTGAGCATCAGTTTTACAAACAAGAATCTACACTCTAAAAAATGCTGTGTTGTTTCAAATATGGACAAACCTATTCATTAGTTTATATTTTTAAATTAAAATTTTAAACCCAACGGTTGAGTTTGTCCATATTTGACCCAAACATGTGTTGAAACAACCCAGCATTTTTTAAAGTGTAATGAAAAAGACAAAAAGAGTCCAAACGAAACAACAAATTAGAAATAGAAGTACTATTATTTCTCTATAATGTTTGTACTTGATTCACTTTATCAGCATTAAACTTTCAATAAGTTGATCTGAATGTTTTTAAAGAAGAATTTTTACAAATCCTGTGATCACCAAAGCGATGAAAGTCATATTGAAGTAATAGATTTGAAGTGTCATTTTCATGATCAGCTTCACTGAAACTCACTTTGGTTAAAAGAGTCAAAGATCAGATGTGAATAAACACAAGAACTGCAGGAATTCACTACAATTTAAGATGGACAAATGAATCATGAAGGAAACATTGTGTGTCTCATCCACTATAACTTTAAACTTCATTTCCACAAATATAAACCTTTTCACTCCTCAGACAGAGACGCTTTATGAAGAGAAAATACAACCAAGAGTTTGGAAATATTGAGTTCATTTAACAACAGACTAAAAAATCCTTAATTTTTGTGCCTATAAAACGGTTTTAGTAAAAATAAATAAATAAATAAAATCACACTAAAATAGAAGTTTTAAATTTAATTGTTGTCTTAAATTTTCAAATAAAAACGTGATACCAAAATACCAGTTTAATGTTATTTTCTTTCAATGTAATTTCAACAATTTATAATTGAATTATCTGTGAGGAAAACAAAGATCCAATGACTATAAAACCGTCTTTACAAACGTTCAATGTGAACTAACTGCACAAAAATAATATTAAAAAATATGCTAAAAAGCGCATCCTTTCTATAAAGTGCTACAAAGTATTTAACAGTCAGCTGTTGTATTAAAATATTAATATTAATATGTGCTGATTTACTTACTGCCAAAATCCAGTTCAGTTCCTCCACCGAAAGTCCACCACAGTGCTTCATTCTAGTGAAAGCGTCGTACAAAAACTCAAATGAACACAAACTCCAGCAGAGAAAGAGACGAACGACACTCACACACACTGATATGAGACTCAACAGCAGCTCTTCTCAACATTAAATAATGATTATTGGACTGAAGTGACTTTCACAGAAACAGCCTCATCATCTCTAAATGTCTCTTGATGCATGAAAACTATTAAATCTTAATTAATATAATCAGAAAGAGTCTGTACTGATCATCACACAAAATGATCATGTATTTCTCACAGCATTTTTAATGACCTGACCTGTTTGATGACCTGTGACCTCTGGAATGACCTTTGCCCTCTCATGGAGTTCACAGTGAAATACTTGTTTCTTTTAGTGATGAAGCGTCATTTAATTCATCAGAAACCTGTAGTCTGAACCAGAGACTCATAAAGGATGAAAAAGAAATGATTTATAAACTTCTAAAGAAGTGAAAACACACGTCTGTTGGATCATGACAATAAAACACATTTAAAGGCCTTCAAAATCTGCATGTGCTCATTTTCATCTGTGTTTTACTCCAGCAGGGTTTTTGCTCAGAGAGTCACTTTGCATCGGCTCATGCTTCAGCGCTCCGAGTGTTTATAGCGTTCAGACTCAAACACTTTATAACACACTGCTGTTTACCACGGTACAAAACCAACAAACACCATGAATCTCTTCAGCAGCTTCATCTGGATTCTGGCAGCTTTTATTCCAGGTAACAGACGTGAAAGCTCGTCATTTTTGAGTCTTTAATGTTCATTTAATCTGATTAAACACATTAATGTTGTTGTCAACAGCATCCAGAGGAATCACTGAGCCTGAAGTTGTGACTGTTTCTGAAGGACAAAACGCCAATATAGAGTGTAAAACTGATACTGGGATAAATGACTGGGATTTATCTTGGTATCAGCAGAAACATGGAGAAGCTCCTAAACTCATCATTTATTCTGTAGATGTGCTTTATGATAGCAGTTTAAGTCGATTCAAAGGGAATGGAGAACAGTATGGGAAAGATTTTACTCTGACCATCAGTGGAGTTCAGACTGAAGATGCTGGACATTATTACTGTCAGAGTTTCCTTTGTAGAACAGATTATTATAATAATTGTGTGGGTGATCGTGCATTCACACACTGATAAAGAGTCGTACAAAAACCTCCGTCAGTCAGAGTCACAGTGACTGAACTGATACTGCAGCTGCTCACACACTTTCATACACACTGAACAGTGAATAAAATCTCAATATGATCTTATTGAACATCACTTTTGTTGAGATTCATCAGTTTTTTACCTTTTTTATAGTGATTTTTTTAGAAGTCATATTTGTCTCCTGTTATCCTATAACATCCTTTATGTAGAAATTCAGTCACTTTTGATTTTCACTTCAGTGGATATTTTTTCCATTCTTCACCACATTTTTGATTTTCTGCATTTATAATTTATCCTCATTCTTCTTTCTAAACTGAATCATCATCAGCATCATAAACATGTTCTGCTTGATCAGTTTAATAAGTCTATTGATTTATTATGTTCATCCCTCATAATGCAGATATTAACAGTATCATATAAACATATTCCTTAATTTCAGAGCAGATGATAATGAATATAATTGATATAAATATCTATGTATGGAAGAATTAACAATGATATAAAAATTAATTTTAAAATTAACGAACAGATTACCTAACAGGTGTTGTCCACCATCAAAAACATATGCATGTCACCATATATTTTTACATTTATTGTATAAATATTTATAAAAGTGAAGATGTTTCTATCATGTGACGCGACTCACAGTTGATTCAGTGATTGACAGAGACTCGTGTGTGATGATCCTCATGTCTGTTCAGAAACTGCAGGAACACACATGGATTTGGTGTAAATTTTTATGGTTTAACAGTGACGTTTCAATCCAACTACAGTAAAAAATATTCTCAAAGTCTCACAGCAGACATTCAGAATAATATAACAAAGTTGGTCTTGATGTATTCAGAATTGAATTGACTGATACAATTTTTAACAATTTAGCTATTAGAAGTTTGAAAAATACTGATTTTTACTAGATGTTCGCTTTAATTGATTGTATTTTATGTCTGTTAATGAGTGACTGTCTTCAGGTAAATGATCTGGAGTGTGTTTGCATATTGATCAGATGCTTCAGTGCTCTGAGAGTGTTTATAGTGCTGTGAGTTTAACACTTCATCACTGACACACACAACAATCTTCATCAACATGACCTTCATCATCATCTGGACACTCTTATACTGCTTTATACTACAAGGTGAACAGGTTAAATTTGAAATAATTTAAATTGTATAATTTTAACATAGCAATAGCATATAGTGAACAATATATATTTTTATGGACTGATAAATTATTTGTTTTTCAGGCTGTAGAGCTCAGATCACAGTGACTCAGACTCCTGCAGTGAAAACTGCAACACCAGGAGAAAATGTTGAGATGAGCTGTAAACTCAGTACTGTTACTACATACAGTGGTGGTAGATGCAACCCACCCTGTGTGTCCTGGTACTTACAGAAACCTGGAGAAGCTCCTAAACTCCTGATTTATTTTGTAAACACCCTCCAGTCAGGAACTCCATCTAGATTCAGAGGCAGTGGATCTAACAGTGATTTCACTCTGACCATCAGTGGAGTCCAGACTGAAGATGCTGGACATTATTACTGTCAGAGTGTACACTACATCAACAGTAACTATGTGTTCACACAGTGATAAAGAGTCGTACAAAAACCTCCGTCAGTCAGAGTCACAGTGACTGAACTGATACTGCAGCTGCTCACACACTTTCACACACACTCAACAGAAACACGATCACAGTACAGCACAATAAGATCTCAAAGATCTCATGTGTTTCTATGTCCAGTACAGGTGAATTGTGGGGTTTTGCCTTATTTTTTGGTCATATTCATTATAGTCATAGTGAAGCTGTCATCACTCAAAAGCTCTATATTTGCACTTGTTGACAAACTAAACTTAAATTTACAAGGATAAATTAATGAATTCATTTTGTTTGAACATTTACCAATACTATATTTTCCCAGACTGAAGATGTCCAGAGATGGTCAGTCAGACTCCTGCAGTGAAATCAGTTCATCTGAAACACATTTACCATCACCTTTATAATCAGTCATAAAGTCTTCTAGAGTTTGTGTTATGAGCCTCTATCCTTGAATCAGCAGAAACAAACTACAAAACTAAATGATGAGATGCTCCACCATCACAAAATTGGTCATGTGTGAATCTGCCAGTGAAGAGTTTCATCCCTCACTACAGTTCATTAAAATCATTCATAAGCTGTACACTGTGAAACAGGATTATTGGATTACATTTTACAGCAAAATACTGTTTCAGTCTTTATACTTCAAATATATCATGTTTAATCAACATGTTACTTGCTGTTTCTTTTGCAATTAATTGTGAAATTTGCTAGCAATTTATGAGTGCAAAAATCTTTCTGTAATTTTTTTAGTGTATATTATAAAACTACAACTGAAACTCCATAACTGTCTCATCACTCCATGAGCAGAAGTGAAAGTGTTCCAGTTCAGAGCGTTGAACCAATCAAAGAGTGAAACTGTGAGTTTGAGGTGAAAATCACATTTGCATTGGCAGGTTTAGTGATTGTGATCCTCTCAGAATAGAGCAGCTCCGTCTCCAGTGACCATGTTCAAACCCCAAGAGCTTCATTTGACATTTACTGCTAAATGCAGCTGTTCTCAACTATTACAATCAATCAAAAGCTGCTGAAACTTTAGTGCAGGACTTTGAATGAACGACACACTGATCAATGATGCAGTCCAACACAAATGTAACACGTTCAGAAGCTTTATTGAATGAACAGCAATGGCAGCACATTGAAAGACTGCTTCAGTATCGAGCTGTAAATCACGTGACTGCTGTGAATCCTGCCGGACGGCTCAGATACGGCTCGTCTCGACCGGAGAAACATCAGCACTCGGGCTCTTGAGGAACGAGGCCTGCGTGATCAGCTCCGTCATGTCTTACTCTGCAGGCGGCGATCTGCGCCTTCCCAGCGTGCTTTGCTGAGGCTCAGGGCGCTGCTGCGGCTGTAGCGTCCGTCCCGCTCGCTCTCTGCGCTGGTCCGAACCCCCTCAGTGACCTCTGACCCGTCCAGCGTCCAGCTCACCGTCGCCCCCTTTGGAGAGTAAGAGCTGAGCAGGCAGAGCAGTGCGGCCGAGTCTCCAGAGATCTGCAGAGAAGAGGGCGGCAGCAGAGACACGGAGGGCTTCACTGCGGGACCAGCTGCACAAACACACACAAACAACACCAACGTCTTTAGATTATGAATTAGTCAGACGTCACACACAGTAATGTAGTAAAAATCACTATAATAATTTCATCTTTACAGAAATTCCACATCACTGCTTTCTTTCACAAACCACATAGTAATGATCCTGCATTTAAATTTAAATATTCTCAGTTAAAATAAAATATTCACTGCTACTAAATATATGAAGTATAAGATATATGTATAAATATAAATCAGTTCTCTGAAGCAGACATGATATACAGCAAATATTACAGTAATTTCATCTTTTCTGAATAAGAGATTAAATCAGTTTAATCTCAAACTGATTTTAAAAACATTGTCCACATACAAATTGATGATTTATATGTAGAAAACAAATTTAAATGATCATTTCATTATTAACTTAAGAAACTCACAATCATAATTATCAGCAAATGTAAGTTCAAATTATACATTTTCAAATCTTTCTCTTTGTCTGATGACGACGGCTACACATTTTTTTTTGTCCATTTAATCAAACTTTAAATTTAGGAAGAATTTTGGACACAATTATGTATTTTAAGAAATAATTAAAAATATTGTCAGAAAATATTGCAATCAATATATTTAAAAAAATAAATAATGTGAGCAATTATAATATCTGAAATTACTCATGTAAAAAGAAAAAACATTTAAAAGCAACATGAAATATGCATGAAATATGGAAAAAGATAAATGTCATGAAATATAACTGAATATGAATATGTATTTGAAAAATAGCAGACAAATTTAAAGAAACAATCATATTTAACATGAACTACTTCAGTTAATATTGTTTAAACTATTTTTAGTTCTTAAAATCTTGCTGCCAAATACTTGCTTGAATAATCTAAAAACAAAACAATTAAATACAAAATAAACATTTTTAGAGAATTTTAGAGACTTACTGATGGTCAGTTCAGTTCCTCCACCGAAAGTCCCCCACAGTGCTTCATTCTAGTGAAAGCGTCGTACAAAAACCTCCGTCACACTCAAATGAACACAAACTCCAGCAGAGAAAGAGACGAACGACACTCACACACACTGATATGAGACTCAACAGCAGCTCTTCTCAACATCAACATGATTGAGCTGAAAACAGACACTAAATGATCATCTTTAAATGAAATACTTGTTATTGCGTGAATGCTGAAATTTTATAATCAGTCCAAAACTACATTCATCACATTTACAAAACATGTGTGATTTCAACTCTGCCAAATCTAATTAACGACTTTATAAATAAATCTTTATTAAGGTTTGGATGCTCATTCCCTATTGGATGACCTTTGACCTGTTGTACAGTATCATGATGATATCAAATCTGCAGCACAGGTATTAAATGCTCTCAGCATCAAAGTCTGAATGAAACTGATCATTAAAACAGTGTTTAGAGGGAGAAGATCCACCCAAAATAACATGAAGTAAATCAGGAGTGTCTGTTTCTGAAAATGATCAATAGAAATTTATTAGCAAAGACACTAAATGACAAAACAGTGTTTCTGCTGTCTTCAGGTAAATGATCTGGAGTGTGTTTGCATATTGATCAGATGCTTCAGTGCTCTGAGAGTGTTTATAGTGCTGTGAGTTCAACACTTCATCACTGAGAGCTTTTCTTCATTCAAACTGAAAATAAACCACCAACAAGCAGAATGATGATCATCAGCGTCTGTATCTGGACTCTCATTCTTTCTGTTCAAGGTTCATTTACTCTATTAATAACTCAAAATGTGATTTATATGCATGTTTTTGATGTTCAGTATAGATTTTGTATTGGACACTTTGACTTTAATAACTGTTGCAATTATGATCTTATGAAATGTCATTCACAGAAATTACAGGACAAGTTTCTGTGACTCAAACTCCCTCAGCAGCAGCTGTTCAACCAGGAGAAACAGTTACTATAAACTGTAAAACTAGCAGTGGAATTGGAGATCGTTCTCGGGGTTGTAGTGACTGTCTCGCCTGGTATCTGCAGAAATCTGGAGAAGCTCCTAAACTCCTCATTTATGACATTAGATCACGACAGTCAGGAACTCCATCTAGATTCACTGGCAATGGAGCAAATTATGGAACAGATTTCACTCTGACCATCAGTGGAGTCCAGACTGAAGATGCTGGACATTATTACTGTCAGAGTGCACACTACATCAACAGTAACTGGGTGTTCACACAGTGATAAAGAGTCGTACAAAAACCTCCGTCAGTCAGAGTCACAGTGACTGAACTGATACTGCAGCTGCTCACACACTTTCACACACACTCAACAACAGACACTCCGAATAATAAAGAGATTCTCTTAGAAAGGTTTCTTTAGATCACTGCAAACTGAACACAATCACAAACTTTAGCAAATGTAGATGTAAACTGGAGCATGTATTTATCTACACCTGTCAATTATAACGCAAGAATGGCATAAACTCCAGTGAGAATATTCTTCCTGCGTCCCTCCATCACTCCATCTCCACCTTTATGTCCGTTTTAATTCATTTCAGAAGTCCTGATGTACATAGTCGAGTCTTGTGACAGAAACAGATCCTCCATCATGGACAGGACAGATGTGTTTCCCTGCAGCATTAGTGCTGGTGATTTACAGCGACTCTTTCTGCGAGTTACATCGTTACGCCAGTAGATGGAGACAAGACACTGACTTTATGAATGAATCAATTAATTATTAATCAACTGATTTGTTCAAAACACTGAATCGTTCAGGAACAAAACAAGCATATTTGATGGCTCTGTCCCAATGAAGAAGCTGCATCCTTCATCTGTATCATATAATAAAGAGTATAAACTATACTTTATCTTTATTGCAACTTAGTAAGATATGTCAAACATTTTTAATTTTTACATTTGTATCAGTAGATATTTGAGTTGAATGTTGAAAGTTGAAATCTAATACTTGTGTTTACATGTATAATTAAGCAATTTCTTTCAAAAAAATCCCGTCATCACAATGAATTCTGGGATAGGAAAGGCTGCGAAGGATCCATCGGTGCATCCAAAATCGCGTACTGAGTAGGTACTACATTTGAATTTGAACTCATTTTGTGATCATTAAAAAAGTATGTTCTATATAGTATGAATGTGTAGTATGAATGTAATCCAGACGTACTACATTCGCCATGTTGTCATTATCATGTGACCTACCAGCATCAGTTGCGTCACTTCACCTCCATTTATAAATCCTTTCCCGTGGCCTCATGGGATAGTAAAGTGTCCATCATATGCACACTTCAGAATCTCGCTGGAAGTAGTAGGTCATCTGGGGACTTTTCGCCTAGAGTTTTTCAAATACTATGTATTCGGACATACCATGCTGATGTACTATTTTTTGCCTAATATATAGGGAAGTATTCGATTTCGGACGCAGGGCATCTGTTGTATATTTCATTTCACAGGAAATGAAGGACACATTTGAAGGAGCCTTCGAATTTGGACAGCCTTCGTCGCACAGCAGTGACGCAACTGACCTTCGAATGTGGCCTTCGAAGGATGCAGCCTCTGAATTGGGACACAGCCATAGGGTTCTTCTCATTTATTATTTTTGCATCCTCGTTTCCTCTTCTCACTTCCTTTCTCTCGCGTCTTAGCTCCACCCCCTTAGGATGCGATGGAAGGATACATCTGTGTATCCTCGCCCATGACTCCTTAGGAAGCTTCTTCACTCCTCATTCCTCGCCTCCTCAAGGTGTTCGATCAGTTTCCGGGTCACGGGCTGAAGGATGGAGGAGTCAGGAAATGAGGAAGCATCAATTTGAGTATTGAGAAGCACCCATTATGTCTTTGGAAACAAGGGACAGTCTTCATGAGTGAATAACTGATTCATTCACTCAAATGATTCATTCAAAACACTGTTTCATCCAGGAACTATTGTGAGTCGCACTGCGGTTTATTTGGAAATATTTCAGTTGGCCGTACAAAAACAGACAAAGTAACTGTCAATATTGTGTCTAAATTTTAAGCTTCTTGTTTACTGAACTGCTGTACAGCAGCAAGTTCACAACTGAAATTGTGAAAAAAAAAGTGCTTTTGCCGTGTGATGCTGCTTTACATCAATAAAGGATTATTAATGTGAACTTGTGAAATGTTTCTGAAGTCTGAATAAAACTTAAACTTGCTCACAATCTACTGAAGCGTTTGCATAGAGAGTGTGTTTTACATGAGCGACACACGCTTCAGTGCTCTGCATGTGTTTATAACTCTGTCAAACATCAAATATGATCAACAACTGTTTTTCACTAGAACTGAACCTACAACCAACAAAAATGACTTTCATCACCATATTGATCTGGACGCTGGCAGTATTATGTCGAGGTTTGTGTCAGTCAAGATTACATACATTATTTACTTGTTATTTTTATGTGTGTTATGAAGATATATGGTTGTAAACGTGTTTGTGATTTCTAATCTTTTTCTCTTGTCAGAATCTGTTGGTCAGGTGACAGTGACTCAAACTCCCTCAGAGCTGCTCTCTCAAACTGGACAATCAGTCACTGTGACCTGTACATTTAGCAGAGATCCAACCTGTTGTTGTAGTGGCAAACACTGTCTTAACTGGTTCTTACAGAAACCTGGAGAAGCTCCTAAACTCCTGATTTATGGAACAAGCACCCTCCAGTCAGGAACTCCATCTACAGGTGCTGGTCATATAATTAGAATATCATCAAAAAGTTGATTTATTTCACTAATTCCATTCAAAAAGTGAAACTGGTATATTGTATTCATTCATTACACACAGACTGATACATTTCAAATGTTTATTTCTTTTAATTTTGATGATTATAACTGACAACTAAGGAAAATTCCAAATTCAGTATCTCAGAAAATTAGAATATTACTTAAGACCAATACAAAGAAAGGATTTTTAGAAATCTTGGCCAACTGAAAAGTATGAACATGAAAAGTATGAACATGTACAGCACTCAATACTTAGTTGGGGCTCCTTTTGCCTGAATTACTGCAGCAATGCGGCGTGGCATGGAGTCGATCAGTCTGTGGCACTGCTCAGGTGTTATAAGAGCCCAGGTTGCTCTGATAGTGACCTTCAGCTCTTCTGCATTGTTGGGTCTGGCATATCGCATCTTCCTCTTCACAATACCCCACAGATTTTCTATGGGGTTAAGGTCAGGCGAGTTTGCTGGCCAATTAAGAACAGGGATACCATGGTCCTTAAACCAGTCACTGGTAGCTTTGGCACTGTGTGCAGGTGCCAAGTCCTGTTGGAACATGAAATCTGCATCTCCATAAAGTTGGACAGTAGCAGGAAGCATGAAGTGCTCTAAAACTTCCTGGTATACGGCTGCGTTGACCTTGGACCTCAGAAAAGACAGTGGACCAACACCAGCAGATGACATGGCACCCCAAACCATCACTGACTGTGGAAACTTTACACTGGACCTCAAGCAATGTGGATTGTGTGCCCCTCCTCTCTTCCTCCAGACTCTGGGACCCTGATTTCCAAAGGAAATGCAAAATCTACTTTCATCAGAGAACATAACTTTGGACCACTCAGCAGCAGTCCAGTCCTTTTTGTCTTTAGCCCAGGCGAGACGCTTCTGACGCTGTCTGTTGTTCAAGAGTGGCTTGACACAAGGAATGCGAACCCATGTCTTGCATCCGTCTGTGCGTAGTGGTTCTTGAAGCACTGACTCCAGCTGCAGTCCACTCTTTGTGAATCTCCCTCACATTTTTGAATGGGTTTTGTTTCACAATCCTCTCCAGGGTGCGGTTATCCCTATTGCTTGTACACTTTTTTCTATCACATCTTTTCCTTCCCTTTGCCTCTCTATTAATGTGCTTGGACACAGAGCTCTGTGAACAGCCAGCCTCTTTTGCAATGACCTTTTGTGTCTTGCCCTCCTTGTGCAAGGTGTCAATGGTCGTCTTTTGGATAACTGTCAAGTCAGCAGTCTTCCCCATGATTGTGTAGCCTACAGAACTAGACTGAGAGACCATTTAAAGGCCTTTGCAGGTGTTTTGATTTAATTAGCTGATTAGAGTATGGCACCAGGTGTCTTCAATATTGAACCTTTTCACAATATTCTAATTTTCTGAGATACTGAATTTGGGATTTTCCTTAGTTGTCAGTTATAATCATCAAAATTAAAAGAAATAAACATTTGAAATATATCAGTCTGTGTGTAATTAATGAATATAATATACAAGTTTCACTTTTTGAATGGAATTAGTGAAATAAATCAACTTTTTGATGATATTCTAATTATAT
Source organism: Hypophthalmichthys nobilis (assembly GCA_037950665.1). Classification (NCBI taxonomy): domain Eukaryota; kingdom Metazoa; phylum Chordata; class Actinopteri; order Cypriniformes; family Xenocyprididae; genus Hypophthalmichthys; species Hypophthalmichthys nobilis. The sequence goes on from CM075482.1 coordinate 23,812,914, forward strand.
GACCAGCACCTGTAGATTCAGTGGCAGTGGATCTAACAGTGATTTCACTCTGACCATCAGTGGAGTCCAGACTGAAGATGCTGGACATTATTACTGTATGAGTTTAAATTGCAGGACAAATTCTGATGGCACTTGTGTGGGTGATTATGTGTTCACACAGTGATAAAGAGTCGTACAAAAACCTCTGTCAGTCAGAGTCACAGTGACTGAACTAATACTGCAGCTGCTCACACACTTTCACACACTACTGACACACAGAGGACAAACACTGGAACTACACATGTGCTCAAAACTGACTGTGATCTGTTCTGTGACAGACGGGTTTGACTCAACTATGATCAAAATCAGAGAAAACAGTGTATATTGATATCAAATCAAACAAAACTGCCACCATATCTTCTTGAGCTTCTTCATCTTTCCCTCCAAGATTATCAAGATTATCTAATAATGATATTAAACATAACTGATTTATCAAATCTACTGACATTATCATGCATATCTCAATGCATTGTTAATGATTAAAGCAATTTTTAATAGTTTTGATGACATGTGACCTTTGACCTCTCATAGAGTTCACAGTGAAATGCTTGTTTCTCTTAGTGATGCAACTCTCATTTGAAGCATGTAGCTTCAGATTCATGAATCAATGTTTTTGACTCATAACATGAGAAAAGATCCTAAACACTTGTGTTTTATGTGCCTCATCTGTCTGAATCATTACACAGATTTACATAGAGAATATTTGCATCACAGCACAAGCTTCAGGTGGTTTTAAAGCTCTGTGAGTTTAAACACTGAGAATCTGAACCAACGGCAACCATGAGTTTCATCACCATCTTCATCTGGATGTTCACTAGCTACTGTTTCACAGGTGAAGAAATGTGACGTTAAACATACTCTAATACTCTGTGCTTGAAATATTATCTTTCAGTTAATATTTAATACTTTTCTTGATGTAGAATCAGTTATTGAAGTGACAGTCACTCAGACGCCTGCAGTGAAATCTGTTCATCTAGGAGACTCAGTAACTGTATCCTGTAAAACCAGTCTTGAAGTCCATCAATGTTGGAGTTATCAGCCTCTAGCCTGGTTCTTACAGAAACCTGGAGAAAGCTCCTAAACTCCTGATTCATAAGCAAATGTCCGTCAGTCAGGAACTCCATCTAGATTCAGTGGCAGTGGATCTAACAGTGATTTCACTCTGACCATCAGTGGAGTCCAGACTGAAGATGCTGGACATTATTACTGTCAGAGTTACTCCCTCCATCACTCCATCTCCACCTTTATATTCATTTTAATTCATTTCAGAAGTCCTGATGTACATAGTCGAGTCTTGTGACAGAAACAGATCCTCCATCATGGACAGGACAGATGTGTTTCCCTGCAGCATTAGTGCTGGTGATTTACAGCGACTCTTTCTGCAAGTTACATCGTTACGCCAGTAGATGGAGACAAGAGACTGACTTTATGAATGAATCAATTAATTATTAATCACCACAAAAAATGTAGGAATTCAAGTGATTCAAGACGACAACATTTAAAATTGTGGGTAAAACTTTGTTTAAAATCACAAAGGAAACATTGTGTGTCTCATCCATTATAACTTTAAAGTTAATTTCCTCAAATATGAACCTTTTTTTCTCCTGATGTATCCGACAGAGCTGCTTCTTTAAGAGAAAATACAATAATGAACATAATTTGCAGTTTGGAAATATTGCAGTATTTAAAAATCCATGAATTTGCACCTTTAAAACAGCTTTAGTCAAAAAAATCAACACACTAACATTGAAATTTTAAGTTTAATTGTTGTCTTAAATTTTCAAGTGGTGCCAAAATACCAGCCTAATGTTATTTTCTTTCACTTTTAACTATTTATAATTTTTGAATTATCTTAACAGTTTGTCTATTAGAAGACTGAATGATATGAAAAAGATTGATTTTCACTAGATGTTCACTTCAGTAATTGTATTTTGTGTTAATGAGTGACTGTCTTCAGGTAAATGATCTGGAGTGTGTTTGCATATTGATCAGATGCTTCAGTGCTCTGAGAGTGTTTATAATGCTGTGAGTTTAACACTTCATCACTGACACACACAACAATCTTCATCAACATGACCTTCATCATCATCTGGACACTTTTATACTGCTTTATACTACAAGGTGAACAGCATGTATTTGGAACAAGTTTAATTATATAATTTTAACACAATTTTAAAATGTAAAAAATATTTTACATATTGTAATGACTGATGAATGATTTGTTTTTCAGGCTGTAGAGCTCAGATCACAGTGACTCAGACTCCTGCAGTGAAAACTGTTAAACCAGGAGAAACTGTTACGATGAGTTGTAAATTCAGTACAGCTCCAGCCTGCAGCCCACCATGTGTTGCTTGGTACTTACAGAGACTCGGAGAAGCTCCTAAACTCCTGATTTATCAAACAAACACCCTCCAGTCAGGAACTCCATCTAGATTCAGAGGCAGTGGATCTGGGATTGATTTAACTCTGACCATCAGTGGAGTCCAGACTGAAGATGCTGGACATTATTACTGTCAGAGTTACCACAGTGGTAATGTGTTCACACAGTGATAAAGAGTCGTACAAAAACCTCCGTCAGTCAGGGTCACAGTGACTGAACTGATACTGCAGCTGCTCACACACTTTCACACACACTCATCAGTGCAGAAACACAAATATGATCTTAATATCAGCTTTGTTGAGCTTCATCAGTATTTCTTAAGATAATTAGAATTTGTTTTGATGTTATCATCATTTTTAGATCATTTATGGTTTATTTATCCTCATTTCCTCATTTATCCTCATTGATATTTTTGATCATGTACTTTTATTATTTTTTCTTCCTAATCTTAGTTATACTGTAAAGAGCTGAGGAACTGAAGCTGTCGATCACACAGCGTGAGTTTATCTGGACACTTCCCGAAACTCCTGTTATAATCAGTGACGCTCTTACACTACACAATGAATCTCTTACTGTATTTACATCATGTTTGCATTGTTAGTTATGGTGAAAGCATTTCTTGAGTGCAGAAATTTTGTTTTAATGACGAGTTCCCTTTCGAAAGGGAACTCGCTCTGCGTTTGAAACGCTATGGGGAACGTCACACGTGAGCTGATGTCTGAAAGCCAAGTATCAAAAAACTCCAATCCTATGACATCATCATAGCGCGACCCGGAAGTATATAAGGAGCGCCTAGAGAACCAGTCAGTATCTTTTTCGTCTTTCGGAACTGTTCTGTCTGATCGCGATTGTATCGACGCCGGTAAGGTTGTCTTTTTTATGCCTTACAAATGTCCAAGAGAGTGTGTTCATCCGTGTCCCAGGGTTTTGACACTTGATATGCACATTTCTGGTCGTTTTCTGTCTGGGGGAGGAGCGCGCATAGACAGTGCTTGAGGGCGCTGTCTGTGTGTCTGTCTATTGTTTACTGTGAGCGTCTCCCTATCGGGACGCTCCGTTCTCGTTCGGCACTCTTCTCGAGGGAAGAGGCGTCCGCATCTGTGCCTGATGATTCTGGCCCCGTTTGTGCTGAGGCAAAACAGCGGCCGCAATCATAGGGCTCGCAGGTGAGCTCGTTGGGAAATTTGAGAAAGTTGTATTCTCTCTCAGCTTCCCCGGGGTTGACGAGGATGAGTTGCTGGATGACGATGACGTCCGTGTTTAACATCATCGTGTTCGGCAGCACGCGCTCCTCTGGCTGCTGTGTATGCAGAGCTGCTGTGTTTTCTGGGACGCGCTTTTTCGGCGGGCTGGGGCTGCCGTGAGAGCGCGTTAGGAAAGGGACCGCCCGCAGACGGCTCGGCGAGCATTCCCTTTCTCTCCGTGAACGTTGCAGCTCCCATAACTTTCCATTTCTTCCTGATCTCTGCGTTTGAGATCGGGAGGGCATGGAAAAACCCCTAGCCATTCAGATTTGTATCTGAGCCCAGACAGACGGGAGGGGAAAGAAGCGAGAGTGAGTTGGGCGATCGATTGTAAACACAGTTGCGTTTGTAATCGATTTCCCCAGTTACATAAGGGCGATTTATATCTACCCTCTCCTCTTCTTCTTTCACCTCCTATATATATGTATATGTGTGTGTATATATAATATATATATATATGTATATGTATATATGCATGTGTATATATGTATATTCATTAATATATCATGCTCAGATGCTTCTTATGGTCAGACTGATGGCTGGGCCCATAGTAATTATTTCTGTCGGCCCGCTTTTTCGGTTTGGTAATGAGAGGATCTTTTAGGCTTAAAAGAACCTTAGATTCCATCCTTTCACGTAAAGTATTAGGAGTCTTTGGTCTTTGAGCTGCAGGAGGGTCTATATTTTATGTGTTCAAAATAAGACCTTGTTTTCCTGTATAGTTTTTCTGAGCGTGTAGTCAGGAAAAAGTAAGGGTTTTTTTTTGGGCAAACTGAAGTTGATAGGTTGGCTATTGTGCAGGCCACAAAATGGCTGCCTCTTAGCCACCTTTTGTTTAGAGTAGCTTCTCATCTGCTGTTTTGCTAGAGTAGTTTGAGTTAGCACTCGTCACTTCAGTTAAATATGTATGTTTAGGTCGGCCTTAATCGGCCGCCTGACATTGTTTGCTTGTGAGCTTCGCTTTCTTTCTCTTATACATGAGATTTGGAAGTGGAGCCCAGGCTTCACTAGGCTTGTGGCCCTGTAAGAAGGCCCGTAGCTTAGCGGCCAGGCTAGAGCTAGGTTAGGTGTGTTATATGTTAACCCCATGTATACTATCCCTCATCAGGTGGTATAGTTCCTAGTTCTGGCCTCCTCCCGAGGGAGCTGTTAGGCCGTATGCCCATTGTCCCCTTGTTTATGTAGGTGCAATTGGTGAGGTTAACAGCTAGGTGGTAGACTGTTTTTAGACTCCCTGATGCTGTTTTCTCAGGTGGTAGGCCCTTATCTTTGCGTAGATAAGTTATGCAGGTGTATGCTAGGCCCCACTTTCTAGAACTTTTCATGCTATGGAAAATGTTTTTTCCTCTGAGCCACTTGATTCTTTTAATCAAGTTTGAGTTGACAGTGCTAGCTTTTAGCCTTTCGTCCTCTAGGGCTTAGTACAGATTTGAGAATCTGTGTGGAGAAAATGTTTTTCCCTATTGGAAACAGCATGTATGTCAAAGCATTACGTTTGCTTTGAGTTCTAGACTTTTGCCCTACATTTGTATGTGAGCTTTCTTATGCTGCCACAGGTTAGCACCTGTTCTCGTAATAGCAGGCTCTTTGATGTTAGCCTCTATTGGAGAGATTGGTGACTATTATATTCCCAGTTGAGGTTTATTTGTGTCACTGAGTGCATCACCTGTTGGATTGCATACTCAGGGTAGTATAGGACCACTTTTTGAGAAAAGCTGGTTTCTATTAGCTCCCTTTTGTGATCTGTTAACAGCGATATTGCGTATAACTTCGATTGTAGGCTCTTATGGTTAATTAGCCTCCTTCTAGTTAGCAATTGTATTTCTAACAAGTGCTGTTAGTTGATCATAATTTGCTCACATAGTTTACACTGCCACAGGCTTTTTGCTACGTGTCCGTTTGAGGTAGTAGGCCATATAAGCCTCCCTTAGACCATGTTGGCTTTGTTTGGTTCCCTTTAGTCACATATGATTTAGGGTACATTGCCTGTTGGAATGTGTAGCCTAGCTCAGGTTGCAGTTAGCTTCCCACAGCTATTGTTGGGTTAGAGCTGGTTCCCTGTAGCTTGGTTCCCTAATTTCACGAGCTGAAGCCACGTGTCATTGGAATGGTAGGCCCCAACAGGCCTCCTTTCTAGTTCACATGTTGGCACAGTTTGTGTTTTCATTCTGCAAATAGGCTGAACGCCACTTATTGCTGAGATTGTAGGCCCCACAAGGCCTCCTTTTTAGCTGACTTGTTGGCAGGATGCCTGCGACTCATACCATCAGTCCAATTCCACCATCGGGCCCACGCCCCACCTCTGTTGAGTAGGCCTTAAGCAGGCCTCTCGTGGAGTATGGTGGCGTAATATGCATTCCTTCTCTCAGTATTATGCGTGAAAGGTTTTCCACTGAATGCATGGCCGGTTGGTTGGTACGGTCCTGGACTGGCTGATGCCATGTGTTTACTAAGGTAGGCCCTGATAAGGCCTCCTTTTAGTTTACATGTTGGCACAGTTTGTGTTTTTATTCTGCAAACAGGCTGAACGCCGCTTGTTGCTGAAATGGTAGGCGCCTCAAGGCCTCCTTTTTAGCTGACTTGATGGCAGGATGCCTGGGAAGCCATACCACCATCGGCCACGACCCATCGCTGACGGATAGGCCCTAAACAGGCCTGTTCGCGATGTATGGCAGCGTTTTATGTATTCCCTCTTTGGAAAAATCTCTGAATACATGGCCCACTGGTTGGTATGGTTATGGTAGCCACTTGCTGATGCCACGTGTTTACTAAGGTAGGCCTACTTCGGCCTCGGTGTAGCATGTGGAGTTCAGTTATGTACTCCTCTCGCTGTGAGAGTAATAGGGTGCTTTACCGAGTACTTTTGAGTGGCTGGCCCCTCAGGGTGAATGTTGTGGTGAAACCTTACTGAGGTTTGGTTTAAACTACATCTGCCTCCTGAGTCGGATTCCTACTCTAGTTGAGCTGAATAGCCTCCTAGTGCCTAGGGTGGATCTATTGTGCTCCTAGAAATGGCCACTAGACTTACGCCGTATGTCTTAGAGGTTGCTAGGCCTTATGGGCCGCCCTTTTTGAACATACTGGTGTATGTTTGTGTATATTTCTCTTTGAGAGTTATCTATATACACTTCCGGTTGGCCAGAGGCCCAGGTGATAAATCTAACCTCCTATAGTTCGGTTATTTATCGGTCTTGGTGCCTAAAACACTGCCACGAGCTGATGCCACGTGTCTGTTAAGGTTATAGGCCCATCCAGGCCTTCCTTAATACGTGTTGGCGTATGTTGTACTCCTCTTGCTTTAAAGAGTAAAAGGTGCTTTTACTGAGTACACTGCTCGTTGGATTGTGTTAGGTGGATTGTCATGCAGGCACATTTGCAGCCTCTTTGCTGCCATTGAACTTGTCTGTCTGCCCCAGCAAGACAGGTGTTCAGAGTGGCCCTCCAGGCCACTTTCTGAATTTACTTCTGTTTCACATATAGCTACTATCATGCTGTAGGCCCCTTTTCGGCCTCCATGATTATGTGCCCATTGCATGGTCTACCTGTTAGGTGAGCTTTGTACTTCCCTATTAGGGTTATGTTTGTAATAGTGCTTAGCTCCCTAAGCTGATCATGGTGGTAGGCCTTAATCAGGCCTCCTCCTGAGATTCAGCCCTAGGCTGGTTTGTGCTCCCCTGTATAAACAGGCGTTTAGTGCACAGCCTCCTCAGTGCGTTAATTAAGCGCTGAGTAGATCCTAGGATGAGCGGATTATACTCCCTCAATACGAGGGTTCATAGCACTCAGCTGAGTTCTGCTCTCCAGGATGCCCGTCTCTACGCGTGGGTCTGAGTTGCTCCTGCCTTTTTGCAGTCACTCTTACCTGCTCTCTTCTATGAAGAATGCGTCATGGAGATTCTGTACTCAGACAGTGTTGGCCAAGACTAAGTTTGTCCTATAACAGACCAGGTCGGCCTCCCTGGTGGCATTGAGGGTGACTTCGTTCCCCTCTAGTGACTGGCCAGGGTTCCTTTCAGTTCTCTGGCCACATTCCCTTAAAGGGACCACTTTCTTTTCGGAAAAGTTGGTTCCACATGCCTTTAGCGGCCTTGGTAGGCCTTCTGCAGAAGGCCTTCTTGAGGCTCAGCTTGGGCTGTTGGCCGTAGGGAATGCTGTCACTGACAGCCTTTGTGTGACCCGAGGGTGAGTTGCTATCTGGCGTTTCATTTGAAACTGCTTGACGTTTGTCTAGCCATCTTTGGCATGCACTCTCCTTAAGCATGGCGGCGTGGGTATATCGTTCCCGTGGCGTTTCAAACGCAGAGCGAAGTTCCCTTTCGAAGGAACGTCTCAGGTTACGTATGTAACCATGGTTCCCTGAGAACAGGGAACGAGACTCTGCGTTGCCCTGCCATGCTTCGGGGCTGCCTGCTGAACAGTCCCTCAAGACGAAAAGATACTGACTGGTTCTCTAGGCGCTCCTTATATACTTCCGGGTCGCGCTATGATGATGTCATAGGCTGTCGCCGGCCAATAGGATTGGAGTTTTTTGATACTTGGCTTTCAGACATCAGCTCACGTGTGACGTTCCCCATAGCGTTTCAAACGCAGAGTCTCGTTCCCTGTTCTCAGGGAACCATGGTCACATACGTAACCTGAGACGATCACTGCATTCACTCCATCAACAGACTGTCTGTCATCTGCTCAGTTTCTCATCACTGCAACCTTCCCTGTGATGGAATAGATCTAAATATAAGGCAATAATCAACACTTTTCACCATTTGTTAATTTAGACAGCTGTAATAGTAAAAATGTAGTAATAGTATTTGAGAAGCTTCCATATGTAATACGTATTTCATTTGAAAAGTTGTCAGCCAATCACAGCAGTGGGTGTTGAAGTCTCACAGCAAACACGCCCCTTCAAACAGAGCACTAAAATCAGGGTGGAAAATAGACATTTACTTCTAAATTAGGACAATTATTTGATGTAAAAATCATATTATCATTATAAGTGCATCTCAGAAAACATTATAAAATAATAATAAATCAGTTGATGAAGCGACTCAGATGCCTGCAGTGAAATCTGTTCATCTAGGAAACACATTTACCTTGTCCTGTAAAACCAGTCCTGACGTCTATCAGAGTTGGGATCATCAACCTCTATCCTGGTTCAGTGATAAAGAGTCAAAAACCTCCGTCAGTCAGAGTCACAGTGATTTGTGCTAGAAACACTGAATAAGTTCATTCACAAATATGAGGGCTGCAGCAGATGAGAAGATTTTAAGTCAATAACATAATTTTAGAGCTTTCAGACGACTGAGAATATCGAGCACAGGTGAGATTCTTAGAGATCCAAACACTGAAGGTGTCATCCTAGACCATTTGTCTATTTATTTGTCCAAATTTTTTTTATGTATCATCTAGATAACTTGTTTGATGTCTTCAGGGTATCAACAGAATTTGGATTCATCAGGTTGTTTAGAAGATATCGTTTTATAAGTGTATTGAGCCATGGCTAAATTAATGAAATCTTCTAAACGTTTTGACTAATTAAAATCCTTTTAATAACTTTTGTCATTAGTGTCTATTGATGACATGCAAAATTTCGTGTGAATCAGTCAAGTGGTTTAGGAGATCGAAAAAAGTTTTTAGCAACTCAAAATGGCCGACGGACTACAACATGTTGTAATAATGTTGTCCACTAGAGGGAACCACAGGATAAGAAATCTATTTTTTCTATCAGTTTGAATGTTTGAATTCAAAATTCACAGAACTTCATACACATGGACAACAAGACTTTCTGAGTAAACATGACGAGTTTCAGGAACTTTTTAAATCAGTCATTTATATGAATGGGATTCAGAGATGAAGGTCACAATACTAATGCTGTCCACCAGAGGGAGCCACAGGACAACAAATCCTTTCAGATCTCTTTTTAAAAGTCTGTAAATGGTTCAATAGATGATTCAATAGAATGCATATAGGCTTAAATTCATTATAGTTTCATAAAGTTTAATAAAGCCAAATATAATTAGTTTGCAAAAAAAAAAAAGAAGTAATCTCCAAAATACTTACAGATCATTCATTTTTATATTAATATTCATTTTATACTATACTATTGAAAACATATTTGTTGTTGCCAGACGTGACTGAATGTATTGCCGTTCAACTGAAGGAAAGAGACAATATTATCTGTCTATTTTAATATAGAACATAGAATAATACTTCCATAAAGAGATACTTAAAGACTCATATTTTATTTGAAAAGTCACATGGCCATTGTATATCTGTATCGTCTACTACACGATTCAAAGTGTTTCTGGATTGAAGTTTCTGAGCTGTAAAGGATCCCAATAACAATTCAAGTTACAAGTTAATCCTGTTATGCTAGAGGGTGTACATGTGCATTAAAGCTGTCTAAAGACCAAGTGTTTGTCTTACATCGGCCATATAACCTGTTACGACCAATTTGTAGGTCACTATATTAGGCAACCTGTATGTATCCTTTGGCTCAACCAATGACTTTAGGCCAGGACTACAGTACCTGTTTGTCACTTTGGGTATATAGTGTTTAACCATTTAAATACACACTGGAGCCCCACTGAATAAATTCATCACTGCATTAACTCATTATCATTCACCTCGTCCTTTCCTGTTCATCAGTGGTGTGTCTGTTTATCACACCGCCCTCTAGTGGCACAGAGATGTAGTGCAAGATAACATGAATAAAACTGTTGAAGGGTTTCTGTCATCAGTACAGCTGTGATCACCTGCGGTCTCGTACCTGCAGCAGAATTACAGTCGAGTTGATGATCACTAAAGCACTTTTGCTCATGTGATTTTGCTTAGATGATGATAAGTTTCATCTACATTTCATTTTCACAGTGTTTTTTCACATGTGGTTTGAATTGTTTTAAATTTTATGCTACATTTTTAAAATTCACACTTATTGGTATATCGTTATTACACAATACATATCTGATTTTGTGATTGACAGGATGAGATGAACGAGCTCCTCCTGAACCTTCATTTAGAGCCTCATTTAAATACAGAATGAGTTCATTTGCATATTGATCAGATGCTTCAGTGCTCTGAGAGTGTTTATAGTGCTGTGAGTTTAACACTTCATCACTGACACACACAACAATCTTCATCAACATGACCTTCATCATCATCTTCATCTGGACTCTCACAGCGTTTGTTCAAGGTTTGTGGAGCACAAGTTTGATATGAATTCATTTCTTCAAGTATATTGTCAAAGTTTTGAGTTGATTTTCTTCTTGTTGTGTGTTTCAGAGTGTAGAGGACAGATCACCGTCACTCAGAGTCCCTCAATGACAGCAGCTCAACCAGGACAAACACTTACAATCAACTGTAAAACCAGTAGAGATGCGCTCATTTGGAATGGGATATACTATTTTAGCTGGTACTTACAGAAACCTGGAGAAGCTCCTAAACTCCTGATTTATGGAACAAGCACCCTCCAGTCAGGAACTCCATCTAGATTCAGTGGCAGTGGATCTAACAGTGATTTCACTCTGACCATCAGTGGAGTCCAGACTGAAGATGCTGGACATTATTACTGTCAGAGTTTTAATTGCAGAACAAATTCTAATGGTTGTGTGGGTGACTACGTGTTCACACAGTGATAAAGAGTCGTACAAAAACCTCCGTCAGTCAGAGTCACAGTGACTGAACTGATACTGCAGCTGCTCACACACTTTCACACACTACTGACACACAGAGGACAAACACAGGAACTACACATGTGCTGAAAACTGACTCATGACTGAAATCAGCTCTATTAGACTGTGATCTGTCCTGTGACAGACGGGTTTGACTCAAATATGCTCAGAATCTGAGACAAACTGTTATCAAATCTCCAGTGACCATGTTCAAACCCCAAGAGCTTCATTTGACATTTACTGCTAAATGCAGCTGTTCTCAACTATTACAATCAATCAAAAGCTGCTGAAACTTTAGTGCAGGACTTTGAATGAACGACACACTAATCAATGATGCAGTCCAACACAAATGTAACGCGTTCAGAAGCTTTATTGAATGAACAGCAATGGCAGAAACATTGAAAGACTGCTTCAGTATTGAGCTGTAAATCACGTGACTGCTGTGAATCCTGCCAGACGCTCAGATACGGCTCGCCTTGACTGGAGAAACATCAACACTCTGAGCTCTTGAGGATCGAGGCCTCGTGATCAGCTCCGTCATGTCTTCCCAGCGTGTTTTGCTGAGGTTCAAGACTGCTACATTACAGCAGCCAAAGAAACTCAGACATTAAAAAGTCAAGCCAAAGTATCCAACTAAAGAAAACACTGATCACCATGATGGTGACATAAAAAACCCAAACAAATTTAAATAAAATTTTAACAACAACAAAAAAAACCTCTGTTAAGCTAGCTTCTGTAGACGTAAAACAGACATAAAGTCAATCTGGTGAGTAATAAGTGAAGCTGGTAATGCTGTATATGGAGCTGTTTAACCCTCTGCTGAGATCTCTTAGAGATTTAATGTCTTCTTTTATTTTCATTTGATTTCATCTAAGGCTGTGGCTGAAGTCAGTTGTAGTTTTTGTTTCTCTGTCCTTCGTTGATTCTGCTTGTTAACAGCAGCTATCTTCGATAATGCTCAATCATTACTTAATGATCTCATTAAATCCAACACTGATTCAGTGTTAACAGCCTGTAATGTTCACACTGAGCAGTGTTCACTTCATCTGGCCTAACCCATGTGGGGCCTACATGGAAACTGCAGACAAAACTGACTGGGCCCCAGTTAGACAGCCCAGGTCAAACCCCTCTAGGCCACACATGGCTGTGTTGGCTGGGAAGTGTCCCGCTAGCGGGACGGTGACAGTTATGGGGTTAAACAAATGCAGCTGTTTTGACAGAATGCATTATCACCGTGAACAGAGATCATGTCTCAAACATGCAAAAACTTCTGATGTAAAATTTTTTCTTTGGCTCTTGAGACATGCTTAGACATCAACGCACATCATACAAACAAACCTCAACAATAGTGACAATAAAAAAAGATTCAAATAAACAAATCAACTCTGTAGCATCACAGGGTTGGTAATGCAAAATTGAAATGTATTAATCACAAAAACATTCAAAATCAATGATTAGACTTCAGAAGAGATCAGAAAGAAACCCAAAAGAAAATCAAAGGAAAACCAAAGAAAAATTCTCAGGAGCCCAACTGAAGCAAACACTGATCCCCATAATGATGACTTCAAATGTTTGTTCCTCTTTCCTTCAGTGATTCTGTTTGTTAACTTCAGGTGCCATCGGCCGTTCTGAGTGACAGTTTCAATGCAAGTTCATTTTGAATGCATTTTGTTAAAATTTAACCTGAGCAAATCCTGATGTTGTACTTTGACCCGTTTCAACACAACTTATGCTGATTATAAACTTGACCCTCTTAACACTTATCAGGAAGAGATTGACTTGTTATTTCTCCTTTCTGTCATACTGACTCTCTTCTTTTTTGACAAAAGCAAAGGAATCAGAGATCAATGAAGAACGGAGAGAAAAACTTCCAACAATGATTTATGAGTAGTTTGTTTCTGAGCGGACAGCAGATCTTTGTGTTTCTCAGAGTTATTTGAAACTATCGTTCACAAGTGAAAGTAAAGTTTAGATCGCTGGAGCTCAAACCGTCAAAATGGCGTCACTGCATGTATCTTCAGAAGAACTTTCTTGTCCCGTGTGCTGTGAAATTTTTAAGTCTCCTGTTCTTCTGTCGTGTAGTCACAGTGTCTGTGAAGAGTGTCTTCAACAGTTCTGGAGAACCACCAAAACTCAGGAGTGTCCTGTCTGCAGGAGAAGATCCTCAAAACTCGAACCTCCAGTTAATCTTGCATTAAAAAACTTGTGTGAGTCGTTCCTGAAGGAGATCCGTTCATCAGGGTCTGAGGAGATCTGCAGTTTACACAATGAAAAACTCAAACTCTTCTGTCTGGAGGACAAACAGTCTGTGTGTGTAGTGTGCAAAGATTCATTGAAACATGCCAATCACACATTCAGACCCATCAGTGAAGTTGGTCCATCATATAAGGTAATAAATAGTTATTTCTGAGGCTTGTCATAAACATACAAATGTCTCAATACCATTTTATTCATACAGTGTGTTACATATATAAGCATATTACAGAAATCTGTGGTGCCCTTAAAAGTTCTGAAGTCCTTAAAAGGGAAACATAAAAACAAAGAAAACATTTTAACACATCAGACCATGGGGATGTAGGGTGTGTTTCCATTCATCATTTTAGCTTTAAGAAGGGTGCTCACTAGTGCCCCATTTGTGTTTGATTATTTTGACATATTCACAATTAGAATTGTTTTGTCTGACATTACATGTTCCATTATTGGAGAACACACGCAGCCGTTATCTGGGGGATCTGAGGGTTTGATTCCAAGTTTTTCAGAGTCTAAACTGACTCTTGACTAATTTTACAGAAGGAAAAGTCACAATAAATAGCTGTGGTCTTTAATATGATGGCTGGGTGATGGCACTAAACGCACATGATTATTGTCTTAAAAGGTAATTAGACAGGATATTAAAAATAAACACAATACATACAAAAATACATACAATAATATACACTTATTGACTGTTGTTTCTGCGACAGCGACAGCTTACGCAAAGTGTAATACATTAGTGTCCGGATACCTCGGTTCATTTTGTTCACTTCTTGCTGATATACTGCACCCAACTGCCATGCACTATATTAGGATTAGAGAATCATCTGAACAAGTGAGCGATCATGTATGCAGCAACAGAGGCCCTGTCCTAGTTGACAACTAGAGTGGATTCCTGTGCTGGAATTGACCCCGACTTTAGGGGGATTCAGAGTTGAGGAATAGACTCTTTTGGAGTTGACTCTCCATAGGCTCAAGCCCCTGCTCTTTTTCAAATCGAATAAAAAGTTCCCACTCTCAACAATTAATCCGATTACAATCAGTTTAACAGTCCAATCCGACTGAAAATGCTCAAACTCCTTCATCGGAATAAAAACGGAATAAAAATATGTTCGGATTCATGAAATCATTCAGATGTAAACAGGGTAATAACTCACATGTGGTTTGAACATCCTCTTTTGATTCGCAGGTCAGTTCTTCTCTACTCTGTCCCAGCATCACCTCTAAGGAATCCCATTTACAGTGTTGGTCATCCCGTAAGTCACTGCACATGTTTGTCCATGTTTTTCTGTAAATTCCCCAATAAACTTTTAAGACCAGACAGCTCCCACGTTTTTTTAAATTTGAATAAAATGAAAACTAATAGACTTTCAAATCACATGAGCCCATACTGTATGCACTTATGCACCCCCATACCATCAGAGATGCTAGCTTTTGACCTGAACGCTGGAAGGTCTTCCTCCTTTTTAGCCTGGAGGACATGGCGTATGTGATTTCCAACAAGAATATCAAATTTGAACTTGTCTGACCATAAAACACTTTTCCACTTTGAAACAGTACATTTTAAATGAGCCTTGGCCCACAGGACACGACGGCGCTTCTGGACCATGTTCACATATGGCTTTCTTTTTGCATGATAGAGCTTTTGTTGGCATCTGCAGATGGCACGGCGGATTGTGTTTACCGACAGTGGTTTCTGGAAGTATTCCTGGGCCTATTTAGTAATGTGATTGACACAATCAGTGTCATCTGAGGGCCTGAAGACCACTGCCATCCAATAAAGGTCTTCAGCCTTGTCCCTTACGCACAGAGATTTCTCCAGTTTCTCTGAATCTTTTGATGATGTAATGCACTGATGATGAGATTTGCAAAGCCTTTGCAATTTGACGTTGAGGAACATTGTTTTTAAAGTAATCCACAATCTTTTTACACACTCTTTTACAGCTCTGCCCATCTTTACTTCTGAGAGACTCTGTCTCTCTAAGACATCCCTTTTATAGCTAAAATCATGTTACAGACCTGACATCAATTAACTTAATTAGTTGCTAGATGTTCTCCCAGCTGAATCTTTTCAAAATTTCTTGCTTTTACAGCCATTTGTTGCCCCCGTGCCAACTTTTTTGAGACTCGTAGAAGGCATCAAATTTGAAATGAGCTCATTTAGTGGATAAAAGTGTAATATTTCTCTGTTTAAACATTTATGTTATCTATGTTCTATTGTGAATAAAATATTGGCTCATGTGATTTGAAAGTCATTTTATTCAAATTTGAAAAATGTCCCAACTTTTCTGGAATTTGGGTTATACTGTAATCTGTTATTTGGTTTAATTGGCGTATTTTACAAAAAATGTAAGAAAGTGAATTTATTAATTAAATGTTTAATCAAACGAAATGCTAATAACACTTATTTGTTACAGTTTAAATGTAAATATTTTGATCAACAATAACAATAGCATTGAAGATGGTTCATTATAAAAATTTTCTTGCTTCTTAAATGAGGCAATAAAACAAAACATCAAACATATAAATTTATTTGTGTGAATTAACATTTTCTGTTTTAACACCACAGGCAAAAATATGATCAGTTTAAATAAAATTGATGAAATACTCAAGAAAAGCATCTTAACTGAAGATGGAAATCCTGCTCGATACCGTCTGCAAAAAAATGCAGACAATTTGGATCATCCTGAACCATATAGAAAAATCACCTTTGGCAACAGAGACAGACAGAAACCCCATAAAACCATTCTGATGGTTGGAGAAACAGGAACAGGAAAAACAACCCTGATCAATGCGATGATCAACTACATGTTGGGTGTTCAGAGAGAAGACAAGGTTTGGTTTGAGATCACAGATGATCAGAGTGACCGAACATCAGTTCACAGTCAGACCTCCAGCGTCACTGTTTATGGGTTTTATCCACAAGAGAGTCCAATTTATTTAACAATCATTGACACACCAGGATATGGAGACACTCGTGGAATCAATCTTGAAAAAAAGATCACCAAGAGTTTGATTAGTTTAAGTAAATCTGCTGAAGTGATCCATGAAATACATGCAGTGTGTCTGGTGATTAAAGCAACACAGAATCGACTCTCCGACAGACAAATATACATATTTGATGCTGTTCAATCTTTATTCGGAAGAGATATTGCAGAAAACATTGTCTTGCTCTTCACATACTCAGATGGAGCTCGACCTAAAAATGCCCTGATGGCTGTTGAAGAGGCTAAAATCAAGTGTGCAGTGAATGACAAGAATCAGCCAGTGTTTTTCCTGTTTAACAACTGTCAGTCAAAAGCTGCTGATGAAGATGATGATGAAGATGAGGAAGACCGCGAACAGAGGCTGAATCAATCATGGAAACAAAGTTTTAAAGGAATGATGCAATTATTCAAGTTTCTTGACACAATACAACCAAAATCCCTAAAGATGACTCGGGATGTGTTGCAGAAACGGAAGCAGTTGGAGGCAAATATTTCTAATCTAAAAGCACGTGTTCAAATGACAGAACTAAAGCAAAATGAGCTGAAACAAACTCAAGAGGCTCTCGAGAAGAACAAGGAACCTGCAAACTTTAAATATGAAGTTGAAGTGCCCTACAAAGAATGGGTTGATATTGATCCTTCTGTAGCCAAAGCAGCGATGTGCTGCACCGTCTGTGAGGAGAACTGTCATTACCCAGGATGCTGGTGGACCAGTGATCTTTCATGGTGCAGTTCAATGAGAAATAATCACTGTACAGTATGCACAAATAAATGCCACTACAGTAAACACATCAAAGCTGCGAAAATATATGTGACAAAGACAAAGAAAAAGAAGAGGACATATGAAGATTTAAAGAAGAAATATGATGGTAAGATTGGAGACGGAAAGTGTGTGGTCAAGATGCTGGAAGAAGAACTGCAAGAATTAGAGAAAGAGAAAATAAAACTGGTGAATGAAGCTTTTTGCTGTGTGGAAACTCTGGAGAAGATTGCACTCAATGCTGATTCTCTACTCACACTTCTGCACATTGATTTTCTGATTGAGAAGTTGAAGGAAATAAATGAGTCTGAAAAAGCTAGAACACTGGAAAACATCAAGAAGAGAGCAGGAGAAAGAAAGCAAGGACCTCTGGGATACTTGACAAGATTTTTCAAAAACTAAACACAAATCATGCTTTTGTTCAAATGATGCTAAAACTCTGAAAATAGGATCATGAAAATGTTTGTGCTTTGTTCAAAAGCATGTCCTTCATGTGATGTTAAGCTATTTTATCACTGATCGTAATTGCAATGTAATATGAATCTACAAATGCCTGCATTTCCCATTTGTAAGTTGCTTTGAATTAGCTAACTGCATCTGCTAAATTAACTAAGGTGATATTCATTTATACAGTATGATGCTATTGAAAATATAGCAGTGAAACTGTAAAAGAACATTGTTATTCCTCATAAAATTATGTGCATGTAATCATTGTCACTTAGAGGCTGTTTAGAGACTGTTTTAACTGCATTATCAAGCACTGCCATCTAGAGGCCATATGAGAAACTGTTGAGTTTCATCCAACAGGTAAAAAAGATACATTTCTAAGCTCTGCTTTACTATACTTTTTGTGACTGTGCTGGTCACAAAGAGATTATGAAATTCTTGCACTCATATTTCACTTTTATCAATAAAGCTTTTTAAAAGATGTATATGTGTTCATTTAACCTTGTTGAAATCAAGATTAGTTTTCCTCACATGATTGTGAGCAAATGACAGAATTTTTTGGGTGAACTGTACCTTCATGAGTAAAGTATGTTAATCAAGTAGTACACTCATAGAAAATCTGAAATATGATCCTGAAATTCATCATACTTGCAAGGGTCAAGAGCCCAACTAAAGCAAATGCTTACCTTCATAACGGTGACTTCAAACTTTATTATTCTCAATTAAACAGCACTAAGGCTTAATGGAGGCTAAGTGAGGGCTACCCGTGCAGGGCCAGCGCTAAGGGGCCAACATTTTGTCAGCCCTAAGTGGGCCCGTAAAGGGCCAGTGGAGGCTCGTTTGCAGGGGAACTCCATCTCGATTCAGTGGCATCAGTGGAGTCCAGACTGAAGATGCTGGACATTATTACTGTCAGAGTTACCACAGTGGTAATGTGTTCACACAGTGATAAAGAGTCGTACAAAAACCTCCGTCAGTCAGAGTCACAGTGACTGAACTGATACTGCAGCTGCTCACACACTTTCACACACACTCACCAACACAATCAAAATACTACAATTATATAGAGCTTCTCTAAGCAAGGTTTTTATAGATCACTGCAAAGAAAAACACCATCACAAAACTTTTATAAGTGTAACTGTGAACTGATTGTTGTATGCTATGAACAAAAAGCATGTTGATCTGAACCTGGCTAGTCAGTAGAATAGGTCGTAGCAGCAAACACACTGTGCATTGATCATGTTGAATTTATGACTCTGTCAGAAAATGATCATAGGCTATCTTTGATCGCAAGACCAGGAAAACAGCCATCTTTGAACCTCTCTCACTGTACGACATAGGACCACCGATTAAGAGCCACGATCACAGAAATCGCAACGATTGTTTCACAATGGGAATCTTTCATCTGGGACAGCCAAAAATCATGCAGTGTATCCCAGGGTTTTAGAAGCAGGAAAAATGGGCAAGTGTAGGGATTTGAGCGAGTTTGACAAGGACCAATTTATATATATATATATATACTAAGTGGAGTTAAACTCATTTGCATCACATTTGTGATTGTGTTCCTCTGAGAATTGAGCAGATCTCGTTTCATCATGTATCTGCAGGTGTTTTCATGCTCCATTGAGTGAAGTTTATTTATAAAATATGAGCTAAAGCCCTGATCCAATGAAAGACCCGAAACAAAAATGACATAAAAAAGGACATAATGTTACAATTATATTTTATTGACTGAATTTAAATAAAATCATGAGTATGTAGCCTACTTGATTGGACTTGATTCATTTTATCAGCATGACAAAACTTTATATCATGTGATGCGACTCACAATCAAACTCAGTTGATTCAATGATTGACAGAGACTCGTGTGTGATGATCCTCATGTCTGTTCAGAAACTGCAGGAACACACATGGATTTGGTGTAAATTTGGGGTTTAACAGTGACGTTTCAATCCAACTACAGTAAAAAATATTCTCAAAGTCTCACAGCAGATATTCAGATTAATATACTGAAGTTGATCTTGTAGATTTATTCAGAATTGAATTCTACAATTTCTTCTATTAGAAGATTGAATTAAATGAGAAATACGGATTTTTACTAGATGTTCACTTCAGTAATTGATTTCTCTGTTAATAAATGACTGTCTTCAGGTAAATGATCTGGAGTGTGTTTGCATATTGATCAGATGCTTCAGTGCTCTGAGAGTGTTTATAGTGCTGTGAGTTTAACACTTCATCACTGACACACACAACAATCTTCATCAACATGACCTTCATCATCATCTGGACACTCTTATACTGCTTTATACTACAAGGTGAACAGTATTCATCTAAAATAAATCATTTAAATTATATAATTTTAACAAAACTTAAAAATATGTCAAATAATATATACTTTATGGACTAATAAATGGTTTGTTTTTCAGGCTGTAGAGCTCAGATCACAGTGACTCAGACTCCTGCAGTGAAAACTGCAACACCAGGAGAAAATGTTGAGATGAGCTGTAAACTCAGTACTGTTACACCCTGCAGCCCAAATCCCTGTGTGTCCTGGTACTTACAGAAACCTGGAGAAGCTCCTAAACTCATGATTCGTTATGTAAAGACCCTCCACACAGGAACTCCATCTAGATTCAGAGGCAGTGGATCTGGGATTGATTTCACTCTGACCATCAGTGGAGTCCAGACTGAAGATGCTGGACATTATTACTGTCAGAGTGCACACTACATCAACAGTAACTGGGTGTTCACACAGTGACAAAGAGTCGTACAAAAACCTCCGTCAGTCAGAGTCACAGTGACTGAACTGATACTGCAGCTGCTCACACACTTTCACACACACTCAACAGAAACACGATCACAGTACAGCACAATAAGATCTCGAAGATCTCATATGTGTTTCTATGTCCAGTACAGGTGAATTGTGGGGTTTTGCCTTATTTTTTGGTCATATTCATTATAGTCATAGTGAAGCTGTCATCACTCAAAAGCTCTATATTTGCACTTGTTGACAAACTAAACTTAAATTTACAAGAATAAATTAATGAATTCATTTTGTTTGAACATTTACCAATACTATATTTTCCCTGTGTAGACTGAAGATGTCCAGAGATGGTCAGTTGGACTCCTGCAGTGAAATCAGTTCATCTGAAACACATTTACCATCACCTTTATAATCAGTCATAAAGTCTTCTAGAGTTTGTGTTATGAGCCTCTATCCTTGAATCAGCAGAAACAAACTACAAAACTAAATGATGAGATGCTCCACCATCACAAAATTGGTCATGTGTGAATCTGCCAGTGAAGAGTTTCATCCCTCACTACAGTTCATTAAAATCATTCATAAGCTGTACACTGTGAAACAGGATTATTGGATTACATTTTACAGCAAACTACTATATCAGTCTTTATACTTCAAATATATCATGTTTAAGCAACATGTTACTTGCTGTTTTTTTTTTTTTTGCAATTAATTGTGAAATTTACTAGCAATTTATGAGTGCAAAAATCTTTCTGTAATTTTTAGTGTATATTATAAAACTACAACTGAAACTCCATAACTGTCTCATCACTCCATGAGCAGAAGTGAAAGTGTTCCAGTTCAGAGCGTTGAACCAATCAAAGAGTGAAACTGTGAGTTTGAGGTGAAAATCACATTTGCATTGGCAGGTTTAGTGATTGTGATCCTCTCAGAATAGAGCAGCTCCGTCTCCAGTGACCATGTTCAAACCCCAAGAGCTTCATTTGACATTTACTGCTAAATGCAGCTGTTCTCAACTATTACAATCAATCAAAAGCAGCTGAAACTTTAGTGCAGGACTTTGAATGAACGACACACTGATCAATGATGCAGTCCAACACAAATGTAACGCGTTCAGAAGCTTTATTGAATGAACAGCAATGGCAGCACATTGAAAGACTGCTTCAGTATTGAGCTGTAAATCACGTGACTGCTGTGAATCCTGCCGGACGTTCAGATACGGCTCGTCTCGACCGGAGAAACATCAGCACTCGGAGCTCTTGAGGAACGAGGCCTCGTGATCAGCTCCGTCATGTCTTACTCTGCAGACGAAGCGATCTGCGCCTTCCCAGCGTGCTTTGCTGAGGCTCAGGACGCTGCTGCGGCTGTAGCGTCCATCCCGCTCGCTCTCTGTGCTGGTCCGAACCCCCTCGGTGACCTCTGACCCGTCCAGCGTCCAGCTCACCGTCGCCCCCTTTGGAGAGTAAGAGCTGAGCAGGCAGAGCAGTGCGGCTGAGTCTCCAGAGATCTGCAGAGAAGAGGGCGGCAGCAGAGACACGGAGGGCTTCACTGCGGGACCAGCTGCACAAACACACACAAACACACACAAACAACACCAACGTCTTTAGATTATGAATTAGTCAGATGTCACACACAGTAATGTAGTAAAAATCACAATCATTTCATCTTTACAGAAATTCCACATCACTGCTTTCTTTCATAAACCACATAATAATGATCCTGCATTTAAATTTAAATATTCTCAGTTAAAATAAAATATTCACTGCTACTAAATATATGAAGTATAAGATATATGTATAAATATAAATCAGTTCTCTGAAGCAGACATGATATACAGCAAATATTACAGTAATTTCATCTTTTCTGAATAAGGTTCAGTTTAATCTCAAACTGATTTTAGAAACATTGTCCACATACAAATTGATGATTTATATGTAGAAAACAAATTTAAATGATCATTTCATTATTAACTTAAGAAACTCACAATCATAATTATCAGCAAATGTAAGTTCAAATTATACATTTTCAAATCTTTCTCTTTGTCTGATGACGACGGGCTACACATTTTTTGTCCATTTAATCAAACTTTAAATTTAGGAAGAATTTTGGACACAATTATGTATTTTAAGAAATAATTAAAAATATTGTCAGAAAATATTGCAATCAGTATATTTAAAAAAAAAAATAATGTGAGCAATTATAATATCTGAAATTACTCATGTAAAAAGAAAAAACATTTAAAAGCAACATGAAATATGCATGAAATATGGAAAAAGATAAATGTCATGAAATATAACTGAATATGAATATGTATTTGAAAAATAGCAGACAAATTTAAAGAAACAATCATATTTAACATGAACTACTTCAGTTAATATTGTTTAAACTATTTTTAGTTCTTAAAATCTTGCTGCCAAATACTTGCTTGAATAATCTAAAAACAAAACAATTAAATAAAAATAAACATTTTTAGAGACTTACTGATGGTCAGTTCAGTTCCTCCACCGAAAGTGAACCACAGTGCTTCATTCTAGTGAAAGCGTCGTACAAAAACCTCCGTCACACTCAAATGAACACAAACTCCAGCAGAGAAAGAGACGAACGACACTCACACACACTGATATGAGACTCAACAGCAGCTCTTCTCAACATCAACATGATTGAGCTGAAAACAGACACTAAATATTCATCTTTAAAAAAAGAAATACTTCTTATTGCATGAAGGCTTAAATTTTATAATCAGTTCAAAACTACATTCATCACATTTACAAAACACGTGTGATTTCAACTCTGCCAAATCTAATTAACGGCTTTATAATTAAATCTTTATTAAGGTTTGGATGCTCATTCCCTATTGGATGACCTTTGACCTGTTGTACAGTATCATAATGATATCAAATCTGCAGCACAGGTATTAAATGCTCTCAGCATCAAAGTCTGAATGAAACTGATCATTAAAACAGTGTTTAGAGGGAGAAGATCCACCCAAAATAACATGAAGTAAATCAGGAGTGTCTGTTTCTGAAAATGATCAATAGAAATTTATTAGCAAAGATACTAAATGACAAAACAGTGTTTCTGCTGTCTTCAGGTAAATGATCTGGAGTGTGTTTGCATATTGATCAGATGCTTCAGTGCTCTGAGAGTGTTTATAGTGCTGTGAGTTTAACACTTCATCACTGACACACACAACAATCTTCATCAACATGACCTTCATCATCATCTTCATCTGGACTCTCACAGCGTTTGCTCAAGATTTGTGGAGCACAAGTTTGAGATTAATTCATTTCTTCAAGTATATTGTCAAAGTTTTGAGTTGATTTTCTTCTTGTTGTGTGTTTCAGAGTGTAGAGGACAGATCACCGTCACTCAGAGTCCCTCAATGACAGCAGCTCAACCAGGACAAACTGTGAACATCAACTGTAAAACCACAGATGTGCTTAATGGAGATCATTTATTCTGGTACTTACAGAAGCCTGGAGAAGCTCCTAATATCCTGATTCGTCATGTAAAAAATCGCTACTACGCTGCAACTCCATCTAGATTCAGTGGCAGTGGATCTAACAATGATTTCACTCTGACCATCAGTGGAGTCCAGACTGAAGATGCTGGACATTATTATTGTCTTGGTAGCCACTGGATCAATGGCTGGATGTTCACACAGTGATAAAGAGTCGTACAAAAACCTCCGTCAGTCAGAGTCACAGTGACTGAACTGATACTGCAGCTGCTCACACACTTTCACACACTACTGACACACAGAGGACAAACACAGGAACTACACATGTGCTCAAAACTGACTTATGACTGAAATCAGCTCTATTAGACTGTGAAAATATGCTCAGAAATGTTTTTAAAATGAAATGAAAACAAACAAACAATAAAGTCATCATATGTTGTTTTGTTTTTTTTTTTTTTACATTAAACTTCACAGTAAAGTAATTATGTATCACCAGCAACACAAACATGTTCTTGAGCAGTTTTTCAAGAAGCTGCTTCATCTCAAGCTAATAATGAATTTATTACTTGTGTTATATGCAGTTAATGTTTCTGTGCACTAGAGGGCGCTCTAGTTCACTGCTTTGTGTGTTGTGTTGAAGTAACAAAAGATGACTGAGTTCCAGTAAACAAAAGTGAATTAACACGGCACTCGTCTCAGCATATCGTTCATGTTATATAAAAGGATAAAGATATGACATATTGGCAAACTCATGATTTAATGTGAAGGTGGAGAACTGACGAATGTTGTGAACTCCTGGAATAACAACCTGACGAAATGACTGTTTATCGGTCATATGGATGCCTTTGATCAGTAAGCTGAACACAGGGCTACCTACATAGAAAGGTTTGAACAGTTTGTTTCTGCAAATGAGAAACGAGTTGCAGTGTTGATGAGTGTAATGGGTTCATCTACATTAGGACTTCTGTGAAGCTTAATTGCTCCGGATAAGCCGGGTGTGAAGTCATACGAAGACATTGTAACTGTTTTGAAAGAACATTTCTCTCAGAAACCGATCGTGATTGCAGAAGGATTTAGGTCTCATAACCGCAGTCAACAGGTCATCTCCCCTGTGACATGCAGCGAATGGGTCACGCCGATCCAGTTGTTAAAAGGAATGGAGATGTGACGATTTGTGGAGATTTGAAGGTAACAGTGAATCCGGGCCTTTGTGTTGAACGTTACCCGATTCCACGAATAGAGGATTTATTCACATCATTGACAGGGAGCCAACGCTTCACCAAACTGAACCTCTCCAATGCATACTTACAAGTGCCCTTGGCAGAAGATTCACACAAATGCCTCACTATCACCACGTCAAAGGGGCTCTTCTGTTACAATCGATTACCATTTGGTATTGCTTCGGCTCATGCAATTTTTTAAAGGGCCATGGATCAGATTTTACAAGGCCTTCCCAATGTTTATTGCCATCTAGTGACATCTCAAGAATGTAGATGCAGTCCTCAGTCGTCTGGATGAGTTTGGGTTGTGTGTCCAGTGCGAGAAATGTGAATTCTTTAAAGATTTGCTGGAGTATTTGGGGTACATCATACATGCTCAGGGTCTTCATAAGTCAGCAGAAAAGGTCAGGGCAATCGTGGATGCGTCTGCACCGAAGGACGTCAGTCAACTTCATTCATTTCTGGGACTTGTAAACTATTACAGTCGATTTATCCCTAACCTTGCATCAGTGTTAGCAAGAAATTACGTAAGAAAGTACTGAATTTCTACCAATATCTGTACGGGCGAAAGTTTAACACTTCATCACTGACACACACAACAGTCCTCATCAACATGACCTTCATCATCATCTTCATCTGGACTCTCACAGCGTTTGCTCAAGGTTTGTGGAGCACAAGTTTGAGATTAATTCATTTCTTCAAGTATATTGTCAAAGTTTTCAGTTGATTTTCTTCTTGTTGTGTGTTTCAGAGTGTAGAGGACAGATCACCGTCACTCAGAGTCCCTCAGTGACAGCAGATCAACCAGGACAAACTGTGAACATCAACTGTAAAACCAGCACAGATGTGTACAGATATAGTGGGGATGATCGTTTATTCTGGTACTTACAGAAACCTGGAGAAGCTCCTAAACTCCTGATTCGTTTTGTAAACACCCTCCAGTCAGGAACTCCATCTAGATTCAGTGGCAGTGGATCTAACAGTGATTTCACTCTGACCATCAGTGGAGTCCAGACTGAAGATGCTGGACATTATTACTGTCAGAGTTTCCACTACATCAACAGTAACTATGTGTTCACACAGTGATAAAGAGTCGTACAAAAACCTTCGTCAGTCAGAGTCGCAGTGACTGAACTGATACTGCAGCTGCTCACACAGATAGTAAGCAATGATCAAAATAATGTTAAATCAATGTTAATGTGTCAACATTAACCTCATTGAATCAATATCACTTTTGCACCCACAATTAATGCTGAAATGTTGAAATTTCAACAAAAAAATTAATGGTAATGACATTGAATCAATGTTTGTACTCTCAGATAATGAAACACAACTACAACTGACTTAAAGCAACACAGCCTGAAATCAACTGAAAATAAAAGAAGACAATAAATCTCTCAAGATCTCAGCAGAAGTTCTTTTTGAGAATGAACAGAGGTTTAGATGTTGATGTTTTATTGAAAATGTTTGGTCACCATTTTGGTGGTCAGTGTTTCCTTTAGTTGGGCAGTTTGACTCTTGACTTTTTGTGTGAGTTTGTGGTCTTTGTAACAGTGTTTACCAAAACACATCATTTGTTGCAAAGAACACACAAAGGATCCACAGAGGACAAACACAGGAACACATTTCTCATGAGCAGAAGTGAAAGTGTTTCACTGTTTCATGTTTTATAAAGGCAGCTTTAATGCAAAGTGAACTGTGTATTCGACACTTCAGCACTGAAACTCTAAAGAGACTTACGAAAGCAATTCTTCAGAGAACCAACAACTGTAATATACTGTACAATGCCAGGTTTATTAGTAGACAATTTAATGTTTGTTTCTAAAACAAA
Organism: Hypophthalmichthys nobilis; assembly: GCA_037950665.1. NCBI lineage: Eukaryota > Metazoa > Chordata > Actinopteri > Cypriniformes > Xenocyprididae > Hypophthalmichthys > Hypophthalmichthys nobilis. The sequence continues at coordinate 23,839,960 of CM075482.1, forward strand.
AATTAAAGCTCAATATCAAATATAATTTCCAGCAATCAAATAGCAGTCTGAACTGTAAAACCATGTTACACACAGCAAATTTTATTTATTATATACATTTTTAATCCACAATTTCTCACCCTGACCCCTGTCCAGTTGTGTGATTTTGTCACCCGTTCTCCTCATTCCTCTTTCTTGAGTATTAAACAAGAGGACTGTCTTCCCACCCAGAATCCTGGCAGAATTTTCTCCTTAATGGGATTCTTAAACCTGTGAAGAAGTTTCACTTGTTTCTTCTGTGAATCTCGCTCTGTCTCCACGGCGTAGAAGCAGAGCAGGCCGGCGGGCTGATCCACATAGACACCTATAGTGCAGCACTGATGAGCGTCCTCCACCCTGCTGTTGATTCCTTTATGCCAGGCGTCATAGCAGGATCCGGCCCAACCCAGACCCCAGGACTCCTCGTTCTCCCCGAGGCCACAGGGCCCGTCTCCTGCCCTCCTCCCCGCACCCTCGTATGTCGCCCCTATAACCACCCAACCAGAGTACAGCACCTCCCAATAACAGCGCGACGCCCAGATAGACTCCTTACACAGTACCTGGACACACACACACACACAGGCGTGAATTCATTATCATGAGAGAGACAAGATGAAGTGTGTTTGTGTGAGTTGTGGCACATTCAGAATTTGAGAATTCTTGCAAAGAATATGGTTTATATGTGCTGTTCATTTTATATATTTATCATGTCATATTGGATGTATTAATATTTAATAATTTTATTAAAGATGGCAGAAATTCTGGAGTTGACATTGTCATGTCGCATAGCAGAAAAAAACTTAGGTTATACGTGACCTTTCCAACGTGATTACGTACACAGAGTAGTGCAAGACGAGCGTTTGTGGTTAAAAAGTATATAATTTTCTTTCTTTTTTTTTTTTTTTTTAGAAAATGACCGAGCATTTCACTAGATAAGACCCTTATACCTTGTCTGGGATCATGTAGAGCTCTTTGAAGCTGAATCCTATATGGAGAAAAATCCTGATGTTTTCCTCAAAAACCTTCATTTCTTTCCGACTAAAGAAAGAAAGACATAAACATCTTGGATGACATGGGGGTGAGTAAATTATCAGGAAATTTTAATTCTGAAGTGAACTAATCCTTTAAGTAAGTCAGTCATTCTGATTAAAATTCCAGTTCAACTTCAAACCAATGGAGTCCATGAAAATTCACACTTATGATTTAAAAGGGAACCGGTTCTTAAATTCTGAATTTAGCCCAGTCGTGTGTGTGTGTGTGTGTGTGTGTTTCACCTGAGGGCTGTGGTCAAATCTCTCTGGTCTGTCCAGGTAAGGACACACCTCATCTGTCATGCGAGACACTTTAGCCCCGCCCTCTGTCAGCCACAGCACTTTATTGGCAGTTCGTTCGTCCAATGAAATATTGAGCCAGTCTAGGATGAAAGGAGCATGTCAGTTACGCCAATTAAGTTCAGTCCAGTGTTATTTTACTATCATTGATCTACTATTAGTTTTTTGTTTATATTTTGAAGCTGATTTTATTTTTTATATCTTCTATTTTTATTTAAAGTAGAAACTTTTTTTGTTTTGGTTTTTAATATGTGTATAAAGCTTTTTATTCAGTGTTTAGTTATTTTAGTACAAAAACTAGACATTTTCCTTGGCAACTATCTGATATAAAATAAGTTTAAGGTTTATTATTTAATTTCAGTATGTTTTTAGCTTTAGTTAACGATAATAACCCTGGTTCAGACTGGAAAGGAGCAGGTCAGTACTGGTATCTGACTCTTGTTCTGTGTGCGAGACTCACATTTAAGCAGCTCCTCTCTGGACGTCGGCTCTGGGATGTTCGGCTCATAAACTGGAAGCTTTTCTGAAGAGAAAGAATGTGAGAAATATCAGTGCAGATTTAGACTTCAGCAATTATCATTTTTATGCATGCAGAGAGGATTTAGATGTTTATTCATACCAGGAGGTGTATTTCCGGCTTTGATTTTCCTTCCTGTAAGAAAGAAAAAAGATGTTAAAAAGGGTTTAGATCAATAAAGTGTGAGTTTGTGCCAATAGATGAACTTTTTAAGAGGACAAACAATGAGGACATGATTTATCCTGTCAGGTTAATGTGTGTATGTGTTGGTCTGTTCTCAGTCTGACATTCAGCCAGCGAGGACACGTCTCTGGGAACAGCATCAGACACGCGGCATGTACTGTAAGTGTGTGTGAGAGTAACCCACTGACCCAATACCCCAGTTTAAAATCATTCAACACTTGTTAAGACTTCTCATAATGTGGCAACCTGATACAGTTGACGACACACCGACACACGATCATCATACTTCAAATGAGTTATTCATCACTAATTTATATGAAAGTGTAATTCTCGACAGATTTGCTGTTATTAAATTGCATTCATGGATTTTACATAATGAACAAATGTCCCTAATTTATGCCTTTAAACCTGTTTATTTTTTAGATTTATAGCAGTTAAGCCAACTAAGTTCAGAGCAGTGCTATTTTAGTATAATAATATACTATTATAGTTTGTGTTAATATTTTGACTTAGATTCAATTTTAATATTTTAGTTTAAAATGCTTGTAACAGTCTGTGCATTAGAAACATTCTGAGATTTATTGGTTAGTTGGTAACACTTTACAATAAGGTTCATTAGTTAACTACATGAAGTAATAATGAACTGCACTTATACAGCATTTATTAATCTTTGTTAATTTCAACATGTACTAATACATTATTAAAATCTTGTAAAATTAGTTAATGCACTGTGAACTAACATGAACAATTGTATTTTCATTAACTAACCTTAATGAAGATTAGTAAATGCAGTAACAAATGTTTTGCTCATGGTTAGTTCATGTTAGTTAACTAATGTTTAACTAATGAACCTTATTGTAAAGTGACTGGTTAGTTCTTAATTATGATAGTAATGCTTTACCTGTCTTCTTGGTTTGAGGTGTCATCATGATTCTTTGGCTTGAAGGCATTTTGATGATTGAGTTTGAGTTCGTCTGTATATAATGTGTCTGGATATTGATCGTGTTGTGTGTAAGGCACAGCGGCTCTTTTATAGTCGACATATAATAGGCACGTGGCCATTAGGGCGTTTCCAATGGCAAACTTTGGCCAAATAAAGACAGCACATCAGAAACACAAATGCACAGACAGACACATCACTGAAGCGGGGGAATGGATCACAAACTGGGTCAAATGACACACACATTTGACCTGGGGTCACATTTTACCCTATATCTAAAGGGCCACTTGCAACTCTTTTAATAAAAAATAGAATAAGTATTAATATGCTAATTAGTAGATTCCCAAATATAATCATTTAAACCTTATTTTTAATTTATTTGTCATATTTTATTATTTATCATATGTCCATTAAGTATTAAATCGAACTTTTGTCAACTTTCTGGGACAATTTGCAGCATTTGACCTTAGATTTTGATTACAGATTCACAGACACGTTTGTTTTGTTTTTGGTGGGGACTGTCCATTGTATTCAGTTGTTTTTATTCTGAGCTAAAAATATTATCTATCCTCTAAATCTAACCTTCAAAGAAAGGTTTCTGCATTTCTAGGTTTTCATAATTTCATTATTAGGTCATAGGGAAGGTTGACTGTTCCTCATGTGGGCAAAAAAGCTCATTACAAGGAGGTATTACAAGGAGAGGGTGACTTATGAGGACATTACCGCATGTCCCCATTTTTCAAAAGGCTTATAAATCATACAGAATGAGTTTTTTTGAGAAAGTAAAAATGTGCACAGTTTCCTGTGATGGGTAGGTTTAGGTGTAGGGCGATAGAAAATATGGTTTGTACAGTATAAAAACCATTACGCCTATGGAATGTCCCCACAATTCACAAAAACAAATGTGTGTGTGTGTGTATACAGCTGGTACATTTCAGAATTGATGGATTAAATTCCACAGACACATTCCTCTCACACTTTTATATGATCCAGAGATTAGCAGGTCTAAAATACATGCGGACACGGCACAGAATGCATGCGCATGTCTCCTCTGAAACATTAACCTTCCCGCAGAGCACTTCTCCTTCACCGAGGAAACAACATCCATGGATGACGACAGTAAATCAGGGATAGTAAACATTGTGAATAATGTCTGTTTTAACCCAGCTTTCACAATTATATATCAGTATTGTTCTTGTTTTCAATACAGATTCTATTTCTATTTATTTTTTACTTGTATCATTGTAAGATTACTGTAATTATGGATTGATTGAGTTCACTCTCAGCTGTTTTTATTTTTTTTTCATCTGTCTGAACTTTACTTGTATCCTCTCAGATTATATTTGATGATTCTGTGTTGAAAATCCTCTTACTGTTTTTCATTCTTCCTCTGTGCAATTTTCTGACATTCATCTAAACTAAAAGCATATTTTAGCATGACACTGCTCAGCTGTTTTCAATATTACAAAAAGGCAGTGTGACAAAATATTTTGTTACAGTTTTTTTCAACTGCTTTCACACAAAATCCTCACTTGTCACACAATTTCTGAATTCTGGCACTCAAACACCAGAACCACACACCAAATCTGCAAAACCATACACTAATTCTCAGCCTTCACATTTCATTAAACACTTTTTGCAAAACACAACACACAATTGTAACACACAAAAATCTAACAGGAAGTATCTTGATTTCCTTTTTCAAACACAACCATTGTTTCTGTCCAACTACACATGGTTGATGTATTTCTTTTCTTTCGTACTGTGTAATACACAACCACAAATGCTTACAGTAAAAAATAAATCGTTTGGTTTCAATCTTGCTTTCTATCTCTCTGCCAATTACTTTCAATCTTGTACAGAAATGTACATAGGAGCTCATGAAAGAAGAGCTTTAGGTTCTGAATAACTGTGTATATGATATATCCAAAAATAGAATATTATGGCAAAGGTGTTTGCAACATAAGACAAATGTTTGCTTTTGAGATGTGTTTGTGATATTTTGAATGCAGCGCTTCATTTTGCAAGAGATGTGAGGCATTGTGCATTTTGTGTGTGCAATTCTTGGATTTGTGTGTAAAGTTTTGAAAAAAAGAGGCAAAGTTTTGCAAATGTGTGTAAGCAGTTGAAAAAAACTGTAATGCATCATTCATTTCCCTTCGTGTTCATTCTGTGAATTCAGAGTCAGTCTGTTTTAAAATATAAATACACAGAACTTCACAAATAGACAGATGTGAGATGCAGTACGGTGTGTGTGTGTGTGTGTGTGTGTGTGTGTGGTATGTATATGGCTGTCATTGAGCTGTCATTACTGAAACAGAACAGACATCGGACAACACATAAATCCTTCATCCGTGGGTGTGTTTAAATGTGTCAAAATGCCATAGTGATACAATGTCTCAAAGCCAAAATGACCTTCTCTAACCTACTTAATAGTGTGTGTGTGTGTGTGTGTGTGTGTGTGTGTGTGTGTGTGTGTACAGGGGAGAAACAAAATGAAGCAAGGAATTATTCCTATTCTTGCTACGATTTGACCCAAAATGCTTATCTTCTTCTGTGACAAAACATTCAATATATTCATATAGGCTATAGAAAATTTTTTTTTTTTAAAAACTTTTAAAAAATATATATACAATTGAATTAACTGTTTATATCGAGTGATCATGTTTTGTTTATTGGACAAACTATGGAATCAAAAGAAAATAACAATCAAATTAAACATGTATAAAATATACTGTAAAATAAACTAGACTTTAAGGCCTTCCTAAAAGGTGACAATATTGAAATCATGGCATGAGTGACTGTCATTAAATGCATGTGCAAAGAGAAACAAAAAACAAGATCACTATGTTCAGAATGTAATACTGACTGAATACTGTACACTGTACTGCCTCCTATGGTTTAAAAATATCAAGTGCAACCACAGACATTATCCCATGACAAATGTGTTGAGTGAGTAGTATGCTACTCGATATTTCATGCATGAAGAAATTAAACTCTTATGTACTGCAGAAATAGTACTAGGCGTATGGTAGCATGCTGTTTTTAACATATCTGACAAAAAATACTTCCTTGATTAATCCTCGCTGCAGTTTAATTAAATAAATATATGCACTGCATATTTCAAAGTAAAGTGCATTTGAAAATTAAGTCATAAAGTAATAAATATAAATATTGGTATTGTAATTTTACAGTTGTAATGTAAAATAAAATTTCATTGTATTATTATTTTTAGTATACTATTTTTCTTACATGTCTGCTTTTCTTATTTTACAATGAAATATTACAATAATATGTGTTTAGAAACGCTCATCCCAGATGTTTGGTGTAGTTTGAACTCATTTCTGACTTTAATTCAAATTTTGTGGCATTACCTGATTCAGACACTTTATATACAAGACAACACTCAAATAAATCATTTCACACTACTATAAGGACTCGACGCTTGCAGTATATGGAGGGTTTGAAGCAATAGATTTTACACTCGCTAATGTATAGCTGTGCCATTCTAAATGAGGTCAATCTCTAGTGCATGTTTATCATGCTTGTCTTTAGTGTGTAATGCGATGACACCTGCCTCGGCCTCAGGTGCCGACCGACAGCATGTGTGAGAGTGAGAGACAGTCAAGGACACGAGCATCACCTGCTGCAGCGCTCATACATGTCACTTTACAATCAGTTGCACAACTTGAACTAGGCAGCATGAACACTTTACATTGAAACAAGATTTTATAGTGTACCTTACATATATATTTTGCTTTTATTATGTTTATTAAGCTTGCTTGTTTTTACCAAACGCTACTCGGAGAGTTGAAATAAATTCAAATGAGGATAATAAGGAATAAAAAAAGGAATTGCTGCTTTTCATATATTGAAAAATGTGACAATGTATTTATTATATTGTTACTTTTATTCAGTTGGGTTATGTTTCTGCTACACAAAGTATTTGAGTTCAGTTTACGAGGAAAGTTGTTATTAAAAATAATAGTTAGGTTTGTTATCACCATTATGGAGATCAGTGTTTGCTTTAGTTGGGCAGTTTCACCTGACATTGAAAGTTGATGTGTCATTATTGATTATAGCAGTTTTACAATTTTACAATATGAAACATTGCGCAAAAATGATTGAACTGTTTTAGACACACACAGAAGAATCAGCATATGAATATGAAACAAAATATTCAGATTGACAAAACAAGCTACTAAAAGTGACAACAAAAACAACAGCAAAAATAGAAGAAAATAGTAAGAATAAAAGAAATTACTAAGACGATTCAGATCATAATTTATTCATGGTGCAATGCATGCTGGGAGCCATAGATAGTTTTGATTGGTGCACCCAGAATGCACTGCAACAAGCTTTCTGATCGTCACCATTGTTGAGATTCATACGGTGATTCTTGATGTCTCTGTTTTGAGTAGTTCAAACCTTTTTGAGCAGAAAAACTTTTACAGTTAATTAGGTCACTACATGATGATTATGTCAAAACAACCAAAAACACATGAATAGATATTTGCTTGGCTTTCTTTAACATACAATAACATGCTTTAAAAAAACATATTACAACAGCCAGAGAAAAAACAATGTTGAAAAGTCAAGGGTCAAGCCCACATAAAGGAAACACTGATCACCATAATGGTGACTTACAAATTGTGACACTTTACTTCTTTGAGTCTGTTTGTTAACTGCAGGTGTTCATCACTAATGCCCAATCAGCACTTAATTATCTCATTGCTTCAGTGTTAAATTTAACAATCTTGTGTGTGGACTCAAACTCTGAACAGAGTTAATTTAACACTGGGGTTTTTCCTGTGTAGTGAGTCTGAAGGCCTTGATTAGCTGGCTCAGGTGTGTTTAATTAAGGTTGAATCTCAACAACAGTGACATGCTTCATGCATTCTGGGAGCCATGCTTGAGTTTTATTATATGATAATTCCCAGAATGCATTAATGCATAAGGTATGTCACTGTTTTTGAGATTCATAAGCTGATGCCAGCAGGGGGTGCTGCTCGTCCTGCAGTCTGAGTGGGTCTTAATGTCCAGTATGGTGTTCAACTGTGCTGTACTAAAAAGGCATCTCTGTAGTTAATATAAACTCCAGAGTCTTTCTCAAAAAGACAAGGGGTGTAACCCTGGTATACAATAGTCCCTACATAACACTCCCCACCAATCATCACATCCCCTGACCCTGGAGTTTTGTACTATGCTGGCACCCAGCATGCATTGCGGCATAGACCATTTTGTTGATGGTCACCATTGTTGAGGTTCATATGCTGATTATTGATCTCTGTGTTTGCCAAAGTGATACAGTAGTTCAAAACTTTTATGTGCTTATGCTTTTACAAAGCCTTACTTATTGCTGTAATAATGCTAGATCATGCTGTGTCATCACAGAGCTGACAATGTAAGATTTAAATGTACTAATGCAACTCATTTATGATCAGTGATTAGACTTCAGGTGAGATCAGGCTACTTTATGATGATTAGATTTCTATTAATAATTAGCCAATGTCACCTGATCAAGTTTTGACTTGGCTTTGTTTGCTACAACAAATGTGTTTTATTTGACTGTTAACAGTGTGAAAATTCTTCAGAATTCTATCTGCCATCCAGTAAAGACATATTATAAAGTAAGTCTAAAGAAGAATGCCATTATTGCATTGCATTACTACATAACATTGGCTGGCACATGCTGACCCCTAGGATAGATCTGTATTATTGCAGGAGAATTTAAGTGCAAGGAAAAAATAAATATTTTTGATCCATTTATTATCATTATATTTTCAATATTTCCCTAGACTCAAAAAACCCTAAAGAGCCAAAACATTGTTGTTCATACTTATAAGTATTTTTTTTAAATGTATCTTTGGTAATGCACGGTCAACTGTCCATTCCCAAACTCTACATGAACTGACCCCACGCTTGTGATTTATTTCTCTGGAATTCAGAACTAAGTATTATCTACGTTCTCCTATTCTTTTCTACAAGTAATCGTATTATAAATATATTACATTTATTTTAAGTGTAAAGAGTAAATGTTTGACCCCGACGTGATTTGAACACGCAACCTTCTGATCTGGAGTCAGACGCGCTACCGTTGCGCCACGAGGTCTGTGACGACACAGCTAGAATTTTATTATAGTATTCTTCATCATGGTAGTCCATAAATATCGTGTGTCAGGCTGGTTGTGTTTCAGGGTGAAACGCAAGTTCTTCATAAGTGAGCTGGTGCATGCATTGTGCTCCAGCGCCATCTACTGATCTGCCCAGTAAATATGATTTAAGGTTTAAATATTATACTAATTATTAAATATCGACAAATGATTTAAATTAGAATGTACTTAGATATTCACAACCTGTCCAAGATCAACTAATCTCAGAATTAAATAATTGTTATAGAATTATTATTTTTAGCCAACGAAAACAAGCACAGCTGTTACTAGCCTACATATATGGCTTAATTTCATAATCGTACTTGGACTATAATGTATGCTGTTAATTTAACAACTTTATAAGTTGTTTGTATAAATATGAAAGTTTTGACCCCGACGTGATTTGAACACGCAACCTTCTGATCTGGAGTCAGACGCGCTACCGTTGCGCCACGAGGTCCTGTGGTCAGTGGCCGGATTTACTGCTTTAGACTGCTAGTAATTGAGAAAGAGCAGCATTGGTACTAGCCATCGGTAGAGGTGCAGTCAAGACTAGACCTCCAAGACCCAGAGCAAAACCAAGACCATTCTTGGAGTGAATGAGATCATTAAAAGGATAGTTCACCCCAAAATAAATATTCTATCATCATTTACTCACCCTCAAGTTGTTCTAAACCTGTATGAGCTTCTTTGTTCTGTGGAACTTAAAAGTAGATATTTTGAAGAAAGTGGGTAACCAAAATTTGATGGGCACAATTGATTTCCATGGTATGAAAAAAGTATTATGGAAGTAAATGGGACCAGAAACAGGTGCTACAATAAGCTTTTTTATTGTGGAAAAATAATTTAATAATTTGTTAAAAAAAAAAAAATTTGATTTCCATCATGACCAAGAATTTTGCCACTAATAAACTTTTTTCAAATGTTTGTGAACTTTTAAGAACACAATAAAGAGCATGAAAAAAAAAATCACGTTAAAAACAAAAACAAGGTTAAAGAAAAAAAACAATGAACAGAATGTTTGTAGGTCTACTATGCATAAAATGCTGCTTATGAAGAAAGCAAAACAAAACACCCAAACATTATATTCAAAACATGTCTACAATATAATTTCAACTATAAAAATATTTATCAGATATAATGCATAATTTGTGGTGAAAATGTTCATAGTAAAAAAAAATAGAATGTGCAATTTAATTGAGACTTGCAAAAGAAAAAAATGTAGCAATCACAAAACATTTACAATAAATAAATAAATATTAACAACAATATAACCAGTCAGTCAATTAATGATGTAATATGATTGTAAAGAAAAATAAAATAAAATGAAGAAAAAATGAAAAATTGATGTTTCCAGATTGCATGTTGATGTAAGTCATTAACGTAAATTAAAAATTTTTTTAAAAAAAATCATGGGTCACAAGTTGCAACTAAATATGATTGCCACTCATATCGTCACGGTGTGTACAACCGAACTGAACAACAGTGATGTCATCAGAAGCATGAGACACATACTTCAGATTGTTTCTCCTCACCGGCATTCCAGACTAGAGTCAACGTGTGCTGATCCTCCGGCACCAGATATGGGATGAGAACTCTATTAATAAAATCAGCATGAGTTTGGGAATATGAGTTGAGTACCAAACTCACGGGGGATTAGGTAAATGAAGCAATAGTCGAAATAGTAGTTAAAGATCAGTTCATTAGGATCTAAACCAAGTATCTACATCCCTAAAGCCATGATTCACATGTCTTCTTGAGGAAGAAGTTGCAGAAGTTGTCTGATTCCAATGGTGTGAGTTTAGGGCGGGATTACCGTGTATGTATAATGGAAGATAGAAATATATATATATATATATATATATATATATATATATATATATATATATATATATATGCCTATATGTTAGGGTGACCAGACGTCCAGGTTTTCCTGGGAAAGTCCTGGTTTTTGGTGTTCTGTCCCTGGTAATGTCCCCGTTTTATAGCTCGTTCAAAACAACCCGCAAAGACATTGCAAAAAAGCCCGACCAGCGTACAGCAGCCTGCTGGCCTGCTGGTTATCGGAGCAATTGTGTAGTAATCATGTTCACCAACAGAGGGGGCTGTGCAGCTACACTTGGTCACGCATGCGCCGCTACTTCATGAAGAACGTAATCTGGATCGGGACCAGAGCAGAGCGCCATTATCGTCAAATATCAAAATAAAGGTAGTAACATACTAACTGTTCATGTTAAATTAAAGTAATACTGTTTGCATGTTTTTAACAGGGCCTCAACAGGGTGTGAGATTGTTTTGCACAATTTTAAACATCCATAAAAGTTCCGCATATCACGTGGTGAAGGTACAGTCAGATATGAATAAAAAATAAAATAAAATAAATAACACACGTGCAACTTACTTTGTGCTTAAAATGAGTCTAAAATGCAAAATAATAGTTAATAGTTGTAATACAGTAAAAACTGTTTACAGAGTACGCGCAAATGAGACACAAACAACTGTGTACTCTTTCCCATACATCCACACTTTTATTAAACAGAATAAGCACGTGTAATCGTTCAATCAATGATTAGGTCACATGACATGCACTCGGCACTGTGATTGGAATGTCTGTCACAGAGAAAAAAACAAAGCTGGGAAAATAAGATACAAATATAAATGAATACAAATGAGAGCATAATACTTAATAAATCTTAACACCCCCACTTGCTCGAACATGTCATTTCATCATTTTAACATAAGTACACAATTCATACACTGAACATAAACAAATAAAATTTCATTAACTTAAGCTTTGTTGCTGGTTTTGTTAGTACATCTGCAACCATATTATCAGTTGGACAGTACTCAAGACTAATTCTGCCTTCATTTATCACCGATCTTACAAAATGGTATTTAATGTCCACATGTTTACATCTCTGTCTATGCACAGGATTTTTTGCTAAAGCTATAGCACCCTGATTGTCTTCATAGACTCTAGACTCATACTTCATACCATCAATGTTTTGTAGCAATTGTTGCAAGTATAAACACTCCTGTACAGTTGCGGCTAATGCCATATACTCAGCCTCACAAGTGGACAGTGCAACAGTAGGCTGCCTTTTGGTCTTCCATGAGACCAATGGACCATTTTTGTTTAAGATAATGCAGTAACCCGTAGTGCTTCGTCTATCACTTACATCAGCTGCCCAGTTCGCGTCACTGAATGCATGTATCAAGTTCTCATTTGCACCTTTTCTGTAGCACAGTTCTTTGTTTTGGGTGCCTTTCAAATATCTTAAAACATGCTTGACAGTATTCCACTGTTCTATGGTTGGCTTCGTAAAGTATTGTGACAGTTTACTTACTACATAACTTAGGTCTGGTCTTGTACATGTTGCCAGGTAGATTAAGCTACCTACTGCCTCCCTGTATTTTCTGACATCACTCATTATCTCAGCATCATCAGTATAGTCTAGTTTTTGTTCGCATGGGGTAGCTCTGGACTAGCTCTGGTCAAATCTCTCAAGTATTTTCTCAATATACCCATGTTGTGACATTTTAACACAATCAACATCTTGTACATAATCAATGCCAAGAAAATGTGTTAACTTTCCTAAGTCCTTCATTTTAAACTTTGACATGAGCATCTCTTTCACATTTTTAAGCACATTCATATCACTGGCAGCAATAATCAAGTCATCGACCCATATGATTATGAAAACTTTCTCAGTTTCTGTAACCTTTGTGTAAACACAATAATCAGCTGGGTTTTGAACAAACTTGATTTCACATAAATACTCATGCAACATTCTGTTCCAATTCCTGCCCGACTGTTTAAGTCCATACAGTGATTTCTCCAGTTTATACACCAGTTTTTCATTGTCTTGAGATTTTACCTCGTAACCCTCTGGCTGTTCAATATATATTTCACATTCTATTGGTGCATGTAAATATGCTGTCTTCACATCCATCTGATGAACAATCAAATTTTCCTGTACTGCTTTTTGTATCAACACTCTGATGCTAGTCATACTGGCAGTTGGAGAAAAAGTCTCATCATAGTTCACACCTCTCTCTTGACTGTACCCTTTGGCAACATATCGTGCTTTGTATTTGTCTGATCCATCACTATTCTTCTTAATTGCATAAACCCATTTACCCCCCACTAATTCTTTACCTTCAGGTAGACTGGTCAGAGAAAAGGTCACATTCTCCTTTAATGATTGCATCTCCTCATCCATAGCTTTAACCCAGTCATTCACGTTCACTGATGCAACAGCTTCTCTGTATGTTTGGGGTACATTGCATACAAGTCTGTAACAATAATCAATGTCAGTTACATCACCTTCAAAACCACAAACATAATCATCTAAATAACCTGGCCTTTTCCTCTCCCTGGCAGGATTTCTCCTTTGTTCAGGTTCATCTTCATCTTTTTGTGTTTGGTTATTGAACACTTCTGGTTCTTTTACTGTGACCTGTTCCTGTGTACTTTGCAAATTTACTTCAGGGCTTTTTCTTATACATAACCCCAAAATCATCATCATCATCATCATCTTCAATCGATATGTCTGCCTCAGTACTCTTTTTGGGTACAAACTCAACTAGTCTATTTCTCTGTATTTTCTTGCTAGTAGGGTAGTAGATCATGTATGCTGGACTATTCTTGTCGTAACCAACAAAAATACCTTTTTCACACCTTGAGTCCAACTTTCCTTTGTCATGTCTGTAAGCGTAACATGCTAATCCGAATTTCTGCATTCTAGAAATGTTAGGTTGTTTGCCTGTTAACGTGAAGTAAGCTGTCTGTTTAGTGCGATTGTTGAAACATCTGTTTCTCTCTACAGCAGCTGTCTGGACTGCATAGGTCCACAACATTTTTGGTAATCCACTTTCTATTAGCATGCACCTAGCCATGTCAAATAAGGTTCTCCAGTTTCGTTCAGCTGTGCCGTTTTGGTGTGGAGAGTATGGTGCTGAGGTCTCATGTCTGATACCACTTCTACTTAATAACGCTTGGTACTCTCTTCCTGTGAACTCTGTACCATTGTCAGACCTGATGCACTTAACCTTGCCATATGGAGCCATGTCAGCAAAGAATTTTTCTGTGGCTGTCACTGTATCACTCTTATTTTTCAAGAAATATACAAACACAGCACTAGAATAATCATCTGTGAAAGATAACGCATACCTATGACCATCTCTGGACACTGGGTCTATAGGCCCGGCTAAATCGATATGTACCATTTCTAGAGGTGCTTTGGCTCTTGCATCTGGCCCTCTGTTCCTAGTTTGAACAAATTTTCCTTGTGTGCAAATTTCACAAAGTGGGATAGTTTTATCACCTCTACTCTTAATTTCCATACCATCAACAACCTTCTCTAGTTTAATTATATCTTCATAATTGCAATGACCTAATATCTCATGCCACGTCTGCAAGTCATAACACTTCTTACATTGGTCACCACATTCATTGTCTATTGTGTGCAAATAGTACAGTTTGTTGTGCACGTGTATGGGGAATTTGGTACCGTCTCTATGTAGCAGAACGTTCTTCCCTTCTCTGAAGATCCCCGTTGCTCCGTTCGAGGTGGCTGCCTTCACAGAGAAGATGTCTTGAGGATATGTTGGGATATATAGTGCGTTTCGTAGCATTGCTTTGAAGCAATCCTCTGCTGTCAATCAAACATACTTCCGCGTCTCCTCTGTATTTGGCGACCCCGTTGCACCGAGTGCCATCAGCCAATTCCACGCAGTGTGTGCTGGCCTGGAAACTGCTGTCAAACCTCTGGAACTTCGCGATGTCCGTGATGATGTGTGAAGTTGCACCGCATCTACTATTAGGCCTCTCCTCCTGACATCATGACCCCACATCTTGACAATCTTAACAAAAACAGCTTGTGAAAATTAAAATATTAAATTCACTAATGTTAAATATTTAAATGCCGTTTTATTTATCTTATGTTATATTTATGTTGTTTTATTATTGTAATGTAATGTGCTTTTGTAAAGTCATATTTCTGTCATAACAGGCATATTGTTTTGAACTGTTTTTACAATGCTTTTATTAATTAATTGTAATAGTTTTTTAGTGAATTGTATTAAAACCAGAGCAAAAATCTTAATAATCAAGCTAAATCATAATAATTATTAATGTAATAATATAAGGAACCCACATTAATTAAAAACAAAAACGTTCAAAAATGCATTGTCCCCGTTTTTTAATAAATAGATCATAACAAATGAGATTTTGGTGGTATTTTCACCACACAAATAGGAAATGTCCCCGGTTTCCATTTCAGAAATGGTCACCTTACTATATATGTATACAACAGTTCTTTTTGGTTCTCGAATCTGATTGGCCGAGAGCCGTGCAACATTCTAGTGATAACAGCATACCTGCCTTTTCACCGTTTGTATCACTCCGCTTGAAACGACTGTCATGGCGGCTGAGCAAATCCACTGTAATTTTTGCGAATACTACACTTGTTGTACCACGAACTGTAGTTTTTAATTTTAAAAACTTTTATTTATATGTTTAATTAATTTTAGGTACATAAATCGGGCAGTCTTTGGTCTTATTAATCTATGTTCCTAAGCAAATCGAATTGGGCTATGTTAAATTTAATAATTTTATATTAAGGCAATATCTTTACATCCTTTAGAACACTGCTTTTGTACGTTTAACTGAACTGTACAGTTGTGTTTATTTCCTATTGTCATTTATAATGGCTATTGTTAATTTAAATATTGTTGTTCAATAAATATTATTTTATATAAATAATATGTGGTGTTTGGTATTGAGAAAGGGTCCAATAGTGCGTAATATGGATTGAGTGAAAGTTGCATTAATACGCCATTAGATGGCGGCAAATTTTACGAGTGAATGAGTCAGTCACAAGAGACTTTTAAATTGAAAGGGACTTTTGTAAACAAAGGACATTGTTTTAGCGCTGTTATGGTAACTGTAAAAAGGAGAAATACAAAGATCGCTTTCCTCAGCGGACATTCAAACAGATTTTTATAATGGATATAATATTATGGACATCGACCTGAAGAATGAATGTTATATCAGACACAGATAATGCTCTCTCTCTCTCTCTCTCTAATAATACTGTAATAATAATACTGTACAAAATACAATGAAAAACGTCTAAAGTGACGTTTTAAAATTAGTAATGGAGTCTTTGTCAAACTGTCAACTTGAGATTTGAATCTGTGGCGGAAGGAAGTAGTTCTTCACAAAAGAGGGTTTTAAAGACACTCCGTTATTTCTTATTTATTTACACACTCATTGAACTGTTGTATAAACGCAATATCACACTCGTAGCCGTGCGATATGGCTGTATAACAGCACAGCTGTGATTCGGCTGTAGGTAAACACTGTGTGCTGATATACAGCCATATAGCACGGCTATGAGTGTGATATTGCGTTTATACAACAGTTCAATGAGTGTGTAAATAAATAAGAAATAAGTGTCTTTAAAACCCTCTTTTGTGAAGAACTACTTCCTTCCGCCACAGATTCAAATCTCAAGTTGACAGTATATATGTATATTTATAAAGGTAAACATTTATACAGAAAGGGGAATACTTTAATATATTAATGTTTTATATAATTAATGATGCAATAATGTGTAATAAAATGGATGCATAATCAAAACATATTTTTAACATTTATTTTTAATAAATATTTAAAAACCTTTTACAAACTCATATTTTAAATATACAGTATATTAGTAAATTTTACAGTATATTATATTATATAATATTTAATATCACCACAGAAAATGCAAAAAAAAAACAAAAAAAAAACAGATGGTTGTGGTGCACTTGTGAGAAATGGTGTTGAAAGTGCGGTATCGTGGTATTCTGTTTAGCTGGTGTAAAACTCTCTGTAAAATAACAACACCTTAACACGTCTGTCAGCAAACACTCGTGTCCCGTCCCTCATCCCTGTCTCTCCCTCCATCCCTCAAACTTTGTTCTTAGACTTAGAGAATCCAAGTGGCGTTTCAAGTGTCAGTCCTTCTCTCTTCTCTCCCCCTGGCTGTCTCCCTCCTTCCCACTCTCTCCTTGCTTGGTGGGTAATTTGAGTTCCCTGAATGCTTTGAATAACAGAGGGACTGTGAAATAAAAAGCAAAAAAAGTGACACAAGCTGTCAGTCGAAGGAAGACGAGCAAGACACAGCCTCAACCATGCCTGAGCCCACAAAAGGTACATCTCTCATTTTCCTTCATTCTTAATCAGTCTGGCTTTTTAGTATTTATGCTACTTCTGCTATTTATTTAGTAGTAGTATAAGTAACTGGTATGTTTAGTAGCAACAGTATATAATAACAGAAATACTTTACAAAACAAGAAATTGCGCAAATCAGCACAAAAATATTTGTTCTGCTTGTATTTTGTGCTCATATTATTGTTTATTTATAAGCTGATATTGTCAGATAAGGGATGTGAATCAAACTAAACTTTTTTTCAACAAAACTGGCTTTTGCTGATTTAGAAGCGTTAGATTGATGCATTCAGTCTTTTTTTCTTTGACACATGACAGATATATTGTAATTTGGCGTGTATTGTGCTGTTTTTTCCTCCTCGTCATTGCTTCTAATATTTTTTCACAATATTTCGATGCACTTTCTTTAGTTGGGAAGCTTTACTTAAACATCTCTAAACGTGCTTGGAGCAACTCAAATTAATAGTATAGAAGCAATGCGAGAGGATGAAAACTGTGTAGGGGAGGAGGAAAGGTCGTTCATGAATGAAGAAAGGGTCAGTGTGAAGAGAAAGAGTGCAGCAGATGTGTCAGGCCAGAGAGATGAAGTTGCACAGATGGTAAAATCAAAACTTTCCAGATCGGAGCTGGCAGAGGAAAGCTGGAACACACCCACTTCTCCTAAACACACACACACACACACACTCTCTCTCTCTCTCTCTCTCTCTCTCTCTCACACACACACACACACACCCCATGCATAAGTTTTTTTTTATTATTAGGCCTATGCATGATGTCACAACTTTATAGATAGACAGAGAGACAGACAGATAGATAGACATAGACAGATAGATATATAGATAGACAGACAGATAGACATATATAGACAGACAGACAGACAGATAGATAGATAGATAGACAGACAGATAGACATAGATAAATAGATAGACAGACAGACACATAGACAGACAGATATATAGATAGATAGATAGACAGATAGACATAGACAGACAGATAGACATATATAGACAGACAGATAGATAGACAGACAGACGGACAGATAGACAGACATACGGATAAATAGATAGACAGACGGACAGACAGATAGATAGATAGATAGATAGATAGATAGATAGGTCATATAACATAATTTCCTAAATAAAATGTAGCTGTAAATAATGCTGACTATCTGTCTAAACTATCCATTAACAGTTCACTCAACCTGAGGCGATGCACGTAAAACTGTATGCTCTGTCAGACAGATGGTGATTTGCAGGTATACAGTTGTGAAATATGTTTCTTCCTCCTGTCATAGCAGTTTATCTTTTTAAACCCTCTTGCTCTATTGAGTCTGTAAGATGAGAATAGTGTGAGAACACCACAGAGATGAACGTGTCCACTGCTCATCTCCAGATCTTAGCACAATTCCACACTGACCAACGGCTTACAAATGATTCATACCACAAGCATGATAAAGTTTTCATCAAGTGTGTCATATACAACTGTAAAAGCTTCATTTACACTCCTGAAATATTTAGGCCTAAAATTAAGATTTATACAGTTGAATTGCATATCAAATTTCCAACCATATTTGGATTACAGAGCTTTAACATAAACTAATAAACTTAGTGATGCGTATTTGTCAGTCAAACATAAATTAATGCATTCCAAAAAAAAAAAGGCATCAATTATTATTAACTATTTGCATCTCATTTGATTTAATTTAATTTAAATAATCATATTTTCAAAATGCATTTATTCAGATGTGAAAACATACAGCTAGCTGTGAGACAAGACATATTTAATTAGTTAAAATGCATGAGATTGAAACTGGATTTACTGATGAAAAATCTTATTGTGCATTTAAAACACATTAGTAGTTTTTGCATGAATCTGACCTGTTTCATGACTGACAAATATGCATCACAATAAGTTTATGTGAAACCTGTGTAATCCAAATAAATGGGAATTTCATAAGCAATTCAAATGCATTCATCTTAAACACTAAACATTTGTTAAATGTTATTGAGAAATTCGAAAAAGGCGACACCTAATTTAAGATGAGCAGAATCGGAAACCTCGAGCCACATTGGTGGAGACACATTTTATCTGCGCTATTTCATTTGGAGCTGGTGTATAAATCCCTGCTGGGATCCAATTAACAGTTCAGATACTAATAAAAGAGTGACCCTTGAGACCTTCACTCAATCACATGACAGACAGTATATCATATGCCACAAAACCTAAACAGAATTTGATGAACGTTTTTAGTATCTAGAATTGTTGGCCTCTTTGACACTCTAGAGTAAGATATAAATATCCCATGATGACCTTTGGCGTTTCTATTTTCACCTCACCATCCGGTCTGTAAAACACAGTTTATTAGACAATCATGACTTGAGTAACAAACAACAGAAGTCAACTGTTAAGAAAGATTGGCATGCGATTATGTGGCAGACAAAACAGCAATGCAATATCACATCATCAAATTAATCCCTCGCACCGTTTCATTGCCATTTCTCATTGTAACCTCTGCTACCTCACCACAACTTTTCAACAAACGCATCCCGATGGCAGTAAATCCGATCAGCAGCCTGTCAGAAGTGTTGATTTACACATGAAGCGTCGCGCACTTATAAGGTTTCTTCCAGATGCTGTTGTCCGATATGGTAATGCCACAGATCACTGGGGGAGAGACAAGCTCTAAAAATACCATCATATGCTGATAATCGCCACTTCAGTTTCAGAGACTTTATAGTGTGAAAGAACACACTGAGATTTAACAGTGTTTCCCTCCATCAAATGCAAAGTTATAGCTGTTTTAAATGGAGCCAGCTTAACATACTGAGATCTTATGTCATGTTAACAGATCAACCTTCTGTTATTGGACACTTTTGCTTTTGGAATAAATTAATCATGGCTCACAGAGGATACTACCATTCAAAAGTTTGGGGTCAATAAGATTTTTTAATGTTTTTTTTTTTTTATAAAGAAGTCTCTTCTGCTCACCAAGGCTGCATTTATTTGATTAAAAATACAGTAAAAATGTGAAAAATTATTACAATTTAAAATAGCTCTTTTCTATGTGAATATATTGTAAAATGTAATTTATTCCTGTGATCAAAGCTGAATTTTCAGCATCATTACTCCAGTCTTCAGTGTCACATGATCCTTCAGAAATCATTCTAATATGCTGATTTGCTGCTCAAGAAACATTTCTGATTGTTATCAATGGTTACATTTTTTGTGGAAACTGATACATTTATCAGCCCAGATAGCAACTTTGTGTCGGCCCAGATCCGGCCCACATCTGGCACATGCAGAATGATGATCTGGGCCACATGTGGCAGGAATGATGGCACTTGGGCGGACCGCTCCTGTTTGCCAGATCTGGGCCACAAGCAGGCCATAGAAATGCCACATGTCAGCCAAGAGCAAAGAAATAAACCAGAACTGGACCTTATCTGAGCCATAAAATCTTATATATTATTTATAGAGTCATCTCAGCATTAACAAGCCTGTTATCAAGTAGAATCACTGAAGGAAAGAAGGAAAAAAGAGATGAGCAGAAACACAAGAACTACTACTGACTTCAGCCACAGCCTTAGATGAAATCAACTGAAGATAGAAGACAATAAATCTCTGAAGATCTGATTAAACAACTCCACAAACAACATTACCAGCTTCACTTATTACTAACCAGACTGACTATCTGGGAGGACTCTTTGATGAATAGAAAGTTCAAAAGAACGGCATTTATTTGAAATAGAACTCTTTTGTAACATTATAAATGTCTTTATTGCCACTATTAATCAATTTAATGCATCCTAGCACTAAAAAAAATCTTTGAACGGTAGTGTACATTCACAGTGGTAGGCCTCAGTCCAAGACAAATGCCATAACAAGCAGTGCAAAACAAAAACCAAAAACTTAAAGTGCAGATAATGTAAAATAATCTGTAATATGTTAATAAGAATTTAATGTGGTTCAAAAATCCAAGAGCACCAGTGAAAATGCTAATATTTTGCATTCTAATTTAATACTAAACACTAAACACATTAAACAATTTGCTAATTTTGAAAAAAATGCTCATTTTTAAGATATAAATCAACAAATGCAAATGAAAAGCACTTGATGCTTTGCTAGAAACATAAGAACAGTTTGCATTTGCCAACAATCTAAGACTGAGATACTGTATCACCTATTCAGTTATTTATTATGACTCTGCAGCTGCCAGAACATTATTCAATCCTCTTACAGGTCAAAGTCCATTGCATAAAGAAGCACCTCATAAGCATTTTATATCAAGGTCTTATAAAGGTCTAATGTAAGGAAACTTGTAATGGACAGCTGTGAAAAAAACAATGCTTAGTGCAAATAATAAAATGCATGCAAAATGGTAGCAAAAATCAAATTTAAAGTGGGATAATTATGTCTTATCAATCCAAATTTTATCATAAATTAAACAAAAATATGTTCCACAAATGTTTTGCTAACATTCCTATTAAGTTATATAAGAAAAAACTTATTTCTGAAAGTTCAAAATGTGCTAACATGATTAAAGACTATAGAGATAACTTTAAACGAATGTTCTATTAACGTTACTGGAAGAATGTTTGTTCATAACTTTAAGAGAACCTTGCCAGAAAGTTCTGAGAACGTTCCCTGTTTGCTGGGAATCTGTTACTTGATAGAAGATAAGCACATGCTCTCTTCCTCAGAAACCATGATCAAAAGTAAGTTAACCCTGCAACTTGATATCCACAGAAAAAGTCTGATAAATGCATGTAAATATGAATTTGTACTGAAGTAAAATCAGTTGTGAACCAGCACACTTATTGCATTCCCATAGAGTAACCTGGGATCAAGTGCTTTGCTCAGGCGCACAATGCTGACAGATTGTGTCTCAGACCTGAGCTCACAACACCACATCAGCTGTCTACGTGCACAAATATAGACAGCCGACCTCGGAACCATTTCATTACGTGGTGCATTAATTGCCACCCAGATTTGCTGATTGGTAAAGTGTGACCAGATGCTTTTATAACATAATTTGAATAACATCTAAATTGCCCGAGTGATAGACAGAGGTTTAGCAGCTCTACTGGGAGCAGCCATTTGTGTGCTTGTGTGTGGAATTGTGCTAAGACAGGAGCTTACCGTCCTAATGTGCTAAATCCACCGTGTAGTACACTGTGTTGAGTATCACCTCAATCCTTCTGAAACACACACATTCATTTGAGGTCAATCATGAAGAACAAGTTTCTTACTATGTGAGGTGTTTATACTTAAAATAAAGTTAGGAAATTCCTGAATTAGGAAATCTTTATCATTCTATAATGCAGCCATTGATGGTTTCCCAAGTCTTTTGTTTATTTGTCACGTGACAGAAATGAATGAATCACTAGTTGAAAGATGTTTTTTAACCTTTATTAAAGGGGTGGTTGATTATGATTTCACTTTTTTTAACTTTAGTTAGTGTGTAATGTTGCTGTTTGAGCATAAACAACGACACTCAAAGATCAATGCAAACGGAGATATTTTCTTTTAAAGAATTCTCTGTTTAAGGACTACAACAAACAGCTGGTAGGGACTACAGCGAGCTTCTTTCCGGGTTAGTGACATCACTGACCCTAAAATTTACATAAACCCCGCCTCCGAGAACACGCAACAAATAAGGCCATGTTGAGCTGCTTTAGAGAAGACTAAGAATTGTAGTAGAGTGTTGTTGTCATGCCGTCATTTTACGCCGGACTGCTTCACAAACGAGGGTCAATATTTGAACAAAAGATTAACATGACAGCACATGCATGTCGATGAGTTGAATCAACTCCACAGCAACTACATAAATTTATCCGCTAACCATTCAGAAACGTCTAAAAGTTGTAACTTCTTCCTGAGTCTCTCCATCAGTGTCGACTCCGGTTTGAACAATGTAAGGCTGAACACCATCATCATTTTGGCTGCGTGAGATTCTCCAGCTTTGTTGTTGTTGAGCAACCGAAGCGTGAACTGTTAAAGCTCCGCCCTCTTCTGGAAAGGGGGCCGGGAGCAGCAGCTTATTTGCATTTAAAGGGACACACACAAAAACGGCGTGTTTTTGCTCACACCCAAATAGAAGCAAATTTGACAAGCTATAATAAATGATCTGTGGGGTATTTTGATCTGAAACTTCACAGACACATTCCTACATCTTGTGAAGGGGGCATTATAGGTCCTCTTTAAATCTTTTCAAATAACAAATCAAGCATTATCCATGTTAAACCCAATAAATCTAAGCAGCAAATAAATAACAAAGTTAATGCTTACAAATACCGAAATATATAAAAGCAAATTATAACTTAAATTAAACTTAAGGGTGGGTTAATCAATATATATATTGCAAGTAATTTAGAGAATTTTAAGGATTTTTTTTTTTTTAAGGATTGAAATAAAAAAATCCAAATCATTTTTAAATGTCACAAAATTTGTAGCAAACAAACAAATCTACATTTACGTGACTGTGTTTCCACATACTGTCTTCCTGCAAATGCTGCAATTATTGCAGAAAATTCTGAAAAGTTTCTGAGTGCTGTTATTTTTGTTGAATGACATGGGATGTTATGAACTTCAGGTGTTACAGTACACTGTAAAAATCAATTGTTGGTTTAACTTAAAGTAAGTTACCTGGTAAAATTTTGAGTTCATTGAAATTAAAAATTTGAGTTAATACAATGAAGGTGATTGGTTTAATTAACAGAAACTCAAAATATTATGTTATCTGAACCACATTAATTATCTAAGTTGATTTGACAAAAGAAAAAATGTTGTGACAACAGTGTAGAGGTTTGTGAGCACTTTCAACTTTACTATTTTAACTTGTATGTGGTTTGAAATATGATACGGTGCTTTAAAAAAGAGGCAGAGGAAGACAGACAAATGACTTCATGGGTTGGGGTTCATATTTTATCGAGACCTAAAAGAGTAACAACATCCATCAAAAGGAAGCAGGGCTGTACTGATCCATCCTACTTACTTTTTAAAAGATCGTGGGCACTGAACGAATTTAATTGAGCCGGAATGAGTCGCCTAGTTTATGTAAAATCGATTAAATGTGGAAACATAAACATCCTGTGTGGCACATCCGATTAATTAACATAAAATAAATTGCTGCATATCTGTGGTTACGGTTTATTATACTTTGAGGTCAGTAATTTTTGACAGTTATTTGCCTGACCATAAGAGCCTAATCGCGCTATTTGATATCGGTGTGGTCACTCGTTAGATTCCTGGCCTGACATAAGAGAGGTTAAGAGTTATCATGGCCTTTTAACAAGCGCCATGGCAACAACTTGCCCTCCTGAGAATGAGGCGGGTGGATGTTAGGCATGCGGCTATTTCAGACCACATGATCACAGAGAGTTTCTCATCATCAGAGTGGAAACATCTTGATGAAGTTGCATCAACACCTCAATACCCAAAACAAGAAATCAGCACTCGATATGGGTTTTTCAACCACAGATGCTGATAACTAGTATATATATATTTCAGCAAAGAAGATGTACAATGAAATTAAACATTTCTTATTCAAATTTTACTCGAAAATTCCCCTTTTTACTGTTTGGTTGAAAAAAATTAATTTTCGTTTTGGTTTTTTAGAATTTTTTTACTTCATTGGAATGGAATGAAACATGGTAAAGATTTTAGCACTTGCTATGTGAACACAAAAAAAAATCATGGACATGATTTGAAAGGGTTAAATGGTCCTGAAAAAAAAGTCACACTTGTATTGTTCATCTAGTTGTTTATCTAACATTTGGAACTGCGGCCAGACAAAATCTTACTGAAAGCTCATTTTTTGAGATATCAACCTCAAATTTGGAGCACAACTTGTTTAGAGTTATGGCTTTAATTTTCTCACAGTTTTAAAGTAAAACATGTTAATTCATAATAATAAATTTAAACTTCTATAACTTCTTTTTTTAGCTTCACTTTTTTAACTTCAGCAACAATCTGCCAAGTGTCATCTTTAAAAAGAGACCAAACTTAAGTCTGTGCTCCAAAGCATTCAAGATTTATGACAATTTAAGTTGGAAATTTCATTTTCAGCTCAAAAAAGTGGTTAACAGGTAATTAATTAATGGATCATAACTATTCCATAAATATAATTTAGTATCATAAAATCCCCTAAAAATACAAAATATAAGTGCGTGTAAAAATATACAGAAGAAGGTTGGTTTATTCCACCTATTTTTCTGGTGTCATATTTATAGGATTGTAGAGCTTCCATGTGGCTGACTGCCTGAGGATTCCTAAAACATATCAGCTTTCTACTTAGAGGTCTGGAATATATTTATCATCAGGGCAGATGATGTCAGAATGGTTACATAGTAACTTAGCTGGTGTTGGCATTCGGTCATCAGGTTTGCAGTTTGAACATTTGATTGAATTAATTTAATGCATGCATATATTTGAAAACATGCCTTTTGTTGGGTCATTAAAACATAAATATAAATATTACACTGTAAAAAAAGTTCACATTTAATTCAATGGGTTATTTCTTTGTAATGATTTACTAGTGATTTCTGAGTGAAAATTGTTTCAAAGTAAATCCTACATGACTTTTTTTTTTTTTTTTTAGTGTATTCTAATTCACTGTTCTATAGTTGGCTGTAATCTGTATAATTTTAACATTCGCTTTTTCTCCTTTCTTCCCACAGAGGTAAAAGCAGAGGGTAAGTGACATAATTAGCTTGCATTGTTTCCAAATTACAAGGCATTTAATAATTAAAAAATATATATAAAGTTATGCATAGATGCACTTGACTGAATGTGTTTTTCACAAATATATAACCACATATTTAGGATTGAGCAGGACCAAATATATAGGCTAATAATTTAAGAATTAATCATTAAAAAACATATCAGTCAACTATTAATCCTAATAGTTGAGCACTGATTTGTGCATCTGAGTGAAAAGAATGAGTGCACAAAATTCACTGAGCTTGCATTTGTATAATTATGCCAAATAAATGTGATATGACCAAAATAGTTTAAATATTTTTATTTCTAATTTGATTACATTTGAACTTCATAGGCTACCCGATTTACAGATTAATACATGAAAATGTCTCTTAGTTACAATATTTATTTTATCAACGTTTGTGTGACCTTATTAATATTCATGAGTTAAGTCACGAGGTCACATAATACGTAACTAGTCTAAAGTCGCAAAAAGCAGTTGTGGAGAAACGAGATAATAAGCAAAAGCGTTAATTTTAAGAAGGTCTCAGCTTTCAAATGATGTTAATGTTATTACAAAATTCAAACAATAAATGGCGCTTTGAAGCCAATGTGGCGAGACAGATCGCTTTAACCGCCTCGTGAGTTCAAAACGGCTGCGTGGAGCGCGAGTGAATCAGTCTTCCTCAATATTAATTACAGCACGAAATAAATATGAATTAACATCAGAAGGTATGTTGAAATATAAAGTACTAAAATTACTGAATATATATATAATATAATATAATATATAAACTATATAATAAATTATTTATATTTTTACTTAACATTGTCTAATGTCACTTTTTCATTTCTTCCAACAGAGGTAAATCCTGAGGGTAAGTGACATCATTATCTTGCATTCCAAATGACAAGAGTATTTAACCATTTAAAAAATATAACGCTATGCATACAGTAAGTTTCTTTAGTTTAATGTTGTTCTTTCATCTGCAGAAGCTTCAGGAGAGTATGGTAATAAATCTGAATGGTTATAAAAACCCCTTAGCAACTTCCTTATATTGTATAATCCTAATTTAAACGACATACTAACTATATAAACGAGTCACTTAGAACGTCTTTTAGAGTTCTAAGCCAGTTTGCATGACATGACTCAGTATAATTTGCAACAATTCCAATTATATTTACGTTGAGGTGTATTGTATTGTAAATATAATTGGCTTGCCCTAATATGGAAATACATTTTAAATTAAAATGAATGCAAAAAATGCGAGAAGAGAAAAAAATTGTTGACTCTTACCTTGTGCATGAAGCTTACCCAGAATTAAGTTATTTCAGTGATACTATCATTAATGTAGCTGATTGTTAATTTTAGACCACAACCAATTGTATTATTGTTTTATGTTTGAAATTAATATATGTTTTAAATATTTGCAAGAAATATTTAAAATGGAAACAGAGCGTGCTTCTTGTTACCAGGACTTATTTACAGGATCCCTACCTGTGAATATCCAAGTCGGTCTGCATGTGTGTGTGTATTTTTGTATTAATATAACATAACTGTTCCATACTTGCAGAACGAACCGAGCTGACAGGACTTTTTGTGGAGAAGCCACAAAGTGTGGTAGCCATCGCAGGTATAAAAACACAGACACACACACATTATTAAAGCATCATAACAAAACAACCATCACTGGGAATTACAGGATGAATGCTATGTTAAGATATTGATGTTTTCTACACAGGTAAAGATGTATCATTTGTGGTTAAGGTGGACTCCACCAACCTCACACGTAAACCCACCATGAAGTGGTTAAAGGGGAAGTGGATGGACCTCGGCAGCAAAGCTGGAAAACACATCCAGTTAAAAGAGACCTATGACAGAAACACTAAGGTTAGAGGGGAGTGTATTGTCACATTTAATATTAATATTCTATATAATGTAAAAAAATATGCACCATGACAGGATTTCTAAATTCAGTTGCATAAACATAACCGCTAAGTCAAGACTGTGCAGGGATACATCAGCCGGCAGTCTGTGAGCGTCAGTCAGGATAGTTTTTGTGGTGTTTTCTGCACGTCGGCTTTGAACAGGTGTCCTGACATTTTATCCTATCCGTCAGATTGTCCTACCAGGGCTTACTGCGCATGCGCACATCAATATTGCGTCATTTTTGTCACACTAAACAAGGTATTTTGCACTGTAAAATCATCTTACCTGTTTATTTTATGAATGCAAAAAATGTGAGAAGAGAAAAAAAATTGTTGACTCTTGTCAGTTGTGCATGAAGCTTACCCAGAATTAAGTTATTTCAGTGATACTATCATTAACGTAGCTGATTGTTAATTTTAGACCACAACCAATTGTATTATTGTTTTATGTTTGAAATTAATATATGTTTTAAATATTTGCAAGAAATATTTAAAATGGAAACAGAGCGTGCTTCTGGATCTATTGACAGAAATGCAATATAACTATGTTTTCAGTGGTGTATAAATACCTTACATAATGAACCGTTATGTTTTTATTACCTTAGAATGAGCCATTTCTATCTACATACACCGTGGGTCCCCTTACATGTTGTCGCCATTTTGCACCGGCATGTTTCTACAGTAGCCCTAAATGGACAAACTGCTCTACAGAGCGCATTTGATTGACTAGCTACTCTCTGCTGTCTCGGGTGACGACATATTTGTCCTGTGTTGGCCACCGTAGCTTCTCTATAATGCAGTTTGCAACCTCACCGCTAGATGCCGCTAAAATGTATACACGGCACCATTAAATTCTTTAAATAATTTTAATAGTACTATACATTGAATGGCCTTTTGTCAACAGAATGGAATATAGATTGATCAAATGAAATGAATTTGTGATATGTGATTTATTAAACAACATCCTTAAATGTGGCACATTTCTTTCACTCGCACGTTCTCTCCCAGATCTACACATACGAGATGAAGATCGTCAAGGTGGTCCCAGGAGACGCAGGTGGATACAGGTGTGAAGTGACTGCCAAAGACAAATGTGACAGCTGCACCTTTGAGATCAGTGTGGAGGGTTAGTGTGTCTTTCACACACAATCAAACACAACAAAAATAACACTTACACGCTTTATCTCTTAGTATAAATCTGTAAATGACTGTTCTATATTTATCATTCTTCCTTTTCTGTAGCTGCTGAACAAGAGGAGCAAGCAGATATTTTGTCTGCCTTCAAAAGAGCGTAAGTCTGAGTAGACAGACAGACGTGACAGAATATATTTCTCACAAATTATGACTGAACAGGACTAATGCAATAATTGAATCAACTATTAAAGAACACGTATTGGTTAATAGTTAATCTAAATGTAATTTAAATGTGTGTATATGATAACAATGACTGATGAAAATTGTTATTTTCCCTCAATTCGGGTGCACAAATGAACGCACACTTGTGAATCACACAATATACATACATAGTATGTATGTATATTGTGTGTTATATACATGTATATACATTTAACTCATAAATTGTTCTTTTTACAAGTACGTACAGCATATTTTGTGAAATGCTTGTTTTGTAAATTCAACACGTGCTCTTGTACAGTGATGCTGGGGAGGACGAAGGAGAGCTGGACTTCAGTGCTCTTCTCAAAGCTGCTAAAAAGTAAGTGTTCACACTGTCCTTTAAAACCACACTCCATCTCCTCTAACCGCTAACTTTAATTGTTCATGTCACATTCACAGGAAGAAGAAGCCAGAGCCTGAGCTGGAGATCGACGTTTGGGAGCTTCTGAAAAACGCTCATCCCAGCGAGTATGAAAAGATTGCATTTAAGTACGGTATCACTGACCTGCGTGGAATGTTGAAACGACTCAAGAAGATGAAGGTTGTGGAGCCCAAAGCTAGCGAGGGTACGAGAAAGAGAGATAAATAAAAAATCAAGTCTCTGAGCTTCTGTTTGTGATTGTGTGATCGTGTGTGGGATGTTTCCGCAGCATTCCTGAGACGACTGGAGTCGGCGTACTCTGTTAATAAGGGAAAGAAGATCGTTCTGTCTGTGGAGTTGGCCGACCCTAATGCTGAGATCAAATGGCTCAAGAACGGCCAAGAGATCAAAACTTCTGCCAAGTGAGAAACCAGAAAATAAACAGACATACATTCAATTTTAATTTTTCGTCCTTATTTTAACCAAAACATTGCTAAGATTATTTAAGGTCATGATCCAGTTTTTAATATTTTGGACTTTAAAAGTGAACGGTGTCATTCATGCACCAAACAAAATGGCAAGATATTTATCCAGATATACAGGCCATGAGATCCCAACTTATTTTATGGCCTCTGTCAGCTTCTGTCATGTTTAATATTATAAGGAGTTGTCACATATTTATGTGATTTAACCATCTCTTTTTGTGGCAGATACATCATAGAGGCCAATGGAAACATTCGAACCCTCACGATTAACAAATGCAGTCTGGCAGATGATGCAGCGTATGAATGTGTGGTCGGGACTGATAAATGCTTCACTGAAGTCTTTGTTAAAGGTGTGTGCAAATCAATTACCCAAAACAAAATAAATAAATAAATTCCAGTAACTTTTCAGTAACACTTTTTAATATTACTATTTATTTATTTATTGACATGAACTTGCCTGCTTTTGGCCTATTCCCACCTTTTTATATAAAAAAGCCATTTATTTTTTTAGATTTTAGTTGACATAATTACTACAAAGTCTAGGATTATGCATCAATAGTACCGTAATAGTTTTCCCTTTTTTAAATATTGAACTATTCAATAAATCAAAAAACATAGTAATAATGGTCAAATTATTCTTTAAAGAAGTCAAGAAAATGCAGAGTCTCTTTTTTTCTATCAGTTAATCTCATATTTTGTCAGTAGGGGGCGACCTTAAAATATCAGCCCAGATAATTGTGAAGTGAAATCTAATTAGAATAAAATTCTCCTTCTAAGAAGCACATTGCAGTTCCATGACATGAACTAATGTCAAAGTAAACTAAAACTGTCCACCTTTTTAGCATTCTGAAGTCTTATATTAAAAAGTATTTTATCTTGAGATGGTACAAGGCAATGTAATAACACTTTCCTTATCTGGTACAATGTTTAAACATCAACATAATAAATTTGTGCACTGCAGAGCCACCGATCACCATCACTAAACTGCTGGACGACTATCAAGTTGTGGTTGGAGAAAGAGTGGAGTTTGAGATAGAAGTGTCTGAGGAGGGAGCACACGTCATTTGGTAAAAACACACATAATCAAACTTCAAACAGGCAGTAGTTTGCAACCTTTTTTAAGATGGTTAAATGTCAAAAATGATTGCTTTCAAGTCGAATGGCTATAATAACTTATTTCATCCCTAGAAATTGAGATAAAAATCAATTTAATAGAGACATTAGTAGTGGTATTAGTTCTCTACTTCATTCATAGTACTTAGTAAAAAGATGGCATTCATTTTTGGGTGTGAATAACTGCGATTACAGAAAGATGTGCAATTAATTACTTGTGCAATGAAACTCTAGAGGGTGCAAGCTGATACGCCCTTGACATGCAATTTGGAAAAAGCTGATTGGCCTCTGCTGATCCTGCAGCCAATGAGATGCTTGCTCAACATTTAAAGATTTAAATGGTTTATTGTTTGCTGTAAGCTAAGAGAGCTGTCATGATTGAAATTACATATAAACTGTATAATATGATATATTAACTATATAATATGTGTGTTGCCTTGAATGTTCGTGTAATTGTAGGATGTTTGAAGATGTGGAGCTGTCTCGAGATGATAAAAGTACGAAGTATCGATTTAAAAAGGATGGAAAACGCCACTGCCTTATTATTCAAGAGGCGACACTAGAGGACAATGGAATGTACTTTGTTTACACCAATGGAGGCCAATCGAAGGGAGAGCTCATCGTTGAGGGTAACATCTGATCTCTCCATACAACCATCCTTTTATTTACAGACCGTGGTTTTGCAGACCGAAGTTGCAAATCTTTTTTTCTTTGTCAAATTCAACCCCAGAGAAGGAACTGGAGGTGTTGCAAAGTATCGCAGATCTTACGGTCAAATCGGCTGAGCAAGCTGTGTTCAAGTGTGAGGTGTCTGATGAGAAGGTCACAGGGAAATGGTTTAAGGATGGTGTGGAAGTTAAGCCCAGCGACCGTATCAAGATTGCCCATAATGGCAGGTCAGCATTCAGACTCATGCACATGTGTTCACTTCGCTCTTAGATGTAATTATACATGTTTTTAGTATGTGTGCATGTTTATTAATTCCAGGTTTCATCGTTTAACAATTGATGACGTCAAGCCAGGGGATGCTGGAGATTACACGTTTATCCCAGACGGTTATGCGCTCTCACTCTCCGCTAAACTCAACTTCCTAGGTGAGAAAGAAACTCTATAGTGAGCAAAACTACCTCAGATTTGTTGATCTGTTGTGACAGTACATAATCAGATCATGCTTTTTCTTACAGAAATCAAGATCGACTATGTTCCCAGACAAGGTAGGACCCGTGTTATTTTAGTTTTATTATAGTTTTATTTAGAGCACTTGCTTGCATCTGTTTACTTTGTCTTGCTCCTTTTAAGATCCCCCTAAGATCCATTTGGATGTGGCTGGTAATATGGTTTCTCAAAACACCATCATTGTTGTTGCTGGTAACAAGCTGCGTCTGGATGTGGAGATCACAGGAGAGCCTGCTCCCACCGTCTGCTGGATGAAGGGAGAGAAGGTACACATACACTCACATAACTTTTATGACAATTACTACATGGGTAAATAATTAATAAATACTCTAATACAGTGGTCGGCAACCTTATGACACGCGGAGGGATAATCACAGAATGGTTTGTTGGATCTGTTCGCTAGCACAGGTTAACATCTCACACTCAAACTTGCATACAGAGGTGCTATAAATACTATAAGGCCCGGTTTCACAGACAAGGCTTAAGCTAGTCCCAGACTAAAATGCATGTTTAAGCTGTTTTAACTGAAAGCAACTTGCACTAACATGTCTTAAAATATGTCAGTGCCATTGTTTTGTCTCAAGATGAACACCAATAATGTTTTTTTAAAGGCACGTTTATAAAAGCTGCTTAAATGTCCTAATTGAACTAAGGCCTAATTCTCGCTTAGTCTAAGCCCTTTCTGTGAAACCAGGCCTTAGTAGTATTTATAGCACCTCTGTATGCAAGTTCAAGGGACTTTATTTAAATTAAATACATACACCTCTTTAGCTATTGTCATGTGCCATTGATTATACCTCCATAGGTTGCCGACTCTCTATTATATTACATAATTTTAAATAATTCATAAAATATTTGAAGTTACTTATTTGAGACATGGCCTAGTGGGTAATGAACATACTTCAACTAGGGATGCACTGATATTGCAAATCAAGGACAACTACAGAAAAAAAAAAAAAGTAGGCTTACTGTGAACTATTGGAATACAGAAATTACACATGCTTATTGCCAGGTTATATATGTAAAGTTAAATGATATGGAGCCCCACACATGACATACGGACAAAAATATTAATATCTTAGCTATGAAATAAGAATTCGTTTTCTCGTTTTGTTTTCTCAATTTGTACACTTGTTTTAATTAAATTGTGGCCACAAATTAAGAATTTGTTCCCACGATTTATTAATTTGTTAAATCGTGGCCATGTTGAACTAATTTGTTCTTTTGTTTTGATTTAACTTAAACAACGTAACAAATTATTATATCGTGCACATGATTTACTTAAAACAAGGGAACGAATTAGTAAAACAAAATTAGCAAAAAGTCATGGGAACTAAGTATAAATTTGTGGCCAAGATGTACATATTTTCTTCCCTGCATGTAATGCGCTGGGCTCCGTAAAATTGAAATATAATTTATTATCAATATTGTTATTAAAAATGTGTGTGCACCATGGTAAAAAACAGAGTGAGCATTTTATTTGTGTTGAATAAGAAAAAGACCAAGAAAAAAATAATAGGTCTATAATTTTCATATAAATTAAATTTATGTATAGGAGCAGCAAATCAGCATATTAGAATGATTGACACTGATCATGTGACACTAAAGACTGTAGTAATGATGCTGAAAATTCAGCTTTGAATCACAGGAATAAATTACATTTGAATATATAGGCACATAGAACGTTTTTTTAAATTGTAATAATATTTCTGTTTTTACTGATCAAAAAAATGTAGTGAACATAAGCGACAATGCAAAATAATGTTTAATATTTTGCTAAACAAATAAATAAAACTGCTGTCTGTGTATTACAGACACTGACAGAATCAGAGGGACGTGTACGTGTGGAAAACAGGAAAGATCTAAGCTGTTTCGTCATTGAAGGAGCTGAGCGAGAAGATGAAGGGAACTACACCATCACTGTCACCAACCCTGCAGGCGAGGACAAAGCCAGCCTCTTCATCAAAATCGTAGGTGCGTTTCAGGCATTGCCTCTTTCTCCCTGCAGATGGCACTGTGGTTATGACCAGAACTGAAGCAAATTTCAAGTAGTTCAACATCTACTAGCTACAAACACTACACAACCTCTAATAATTGAATCATTGAACATTTATGAATGAACATTTTTGCATTTGGCAAATGCTCAAGGTAAGCATCTTGTCAGTTCATGCATTCCCTGAGAATCAAACCCATGCCTTTGTAGATGTTCCTAAAGTCTCTCCACTTTTGCAGATGTTCCTGATCCTCCCGAAAACGTGAAGTGTACTGGAGTAGGAGAAGACTGTGCCAATATTATCTGGGACCCTCCAAAGTTTGATGGAGGAGCACCTTTAAAAGGTAACACACACTTGTTAGAGGTAACATGGCACACACTTGTACAGTAAATACCTCTCACAGGTAATTCAGCCCTACCCACTTAGATACCAAGACATTATGACCACATTCACACAGCAGAAGAATACAGTTGTCAGTCTTGTATTTTAATACAGTTATGTTCAAACACAGTACACTTATTTACGGGAGTGACAACTGCATTATATAACAAAACTCACACCTGTAAATAAATGCCGTTGTCCATCCCAAAAACAGTGTACGTAGCCTATTTAACTCACTTGGAAGAAATCACAACAGGAATCTGTTCTGCTTCTGTTTTCCTATAGGCTATCTGATGGAGAGGAAGAAGAAAGGATCTTCTAGATGGACGAAACTTAACTTTGACATTTATGAGAAAACAACATACGAGGCCAAGCGCATGATTGAAGGCATTCTGTACGAGATGAGAGTTTTCGCTGTCAATGGAATCGGAATCTCGGCTCCCAGTCTCAACTCCAAACCATTCATGCCAATCGGTGAGAACGTTTTGCTATTTTCTTGTTGTGTAATTTTGACATCTTCTGTTTTAACTCTTGTTTTTCCTTTCTCTTTCTCTCAGCCCCCACCAGTGAGCCCACAAAGTTGACCGTTGAGGACGTCACGGACACTACGTGCTCACTGAAGTGGTTGGCTCCGGAGAAGATCGGAGCTGGAGGGCTGGATGGGTACCTCATAGAATACTGCAAGGAAGGAGGTGAGTCATCTTTTACACCAGATGATTCCAGATCTAAACTAACACTACACAGGGCTAGTGGAAGCATAGTAGAACCAAGTTCACTACTGTGCACTTGGGCAAGGTTGCTACAAGAATACTATCACATTATACATGGATAAATAGATACTGTAACACCTGCTAAATAATAGGGCTGGGTGATATAGCAAAATAAATATATTTTATTTTGAGCTTGTTGATTCAGGGTTATCATCATTAAATAAAGCAAAATGTATATATACATATATATATATATATACACACTACCAGTCAAAAGTTTGGACACGGTAATGTTTTAAAAAGAAGTTTCGTCTGCTCACCAAGGCTGCATTTATTTAATTAAGAATACAGTAAAAACAGTAATATTGTGAAATATTATTACAATATAAAATAACTGTTTTCTGTTTGAATATATTTTATTAAGTAATTTATTCCTGTGATTAAAGCTGAATTTTCAGCATCATTACTCCAGTCTTCAGTGTCACATGATCCTTCAGAAATCATTCTAATATGCTGATTTGCTGCTCAAGAAACATTTATGATTATTATCAATGTTGAAAACAGTTGTGTACTTTTTTTTTCAGGATTCCTTGATGAATAGAAAGTTCAAAAGAACAGCATTTATCTGAAATACAAAGCTTTTGTGACATTATACACTACCGTTCAAAAGTTTGGGGTCAGTAAGAATTTATTTTTTGAAAAGAAATTAATTATTTTTTTCAGCAAGGATGCATTAAATTGATCAAAAGTGACAGTAAAGAGATTTATAATGTTACAAAAGATTATGTTTCAAATAAATGCTGTTTTTTGAACTTTCTATTCATCAAAGAATCCTAAAAAAGAAATATTGTTTATGGGAAATATACATTTCCCATTTTGTTTAATTTAATTTGAAGTACTAAAATAACTAAAACAAAAATTAATAAAAACTATATAGACATATTTTAAACAAAAACAAGTAAAAATGACAAAACTTTTTCGTTTAATTTAATATGAAGTACTAAAATAACTAAAACTAAAATTAATAAAATAAATATTTATAATATATATTTGTCAAAAAAACTAATAAAAATGACAAAAACACTCAACAAATTTACTAAAAATGTAACTAAAATAAAACTATAAAATAACTAAACTATATCTAACTATAAAATAAAAACTATAATAGTATTTCAATTATATTAAAACGAGACTGTTTTGAGTATATTTAATATGTCTTGATATTTATGCTCTAAAATGGTTTAAAAGGTTATTTAAATTATGTTACTTACATACTGATTTAAATTTTAATCACAGGAATCATCATTTTTATCTTCTAGCCATTGTTTGCAAGTAGATTCAAAATGTTTAATGCAGTAAGTATAACAATACAAATCTATTTATTGTTTTTCACTAAATGAACACTTCATTAATACTGCATTAAATATGCCATTTAACTAAAACACTAAAATCCTTCTGATTGATAATGTGAACAAATCATTGAATCATTCAGTGTCATTGAATCAGACTTAGTGTTCTTGCTTAGTGCTTAATTTTCTTTTGCATATGAAATCATTGCAAATATATGCTGAATATTCAATATATCATCCAGCCCAATCATGTGTCCCAATCCTTTTTCAATTAAATTAATGATAAACTTACTTATTTTAACAATAAAATATTTTGTTCAATTTTTTTCAAAATGTTTTTTATTTTAGTTCTCATTTTACAATTTTTAATTATTTTAATTTGACATTTATATGATTTAATTATTGTTAATTCAGTTTTGTATGTAAATATAAATTTTAAAATATTTTTCTTTAATTTTACATTTTGCATTTAATTATTATTAATAATCCTTTTTTTTTCCTTCATTGTCTCTCTGTGTCAGAAACGGAGTGGCATCCTGCTAACACGGATCTCGTTGGGCGTCAGAGTTTCACGGTGAAAAACCTTCCCACTGGAGAGAAGGTGAATTTCCGTGTGGTTGCAGTAAACATTGCAGGCCAGAGCCCTCCTGCATTGCTCGAGCAACCAGTCACTGTCAGAGAGATTATGGGTAAGGACAAAGTAAGATTCATGATATATGAGGTGTGTCTCTAGTCTGTTCCTTCACAGTGATGTTCTCCACTTGCTTCAGAGCATCCTAAAATCCGTCTGCCTCGTGAACTCAGAACCAAATACATCAGGAGAGTCGGAGAGAAAATCAACCTTGTCATCCCCTTCCAGGTTTGTATGTTATAAAACAAATGTACCAAATCCATGTCGTTTCACAAATTAACAAGTATACGTGTGTTTTTAGGGCAAACCTCGTCCTGCTGCTACATGGCTGAAGGACGGGCAGCCAGTGGATGAAAAGAAAGTGAATATCAGGAACTCAAACGTGGACTCCATCCTTTTCATTCGTTCTGCTGAGAGAGATCACTCTGGAAAATACACACTTGTCTTGAAAATTGAAAACATGGAGGACTCAGCCACCATAGAAATCAGAATTGTAGGTAAGACAAAAAAGACGTGTAGATACTGTTTTATCCAACATGTGTTACTTACTTATGAATATCATTAAAACTAGTGATCGACCAATTCCAAGAATTTGTGGTCGATACCGATACTGATATATAAAAAGCATGGTGGTGAAATAATAGCCATATAATGCAATTTAATAATAACAAATAAAATTATTTTTTAACACAATATTTCAAGTAGCCCTTTAAAATAAAATATTAACTTACCCCTGAGATTTTAATAACAGATTTGCGTGTTCACGGTTCTCTAATTTCGGTCACATGACATGCAGATAATCAAATAAATATATTTATTTTGAATGGTTTTATTTTAAAATTATTTATTTATTTTAATTTGACATTTTAAAGATTTAATTATTATTAAGTGATATATTGTAAAACAATTATATTTAATATTTGGATTTATTTATTAGTAATTTAATTATTAAATAATTAATATATATTTTTAATTTATTAGTTATGTAAATATAAATAATTTTAAAGTTATGTATTTATTTTAATTTGACATTTTAAAATTGAATTACTAATAATGTAATTATATAAATATATATTTTAATTTTACATTTTTTGATTTATTTTTTATCATTTTATAATTTAATTACTATTATTGAAATTATGTAAATATAAATAATTTTTAAATTATATATTTATTTTAATTTAAAATTTGATTTTTTTTAAAAATCATTTTCCATTTAATTAATTAAATTATTTACTTAAATAAAATCATTTTAAAATTATTTAATTTTACATTTTATTACTTATTTATTAATGATTAATTATTAGCTTTCATCAACTCCCAAACCCTCTTCATTTCCCTCACAAACCCCAGTTTGGGAACTTTTGTGTTAAACTGACAGCCCTAAAATCTCTCTATGTCTTATCACTCACACACTGAGCGCCGATTTTTTACTCCAGAGACACTCATCAAGTTTAGTCCCTGACACTCCAACTCTTTTCCCAGATAAACCCGGCCCTCCAACTCAGGTGCATGTGACCGATGTCTGGGGTTTCAATGCAGCGCTGGAGTGGAAACCACCCAAAGATGACGGCAACTGTGAGATCACTGGGTACACGATCCAGAAAGCAGACAAGAAAACCAAGGTGAGAGATCTGGTTTCCATTTATCCTCCAAAACACTCATTAAAGGTACCGTTCATCCAAAAATGAACATTCTGTCATCATTTACTCACCTTCATGTCTTTCCAAACCTTAATATCTACCATGGAACATTTGGGTCAAGTCATGGGCTACTGTTATGGTGATACATGAGGGCGAAGAAATTCAGAAATTGCAGAACTTTTATTTTTGGGTGAACGATTCCCTTTATCGATCAATCCATCATTTGTAATCCTCTTCTCACCCTGTAGGAGTGGTTTACGGTGTATGAGCACAATCGCCGCGCCAACTGCACCGTCTCTGACCTCGTCATCGGGAACGAGTACTTGTTCCGCGTCTACAGCGAGAACCTCTGCGGTCTTAGTGAAGATCCTTGTCTGAGCAAGAACACCGCCGTCATTGCCAAGACTGGTCAGTGTGGGGAACGGAATAAATGTCAAGAAAATTTCACAATAAAAATGAAGCTTGGTTATTTGACTGCAAAAACTGATCACTCTTGTTGACCAGCTGGCTAATTAGGGCTGCAGGATTCAGGGAAAAAATTTTTTTTGATTAACAAAAAATGTGATTGTGCTTTAAAAATCCAGATTTACTGGGCTTGTTTGTAGGGCTGCACAATTTGGCCACATTTTTGTGATTATATATCAATATAATGTAAATAAAGCTATTTTATATGATTAAATAATTTATTATTATTATTATCACAGCTAAATAAAAATATAAAAATAAAAACAAAATAAGAAATATTACTCTTCATTGAAAAATAAAAAATCAAGTATTTAAGAAAAATAATAATTTATAAAAATAATTTTATTTTACTTTACAACTGTAAAATTTCAATACTAATATTTATGGGTGTCTGACTTTCTTGGTGTGTGCCGTGCTTCAAATTTAAATCACAGTCTTTGTGATTTGAAAATAGACCTTTATCACAGCGGAACTGATTACTGGAAGTACTCGTCGAAGCAGTGTATCGATTCTTCCGGTTATGTATATTTTCAGTGCGCTGTGATCACCTAGTTGAATAAACGCCTCTTAAAACGAGCATCCGCAGGATGATTTCAAAATACGGACATTTTCTTTTACAGAGAGGAGAAGAGATATTTTGATTATTGATGTGTACAGAGTTTTTTAAACTCAATGGACATTGTAGTTTTAATCAACATAAGCCGATCTGAGAAAGCCGTGGCTTGTAAACATACGTGATTATTTCATCACACAATGTCAGTGCTCGTCTAAATAGTGACCGCAAGCGATGCTGCAGTGTGTGAGACCTGATGAACAGGATCAGAATCAACATATTAATTTATTTGTGTTAAATATTTTAGTCATTATTCTGTGTCATTTTTCATTGACAATCATTTCACTGTATGTAATTCACACATTTATGCCTAAATTCTTAATTATTATTCATAGTCAACGTGCCATCTATTTTAATACTGCTCTTACGAAAATTAATGGTTTTACTACAAATAAAACAAAAAAAACATGGTTACTGTAGTTAAACCATGGTAATCACAAATTAACCATGGTTTTGCTAACCATATTTGGTATTTGTAGTAAAACTGTGGTAATACAAATGGTAATCAATCCGTGAAAAAACATACACTTTTAGTATTATAAAACCATGATTAATTTTCGTAAGGGTGTTTATCAGTCAAATTCATTTATAAATGTAAATTCAACAGGTATGAAATATGATCAGTCAGAGAAAAACACAGTTAATGAGAAGACGAGCACTGGACTGTGACAGGTTAGTTGGGAAATGTATTTATTATTCAGAATGCACATTTGGAAGGGAACATTTCAGCAGGTTGAAGATATGAGATGTAAAAAAATCCTCAAGTTTGGAAATGCATAGGCCTACTACACACATATTTTAAAAGAAGGACCTTCATCCTGCCATATCAGTCTCTCCCATGCTTTTCTCAATTCTTGTTGTGTCGGGAAATCATGAAATCTAAGGTAAGGGTGTCGTTGTTTAGAATTAGAGCCGCCGGATCGCTGCAGTGACACCGACGAGAGGATTCAGTCATTGGTTTTGAATGCGTTGCGATGGGACCAGAATTAGCGATATAGGAAATGTGATAAAGGTCTATTGCAAAGCCATATTGCGATTTCAGTTTTATTTCCACTAATCGTGCAGCCCTATAACTAATACATTAATATATTCAAACAAACATGTTAAGTTGTCAGGATTGTGTTTTCTACATGTAATTTTAGTTTATAGATTTTGATGTCAATTTTCTCAATGTCACACTGTCAGATTTGGCATGTAAACATCCTCCTTACAAGGAAAAGGATATGACATCTCCTCCCAAGTTCACCGCAC
The DNA here is from genome assembly GCA_037950665.1 of Hypophthalmichthys nobilis. Taxonomy (NCBI): domain Eukaryota; kingdom Metazoa; phylum Chordata; class Actinopteri; order Cypriniformes; family Xenocyprididae; genus Hypophthalmichthys; species Hypophthalmichthys nobilis. Next base: position 23,881,515 of record CM075482.1, read on the forward strand.
CCCTCGTCAATAGATCTGTAACTATAGGCTACAGCACCGCCATCAGCTGCGCAGTCAGGGGCTTCCCTAAGGTAAGACACAATGCTTATCAATAACATACATACTGTCAACATACTGCTTCCCACAGGTTTGAAATATACTTGCGGTGGTAGCCGGGTGGAAAATCCTCCTATTATCCATGGCACCAAAATGGTCTTCTACATGTGACAAACAACAAATAATGTGTGATTTTTTTTTAACAATATTTATATTTACTGAAATTAATTTTAATTACATAGGCTACTATTACATTTAATTACATTCTAATATTATGCATTGTAAATTATGCAAAATTACAGCATTGTAGAGTTGCTTTGTCATATAGTGTCTCTCTCAGTGAATGGGACACAGATTTTACTGATACTAGTAAAATTTATATATTAAATAATATGTGTCAAATAATGTTCTTTTCTTCCTGTGAGCATCCCATCCAGAGACTACAACAGTTTACTATGAATTAAATGGAAATCAAATTAAATACAATTTTATTGTGTAACCAAAATACCAATAATGCCCAGAAGAAGAAAAAAGACACTTAGCATGTGACTTAATTATAAACAAGCCCAAAATACATATTGTCTAAAACATATTGTATAAAGGCCATAAAGTAGACATTGTCATAATTCATCAGCTCAAGTTCATTAGCAATTGCTTGGCAAGTGTGCGCTATTCATTAATTGAGAATCACTTTGAAGCAGTCTGAAGTAGAGGTCTTCACGGGTCCAAAGATTCATAGAGACAGAGCGCATTTAGGCCACGCCCACACCGGGGGGGGGAAACAATCCAACAGTCTCCATTGACTTTGTATTGCGTGAGGCTGCCTCCTTGTCATTTCTGTCTTATAACAAAAAACAGAACAATGTCTAAAAGCTGTTATGTGACAAGGTGTACAGAAAACAAGCTTAAAAAACCCAGAACTAAGTTTTTATAAGCTACCGAACTGTAAAAGCCAGCCTTTAAGGAGACAAAAGTGGATACAGGCAATAAGATGTGAAGCATCAGCAGGAAGAATGGGTAAATTTTGGGATCCTGACACTCAGTATGCCTCAGTAAGCCTATGTGTGCAGTAAACATTTTGTCACTGTTAAGTCAAATATCCAAATGTCAGTTTTATATATTATATTTCCTGTCGCTGATTACGTTACCCTCCAGTGGGCATAGTTCTCATAGTAATATGACATTGTGCTCTGTCTCAATCGCCTGTATCCACTTTTTAGTCCTTAAACGCTCATTTTTTGGGTCGACAGCTTATAAAAACTTCTGGGTTTTTGGTTCTGGGTTTTTTTAGCTTGTTTTCTGTACACCTTGTCACACAGCAGCTTTTAGGCATTGTTCTGTTTTTTGTTATAAGTCAGAAATGACAAGGAGGCAGCCTCACGCAATTTTGCAAAGTTTTTCGCAACAGATTCATTAATGCGCATCGGACTCAGTGTGCAAGGTCTCTGTGCGAGACGAATTTTTAGGATCACGAATACGAAATGCATACAAAAATTTCGGACTCAGTGTGCAAAGGCCTTTAGCCTCTCCCACCAATTTGCGCATGTCATGTAGTAGCATAGGCGTAATTTGCGGGTGGGACGGGTGGCACATGTCGCTATCGCTTTTTGCCAGGGTCGATATTGTCCCCACCACTTTTTGAAACATGTCGCGGCACGGATGTATCTAATACAAAAGAAACATCCTAGTTGATTAGCAATTAGTTAGTTTGTGTTAAATAAGAGGTGATCTGGCGCTGGGATGTGTTGTTTTCGCTGTTATCAGTGGTGCAACAGTGTTCTCTATGATGTCATGAGATGTATTTAGTTAATAAATAAATATTAAACTTCAATTCTGAGCAGAGTAATTGTATATATTACAGCTTGACCTCTTTGTGTTTCTGTCCAGCCCAAGATTATCTGGATGAAGAACAAGATGATAATAGGTGACGATCCAAAGTACCTGATGCAGAATAACCAGGGAGTTTTGACACTCAACATCCGCAAACCCAGCACCTTTGATAGTGGAAAGTACTCTTGCAAGGCTGTAAATGAGCTCGGAGAAGATGAGGTGGAGTGCAAATTGGAGGTTGTCAGAGGTAATATACGTATTGTTGTCTTAAAATAAACATACTAAATAATGCCTTAATAAAAATAAAAAAGGTTTACGGGTAGGGTTAGGTGCTAGAAAATATTATTAGCTCAGTATAAAACCCATATAATTCAATGAAAAGTCCCCAGCATGATAAACAGACCTGTGATTGTTTTAAAAGCAGTACCTCAGTATTTCACTAGAGGGCGCATGTAGTATGGGGAGCCTTCAATGCTTTCTTAATTAAACTGCTGTGTCATGTTTTCTGACATGCTTGTGTCACCAGTTAAACACTATTACTGGAAAAACCTCTGTAAAACATCAGAATATGTCATCAGACAACATTCAGCTGGAAAGTTACATGACACAGACAAAGAATATGAACAAACAATGAAGGTACGCAAGCTAACGTCTCTCAGGCAATTCGGATTTCAAGTCGTTGCCGGAGGATGATGAATACATTTAAGGTGATTTAATGCATATGTGTCATACTGACTGCGCACAGGATTCAAACAAGCTGCAGGAAACAACTGGATGCTTTATGGATTTCCTCCTGCGCAACATGTTACAGAAAGATAATTAAAGCGGGAAAGTCATACTTAATTTCACATGTCTCTTTTTAGTAATGCCACTGGCTGGCATAATGTGGAACATTCAAAACAGCACATTATCATAGTGCAACATTTGAATTCGGTATGCAGAACACATAAACAAGATATTATCCACATTTCCTGCTCATTCCGTCCACTAATCATCACAATTAGATATTCATAGGTCACAAATAATATTAACATTATTTTCATGACAATTAAATAAAGTTTAAATGTATGAAAAATTAAAAATATAAAAAAGTAAATTTAAATATATTCAATATTCAAATTCTCTTTACTGTAATGCAAAAAAAAAAAATCATTACATTCTTATTCTAATTTGTCTATAAAATCATCCTATCCAGACACATTTGTTTTCTTAAAATCAGCATAAATTAAATTCAGTGTAACAGATGATGTATACATTTAAACATTTATTATACATTTAAATTGTATATCATTATTGTTTTATGAGTGTTAAAAATGAGATTTCTTCCGTATAATTGGTTGAGAGGTATATTAATTGGGAAAAAAAATAAAATAATTTTATATATATATATATACAGTGGTGGTCAGAATTATTGGCAACCTTGGTAAATATGATCAAAGATGACTATAAAAATAAATCAAAAATCTAACCTTTCATTGAAGGAAAACTCGTTGGCCACAATTATTTGCACCCCTAGAATATAAAATATCTCTGAAGTATATTCCCATTCAAATTTAATTTTTTTTTTTTTTTTTATAGCACACTAGGGTGATCATGAACATGAAATTGTCCAGCCATGACTTCCTGTTCCACAGGAGTAAACATGAGGAAACACAAAGGCCAAATTCCCGTAATCATTCATCACAATGAGTAAAACCAAAGAATATAGTTCTGATGTGCAGCAAAAGATTGTTGAGCTTCACAAAATAGAAAATGGCTGTAAGAAAATAGCTAAAGCATTGAAGATCCCCATTTCCACTATCAGGGCAATAATTAAGAAGTTCCAATCAACTAAAGATGTTACAAATCTGCCTGGAAGAGGATCTGTGTGTAAATCGTCCTAATGTGCGGTGAGGAGGAAAGTTTGAGTGGACAAAGACTCTCCAAGGATCACAGCTGGAGAATTGCAGAGATTAGTTGAGTCTTGAGTCTTAGAAAGCCTAAAAAAAATTATCAAACAGCACCTACATCCCAACAAGTTGTTCGGGAGGGTTTCAAGAAAAATCCTCTGCTCTCATCCAGAAACAATCTCCAGCATATTCAGTTGTCAGACAAGACTGGAACTTCAAATGGGACCGGCTTCTATGGTCAGATGAAACTAAAAAAGAGCTTTTTTGAAGCAAACCCACCAGATGGGTTTGGTGCACACATGTATAGAAAGTACCCAATGCCCACGGTTAAATATACTGCTGGATCTTTAAATGTGTGGGCCTATTTTTCTGATGGAGGTCCTGGACATCTTGTTCAGATACATGGTATTATGGATTCTATCAAATACCAACAGATAAAAAATCAAAACCTGACCGCTTATGCTAGAAATCCAATAATGGGCCATGGTTGGATCTTCCATCAGGACAATGATCCAAAACAAACATCAAAACCAACACAAAAATGTGTCTCTGAGCACAAAATGGAGCTTCTGCCATGGCCATCCCAGTCCCCTGACCTGAACCATAAAGAAAATGAGTGGAGTGAACTGAAGAGAAGAAACACCAACATGGAGCTGGGAATCTGAAGGATCTGTAGAGATTCTGCATGAAGGAATGGTCTCTGATCTCTTGTCAGGTGTTCTCCAAACTCATCAGGCATTATAGGTGAAGACTCCGAGCTGTTATCTTTGCAAAAGGAGGTTGCAAAAAGTATTGAATAAAAGGGTGCCAGTAATTGTGGCCAACGTGTTTTGGAGAAAAAATTTATTTCATAATGTGATTCCCCCCCCCCCTTATTTTCCTTCAATGAAAGGTTAGATTTTTGCTAATTTTATGAATTAAAGATCAAAAAGATAAACAATGCAGATTTATTTTTATAGTCATCTTTGATCATATTTACCAAGGGTGCCAATAATTCTGACCACCACTGTGTATATATATATATATATATATAAAACAGTTTTTAATGTTTCGTAATATATATGTATATGTATAAATATATTAAAAAATATAAAAAGTAATATATATAAACTTAATTACAAAGTTATACATATATATATATATATATATAACAGTTTTTAATGCTTTTGTTATTTTGTATATATACATAAATAAAATATATATATATGCATATGTATAAATAATTACAAAAAATATAAAAAGTTTTTTATATAAAATAAATTACAAAAAAATACATATCTAACATTATATATATATAGATTTTAATGTTTTTGTTGCAAGGTTTTGGGTGACGGCATATCATATCATATCATATATCATATCATATACAAATACTCTCTCTCTCTCTCTCTCTCTCTCTCAGCCACACCGATAGAGAAGAAGGACTAGGGCGAACGGAAGCAGCGTCAACAGCAGAGATGAAATGGATTGGAGATGACATCGACTGAGTATGATCGGCCCTAAACTTATGTTTTAAAGTCATTCGTGTTTGCCAGGCTCCCCGTGTGAATGGAATGACTAACGGCGGCTCACGTGTTCTTAAACTCTCGCTCTGGTTTTGTAGCTATAAAGGCTTTGAATAAACGCTCGGTTGACTGCATTAAGCCCCAGTGAGAAGTATTTTTATCAAAACTATAGCAACCGGTGACGTTGTGCAATTATGCATGTTCAAAAACAATGGCTTTAATAGGGACTGAAAACACAGAACCTTCCTTTCAACATGTATCCTCTTGAATGATTTTAGGTTAAAACAGGTGATCGATTAGCCTGGTCTTGCAGATCTAAGTTATTATTGATAGCGGTTACATACCTTAATGCTGTCTGAAATGAATTACATCTAATGGAATTGTGTTTTCATTTTGCTACATATCTGCACTCAAAACTGCACTGTAACTTGAATCTGCATTTGTTGTGTTGCAGAAGAGAAAATAAACAGTTATGACAACTGCACCATCACCGATTTCACAACACGTCTGCAGAGTAAGATCATCACACACCCAAACACTTCAAGTACATATTATGCACAAATTTTCAAATATTGTGGAAAATATGAGCAAGCTTTAAAAATGTGCATAATATGTACTTATTTTCCACAATGTTATAGATCTATTCATCAGTTTATAATATAAATAGTTTACCCAAATTAAAAAAAGGCCATTAATAGCACTGAATATATTACAAAACATTAATTGACATGTTTTGATGGCCAAGACGACGTGTTAAAATGCAAACAGGATTTTATCACCCAGTATTGATTGGGATTTTTTCTTTTTTAAAATAATGTTGAATCTTCAAAGTTTATATATATATATATATATATATATATATATATATATATATATATATATATATAATGCATATAAGTTTTAATGTTTTTGTAATTATTATACGTATATATATATATTATATATTATATATTTATTTATTTATATAAATTATATATATGTGTATAAATAATATAAAACATCTAAAACAATATATAAAATTAAGTACAAAACATATATATATATATATATATATATATAGATGACTTTTAATGTTTTTGTATATATATATATGTGTGTATAAATAATTACAAGAAATATAAAAAATTATTTATATAAAATTAACTACAATTCATTTATATATGTTTTTATAATTTATATATATATGTATGTATATGTATAAATAATTACAGAAAAATATAAAAGTTATTTATATAAAATTAATTACAAAAGTATGACTATATATATATATATATGTATATATATATATATAAAATAGATTACTTTAATTTTTTGTGTGTGTATACATATATATGTATGTATAAGTATAATTACAAGAAATATTAAAAAAAGTATATAAAATTAATTACAAAATGTATATATGTAACATATATATATATATATATATATATATATATATATATATATATATATATATAAAAATAACAGTTTTTAATGTTATTGTAATTTTATATATATATATATATATATATATATATATATATATATCAACTATTAATTGTAACCAAATATTGACCAAAAAAATAATCATAATGCAAACAAAACATTGTCATTTTAGTTTGACTTGGGCAATTTACTGTATTAATTTGCATAAATCATTGCATGCAGTTGTGCTCAGCCACTTGGTGCTGCTGAGGCAATGCTGTAAGACCCGTCACCATAGTTTCTACAGGTTTCCATGGCAACTGAGCCACTATATATCTGCCGAGATGGAGGGGAGAACAGCAGAGGAGAGGAGGGGAGCAGAGAGGTGAGCTTTGGAAAGCAAAGGGGAGGGGAAAGCCAATGAGGGGAGCGGAGGGGAGAGTCAGACAGCAGGGAAAAGGAGGAAAAAAAACACTGGCATGTCTTCAGAGACAATAAATACATGCATGTTAGAAGGAGAGAGAGAGCAGGCTATTTTCAGCCTGTGGTTGTCATGGAAACAGAGGCCTCGCTACTGATGCAGACGTTCAGTGCTCACAGATGCTCGGCACTTGAATCTGATTAACAACAACTGGCGATAACTATCCGATATATATCAAATATAACAAGCCAACATAAACTGTGACCTTAACCAGAACAGACCTTTAGAAACCAATGACAACTGCTCAACTGCAGTCACCCAAACATCTCAGGTTGAATAAAGCATCCCAGAGATGCATTTTGCACTGATGTAGATGTAGTCAAAAAGCATCTGTCTGTCGGAAATAAGACAGTGGAGAAATACAGTAAAGCATACAGTCAGTCAGCGAGCGAGCGACATCGCTGCAGATGATTTCCATGAGTGAAAACACTATATGCTGATGCTCCATCACTGTTTTCAATCTCTTGATTACCAGCACCCCCTCACTCCTCTCTGAAGGACAGAGGGTTTCCCACATTTCACAGTTGCTATGGAAACGCTGCAACGAGAGCAGGGAGTGTATGCAGGAAGTGTGTGGTGTATAGGTGAGGCCGCGGGAAGACTGGGGCGAACGGCAGCGACGTGGATACTGATCCAGTTCTCAGGAATATTCAGTAGCTTTACATTACTGGTCAGAAGTTTGGAATAATTACGAAGTCTCTTCTGCTTACCAAGGCTGCATTTATTTGATGAAAAATGCAGTAAAAACAGTAAAAATCTGAAATATTTTTACAATTTAAAAGAACTGTTTCTGTGTGAATATATTGTAAAATGTAATTTATTCCTGTGATCAAAGCTGAATTTTCAGCATCATTACTGCAGTCTTGAGTGTCACATGATCCTTCAGAAATCATTCTAATATGATGATTTGCTGCTCAAAAAACATTTCTGATTATTATCAATGTTAAAAACAGTCACATTTTTATGGAAACCATACCGTGCAAAAGTTTAGGGTACGATTTAAGAACGAAAGAAAGAAATTAATACTTTTATTAAGCAAGGACGCATTAAATTGATCAAAGTGACATTAAAGACATTTATTATGTTACAAAAGATTTCTATGCTGTTCTTTTGAACTTTTTATTCACCAGAATCCTGAAAACCAAAAAGTTTCACAGTTTCCACAAAAATATGAAGCAGCACAACCGTTTTCAATACTGATAATAATCATGAATGTTTCTTGAGCAGCAAATCATCATATTAGAATGATTTCTGAAGGATCATGTGACACTGAAGACTGGAGTAATGATGCTGAAAATTCAGCATTTCATCATAGAAATAAATTACATCTTAACCATTTTTTTATTTGAATATATTTTATTTTAATGTGTAAAAATATTTCACATTTTTTACTGTATTTTTGATCAAATAAATGCAGCCTTGGTGAGCATAAAATAATCATAATTATTTCAAACATTCTAAATGTCATATTGTAAATTTTTATTTTATTTATTTATTTATTTTTTTTTTTTTTGATCAATCACAGCATTCTGCTGTCAAATATTCTTGTATAATGATGCTACATTACACTCATCAGTAGTTCATATAGATTTATTTAATTGCCATGGAATAAATGGGATCATTTTTGGGGTATTTTTCCTAACATTTTATGTTTTATGTAACATACGATGTGTGTGATTGAGAATCAGAGGCTTGATGTGGTTCCCAACTGGTGGGTCGCAAGGTCACGATAACATTTGATAAATGCAAATAATAAAATGCAACTAACTATAAACATGCATAGTTGGGATAGCAAAATAAGCCTATTGCAATGAGGATAAACATGGTTTGTACACAATGCGTTTTGTGCTGGTTGAAAGCATGAAACTGTTGAAATTCAAGAGAAACCAGACAGAATAAAGACATAATAAAACAATTTTCTTATTAAGCCTGTGTCCTTAACAGTTTTTCCAATATTATTAGGCCTGTGCATTTCTTTGCAGTATTAATACATTTCAGATTTTGGTTTTAAGGACATTTTTGTTTGATAAATAAAAACCAGTTGAGAACCACTGATTTACTCATCTAGAAAGAAATAATTAAACTAGTGCTGTAAGCAGTTTTACCATATCTCTAACTTCCACCAGACTGCTGTTGAATCAGACCATGCCCTCTCTCCAAAACCCCTCCCTCCAAAGACATGAGTCACATCCAGACAGCATTACTGATTGGCTAAAAAAAGGCACAAGCCACTTCCCTTTCTTTTGGTGTAGGCTGCGCGACACTTTCAAAAATATCTGTTTATGGATTGTTTACAGCACCTTTAATCAAAGTTGAGCATAAAGACACACAGTCAGAGTTCTAAAGCCAAAATGTCCATGTTTTATTGGTAAAGAGCGTCTGTGTAGCGGATGGCATAGTGCAGAGGCTCACACGCACAGTTAAGCATTTGCCACAACCTTTGACCCGGAACTGATGGCCAATCAACTATAGCTCTCCACAGCCGAACCACACAGCATCAACATAGAGAAGAAACCAAATTAACTAAAAATACTCAGTACAAATAAATAGGTAAACAGATGAAGAACAGAGCTAAATGGAACACAACCGATATCAGCGGAATTGTATTTTTTTAAATGCAAAAAAGATTAATTTTTACGTTTTTTTCTTTTTTCTTGAGGAGTGTGTTGTTCTAAAGACAGAATAAGAGAGAAATATATGAGTGAATCTCACAAAACCTGCTAAGAACTGGTTTCAGGTCAAATTTCACCCCAAAACTTTTGTTTAATAATAGTAAAAATAAAACTCATTAGTTTTTTGCAATGTGAAATTTTCATAACAGAAAAAAAATCAATTCTGCAACAATTTCTCAGAAGAAAAATTCTCAACATTGCAAAAAAGATTGTTGTGATTGATTATAGTAATTTATATTTAATTTTTTTTAAAAATATTTTTATGTATTATAGTAATGAGAATCAACACAGAGAAAATTAGGAATTACAAACAAAATATCCAGATGTTACAGCAGTAATAATTTGAGATAAAATGAGTTTGGAAATGTCATAAAGCAAAAAAAAAACTGCAAAATCTTTCTCTAAGCACAATCTAATTTTGCTCATTTGATACTGTGGTGAAATATGACCTGTTTTCATGAGATTCACCCATAAATAGAAGGAGAAAGAAATGCAGATAGATTCCAAAAAGCTTCGTTCTGTTTCAAATCCTGAAGAACGCGTGTTCTGCTAATGGTAAGTCAAAAAATAGAGAATATTTACATCTTTAGATTATATACATGGCATTATATGAACACATGGTCAGTGTGAGAACGTGATAGACAGAGAGAGACGGAGAGAGAGAAAGACCCACCACATCAAGAGTCTACAGTGATGAAACTGCTTCATAATACAATCTTTCTGTGCTGATTCAGAAACAGCTTCCGTGCCTTGTCTTAAAATACACTGCAACATGGGTCTCAGCCTCAGTGTCTTCATCTCACAGCCAGTCAAATCAGCTTAGAGCAGCTTTCTGAAATGGGGAAAGGTTTATAGATGAATTGTCTCTCAGTAGCCGTAAGGGTAATGTGATTTTGCTGGCCGCAGAGAGGATGCATAGAGGAGAAGAACAACCTGCTACAGGACAACACACACATCTGAACTCTGACACACTGGTCTGGGGCAGGTGAGGGTTTAGCCATTTTGCATTTCACAAGTTTGTATGATAAAACAGAGGTATGGAAAGGTTAAAGGTGAGGTTTGCTGGCTATAATGCCTGTCTGTGACTCTTGACTCGAGCAAAGACACTTTTATTTGATGTATGTTCGCTATATGCTGGTGTACTCCTACAAAATCTCCTAAATGATCATAAGCATTTAAAATGTACAGACTATGACTTATCTTGCACTCAATTTTATGCCCAAAAATGCTTTCTAGAATTAGAATCTTTCTCACCCAGTATGGCTAATTAGCAAAATCAAGGTTCATTTGTGGAAACTGGCTGTTTATGTTGCGCTTGGAAACTTTCAATGCCATTCAATAGGCTAAAAAGTTCAAATCTGATATACAAATGTTGGATCCGTGATAAACGCCAACATGCCGGCCTCAAACTGCATGTGTATGAGATCAACTCGTATCTTTCTGAGCTCAATGTGCAAGTTTCAATTTCATCTGGCAGTTTTTTTTTGTTTTGTTTTTTTGGTGTCAAGGACACACAGCGAGGCAGAGCCCACGTTCCTCACATTAACTAACCTTTTACTTATGTGATACTGACGTAATTCTGATCTACCTATGTTCTGCATCAGCCGACGAGGGTCAGGTGCTACAATAAGCTTTTAAGAGCATTTCCTGGCAATGATGTTGTTGCTAAGCAACCCCACTGGATATTCAAACACAATCAGCTTTCATACTGTAGGGAGAAATATGGAAAGCAATAAAAGAAACAGGAAAAAAATAGAGTTTGTCCTATAATTCCATTATGAAGAATAGCAGGGAGACATTTGAGAGACCGGTGGGTTAATATCGAGGGATATAATGTCCTCAGGTTGCTGAGCTATGTATAGCACTTCAACAAAAATTAAATATGTCGAACTGGATTCAATGGAGAAAACAATTACCCAATTTGTCAAATTAAGTCCAGCTTGATTAATAAAAGTTCCCAGCATTTGCAAAAAGGATGAATCAGTTTTAACAACAACAATTTGATAAAAAGATGATGAATTGGAAATTAAAAACCGAATAAAGTTTAATGCAGCAATTACAATAATACACGCATGTGTACTCTACTCCAGTTAATGGCACATTGCACATTGTTATTATACAACTTCAAAGCCATTCAAGAATGAGGAACTTGATCGATAGATCGCTTCATGTAGTCAGCAGTTGTTGTATGGCTCCCACGAAGGACTGGTCAAATCCCTTCAAAGAAAATACTCTCTGAAAGTGAGGCATACAAGTTTCGCCAACTGGATGGCTAACGTTTAATCTGAAGCGGCCCAAGACCGTTTTTTCCCATTCCCTGAACCCTGACGCTTAACCAGCCCCTTGAACCCAAACCCACTGATTTGGTCTATAAACAGTATACTTGAAAATCTTTACATTAGATTACATGTCATATTGCAAAATCTTTCATCAGAAAAATCTGGACATTTTCACAATGTCTTTCATTCTCTCTCTGTTAAAAATCTAAAATTTTCAAGTCGGTGAAATTCTCCTGTGCTGCGTATCCCAGTATATTTCAAAGCTTTAATACAGCTTGTTTTAAAGTCAACATGAACTCAAAATGGACACTATTTACTTTCCTAACACACATTCCTGGCCTTATTGTGCACGATTCAACTGTGCACGTTATGCCAAGTCAAAAAAAAAAAAAAATATCTTCAGAATCTTTTATCAAATTGTAACCTGCTCCGCCTCTGAAACGACTTTCCATCCCTCCTGGCTCCATTCTGGTACACCCACTTTTCACGATCCAATCAATTCCTGATGAATAAAGTCAAGTCCCGCCCTGCATCCGTGAAATACTACAGAAGTTAAATGGGTTGCGAATGGCGTTTCATGTCGGCCTTAAGTCCAGATACGTTCTGCGCACATCAAAAACACCCAATGCCAGTGAAATAGCCCTTACACACTGCTGTTACTCTTCATTTCAGCGCTGACAGGCGAAAAGACAAACATGACACTCAAGATCTCTTCAAACGTAGAAATGCACAGAGAGTTTGCACTATGGCGGCTTGTTGGGAGGTACTATGGTACCTTTGCTGAGGACAGCAGCCAAGTACTCTTATTGTTCACATGGAAAGGCTTCTTCTCTCTGCCCTCTCCTCTAGGTATGACGTATGTCACCCTGAAACGTGTCTTTTAGAGTTCAGATTTCTGAGCTTATGAACTGATCCTCACTTGTGCTAGATTCAGAATGTCATCATGAAGCAGAGTTCTGGATCACAGCAGTTTAAGTCTTTATTTCTGAATTAGTCTCAGTTAATACTATCCCTTACACACACATACACACACACACACACACACACACACACAGGTACACTACCTACCGAGGTGAGTACGATGAATAATGATGTCAACCTCCGGGAAGTGTAAATGTGTGTATGCTTTTATACAGGTCTGTTAGCTGCTGTACATCGGTGTGTGTAGTCGGTGTCGCTGGACTGTGGCAAACCAACACTTAAGTAATTACACTACTTTAATATAGACTATATTTTTTATACGCGGACACAACTCAAAAAGAACTGCAAAAAAGACGCTTGCTTTGGCACATGTGTACTCAATAGCGCCATGTCCAGTAAAAGCCTGTCTTTGTTCACTGAACGGAATATTCCATTAGAACCTGTCGGAAAGGGATGGAGTTCCATAATGTCAAAGATTTGACAGTTGCACTGGCCTAAAAACCAGTCTACTTCCCTTCCTGCATGTGCACGTGTATGTGAGTAATCAGATCTGGGTCTCCTGAACGCTCTCCTTGGAGCCATTCGATAGCAACAGTGGCTCAGTCTGCATACTGGAAACGTGACTAAGGCCTTTCAGAGTTCCATGGAAAGTCATCGGCATTGGGATGGGAATTGGCAGGGGAGGTGAGGTCGAGCCAGGGTTGGAGGGGTCACCGGAAGTCCCTATTTTCATGGTCGAAGCCTGATTTTGGGAGGAAGGATTGGGTTTGTTGTTGAGAATTCCAGTGGCCATGTTTAAGCTTAGCACATTGTTGTTAAAGTGGTGTGATTTGTAGTAGTGGTTCAGGTGATCTGCTTGCCCAACGCTTGGCAGGGTCATGATCTCAGGGTCATGAATCCTTGGACTCTGCCCGCTTCCTCCACCAGATTTTGCTCCGGTGTGGACAGTGCCCCCTCCTGTGATGCCACTAGCTCCTCCCGCAGATCCAATCTCATCTTCCACATTGATGATCTCAATGGCACGTGCCGGGCCGTGGTGTTTGTGCAGTTGGTGCTGCTTGCGAAGCTTGTAGAAGACGACCAGCATCACAGCCGCCATGAAGGTGATGGCCACAAAGCAGCCGATGATGATCTTGGTCGTCTTCATTACATCCTCAAGACCCGACAGGTTGGCGACGTCCGTGATGGAGACCGTGAACGGGCGATCGGGTGCGCGCGTAGCTCGTGGTGACAAGGAGGACAGCATCGAACCAGTGGGACCTGCTGATGCAGATGCAGCCGTCGGTCCTGGAAAGCTAATAAACGTCTCGTTGACGAACTGCCGAGCTGAATCGTGTCCATCTTGCCCCGTCTCTACAGTTTCGACAGTAACAGTTGTGAAGTAGCTGTAACCATTGCCTGGGTCGGGTGCAGAGACGTTCAACACAGCAGTTGCTGTGGTGTTGCCAGCTGAGTTGGTGACCATACAGGTGTATGGTCCAGTGTCTTGCATGGTCACGTTGGTGAAATTCAAGGTTCCATCATGCAGGACAGAGATCCGGACCTTGTACGCTCCATGGGTCATCAAGGTCCCATTGGGGGTCAACCAATTAACAGAAGTCATGGATGTCCCGGTGCGGCATTTCAGCTCCGCTGCCATTCCCTCTGTCACGTTCAGGTCCGTTGGTGGCTCCACAATCACAGGCGCATAGCAGGTGAAGTCTCTCTGGTCAAGGTCACCAATGTACCTGCCCTTAGTACCTGGTGGGGCATGGCAACGTGCACAACAAGTGGAGTTATCAGGTACAGTTTCTTTAAGCCACCAGCTCAACCACAGAACGTCACAGTTGCAAACCCAAGGATTGTGGTTCAGATGGACACGCTCTAACTGCTGCAGTGGAGTGAAGAGATCATGGGGCAATGAATGCAGAGAGTTATGAGACAGATTGAGCTCCTCCAGGTTCTTGAGGTCATCAAAGGCATTCCTCTCAATGACAGAGATCCGAGAGTGCATGAGCCACAGTTTGCGTAGAGACACCAGCCCTTGGAATGATCCAGGACGCACCACGCCCAGCTGGTTTCCTGACAGCTCCAGTTCCTCTAGCCGCACGAGAGGCGTCAAGTTGGGTACATCCTTAAGCCCGCACATGCCCAGATTCAGGAAACGAAGGTTCAGCAGCCCTTCGAATGCGGCCTCCGAGATGAAACTGAGTTTGCGCAACTCGCCGAGGTCTAACCGCCGCAGTGACGGCACACGGTGGAAGGCGTATGCTGGAAGTGTCTCTATGGGGTTGTTCCTTAGCCAGAGTTCACGCAGCTTACTCAGGTACTCAAACGCCTGTGATGGTACCAGTGGGAGTCTGTTGTCAAAAAGCTCCAGGGTGATAAGATTGGGAAGGCCATTGAATGCTCCCACTTCTATCTGACGAATCTGGTTCTTAGACAACTGTAAAATTTCCAGATGATTTAGGTGCTTGAAGGTGTCTGACCTGATCACCTGCAGAATAAGAACAGAGGACAAGAATATAGTTAGTTATAACAGCCAAAATATTGGGAACTGGGTTACTGCATCTTCTGAATCTATGTTGTTAAAGTTTAGCCTGTTCTGCAGAAGTTTGAGTGACAGATCAATGTATGCCTTTGTGTTAGTATGCATACCCACAAAAGTGGGATCTTTGTTATTTTGTTCTATTTCAGTATGTGCGTATGCATGACCATCTGTCACTCTGTGACTGGAGATGACTGATTTCCAATGCCTGATGATTGTAGCATTGGAAGGCCTAACTAACAGAGCTTGTAAACAAATTCTAACCAAGTATCTTTAGCACTAAGGCTCAGCAAGAAATCCATACATTTCTCCAAAAATTCTATGCCTGTGCATGTTATTTGTGTTTCATTTTGAATGGAATCAACAACATGGCTTTAATTACATTCATTTCAATGAATATCTTTGATATTTGGGTACCTGCACAACCCCGACTGGTTGATTTTGCTTGATAGATAAGTTTTAGGAGCAGCACATCAATGAAAGTGTTAACTTCTGAGCAACAAGTGTTTTTTGGGACACCTGGAATAAACTGACCCTATCATTGATTCTTATTTGATTATAATCTTGACCATTTCTCCCTTTTCTAACAATTAAGTGCTGGCGAGGTTCGATATAGCATGGTTGTTTTCATTTCGGCATGCAGATCTCATGGTGAAAACGTATATTTAGGGTATCAAGGAGGTTACCTGTATGGAGTTCTCCTGGAGGTTGAGGTATCGTGTATTGGAGGAGATACTCTGTGGAACTTCATTTAAGCCTTTTCTGGTACAGATCACTCGACTGGCTTGATTGGAACAGCTACAGGGAGCAGGACAGGCGGGACTGGCTTCAGCCAATCTAGGTCCAAGGAGGTGTGGCCACAACAACAGTTGGACCAACCAGATAAGGGGGGAGGGGCTGAAAAGGCCTGTTACGATAGCAGCCTGCATGGCAACTGAATCATGTCCTGCCCCTTTCCTAAAAAAAAAAAAAAAAAGGCAAAGAGTGAGCACCAAAAACCCTCAAAACTTTTTAAATGTTCATTTGATGAAAAATAATAAATATGGAAGTGTATTTCGAATAACAACATCCACAAAACAAGAAGGAGAATTAACTTTTTTTACGATTAACTTGTGGAATCAGGTATCTTGTGGCATCAAAGTGTAATCCACACAGTTGTCAACAGCACTGGATGCTGCTACGGGAGTCTTCTGCTTGCCATCACAATCATCACAGTCAGCACTGGCCTTGCTTACTGGAAGAAAAAACACGGGACGGGAACGAGAGAGAGGACGAGGGAGGTCAAAAACTGCATATATGTACAGCTTATCGTATTTCATATAGCTAAGGTTGTGAGGGTCAGTACATCAGCAAATAAAAACTGTGACCTGTGCAACTAAAGGCTGTGACCTCTAGACCAGCCAAAGCAGAATTGTAATTGCAATTAATTTCCACTTATTCTTTAATTATTTTCAAACATTGAGCAGCCACAACTGTAGCCAATAACACAAAGTCTTTCTTTTTCAACCTTCCAGACATGGATTGGTCTGGCCTTGACTGAAAAATTTTGAGGTTTAAAATTTAATTTGATGGTCGAAGGCAACAGGTTGTCCGGTCAGAACAATGTCTAGCTCTAAAATTATATTTGCAAATTAAATGTGTGGTTCTGTAAACATAAAAAATAGAATAACGAGAAACAAGTACGATAATACAATATTCACATGATTAGTTATGTAAATGAAAATACAGACATCACTGTACATAGAAATGTGTGTGTACGATACGAGCTCTGCAACTGAAGAGGTAAACAACTCTCATGTCTGAACACTGATGTTTACAATGAATAAACAGAATAATGCTGATATTAAATGACCCATGACGAATGTTGGATGACAGTAATGCAATAGCAGCGTGTTTGTATATGTCTGTATAAACAGCTTTACAACTAAACATTTAGGCAGCAGAATGGTGAAAAAACACTGAAAATATGCAAGAATGTCAGTAAATGCTGCTTATATGTAAACAAATTCTCACTTTTTTATGCAAGTCTAAAAAAAAAGTTCAAAAACAGTATTAATTTAGCTTTAAGATGTAAGATGGACCATTTAAAGTCATTGACACCAACAAGTTTACATGATATTTGAAATTACTGACAGAAAAATTTTGAAACACCAATGAAAGTTTTTAAATGCAAAGCAAAATTGGGTTAACATGGGCAACAAAAATAATCACTTTAAACTGTGACTTTTACACAATAAAACATAATATTTTAAGGTGCTTGCACATTTATTAGGGACATAATCAGTGTAAGATCATGCACTCATTAAAAACTATCAAAAATCATCCAGTACAAACCCAAGGCACAAGAAAACATGTTCGCGTGAGATTTGAAATGATCAAGTTTTTATCCATTTTGATATCGAAGTATAAACAGACATGCGCAGAACACATGCGCACATTGAATAAGCGCCAAAGCACCGATAAGGGTATTTACATGCAAAACAAAATTGGAATCGGGTTTGTTTCAAAAGTCTAACTGATAACAGAACACGTTTGCGAATTTTTAAATAAAATAAGAGTGAGATTGTGCATATAAACACACTCATTGTCTTACATCAGGAAATTCATCCAAAGACTCTTACAAAATGCAAAATACAAAAACATTTTGTTCTAATATGGCTCTAACATCTTTATCCATCACACGCAGGCGCATCTCTTCTGTGCGTGTGTCCGTGTGTGTGTGTGTGTGTGTGTGTGTCACAGGTGCGGTGGTGCAGCTTCACTGTAACCATGACAACGCTAAATTGATTTGCAGATGCTGGATGTCGGAATCCGGTTGGGTGGCGGCGCTCTGTTTGCACTACGGCTTCGTTAAAACCAGCGACAGGCCGAAAAACGAGTCGAATACATAAATTAAACATCTATTTCATAAGCTATTATATTGATCATTAATTAACCTTCATAAGACATCAGATGCAGTGATCTGCATCATGACAGAGACTGCAGTGGGTCTGATGCTCTTATGTGAGAGAAAATCGGTGCATCTGAATGCGTTAGTGACTGCGGCGTCTTAACGGAGACCGCCGTACGCGCGTGAAATACACAAGTGAGGCCCCGACACACACGCGCGCGCGCGCTCCCTCGCTCGCTCGAAGACGCGCAACAAAATGGCACACGGGTGTCTGTGTAATTCACGGATAATGAGAAAGAAAAATGCAAATCAAGCCAAGCCATCATTTACATCGCCAACAGCGAAATCATCACAACTCCAATGGTCACATTCATTTCTTTGAATAAATATTTAAATAAATAAACTGAATAGCTAAATAAATAAATAAATAAAAACACGAATGCTGAATGAAAGATCTTACCGTTCTCCTCTCATACATCCATCACATCCTCCGGATCCTCTTCTAAAGAATCATGGTAACCATGAGGAAACCTATTAAATCAAATCAAATCCTGTCAACCCCACAGCATGAATCATAACCAAACCTACAGATCAGTTATTCGAGATCATTCATCTGATCAAATGCACGTTGTACCTTTTCCTTTCTCCTCGCGCCGACTCGACGAATCTTCTTCTAATGATTTTCCCCCCGTTGATTCGGTGTCTCTCACAGATCCGGAGCGCGCCAGTGCGCGCGGACACGGTGAATAACGGTGAACAGTTAACAGATCATACCATCGCTGAAGAAAAAAAAAACGACGCAATCACTCGCTTTAAAGTGTAAAAATCGAATGTAATTTGATTATCCGGGGTATGAGGCGAACAAACCTACTGGCGCATTTTTGTAAGTGTATGCAGGCAGCTCGTGCGCGTCGTGGCCGTACAGAGGGACGGATGCTGCACCCAGCGCAACATCTTACGTAAAGTCCGTAGCGACGGTCCTGAATACAGCGACCAACTGAAGAACGGACCACTGAGACATGCACAAAACACACCTGCTGTAGCCTGTTTCCATACATCCATGCATACACACATCAGTCCATGCATTCATGCATCCATCCACTGTTTAATATGCAGAGACGAATGTGTAGGATGAATGTCAGGTCATTTAGGCTCTGAGATTGTAATTATATACCTCTACTGCTTAAAATAGATATTTAAAATGGCAATGTGGTTCTGAGCTGCCTTTGCTTCAGTTCAAATACATAAAACTTATCTTGCAAAAGGAAATAAAACATTGAAATGAGTTAGTATTTCCTTGAACTGCATAAGCCCAAAAATATGCAAAATTAGTAACATGATAGGAAAACTGACAATATTGTTTTTTGGATTTTGTTGGTTTATGCTCACAGCTAGTGAACTTCTATTTAATGTCATCTGGGTCATATTGTCTTGTACCTTGAGTTTTGTTGATGGTTTTTGAGGATGAAGGTGTCACAAAATCTTGACATCAAACGTGACTCGCTTCTACCAAATGACAGATAAATCTTCACCAAAACAGAGTTGGATTGGATACACGACAAGTGTTTTCTCTTCTTATGCATGTTTACTGGTTTATATTTACTGATTATATAGGGGTGAGTTCAGGGTGATTGAATAAATGTAAAGTACAAAAAAAAAAAAATGCTGGGTTAAAAACAACCCAAGTTGGGTTGAAAATGGACAAACCCAGTGGTTGGGTTAAATGTTTGCCCAACGTGCTGGGCAGTTTTATTTAACTCAACTATTGTTTAAAAATGACTATATAGCTGACTTAAAATGAACCCAAAATATGTTGGAAATTAAAAATCAGAAAAATAATTACTAGAGGCAACAATAATAATAATCAAAAAGTGAACATTTATTAATAAGCAATTTAACATATTCATCATTTTATTATTATTCATTAAACTTACTAATAAATGTTAATTTAATAAACATATTAATAAATGTTAATTTCAAACATATTTTGGGTTCATTTTAAGCGAGCAATACAGTCATTTTTAAACAATAGTTGGGTTAAATAAAACTACCCAGCAGGTTGGGCAAAACATTTAACCCAACCGCTGGGGTTGTCCATATTCAACCCAACTAGGGTTGTTTTTAACCCAGCATATTTTAGTGTAAAATGTAATGTTCTGACAGTGTCACGGACATGAATGTAAAAACAGTTCTAACTACGAAAGTAAATAGGGGGACACTTTTCCTCAGTCATCTCAATGGCAAAAAGCGCTCCCCCTATTTACTTTTGTAGTTAGAATAGTTTTAACATTCATGTCCGCGACACTATCAGAACGTTACATTTCACTTTACATTTATGCATTTGGCAGATGCTTTTATCCAAAGACACTTACATTGCATTTCAAGGGTTTTTTCACACATTCCCTGGGAGTCGAACCCATGACGCTACTATTTGTTAGAACAGCCATGCAACCTATTAATGGGGTGCCAAGTGTGACCTGGCTATTTAATGGACTAAATTAGTTTTATGATTGTTGGTTAAT
Source organism: Hypophthalmichthys nobilis (assembly GCA_037950665.1). Taxonomy (NCBI): domain Eukaryota; kingdom Metazoa; phylum Chordata; class Actinopteri; order Cypriniformes; family Xenocyprididae; genus Hypophthalmichthys; species Hypophthalmichthys nobilis. Next base: position 23,902,471 of record CM075482.1, read on the forward strand.
ATCACATTCACGGAATTAATATTTTGTTCACAAAATGGCTTTTGTCTTTCTTGTGCATTATAGTTTTGGCATGAAAATTCAAATTAATTTTGTCCGCAAAATCAATCAGGTCACACTCGGCGCCTCATACCGATCCACCATTTGAAAAGCTCTTATCTGAATGATGTATATTTGTTAATTGTCACCATTGTTGAGGGTTGATATCTGTGTATGTAACAGATAACTCACACTAAATGTTTTCCAGAGATGACGACCATGAAGCAATAAGATGTTTAAGTTCTTTCACACTGTAAAAAAATTATTTCCATGATTTGTTGTAACATTTTTTCTTTTCTCAGATCAACTTAGATAATTAATGTGGTTCAGATAACATAATATTTTGAGTTTCTGTTGATTAAACCAATCGCCTTCATTGTATTAAAAGATTAGTCCACTTTCAAATAAAAATTTCCTGATAATTTACTCCCCCCCATGTCATCCAAGATGTTTATGTCTTTCTTTCTTCAGTCGAAAATAAGGTTTTTGATGAAACAAACATTCCAGGATTATTTTCCTTATAGTGGACTTCAATTGGCCCCAAACGGTTGAAGGTCAAAATTACAGTTTCAGTGCAGCTTCAAAGGGCTTTAAACGATCCCAGACGAGGATCTTATCGGACATTTTCTAAAAAAAAAGAAAAATTTATATACGTTTTAACCATAGACACTCGTCTTGAACTAGCTCTCTTCTTCTTCTCTATTAGTATTCCGACAGTGTAGACGCAGCCAGAATTCTAATAGAGAAGAAGAGAGCTAGTTCAAGACAAGCATCTATGGTTAAAACGTATATATATATATATATTTTTTATCTACTGAAGTCCACTATAAGGAAAAAAATCCTGGAATGTTTTCATCAAAAACCTTAATTTCTTTTCGAATGGAGAAAGAAGGACATAAACATCTTGGATGACATGGGGGTGAGTAAATTATCAGGAAATTTTTATTTGAAAGTGGACTAATCCTTTAACTCCAGTTTTTAATTTCAATGAACTCAAAATTTTAATGTTTTTTAAGTTAAACCAACAATTTTTTTTTTTTTACAGTGTAGTTTCAGCTTCAAGGTTTGGTCCATGAAAGTCCTGCCTGTGGACAGTCATAAAATTTTTTTTTTTTTTGTCCTATATATTTATATAGGATATGTATACACAAAATGTATTTCTAAACATGCCACATTAAACACTCTTTAAAATAAATGTTCCAACAGCAGGTTTTCGAAGTGCCATAGAAGATGTTCCCCAAAGAACCTTTCAGTGAATCACTTCTTAAATGAACCATTTTTCCTAGTATAAAGAACATTATAATCTGAAGAACTTCTTTTCACTATAAAGAACATTTTGTGCAATCTTCGTGGAACCATCGATGCCATTAATGAACCTTTATTTTTAAGAGCATATATGTTCAAGTTATTTTTAAAATATGACCAGGAAAGCAGTTCTTGCCATTTTTATGTGCATCAGATGCATCAGATGAATATCTGATAAATGCAGGGTTAAAAACAACCCAAGTTGGGTTGAAAATGGACAAACCCAGAAGGTTGGCAAACATTTAACCCGACTGCTGGGTTTGTCCATTTTCAACCCAACTTGGGTTGTTTTTAACCCTTCATTTATCAGATATTCATCTGATGCATTTTGCACACAAAAATGGCAAGAACTGCTTTCCTGGTCATATTTTAAAAATAGCTTTATTTAACTCAACTATTGTTTAAAAATGACTGGATTTCTTGCTTAAAATGAACGCAAAATATGTTGGAAATGAACATTTATTAATAAGTTTAATGAATGATAATTAAACTATAAACATTTATTAAATTGCTTATTAATAAATGTTCACCTTTTGATTATTATTGTTGCCTCTAGTAATTATGTGTCTGATTTTTAATTTACAACCTATTTCGGGTTCATTTTAAGCCAGACATAGTCAAAACAATAGTTGGGTTAAATAAAAGTACCCAGCACGATGGTCAATCATTTAACCCAACCGCTGGGTTAAAACAACCCAATCACTGTCCATTTTCAACCCAACTTAGGTTGTTTTTAACCCAGCATTTTGAGTGTACTTTTACGCTGATGCTTAGCTATGCAAGCTCGGTTTCAGTGGCAATTTTATTTCATAATTTGTCAACATGCAAAAAACATTTTTTCTTTTTTATTATATTTGCAGGCCCTGGTAAATGCTGATGGCCGCTAAAATTGCTGATTCTCTCGGTAAAAGTCTTGACCAGATCTAGCTGTCGTAATGGTGCTTGGCCTGCATGTTGAACATGCTTGTAGTAGTTAGTTTACATTAGCAGCCCTGTTTGATCTCTCCTGTGGTTCTGTGTTGAACTCCGTCTGCGTCCCACACACTTGTGTCCTCCAGTATGTATTATGACTTAATGATAAGCCATCTACCTCCTTCTCTCTCTCTCTTTCTCCATCCCCCCTCCCATTAAGAATCCAGTCACACAGTGGTGCAGTGGATATTCTGCCTCCCCTCACCTCACTCCGTTCCGTACAACACGCACAGACGCGAGCGCGCACAAATATAAACAAACAAACAATAAACAACTCCCCGGTTTGGCGGCATCTATATCACTCCCTCTCGTTTAAGCTCGAGCTGTGTCATCAGTTTTGTCGATGTCTTAAACGCAGCTGTCGTGCGGGAGGTTTCTGCCCTCACAATGTCACGGCGCACGGCTGCGCGTATATGATCCTCAGTCTTTCTGCGCGTTCATTTTTCTTCCAGTGCATATGTGCCTCAACATCTTGTGGTGTATTATTGTGTATGTAAGGGTTTTCATGTATGTATGTGTGTGTGTGCGTGCATGTGGAGGACTGTGTTTGTGTGTGAATGAGTTCTCTGTATCTGCCTCACTGACACGCTATGTGCTTCTGTTACTAATACTGACGCTATGGCCTGCTACATATGGACTGGACACTTTATATGCAAGACATTGATCCTATTAACCATTATAATCTCAACAATTATATCAAAAATTGCGCTGCATCCCGGTTCAGTTGCTACATGTCCTAAATAGTGGCCTATGCAAGATTGGAATATGTTGAAAATAATATATCTAAATGTACTATTTCTGGTTTTAAATGGTTCTGAAGAAATTTAAACGCATGAAATAAGAATCAATTGTAATTTAATGGATTTAGCTATAGATGCTTATGTTTACTCCAAATGAAAACCGTGCATGACAAGGGGTTTGGTGTTATCATGGTTTACTAACTCCAAACTTTCCCATTACTGCACTCTAAAAAATGCTGGGTTAAAAACAACCCAAGCTGGGTTGAAAATGGACAGTGATTGGGTTGTTTTAACCCAGCAGTTGGGTTAAATGTTTGCCCAACGTGCTGGACAGTTTTATTTAACTCAACTATTGTTTAAAAATGACTATATGGCTGACTTAATATGAACCTAAAATAGGTTGGAAATTAAAAATCAGACACAATTACTAGAGGCAACAATATTAATCAAAAGGTGAACATTTATTAATAAGCAATTTAATAAATGTTTATTGTTTAATTATTATTCATTAAACATACTAATAAATGTTCATTTCAAACATATTTTGGGTTCATTTTAAGCGAGCAATACAGTAATTTTTAAACAATTGTTGAGTTAAATAAAACTACCCAGGACATTGGGCAAACATTTAACCCAACCGCTGGGTTAAAACAACCCAATCACTGGGTTTGTCCATTTTCAACCCAACTTGGGTTGTTTTTAACCCAACATTTTTTAGAGTGGAGTTAGATTATGAACTTTTAGGCTATATTATAAGGCCAGACACTTAATCGACACAAGTACGTGCGCAGACACGAATGCTGGGTGTTAGAAAGGATGTGTTTTGCTTCTTTAGTCCTTGATCTCTTCTCCTGATTTTAAATTCTTTTTTCCTGTTTTTAATCTGTTGTAGTCACACGCACCTGTGATAAATGTCTTATTTCCAATAGGAGTCACACTGTTCCATTTAACGCCCCAGACTTTGCTATATAAGCTACAGTGAGCTCAATAAACTTTGCCTTCGAATGAACAGCACTTCCCGTGCTTGTGTCATTCTTCGCCAGCCTTCTACTCTGTTCTGCAGACAACATTTGACTTTATTGCTGAGGTCCATAATTTTATCTAACGATTGGTCAGTTTATTGTTGTGTTTGTGGGCAGTTCTGGGCCTGAATAAATTTAAAAGTGGCACCAACTTGCTACACAAGAGACTAATAAAAGATTTGCATTTAAAAACAGTCTGTTAGTGAACTAAAGATGCTTCAAAATTGTGGATTTTTTGAAGTTTGCGCTTACAGAATTAATTATTTATTTATATGCTAAGAAAATGCAGGCGCAAATTGATGCGGTTATGAAATAACATTTTCAAACAAAAATTTGGGGTCAGTAATTTTCTGTTTTAAAAGAATTCAATACTTTTATTCAGCATTGACGCATTAAAGCGACAGTGAATACATTTATAATGTTAAAAAGGATTTCTGAAGGTTTCCACAAAATTTTAAGCAACTGTTTTCAACATTGATAATGATAATAAATGTTTCTTGAGCAGCAAATCAGCTTATTAGAATGATTTCTGAAGGATCATGTGACAATGAAGACTGGAGTAATGATGCTGAAAATTCAGCTTTGATCACAGGAATAAATTACAGTTTAAAATATATTCAAATAGAAAACAGCCATTTTAAATGGTAATAATATTTCACATTTTCACTGTATTTTTGATCAAATAAATGCAACCTTAAAAGAGCATAAGAGACTTCTTTCAAAAACATTTTAACTGCATTTATAATAATTCATATGCACAAAATAATATTCAGATTAACACTCCAAACAGACAAGCTTTGAACCTTAACTTCTCTCCTGGCTGTGGAAACAACATTAAAACACATGGAGAGATGTGATTTCAGATCGACCACCAGAGGTCCCTGTCATTCCAGGATTAATGACTGGTTGCTATAGTTACGCACCTGTTCCTTGATGTTTATCCAGATACCTGTTAAAATCCCTCCTTTGCTCGTTCGGTCCTGGAGTGTTTCAGAGCTGATAGTCAAGTGTTCAATGCACAGAAATGTTAGTTTTATTCCTTCCACTTTGTCAGGTGTGAATGCCTGTAGGTGAAATATAATATGGATTTGGCTCTGATGATAATGGAGGCTTTTTCTCCAGTGCACCGTAATCTTTCTAACAAGCTCCTACTGGTTTTTGTACAACCCCTCATTAAGCAATATATAAATTACAAAGAGGCCGTTTCTTGACTCTGCTTGAATCGTTTGCAGGTCTCTGGCACTCTTGGAGGTTTTCCAAAAGCAGAAATGTGTTAATTAAAATTAATGACATCCCATATTATTAAATAAAGAGGTAAAGGTTACATTCATGAAAGAGAATTAATATTTTATTTTCATTTTGGTCTGTAACACTGGTTGTAGTTGTTTTCCGATGAACACGCGACTTAATTCTTTGCCATTCATACGGTGGAAGGATTTGGACACTTAAAAATATCTGAATGTCACTGCATTAGATGAAATATCAAACTAAGTAGCAGTTAATTTACAGAAATAAAACACTTGTCAAAAAGAAAAAAAAATCTCAAAGACTTTAAGATGGTTTTACATGACAAAACAATAGATATAGTGTTGAAAAAGTCTAAAAGAAAAGTTAGTTGTAATGAAATGATATTCAGACATTTATATACTTTTTGATGGCCACCGTATAAATGTGTTCCATAACTGTAAATAAACATAGTTGTGCCTCAGCTATGATTCCTGAAGTCATTTCACAGGCAACACATAATTGGCCGGATAAAATCCTTCGACTCCGCCCTCCTTCACCCCCCAGCACCAGCCCTGATCGTCCTCTTCCTCAACCTTGAGGAACTCTTCACCTGTGAGACAGAGCGACAGCAGATCAGTGAGATTCACAGTTTAAAGGGATTAGTTCACTTCAGAATGAAAATTCCCTGATAATTTACTCACCCCCATGTCATCTAAGATGTTTATGTCTTTCTTTCTTCAGTCGAAAAGAAATGAAGGTTTTTGAGGAAAACATTCCAGGATTTTTCTCCATATAGTGGACTTCACTGGATTGAAGGTCCAAATGTCAGTTCAGTGCAGCTTCAAAGAGCTCTACATGATACCAGACGAGGAATAAGAGTCTTATCTAAGAAAAAAATCGGTTATTTTCTAAAAACAATAAAAATTATACACTTTTTAACCACAAATGCTCATCTTACACTGCTCTGTGATGCACCATGCATTACGTAATCATGTTGGAAAGGTCACGCGTGACGTAGGCGGAAGTACCGATTCAGTGTTTACAAAGCGAACGTGCAAAGACTGAGTCAAATGACCTTTAGAAAAAAAGGTAAAACAATGTCGGACGATTTTGAAGTTGGAGGAGAAAATGAGATGGAGTTTTTCGCCCTACCGCGGTACTTCCGCCTACGTCACGCGTGACCTTTCCAACGTGATTACGTAATGTGTGGAGCATCACAGAGCAGTGCAAGATGAGCATTTGTGGTTAAAATGTATATAAATTTTTACTTTTTTTTAGAAAATGACCAATCGTTTCTCTAGATAAGACTCTTATTCCTCGTCTGGGATCGTGTAGAGCTCTTTGAAGCTGCACTGAAACTGACATTTGGACCTTCAACCCGTTGAACCCCAGTGAAGTCCACTATATGAAGAAAAATCCTGGAATGTTTTCCTCAAAAACCTTAATTTCTTGTTGACTGAAGAAAGAAAGACATAAACATCTTGGACATGGGGGAGAATAAATTATCAGGAAATTTTAATTCTGAAGTGAACTGATCCTTTAACTGCAGAAGGGTCAGAGGATCACCTGCTCTGAAGGACAGCTCATCAGGTTCCTCTCCGGTGTAGTTGTACAGCGCTCGCACACGCACGCCTCCGATCATGACCCTGCGGGAGAAGATGGGAGAGAGTTCTGAGCAGTTTCAATTGCACTTCAACTCCTGAGGCGTCCCAAATGGTTTGGAAGCTACAGTGCTTTTTAGTGTTATATTATATGCAGTGTAATCCAAACGGATGGAAATGTTATATGCAATTGGAAGCTACAGTGCTATTTTAGTGTTATACTTAGTATATACTATTATATGCAGTGCAATCCAAACGGATGGAAATGTTATATGCAATTCAAATGCATGAATCTTACTTGCTACTAAATGCCTCGAAACAACACTAAATGCCTCCTCGCCAACACTGATTAGTTCTTCCCCAAAAACATCCATTCAACCCACTAAACACAACTTACAGCCATTAACATTGAATATACCTTAAAGCACACCGAACACCATCATTAAAAAGGTGACATTCACAAGTGTGAATCTGCCCAGGGCTGGCTGCCCTCCAAAACAATGAGTCCGCAGCATAAGAGAGGCTGTTTTAAGGGAGACAATTATGCCTAAAGGAGTTACAGTCCTCATGGAAGAAAAAATGCACCAGACAACAGTTCACAAAAATAAGAGCTCATCCAAAAGCACACTGGAGGAAGATGACAAAACCAACTTTTGAGCCTTCATGCTTAAGTGCTACAGATTGTCAGCATAGCACAATGAACACACAGCGTCCCTACAGTGAAACATTAGTGACAGCAGCATGTTTTATAGATGCGTTTCTGAGGAAGGGACTACAAAACTCATAAAGGAGCGGAACACACACAAAAGTCAAGTTGCAATACACCTGATTGGCTGCCCTTATTACGTGCCTACAAATTTGCATAATGCCAGCCTATGGTCTTCATTGGCTGCCTTTGAACAACGTCTCCTTTGCCCCGCCCTCAAACGCTGTAGTTGTAGCTATAGAGTTTGGTTGTGCGAATCCACGTTGCATGCAGAGGTTTAGAGACTGAATGTTAAAACAAACTTTTTTCAGACTCTTTGAGAAAAGAGCTGATGCTGCAATGTATATGATGAGAAAATTAGTGTTTTTTGACCTTTGATACATGTAAAACTATTGTAGGACACTCCAAAACAAAATTAGTAACATAGGGACAATTTAAAATATTATGTCCTGCAGCAGGACAATGACCTGATACCTGATACACAATACAGAAAGTAAACTATAGAGGTCTGAAACCAAAACATGGTGTGACAACAAAGGTAACGTTACCTTAAAGAGCCATTTCTACCTGATTTAACCCATAAAAATGAGTTTTGTTGGTATAAATGTATGTATTTAGGTTGATTCAGTGATGTTCAATAATATTTTTGACTTGAATAAAAGCAGGTAATTTAAATGTTACTATTTTCAGGTTAGAAATTCTATGACATTCCATTGACATTCCATTCTATATACATCATTATTTTTGAACATCATAAAAGAAAAAAGAATGGAATGTTCACAGACTGTTTACTGCATAATGCATGCACTACATACTATTTTTAAAAGTATTTAAGTATGCACTGTGCAACAATGAGCATTTTTAAAAGTAGTATGCAACACTTGTCACATGACCTTATGTTTAATTCAGTGAATGCCGTCCCAATATCATGCTAGAAACAAAAAAATGCATTTTTAATACATTTTGTGTAAAAAGTACAACATTACTTCACTCTTTTGAAGGCTGATCAGATGAAATCAGCTCCAGTTCATTCATCAAGGTCAAGCTGAGCGCCCTGCATCACACACCACAGTAATGCACACAGTATACTGCTCATTTTGGCAAATGACACACTTCACCTTTGTGACTGCAGTTCACAATCAGTCCTCATCCAGCCTGAATCAGTTTAGCCCGGAAGGATTTGAAACACTGACAGAAGGAAAACCAAAGAGACTCGCCGCTCTAATTGCTGCGCTGCTCAATACTTACGCATTTCATTTCGTAATCTGATTCATTTTCTAATTAACTCAATTTAATTAATATTACCTTTGACACTATAATAGAGCATATTGTGTGCAAACACTCTCCGTTAAGGCAAGACCTTACAGGTGAATAGGGTAAAAATGTAGACTAATAAATATCACCATACTTTCCCTAGTTGATTAATCACACTACATCAAGACAACTGTTATTTATTACAAGTTTTTTTTGAAATATTATGTTTAAATATTTAAATAAAGCATTATCTACAATAATTAAATATGCACTCATTTGCATGTATTCCAGAACACAAATGTGAACACTGGAAAAAGCCAGGCTGCTTCATTTTGTTGACATATTAGAGCTAAAGTTTTTTACAGAGAGCATCTCTTTTTATCACTCCATAAATCAGAAAACACTGTCAACAGCCAGAAAAAAGTTTGGTGTATGTAAGTGATACTGAAGTTTATTCCAAATGTCAGTTTCAGTGCAGCTTCAAAGAGCTCTACATGATCCCAGACGAGGAATAAGAGTCTTATCTAGAGAAACGATCTGTCATTTTCTAAAAAAGCAAAAATGTATATACTTTTTAACCACAAACGCTCATCTTGCACTGCTCTGTGATGCACCACGCATTACGTAATCACGTTGGAAAGGTCACGCGTGACGTAGGTGCAAGTACTATGCAAGTGTCTACAAAGCAAACGTGCAAAGACTAAGTCAAATGAGTTTTTCACCCTACCGCGGTACTTCCGCCTACATCACGTGTGACCTTTCCAATGTGATTACGTAATGCGTGGCGCATCGCAGTGCAAAATGAGCAGTTGTGTATAAAAAGTGTATACATTTATACAGATGGTTTCTCTAGATAAGACTCTTATTCCTCGTCTGGGATCGTATAGAACTCTTTGAAGCTGCACTGAAACTGACATTTGGACCTTCAACCCGTTGAACCCCAGGGAAGTCCACTATATGGAGAAAAATCCTGGAAAACCTTCATTTCTTTTCAACTGAAGAAAGAAACACATTAACATCTTGGATGACATGGGGGTAAGTAAATTAACAGGAAATTTTAATTCTGAAGTGAACTGATCCTTTAAATATACACTTATAGACATTTTCTTGCATGTGTGTGTGTCTGTGTGTGTGTGTGTGTGTAGTGAGCTTACGCTTTCTCCTCAGTTCCTCTGTGTGCTTTTGGTTTCTTTCCTGGTTTCTGCTTTTTAATCGGAGGATTCCATTCCTTCACCCAAAACACACAAAGCCAACAGTAAGAAAGTAGAATCATATGGGTCCTGTAGTCATTTTAAAACTCAGAGAGTCGTGAAACACTAAATTACGAGTGTTTTTGATATATATATATAATAGCTTCCCTCATAATATCTGAATGCACATGATGACACACCTCTAGTTTGGGCCAGTCAGTAGGCATGCCCGGCCCATGGTTGTTCTTCCACCAGCGGAGATCATCAGGTTCACTGATGGACATGAGCGAGTGATGTAGTTCACCGTACACTGCTTTTATACTGAAACACGCAATACACATATAAAAACTCTCAGGCTTTTTGACATGACAATGAACATCACTGCAGCTAATAGGTTTTGTATTAATGAAGCACATACAAAAGACATGAACGGGAAGCAATGCAACCTGTTCTACAGAATACGGAAACCAAACCCTTCTTAACAGGTCTAACGTAATATTTGAATTAAATGCGTGTTGCCGTTTTAAACCTCTCATTGTTGGTAATGTCGAGGTGTCTATGAATGGACAGGAAGGTCTGTTTCAGGAAGCTGATCCTCTTCCTCTCCTCCTCCTGTGATTGGTCGAACACAGACTCCATTTCCTCCATGTATCGCGGTGCAAAGCCAGTGACATCCTCTAGAACCTTCTCATAACGATCACGTGCCTGCAAAAACAGCTGTAAATGATTCATACATAATAGTTTTTAACAGCAATATTTGTGTAGAAAGCCTCATTGACCTTGCTGCGTTCCTGTGTGGCTTTCTCTCTCGTCTGCTGAATCTTGGACAGTTTGCTCTCGCTCAGGTTGGTGTTGTCTTTGTCTTTGGCTTGATTCTCTTTTTCCTGAGCGATCTGCTCCCTCTGACATGACTTATGATATGCCGCACGGGCCTTTTCCAGCTAATGGATACACAAAAACTTATTAGAATCATGTAGTGCTTTTCAAGTTATATTCAGCTCTAACTTATGCTATTAAATGCATTGGGAATATAACTATTTCATCTTCTCTCTCTAACTGGGACATTTTCAATGACAAGTAATATTTTTTTCCCTCACTAAAAGCTGAATACTGTATGAAAGGAAATAAATGCAGGCAATATACAGTTGCAAGAAAAAGTATGTGAACTACTTGCAGAATCTGTGAAAATGTTAATAATTTTAACAAAATAAGGGAGATAATACAAAATGCATGTTATTTTTTATGTAGTACTGTCCTGAGTAAGATAATTTACATAAAAGATGTTTACATATAATCCACAAGACAAAAAAACAGCTGAATTTATTAAAATAACCCCATTCATAAGTATGTGAACCATTGATTCTTAATATTGTGTCATTACCTGGATGACCTACGACTGTTTTTTTGTTGTGTGATGGTTGTTCATGAGTCTCTTGTTTGTCCTGAGCAGTTAAACTGAGCTCTGTTCTTCAGAAAAATCCTCCAGGTCCTGCAGATTCTTCAGTTTTCCAGCATTTTTTGCATATTTGAACCCTTTACAACAGTGACTGAATGATTTTGAGATCTGATATTCAAGCGAAATAATAAAAATTTGGACCTCTTCATCCTGTTCAAAAGTTTTCACGCCCCGACTCTTAATGCATCGTGTTTCCTTCTGAAGCATCAGTGAATGTTTGAACCTTTTTTAATAGTTGTGTTTGAGTCCCTCGGTTGTCCTCCATGTGAAAAGATGGATCTCAAAATCATTCAGTCACTGTTGTAAAGGGTTCAAATATGCAAAAGATGGTGGAAAACTGAAGAATTTTTGGGACCTGGAGATTTTTTCTGAAGAACAGAGCTCAGTTTAACTGCTCAGAATAAACAAGGGATTCATGATCAATCATCACAAAACAAAAAAACAGTCGTAGATCATCCAGGTAATGACACACAGTATTAAGAATCAATGGTTCACAAACTTTTGAACTGGGTCATTTTAATAAATTCAGCTATTTTTTTGTCTTATGGATTATATGTAAACATCTTTTATGTAAAATATCTTACTAAATAAAAAATAACATGCATTTTGTATGATCTCTCTTATTTTGTTAAAATTTTGCACATTTTCACAGATTCTGCAAGTGGTTCACATACTTATTCTTGCAACTGTATATATCTAATATATATCATCACACTTTCCCTAGTTGATTATTGTACACAATAAATGTTTCTTGAGCATCAAATCATCATCAATTCAGCTTTGCCAACACAAGAATAAATTACATTTTAAAATATTTTCAAATAGAACACAGTTATTTTAAATTGTAATAATATTTCACAATATTGCTGTTTTTACTGTATTTTTAATTAAATAAATGCAGCCTTGGTGAGCAGACGAAACTTCTTTTTAAAACATTAAAAATCTTACCGTGTCCAAACTTTTGACTGGTAGTGTACGTTTTCAGAACTGAAATTAATTTTTCCTATTATTGACATATTAGAGTTGAAGGTTTTTACCGAAGGGATTTTTGATATCTATTTTTATCACCCCATAAACTAAAAAATACTGTCAATAGACAGAAAAAAAAAAATACATATATATAAATAAATTATTGTATAAAATCAGGCAAATGATATATGAGCAAACCTCTCTATAAAAACCTTCAGAATATAGATAGGAATAAAACTGTAAAATTTGGTGTATGTCATTGATACTGAGCTTGAGAAAAAACTCAGCCTTTAAAGATATGTATTGTAATTGAAATCTAAGCAAATAGATAAAGTGTAATAAATGTGTATTTTGGATGTTTTCCTTCCACTAGTCTGAAAGAAGAGATGTCATTGAAGCAAAATAGCCTGAAATCTCCAAATTAACCCTGGCTTTTCTTGTACTATCATGCATTAATATACTGAAAATACTAATTTTGAACCAAAAGGTTTAGTTGGTTAATGCCTATTAAAGTGTTAATTCACCCAAAAATGAAATTTCAGTCATTAATTACTCACCCTCATGTTGATCCACACCTGTATAACCTTTGTTCATCTTCAGAACACAAATTAAGATATTTTTGATGAAATATGAGGGGTTTGTTTTGTTTTTGCGCACAAAAAGTATTCTCATCGCTTCATAACATTAATGTTGAACCACTGCAGTCACGCTGACTATTTTAACCATGTCTTTACTACTTTTCTGGACCCTGAATGTGGTAATTTCATTGCTTTCTATGAGGGATGAAAAACCTCTCAGATTTCATCAAAAATATCTTAATTTGTGTCCTGAAGATGAACGAAGGTCTTACAGGTGTGGAACGACATGAGGGTGAGTAATTAATGACAGAAATTTCATTTTTGGGTGAACTAACCCTTTAATTTGAAATAGTTGGCGACCTCCAGCGATTATATCATCGTCAGTATACGTCGTACTATCACCTTCTTTAATCTTTTCACCCAGGGTTTCTGAGCACGTGAGAAAGCCGTCTCAAGGTCATGTGACTCCCTGAAGCCGCAGAACATTTTCCGCGGGAACGTCTCCTTCTGCCACGAACGGATGCGCTCTCCATCTTCTGAAACCAGAGACTGGGAGATTGACGTGTGAAGGGCAGACAGACGCTCGGTGGACGAGAAAAAGCACTGCCATGCCCGCAAGAGGGACCCGTACAGCGGCCCTGAGAGAGAGAGAGAGCGACACACATCAGCTCAAGAAACGGAAACGTTTTTTAAATGGTTTTAGTTAACTATAACAACCCTGGTATGTACAAGAGCAACAAAATAAAGGTGTGTAGATAATCTTCAGTTTAAAGCAAATAATAAGGGTGTAAACTGTCTGACAAAGATATATAATACAAAAACTCATAAATTCCACTAAAAACTACAAAAGTTTGTGCAAAGATTCCATAAGGCTACAGCAGTTTCAGTGGGTGTGACGCTTCTGAAAATAGTGCAATGTGGAGCAGGATTTTGGACTAATGAGATTTCACTGTGGGCGGAGCTACTCTGTGTTAAAAACCAATGACTTATTGACGATAAGTGACAGGTCAGACTGTAGCACTCACGAGTCTCAGTGATTGATTTCCACTTGCTGCTCCATTCAGTCAGCTGACGGGCGTACTGTCGCTCTACATGAGCCCGGTCCTTCATACATGCTATGATGTCTTTACAAGCTTGGTACGACTCTGGTGTCCTCTGCACTGTCCGCACATAATTTCCTGGCTAAGAGACAAGAACAGAAGGAAATAGATGACGTATTTTTGCAGGCCAAATCCCAGAAACAAGTTAGCATTTTAGCACTTCCGGTTCCATCGTCCTAAAGTCGAAGGGGTTTTTTGAATTAAGGTCTGTGGTGAACAAAAGCTCAAGATATTTTTATTTTATTCTGTGACACAAAATACATCAGTAAAACCCCCTTGTGATAAAGCTTTTACTTTTCTTGAAAAAGGTGGTTGCTAACAACAAGTGCCTAAATGGGACTACAGTCAGATATTAAAGGGATAGTTCACACAAAAATGAAAGTTCTGTCATCATTTACCCACCCTCAAGTTGTTCCAAACCTGTATAAATGTCTTTGTTCTGCTGAACACAAAGGAAGATATTTGGAAGAATGTCAGTAACCAAACAGATCTCGCCCCCCATTGACTACCATAGTATTTATTTTTTCTACTATGGTAGTAAATGGGGGGCGAGATCTGCTTGGTTACAAACATTCTTACAAAGATCTTCCTTTGTGTTCAGCAGAACAAAGACATTTATACAGGTTTGGAACAACTTGAGGGTGGGTAAATGATGACAGAACTTTCATATACCTTTAACACATTTGCATAATATCCAACAGGAAACTATATAAGCAATAGGCTTTTTTAGAAAGGGAAAAATATGAATTAGGGAGAATATATTGAATTAATATTTAATAGTAAAAATGGAAAAAAAATTCAGATATTTGTGTGCTACACTTTTAAAAATGGTTCCAAAAGATTTTTTTTTACAGTGATGCCATAGAAGAACCATTTTTGGTTCCCCAAAGAACCTTTCAGTAAACACTTCTTACAAGAACATTTTTTTTTCTTAGTAAGAAAATATTTTAATAATCTGAAGCACCTTTTTGTGCAATTTAAAGGTTCCATTGATGTTGAAGGTTCTTCATGGAAAGTTAGACGTTAATCAATAACCTTTATTTTAAGAGTGCATGTGTATTTAGAGATATTAGAGTATTGCATTGTTAGCTTAGAAACACCAAAATGAAAGTCTCATGGGAGTCTCCCATGAGAAGCGCTATTTTGTGAGGCACATCCTATGTAGTGCGATCCAAATCAGTCACTTCTAAGGTTCCGTCCCAGCTATGATGCTACCTATGTAGGGAGTAGACAGCAAGGCAGCTCACTAGGTGTGGGAACAGCGTTTTTCTTACCATCCAGAAGCTGATTTTGTTGAGATCCTCAGGTGGGCCTGCTGGAGGGTCCGCCATGGTCGCAGCTGGCTGCAAAAGACATAGTTAAACCAATCTGATTACATGCATGAATCTGCATGCTTCATGTTATGGAGTTTAAACGCAGTACACCAATAGAAGTCCTAAGGTGTCTTTGTCCAGTTTCCTGCTTGTTGCACCAGCCTCAAAGCGGCTGTTGTCCTACTTTTGCGGTTACCACTGAACTATCAGAACCCGCCTTAACAAATCAGGTGGTAATTATTCAGGGGCATCTGGGTTTGTTTACCCATTTGTTTCCACAATCCTCCAACAGGCTTCATTGCAAACAGACGGCCGCTCGGCTGCAACGTCTCAGAAGCGTTTGAACCTTCGGCACATTTGCATTCCCCGGGCCTGTTGTTTCATCTGATGTTTTCATCTTCATGTTTTGACATATTGCAGAATGAGTTACATGCAGCAGTTTAAAAGTGTTTGTTCAGAGTAATAGTAATAGTGATCCTTGACTTGCAAACGCCACTAACTAATACAGATGCACATGAAAAAGAAAAAAACGTCACCTTTGCACTGTCAGGTTGTTCCTTTTGCATTATGCAATATAACAATAGCCAACATTAGGAGTCTAAACAGATATATATTGTTAAGTTCACTTTGTAAAAAGAGCACTTTGAAATGAAGAAATTCCAATTTAGTACATTTAAAATGTACTAAATTGTAACTTTAATAACTTTAAAATACCGAACAACACACTAAAATTATAATCAAGTACTTTATATGTGCTTTAGTATATGTTAGTCAACAAATGTACTTTAAAGCACGGCAAATTATCATTAAAACATAATTTAAATGAACTTTAAAGTAAAAGTTAATCTGACATTATTATAAAATGCACTTTAAAGGTGTACTTAAGTGTTAAGAAACGGTCATGAAAATGTACTCCCTTTAAATGGCCTTTTATTTCATTAATATTATTATCTGCAAGTAAAGCTTTTAAAAAATATACTTTTAAAAATCTGAAGAACACTACAAGCGTATAGTTAATACAATTAAGTGCACTTCTTTTTCACAGGAGTAACAAAGACTAAAATTACATCCGCTGTGGTTTAGGGTCTAAAAACACACAGCAACAAGACGCAAAATAGTACATTACAAGAGCAAAAAGTCCTGCGGCCTGCTTGATAAAAATAGTTAATAGTCTGTAGAGCAGTGGCTCTCAATCTGTGGTCTACAAATCATTGTGACTTGATTGGATAATTAAAATAAAAAAAGATCTGAATAGTCTTGCAAATTTATGCACTGGTAAAAGTGAGGCCATTTCAAATGAAAAGAGTGTGAGAGCCACTGCTATAGAACACTAAATTATTCACGCATAGACTTATGGGTGAAACATTACAATAAGCTTTCATTTGTTACAATTAAAAATTAACTAAAAATGAACAATACTTCTACAATAATCATCTTTCAACATTTAATAATATTTTTTTTTAATTAAAAGTTGCATCTGTTAACATTACTTGATGCACTGTGAACTACATGAACAAACAATTAACGTTATTGATTTGTATTTTTATTAAAGGATTAGTTCACTCCAGAATTAAAATTTCCTGATAATTTACTCACCCCCATGTCATCCGAGATGTTTATGTCTTTCTTTCTTTTGTTGAAAATAAATTAAGGTTTTTGAGGAAAACATTCCAGGATTTTTTCTCTATATAGTGGACAAGTAATCACGTTGGAAACGTAGTACCGATCCAGTGTCTACAAAGCGAACGTGCAAAGACTAAGGCAAACAGCCTTTACAAAAAAAAAGTAAAACAACGATGTCGGACGATTTTGAAGTTGGAGGAGAAAATGAGAGTTTTTCACCCTACTGCGGTACTTCCGCCTACATCACGCGTGACCTTTCCAACGTGAGCAGAGCAGAGCAGTGCAAGACGAGCATTTGTAGTTAAAAAGTATAAAGTGGTTTATTTTTTTTAGAAAATGACCGATCGTTTCTCTAGATAAGACTCTTATTCCTCGTCTGGGATCGTGTAGAGCTCTTTGAAACTGCACTGAAACTGACATTTGGACCTTCAACCCGTTGAACCCCAGTGAAGTCCACTATATGGAGAAAAATCCTGGAATGTTTTCCTCAAAAACCTTCATTTCTTTTCAACTGAAGAAAGAAAGACATAGTAAATTATCAGGAAATTTTAATTCTAAAGAGAACTAATCCTTAAACTAACATTAACAAAGATGAATAAACGCTGTAAAAAAAAATAAAAAATTGCACTGTTAATTATTAGTAAATGTGAGGTAATGTTAACAAATGAGACCTTATTGTAAAGTGTCAGCAATGCATGTATTTGCACTGCTTAATAAAGTCCATCTGTTAAAAAATGTCCTGGGTGAGTTTCTGGCCCTCATCCAGAGCATGCAACTGTCTATGTGAATCACTCTTTGGGACTCGCTGCATGCGAGACTGCAACTGGATATAGTTGTGATGATAAACATCTCTGAAATGTGCGGTCAATTTAACATGATTAAAACTGACAGAAATCTTTATACTGAAGATAAGGCTCACAAAATCACATAAACTAGCCAAATTAAAGTACGGCAAAATAATTAATAGACATAAATGCATCTGCATGTATTAATACATGTGTTTATGAGCATGGGCGTGTGTGTGTGTGTGTGTGTTGCTATTGGAATCTGGGATCAGAAATAGAATTCTCCCCCACCCTGGAATTCCATCCACCAGCCGAGTGAACTCCAAATAAACAAGAGCTGGTAGGTCATCTTACACATGCTTCATAACACACACACACACACACACACACACACACACACACTGTGCAAAATACATTGATAACAGAGTCACAAAAAGGGGCAATATTTGCCCCCTGGAGGTGATTCTAACACAATCCACATTGTGTCAAATACATTATATAATTTAATTAAAATGATCACTACAGAGTCTACACCTATAATTAGAACCTAGAATAAAATATTGTCAAATATTTCCATTATTAGATAACAGTAACATAATAAAATGCCCCCAAATTGAGGGATTTCCCTAAAGCCATGTCTAATTTCTGACCGTGATGGTCAAATGCAAACTCCATAAACTGTTGCTGTCATTTATACTCATGCAGAATAGTTTAAACTTCAATCTGGAGTAAAAAAAAATTCATGTTACTGTACATACATGAATCATATCTCTAATATGAAAGAATTGCATGGGAAAAAACACTTGTATACATAAGTACACATATATAAGAAAAGCATCATATCAAAATTAAATCACATCTTCAAATAAACTCATAAAGCCCAAAAATATAGCATTTTTGTTATTGCACATACAAATCAATTGTTAATAAAGTACGAAAACATAATGGAAGCATTTCAACAGGCTATTTCAGCACTGATCTATTGATCAAGCTCTGTGTGTGAGCTAAATATACACACTTAAACAATATCAAAAGCTATTTTTCGCACTAATTCACATGCAACACTATACAATAAATCAGTGTGTTTAACACTCTTTTTACACTATAAGGGTAGTTGATGTGACATGCACCTAAAAAGATTTTGTATGATTATTATGCATGCAGATTTTATGAGCTCATATTAACTGAGAGAATGAACTAAGTGTACTTAAAAAAAGAGGTGCAAAAATATTTTATCAGTTGCAGCACCTAAAATAAAAGCTTTCATGTCAATTCTAGCTTAAAATCTTAATGTTGAAAAAACAAAAAACATGCACGTGTTATTTGTGAACTACCCATCAAACTGAATAGAAAAAAAAAGAGCAAATCTGACCTCTCACTCCAAGGCTTTTTACTTCCAGTCGTTGGCCTTCCTTCAGTATCCTTCACTTCTCTCCCATGTCTGTCTGATGTTCACTCCAGTGTCTGTGCTGTCAGTCAGCTGTCGCTGAGGTGCATATGTACATGCAAGTGTACGTTCTCCTCCTCTCTCTCACACACACACACACAGACTGACACACACATTCTCTCTCATCTCAGTGTAAATGAATTGTCAAGTGTGAAATTTAAGTGTGTTGTAGAATGTGAGAGTTATTCCAGCTCTCTGCCAACCACAGCTCAGAGCGAAAAACCGCCAACATGTGAAGCAATTAGTATGTATCAGTGTGTTTACAAAGGAAGTTCATGAGTTCAAAAGCAAAGAACACAGCCTAAACAATATACATTTCATATAATACACTTTCTATATCAAAGCATTTAAAGTTATAAAGTGCTTAACTTAGCATAGTAACACTGGTCGAGTGAATGTTGATGATTGTTTAATATCAGAGTTCATCACCTCGGCAACAGGAACAGTAGAACCCGCAGTGATCATGTGATCTCTACTGTATCATACATTATATGGCCTGTGGGAAGTTAAATAAACAACCCAGCAGGTTGGGAAAACATTTAACCTATTCTTGTGTTAAAACAACCCATTCCTGGGTTAAAACAACCCGAGTTTGGTTGAAAATGGACAAACCCAGCGATTGTGTTGTTTTAACCTAGTGGTTGGGTTAAACGTGCTGGGCAGTTTTATTTAACCCAATTATTGTTTAAAAATGACTATGGCTGGCTTAAAATGAACCCAAAATATGTTGGAAATAAAAATCAGACACATAAATTACTAGAGGCAACAATAACAACAATATAAAGCAATTTAATAAATGTTTATTGTTTAAATATTATTAATTAAACTGTTCATTTATTAAACATATTTCGGGTTCATTGTAAGCAAGCAATACAGTCATTTTTAAACAATTGTTGAGTTAAATAAAACTACCCAGCAGGTTGGTCAAACATTTAACCCAAACACTGGGTTTGTCCATTTTCAACCCAACTTGGGTTCTTTTTAACCCAGCATATTTTAAAGTGTAATATAAAAAATGACATTTTTATTTACTCACCCTTATGGTTGTGTCTTCCATGGAACAATGTTCAAGCATACCGTTAATAAAAACACAGCGAAAATAGGCTGTTAAAGGGATAGTTCACCCAAAAATTAAAATTTTGTTACCACTTACTCAATCTCAAGTTCTTCTAAACATGTATGAGTTTCTGTTGAACACAGAAGAAGATATTTTAAAGAATGTTCAAAAAGTTGACGGTAGCCATTGACTTCCATAGTAGGAAAAAAAAAATACTATGGAAGTCAATGGCTACCATCAACTGTCTGGTTATTAACATTCTTTAAAATATCTTCTTTTGCGTTCAGAAAGGGTTAGAATGAAGAAAGAAACTCATACGGGTTCGGAACAACTTGAGGGTGAGTAAGGGTGAGTAGGGTGAGTATCGTTTTAAGATGCAAAAAAAAAATGGCTAATAAGTGGAATCACTCATGTTTTGCGTACAATTATTTGTCAAGAAGAGATGAGAATAAATTCAACGAGAATAATTTATTCAAACCTCTTAAGCAGAGCTTATGTATCATCATATTCATCAATTATTGTACAGAACAATAGAAATATCTGATATATATATATATATATATATATATGTATATATGTATATATATATACTTTAATTCTGCATACATTTCCATACACACACGCACACATACATATATATATATTTCCTTTGTTCCTATTTCCTTAAATATATTTTCAAATGAAATGGAGTTATGCTTTACTCCTATAAAACAACCACAACCGCTATCACAAAACACAAACATACACACACAGTCCGTGTTAGTGTGCATGTGTGTGTGTTTGTGAAGGTTAAGAAGAGCGCACTTAAGCAATATAAACGATGGGTTCTTTCATTGTGTTCTGATCTTTGGAAGACTGATTCTGCTTATGGTATTAAAACGCTAACATACTTAATCCTTATATGGTTATTATTGGCATTATGATGACTTTTTTTTAGAGCTTTTACTGCTTAAAGTCAACACGAAACAGTTTGCAACCCATTTTTCTTTCATAATCCAACATATTTTCCCATTTAAAAAAGGACTCAATGATAATAATGCAAGGCAAAGCTTGATTTTATCTATTGCAAACTGACTGGATGGAGAAAAGTGACTCTACATAACTGATGGTTAAAAATAAGAGAGCTTGATGATCAGCCAAAAAGGAAAATTACATTTGATACAGTAGGCATTTTTGTTTTCTTTGGAATAATGTGCACTTGAAATGTGTATTAAAAAAGTAAATGGGGACCATTCTGATTTCATGTTGACCTTAATCATCATATTATCAGATGAATCAAAGCCTGTACGTCATGATGCTAAAATATATGCACAGTAGCCTCTTTTTTATCAATATAATAATATCATATTACTAAAATTCATTACACCTTTTGATATCGTCATCCCAAAAAACAATGAAAGAAGTACATTCTCTGTGTGTCTCTGATTGGCTGAAGAATTTTGCCCATCTGGCTTCAGCTGGGATGACAAACATTTGCTCAGAACGACGGAGATGATGACTTTAGCTTTCACTCTGCGAGAGTGTTCGAGTATTTCATAGCACTTCTCCTTTGCAATCATCCCCATCTCTGTCCTTCAGTGGCAGTCTTTCCCTTTCATCCCAAGTGCTTTTTGTCTAACCACATTCTTCCTTTCTATCCTCTAACTAGTTCTCTCTAATTCTCCTCTAGCTCTGAGTCGCCTCATCTCTCATGCGTTCGTTCTGCCCTTCAGAAGAAACAGTGGAGACAGAGAAAGCAGAGGAGAGCCTAGAAAACATGGAAGGGGGAAAGGAAAAGAAAGGAGGCAGAGCATGAGGTAAGAAACGAAAGTGCTTGATCATCTACAGACTAAGATGAAGAATTTGGCATTCAAAAAGCAATTAAAGTTACATAAGTGTGCCGTATGCAATTATAGGGGCATGTGTTAGTTGTGCAATTTCAAATAAATGCCATCTTTAACAAAAGGAATGAGATAATTCTATTGATAGGATGGGGGACTTAAATGTAATATGAAAAATCATAACTCAATGCATTTATAATACACACTCCCAGTCAAAGGTTTAGAGACACTTGACTGAATTTATGTTTATAATGACCTTTTGATCAAAGGCTTCTGTCTATGTTTAAATAAAAAAAAAATAAATAAATAGAAACTACACATTTAGTTTTAGTGCATGAAAACTCCTTCAATAGTGTTTAAAAAGCATCCCTGGATTCACCTTATTAAATTGTCTGGGATTTAACATTATTTAGTCACTATATTATAGAAATATTTCCATTTGTATTTAGGGATGCACCAATATGATTTTTTGGGGCCGATACCGATTTTAACAAACAATTATTGGCCGATACCGATACTGATATTTGTCACTTCCTCTCTTATTTGAAATTTTGTCATCAAAATAGATAGTATTTTGATCATGTTTTAAATAAGCAAAGTTCAAAAACATCTGCATTAAAATATACTAGCAGGTTCATTGCTGCATCATCAAATAATTTTTAATGAACATGGATTGGATCCATTTAACATTCAGTTCAGCAGGCCAACATAAAGACAACAGAATAAAAATACATATGAAATAAACAGTGCTTTTTAGGTTGGTTTAAAAGTTTTCAGGTACAGAAATAGAGTAAACAAATGTAAAATAACACTGCATATTCTTCACTGTATAAATTATATACATATTAATCCTTCTTTATTGTAACAGATTTTATATTAATCTTCTAATTTGTTTTTGTATACATTTTAATATTTTTTGTAAGTTAAAATATGTATGAGATCTGCACTACCCTTTACTAAGGCGGGACTCTTATTTTGACGGGTGTTCTCGTTTACGGTCTGAGGAGAGCACGAGGTTCTTCAGAGTTATTTTGCAGATTTTAAGTTTGTCCGTTTATTAAGCATCCCCCGAAAAGGCATAAAATCCGTATGTACTTGTTAACTGTTAGTTGTAATAAGTGTTTTGTGTAATTCGCTGTTTGTTGATGATAATGCAATGGAGAGAGAGTTTAATGCGCGCTTCTTGTGCTCTGTATTGTTTAGCATTTGTGGTGATTTGTTTGGGGTGAAAACGGACGCAATAAACTCCATAAAAAATCAGTAAAATTTTGGTCATCATTCGGATAGGTCCCGCTACACTAATGAAAGTTAAACAAAGTTATTTAGTCAAGAATAGTGTGCGATCTTTCATTATTTGATTAACTTTAAAGCACAGACAGCAGTGCTAGGATTACGCAACAGTCATTATAAAGCTCAGTGCCTTCACGCAGTTCATTTATAAACCATCGGATTGTTATATCGGCCTTTTTCCTCCTACAGCCAATATGCCGATGGTTGTAAATTGAGCAAAAATCGATAAAAAAAAGCTGATACATCGGTGCATCCCTATTTGTATTATTTCATAGTTTTTCATACTTCCTACAACTCTAAAATTAGGAAAATGTACATAATGAAGAATGAGTAGATGTGCAAACCTTTGACTGGTAGTGCAAAATAAAACATGTATACATGAAGGTCACAATCTTAAGAAATGGGTTTTGTGATCAAATTAAGTCTTCCTTACTTAACTAAACTTCTTTTACTAAACTTCATCTTAAGCATACAAAAACATTGAGGGCAGACTATTTATTTATTGTCGAGTAAAGCTGCAGGCAGAATTATCCATGCAGAGCTAAGTTTTATGAAATGGTGGACCATTTTTAGAAAAACAAATGTAAAAGGCTTTTTTCCCAGTTTCGCAAAATTTTTCCCCTCACTACTTCTGTCTAATGTTCTTTTGCTTGTTCATCAGGTCCTCATCTAAAACTACCCTTCATTTCCCCTCCTTTTCTCATCTTCCTATCTCACCTGTCTGTAAGTCTCTTAAGCGCACGCTCAATGTTCATGCGATGTCCGACCCGACTCACACCCAGATCCAGGAAGTCCTCTTTTGTCAGAGATGGCAGGTGGGATCCATCAATCTCGTTGTCGAGAAAACGTTCCCGGTGCTCTGCCAGATTCAGGTAAGTCAGCCAATCAGCAACATCATATTTGCTCCAGTAGGGGAGGGGCTTAGACACAAATGGCTGATTGGGTGGAGGCGGTGTTAAGGGTGGGTAGCCCATACAAGATGGGGAGGAGCCTCCAGACAGGAAGTTGGTAGGTGAGAGAGAGCTAGAGACCAGCGCAGGGTTAGGAGGAGCAACAGAGGATGGGAGCGGGAAGAGAGGAGAAGTTTGGGGGAAAAACTGGTCTGAATATTGATGGGCGACTCCCAATGGGGGTGTTAAAGGGGGTTGTATTTCATACAGAGAGCTGTAAAGAGGTGTAGATGGAAAGAGAGGGAGCGAGGACGGGCGTGGAGGTCCAGGTTGTGGGTGGTCCGAGCAGGAGATGAGAGGACTGGGCGCTCGGCGACGTTGAGCGTACGAATGAGATTCAGAACGCCGCAGCTCTGGCCCGGAGAACTGAAACTCGGAAACTTTCCCACGATACTTAGAGCGATGTTTCGGAGACAAGGGATAGGGGGAATAGGATGGAGAGAGCGGTGGATGAGAGACAGAGGAAGGTGAAAGAGGCGCATGAGAGAGAGATATTGGAGAAATGGGAGGATGAGGTAATGATGGAGGAGAGAGGGGTGCATGAGCCAGGGAAAGAGGAGAGAGGGGGGCATGGGGCAGCGACGGAGGGGACAAAATACCGTGAGGAAAAGAAATAGGAGAATTAGATGGTGTCCAGTCTTTGAGAGGGGCTGGAGCTGGGGTTGGGGTTAGAGGTAATGGGGTAGGGGTTAAGGCTGGGGTTAAAGCTGTTACAGGAAGAGGAGACGAAGGTACAGGGTTAGGGTTCAGAGCCACAGTCGGGCAGTTAGATGTTAAAGAGTTAGGGGGCAGGTTTGGAGAGAAGGAGCGTTGGAGAGACTGCACAGAAGCTGGGAGGAGAGGGGCACAGCCAGAAGGATCACCTGGAAACCTGAGAAAGAGAAAATAAAAGTGTGTAGACAGCAGTGATGCCAATTTAGTTCAGACAAAGTTAGCAATAAAATGCAAGCCAGTGAAAAAAATGCACCATAACAATGGTAAGGTGTTGTGGGTGGTTGCCAAAGATTGCTATATGTACTGAGAGGTTTTAACTTGTTGGGTTACTATGATTTATCATTCATGTCTATAGCACAAACAGGGTAAGTTCTAGGATTTGTTCAAATTGTTGTATTCGGATTTCATTGTCAATGCAGAAATTCAGGTAATTTCAAATGCTTCACAAACTTTTCTTGCAACTGTACTGTATTATTAGTAAGAATGTGTGTCTTTGCGTGATTGTTTTCACAGGATGTCTCACCTATGATTTGGTGGTTGTTCCTGACCCTGCCAGCCACCAAGCTGTTGTAGTTTACTGCTGAGTTCATTTATGATGCTGGCCTTAACGTTGGAGAGAGGAGAGTTCAGACGACGATCCATAAATGCTGGAATCTTCACTGCAGCATCGCCTCCTCTTCCCAGTTCTTGCTCTTCCTCTTCCCTTGACCTGTACATGTTAGGAGCAGTGCTAGCCTGCCGCTGTAACGGTGGTCCGGTTCGCCCATTCTGTGTGTGTACATGGTATTTTGACATATTTTGAGTGTGTGTTTTTGCTAGTGGCTGGTTTGGAGGTTTGGATTTATGTATGTGCGTTTTTTGAGAAAATTTATCGGTTTGAGAAAGAGACGAATCCAGGGACACTCTTCGGTCTCCTTTGAAACCATCCCCTACTATCCCACTCTCCATGCTTTCTCTCTGTCTTCCTTCACTCTCCTTCTCTCGGCCTCCTTCTCGGTCCCTTCTTTCTGTGAAGTTTTCCAAGTGGTGATCACTGCTGCTGTGACTATCCAGTTCCTCAATCCCAGAATCAACCACAGCCTCCGACCAATCACACCCCTTAAGTGCCTGAGGAAGTCGATCACCTGCGATAACTGATGTACTCTCCAAAGGCATTGTTGTGGTGACAGTCATTACAGCTGCAGTTGCAGCCATGGTGGAATACGACAGAGAAACATTAGTGTGGCCTTGGTGCGGGTAGAAAAGTGGAAGAGGTCGATGCAATGACATAGGGTCAGATGAGGAGCCTGGGGCGGAAGGGGAACTCGAAGGAGGAAAAATCTGAGGAGAAGGAAGAGATGGGGAGAGAGCTGACTGAGTCAGATTGGCCACCTCACTGTCATAGGATGTAAGACTAGAAGTGGCAGAGTCTCCTGCTTGTGGCGAGGGTAAAGGTTGGGGTTGGCCGGTGTTTGGGTGCTGGGAATAGCCAGAGGGTTGAGACTGAGGAGGGTTTGCCGGAGGTATTTTAGGACACAGTTGTGGAGGGGGGATTAGAGGAGATGGTGGGAAAAGATATGGATGTACCACAGCAGAAGGATGGACGGGTGTCTGCTGTGAGTCAGCATGCATGTTGTCTGGTAGGGACATGGCATCTTGCGGGGGATTGGAAAGCGTTTGCAGGGACTGTTGGTCTTTGAGTGGCTGAGATCCTGACAGCTCCTTCTGTTGTTGTTGCTGTTGATTATATTCTGTTGTTCCATGGGTGTCTATTTCTATTCCGTTTGCAAACTGTATAGGGGGAGGTAGGGGCTCTGCAAACACAAACTCATCATCCACATCCACAGATGGAGCAGGAGGTGGAAGGACCATCACATCGCCACCCTCTCCAACCCCTAGGTTTCCTCCTCTCTTCACTTCCTTCTCTCCCTCCTTTTCCATCCCACTCTCTCCCATCTTCTGTCCTCCCCTGTCATCCTGGGAATTACTGGTGGGACATTTGCCAGCTGTGCCGAGTTCACTCTCTTTTTCTATGTAGGATAGCCTGCGGGGAGGAGGCTTGGGCGGTATCCTCTTGTGCCCTTCTCTCTCTCTTTCCCGCAGGTAAGTGTGGTACTGATTGGATCTGTTGTCTCTGTCCTGAAGGTGAGACTGGTACTGACTGGCTTGATTATCTGTAAACCGCACCTTTGGTGCTCCTCTTTCCTCTCTATCCATAAGGTTCTGTTCATTCCATTCCAAGCTCCCCGTCCCACCACCCGTCAATCGCAGCATCCGAGGAGACTGGGGGCGACTCTGTGGGACTGGCCCACCTGTTGTTGGAGAGGCACCACTAAGGTAGAGTGAGGTGTGTGATTGGTAGATGTAGAACGGAGGAACAGGCTTTTGGTTTGGAGGGGAGACCGCAGGAGGAAAAGCTCCAGTGCTGGACAGCTGGCGTCCAAAGTGCCGTTCCTCTCTACGTGTACGGTGGTCGTCTTTCAGCGCTCGCTCACGTGCTGCCAGCGCGAGCCCAAGAGGGCTTGTTGGGTCTAGAACTTTCCCCGTCAATGGGTGGATGAAGGTAGTGGCTTGATGAGGTGTAGCTGATGCGTACTGCGGCAACCCAAACGCAGGCGGCATGCTTAAGGCATCACTAGAGATCAATCCTTCATCGATAGATTTGGAAGGGCGCAGACGAGTAGAGGTGCTGCCCTCCAGTGGAGTTTGAGCAGACTCATGCTCATCTAACATGTCCTCCTCAGAGGAGTAGTAGAATGAGGCGCTTCTCCGGCGGGAATCACGGAAGCGTTCACGTTCCCTCTGTGCTGTGCTCTTGCCCAGTGTTTCCATTTTTGACGGGATGTTAGGTGGCGGAGGTGGAGTGGGCGTAGGAGTAATGACTTGGTTTTGAGGCTTTCCCTCTTCCTGCTCTTCATTAATCTCAGGAGACGGTTCTGTATCCTCACTGCTCGCACGGCTACTGTGCCCAGAGCTGCTGGTAGATGGCGCTTTAACAATAATCGTTGGGATTGAAATGGAACTTTTCTCCAATTTTTCTCTGCCTGATGTCTCCTCCACCTTGCGCTGCTTCACCAACAGCCCCTTCCCCCCTTGCCGACCTGCAATCTTGGCCACCGCTGGCGCTTGGTTCCGCTGTGTGGTGGACTGTTTGCCGCCCACATCAGAGGGAGGTGTGGCGTTGCTATAGCCACGCCTCAGTCCACCCATTCTTGCTCCTCCCATCTTGCTGGTATCAGTTTCAGCCTGTAAAACACAATATTTCTAAGATTTAATACTCTTTATTGTGGAAATATATGTCCAGGAAAAGACAAGAAAGAACAAAGCATATGACCAATGCCACTTCTTGGGACCTTTGACCTATGATATCAAGCTCTTACCCGGCGGTTGGGAGGGACCCTGTGCTGTGTCTGGCTGTGAGGCAAGTGGTGTGATGGAGGCAGAGGTGGGACAGCAAAAAAATGTGTTGGTGCTGCTCTCCTGTCTGTGTGGCCACCGGCAGACAGGGGCGGCTCAGGCGCTGAGGTGTCGGGTGGAGGGGGAATGTCCTCTGGTCCAGGCACAGAAAGACTACGGGACAGCTTCATAGTAGGAGGATGGAGATGTACCCTCTCCTCCTCTGTAACACCTTTGGACAGAAGACATGCAGAACACAGTTAAATAAAGTGCACTAAGAATTAAGTGTAATTGGACAATTGGACCTGCTGCATTTAAACTTACCCATGGATTTCTGACGCATCATCATAGCACGCTGAGTTGAATGGCCTGATGAAAACTGGGCTTGGTTATAACCATACCCAGACCCTGATGACATCATGCCAACACCTGATTGTTCAAAAGTTTGCTGTAAAGGGAAGAGACTAATGGGATTGAATATTTAGCACATTTCCTTGCTGTCTCAGTGAAATATGGATTACAGCACTATATCCACACATTAACTGCTTGTAAATGTACTTTTTTTCAGCACCTGCAGCACAGAAGTTGTTGCACTCTTACACTTATTACCAGGTGAAAAGCCTTACTAACACAACACCTAAGATCAGGCTAGCAAACATAAATGGTCATTTGTAGCAATATACTACAAAGAACCCCTTTCTTCAACCAAAACTACCAAGTTTCAAAGCTGTGTTTATAACTCTTTTGAAGCTTTTCTTGTAGCTGCTTTTTTCAACGAGTAGTGGCGGTTTTTGATGTCATATGCTACTGTGCACACAACTCTACAGCAGAGTGAGCTGATGCAATAATCAAACATGCTTTCTCAAACTTCTCTCTCATGTGTAATGTTAGAAAAACCTATTCATTCTAATGAATTGTTTTGTTCAAATGGCTCACAGATTTGTGTCTCTGCACAGCATTTTAGCTCTTCTATTTAATGCCGAAATATGCTGCTGTTACAATGTTTTTAAAGTTGACTGTTAAAGTTTATGTTGGTGATAAATGACAAAATATATCTTCAGTAGTTTCACCTTTAAGTAGCTTGACTGTAGTTTAAATTATGAGCTTGTAACTTGACAAACTAGCTTCAAAAGTAGCTTCCTCAACACTGTCGAATCACTGTTAATCAGTACAGAGATAATGAAACAGAGATGTTACCTCATTAGCGTTAAAGCCCTTGTTTCGTTCCTTCTTGCCCCCATGACCTCTGTGACCCTGAGAGTCTGATGTGCTAATTGTCTGCTGAGCAGCAGCTAGAATCTCGTCCAGCTTATCTGGAGAACAAAAGGAGAAAAAGAACATCATTCATGCTATAAATCATGAAAACATATTCATTGCCTTTTGGTCTTTTTGTTTAAACAGACTGTCAGACTGGAGGTGAAGCCATGCAGATATCATAATATACATTAAAATGTGATATATAAAAAGAAATGTATAGCAGGAGATGAATATAAAAAGATGTCATAATGAAAAGGATGGTTTCTTACTAAGGGCCATTTGATAGACGCTCTTCTTCTTTTCTGGAGCTTGAGAGCTCTCTGTGTGGTCTGAGCATAGAGAAAAATCACATACAAAAAATTTGCAACTGTACACACAAATACACAAACATGTTCCTAATAAACATAAATGCATAAATGCACCCATAAATGTGAAAACAAGAAAAATCAAATCACCTGGTTTCTTCCATGGCGAGGCAGCTGTAACAGAAAATGAATAATGTTACACATTCAATAACTTTTCTCAAGTGCACATTTTACTGGACACTATGGTGACAATGTAATATTTTCATATTTAGTTATTTTTCATTATTTTACATGATTCCCTTGTAACAGTATTAACACTCATTAACCAGCAAATATTTTCCTCAAGTTTGCAAACTATTTTGAGTTAGTCATGAGAAAACAACTGACAGCCAACAAAGAAACACATTTTATAACTAATAAATGTAAATCACATACTGCTGTTCATTGTTGAATATCTAAGATATATTTCATCCTTAAATCAGAAGAAATAATACATTATATTTTGCTTAATAAAAATGAAGCCTGTTTTAAGTTTTTGTTTTGTTTTTTCATTGTGAATATATATATATATATATATATATATACATACATATACAAAAGTCATTGGATAGTTTTTATTTCACTCATTCTAAAATAATATAATGGTTAAAAATAACAAGGGATAGACAGACCTTTCTCCACTGTGTGCAAAGAAGAGAGAAAAACAAGCACATTATCAGTCAAAAAAGATGACTGAATGCGTGATATATACTGTAAGTTTTAATATACTAACGTATTTCATGCGTGTATATGTATGTAAGGTGAGTATATGAGTTTGTAAGATTGTACCCATCTCCTCCAGTTCTGAAGTCATGGATTTGGAGCGCAGAGCTATAGCCGGAGGGGTCAGCCGCTTACTTTGCTGAGGAACTAAAGGTAAGGAGAGAGCGCTGTTAAATCAAATCAAAAACTGGCTGCAATTCCATTCATTCATACTCCTACAGACAAATCCACAGTAAAAACAGACCCTGACCTTTCTTCTTAGGCATTTCCTCCATCTCAGGATTTCGCGCAACCATGACGACCTTCACCATCAGACTGTTCCCGCCCTGGCGAATCATGTTCACCACCTGCCTGTGACCCACCTTCACCACATTGATTCCATTCACCTGTGAGAAAACAGCGATAATGACTGTCACTGTGCTTTGAATCAATAGTAACTCAAGATATATTGCAAGATATACAACTGTTCATAAGTTTGGGGTCAGTAAGTTGTTTTTTTTAAAGAAATTATTACTTTTATTCAGCAAGGATGCTTTAAAATGATCAAAAAAATACAGTAAAGACATTTATAATGTTACAAAAGATTTCTATTTCAAATAAACTTTATATTTATCAAAGAATCCTGTAAAAACGTGTCACAGTTTCCACAAAAATATAATACAGTAGTTATATTATAACATATATATTAAAAAGCAACACAGCCGATTTCAACATTGATAATAGTCAGAAATATTTATTGAGCAGCAAATAATCAGAATGATTTCTGAAGGATCATGTGACACTGAAGACTGGAGTAATGATGCTGAAAATTCAGCTTTGATCACAGGAATAAATTACATTTTAAAATATATTCAAATAGAAATCTGTTAATTTTAATTGCAATATTTTTTTATAGTTTTTGCTGTGTTTTTGATCAAATAAATGCAGCCTCGGTGAGCATTAGAGATTTCTTTTAAAAAAATAAAAAAAATTTAAAAAATTACCGACCCCAAACTTTCTACTACATTATTCAGTTCAAGTGACTTTCAATGTACATATAGTTTTACAAATATTGTTTTTAAATAAAATTATATTTGACAATTATATGAGAAAGGAAATTTGATTTGCAGTTTAGAGAGAGAGAAACACAAGTGGGCGTCTTAAGCATTATCATCAGTTTCAAAAATGATTCAACATGATTCACACTTCAAATTAACCAGCCGGGAACCGTGAGGTGAAGGTGTTTGCTAACAGGCCGAAGCGTCTGGAGATGCATCAATAAAAATATATCTTTTGCAATACCAAACTGTCAAGATGGCGTATACAGAGAACACAAGATGCACGTCACCTTCTCTTGCTGAATCAAATTTAAGTATCACAGTGAGGCTTATCACCTCAGTGTAGGTGTTAAAATTTGTTCAGTGTAGGGTTTAACACCTCACAGACAGGAGACTATACAGCTTAACCACTTTTGGCTTTGCATTCAGTCTGGTTGCATCTAAGGACGCAACCTCTTTGCTAACCTCGATCAGGAAGTCGCCCATCCGCAGGCCGGACCGCCACGCGACGCCCCCCTCATCGACAGACTCGAGGTACTGCAGAGCAGGAAAGGCTGGAGTCGGGCTGAACTCCTCGACAGGAGTCTGGGCTAGAGATCATAGATCACAATCACAGATGAGATCTGTCTATGTCATGCTGTGCTCTGTTATCAAACCAGAAAAGAACTCGCTGATGTCCATCACTCACCTTTGGCCCCTCTGAGCACAAAACCGAAGCCCTCATTGTCTTTTTTCTGCAGAAGTACAGTTTTCTCCTTTATGATGTAGTCACTGTCAGAGAGAAAAGACAGAGATGTTTTGAAGCTCATATGAAAGACGTGCAGAAGCTCATTTTATCAAAATGATGGGTTGTTTCAACCCAAATTTGGACAAACCCAACCATTGGGTTAAATTTTAACCCAATGGTTTGTTTTGTCCATATTTGACCCAATTTTGGGTTGAAACAACCCAGCATTTTTTAGAGTGTATATTTAAAATTTGAGAATATGTCATGATCGTTAACTAAAACTGAAACCAAAAGCATAAAACACTAGTGCTGTCAACGTTAACGTGTTAACGCATGCGATTCATTTTTTTTTCAGTTTATTGCATTATTGGCTATCATTTCATTATATGATCACGCTCTTATTCATGCAAATGCGCGCCAATATCGAGTTCTCTTTCGCACTTGAATGAACAATAACACACACAGTTATGCCAAAATGTCAGTTTTGTCCAGTATACTCACAAAAGCAGTCTTATATGAGTTATATAAAGTCTTAAATGAATGTAAAGAGTTGTGAGAAAATAACATGTCATGTGCAGCAGCGGCAGATCTTAAAGTGACAGCAGCCACTAATGTTGTGATGTTAATCAAAGAACAAAGGTAACAGAGAAAATTACTCACTGCTCTTGACTAAAGTACTAGCTTTAATAAGGATTAATGTATATTTAATTTATAATTTATGCAGTGATAACTTTATTCAATTTCTGTAGTATATTTCCTACATGTTAGACAGGGTTTATGTGAAGTTGTTATATTTTTAGAAGCCTAATAAATGTTCAAATTAATAGCTTTCAAATACATTTTAATGTTGAATGGCTATAATTAATGTTTAAAATTGAAAAAAAAAAAAAAATCTATTACATTGAGACATCAGTATTATTAGTATCAGTGATACTGGCCTTCATTCATAAAAAGATGCCATTAAACAAGTCTTTATGTTGTTTCTACATTAATTTGGAGATTAACTGTGAAATTATTACATTATAAAATTAAAAAAACAAAAAACGTATATTAAAAGATTTAATGTTTTTAATTGCAATTAATCATGATTAAACACAGAAAAAAATGTGTGATTAATTAGTTATCAATTGACAGCACTAAAAAACATTTTTTACTTGACATAAAATGTTACTGAAATAAAATGAAATTTAAAAAATATTTTAATTCAGCAACATTGCTAATTTTTGTACTAAAATGACAGAAACTTACTAAAAATTTCTAAATGAATTTACTTAAATTACTAAAACCTAAATTTGAATAATTTTAAAAATTAAAATTATTTTAAAACTTAATGAAAATAGAATATATAGCAATAAAAACAGTAATAATAATAAAAATATTATTAATACAAACTACACTAGTATATTAATGATTAATGAAAACACTGTTCTGAATTCACAGGAAATGTAGCTGTTTTGGAACATAATATCCAATTTATTTTAACTGTTTCAAGCATGTGATCTACATCTTGGATCAGCAGCAAACGAGCTGCAGCATACAGCAGTGGTCAAGCTGTGGCTGGTAAACCAGTTAAAATCCAGCTTTCCTTAGCTATTGACCAGCTTGGACCATTAGAAACCAGCTACCATGTTCCAAAACACAGCTACTAGACTAAGCTCAAAAATAGAAATGATTCTGAAATGTCATATATGTTGGATTTACAGTAGCAACGATAACGTTAGTAACTATGGTATTTTGGCGGACACTTTGGTTACCATGGTGAACGTATGGGGGTTTGTAGAAGTGTGCAGTTAGTTCAGAGCAAAGACAATGACAGATACAGACTAGAATTGTGTTTTGTCAGCTCAGCTCTATTATTTGGACGTTCTGACTGCGATATCAATGCATAATATCTTTGTTCCGATGCTTAAATGCAGCTAGCTGAATTAACACTACAAAAGCAGGCACAACGTAAAAGAATTAACACATGGATCAGCTGCAACAAATTTAGATTCTAAAAATGTTTCCCAAACATTCCATTTTGGATGTGAGAATGTCACAATGTACAGTTTGCCTAATGCAAGTAGAATGTCCTTTAAGGTCAGGATGTTAGACTAGGAGCGTTTTCTCCTAACATTGTTAGAACATTTACCAAAACATCAACTTTACATAATGTTATCCATGTGAAACATTCTCCATTATTATCTTTACGTCAACCTGTGTTGATTAAAATGGTTCTCAATTTACTAAATCAACAAAAAAAGGACTTTATTGTGCCTGTGAGCTCTTTCCATTAGCTAAAACTGTAGTGATATTACAGTCTCCTTTATCTTCTTCCACAAGCATATAGATAAGATCCCCATAATCCTGGAGATCCATTATGGATACAGCAGTTTGTGTCAAATTTAGCAGTTTAAAATCTGCATGTTTATCCCACATTTGTTCAATCAAGGAGCATCACAACATACAAACTAATTAATATGCAGATTATCAGTGTAACTGAGTAAAATGACAATTTAACACCTTTAACTTGAACAGCACATTTTTTATTACTGAAATAATGATTTTCAATTACAAAATGCTCTC
Source organism: Hypophthalmichthys nobilis (assembly GCA_037950665.1). Classification (NCBI taxonomy): domain Eukaryota; kingdom Metazoa; phylum Chordata; class Actinopteri; order Cypriniformes; family Xenocyprididae; genus Hypophthalmichthys; species Hypophthalmichthys nobilis. Next base: position 23,937,654 of record CM075482.1, read on the forward strand.
AAATCTAACAAGTCTACTCATTTTTTAGAAGTTGACTTGTCTCAAATTTTATTCCGGCCCAAAAGCATTTTCCAACTTAAACATCGTTCTGAATGGCATCATCCATCATGGATCCAGCACACGACCCACAGAACTGGCAAACACAAGGTTTAACACCATCTAACAACAAACATATCAGATGCACCTGAACAACAGCGATATGTTAACAAGAGTTTGGACAGAGCAACCATACGTTTAAATGCATACACGTCACTATACTGTACTGAGGTAACACATGGTTCCTTAACTACACACTTTAGATTTCTTATATATATTCTTATATAAAGATAATTATAAACACTTACGAACCCAAGCCGAAACCCTACTACAAACAGAAAACCGTACAATTTTAGATTTAAAAATCAGATTTTTCCAACCAACGACAATCCCAACATTTTAAAATATTCACATATTTATGCCAAACTTGTTAAATCCAGGAGCATCACAAGATGCAAATGAAATAACATTCAGATTATCAGCATTGGAAAACTAAAATAAGTTCAGTTTCTGTAACGGAAGCAGATTACAATTTAACATCTTTAACTTAAGATGAACGTTTTTTTTATTATTATTGAAATTGTGATTTTCAAATACAAAATCCTCTCACGTGACAAGTTCACTCATATTCTAGAAGTTGATCCGTCTCGAATTTTAGCATCATTTTCCTACGTTAACACCGTTCTGAACAGCATCATCATCATCATATCGCATCTGTGTAGGAATGACAGCAGGACAGATTGTGATGCATAGATGACGATACGCCAGCGAGACTCACACACATTTGATCAACCCCGAAGGATCGCAACTTTCTATGATGCACAATTTCACACATATATACACCCATAGTGACTCATACCCTTTTCAGTGATTCAAAAACACACATACATGTCATATGAACTCATTTACAACACACAAACAGCAGGAAAACGTTTTCTGACATGTTCTTCCTCCATCGCATGTACAATGACAGCCACGTTCACGACTCATATGCACACGTATAAACACATACACACACCGAAAGAGGGATCTGATTATGATAAACGACCAGACACACACACACAGATGATATTTACTGTATATGAAAACATTGATTCTGCTCAACAGTCTGTCTGCTACCTCTTCAGAGCATCCATCTGCCTCTCTCGCTTTCTCCTGCTCTACCTCTCTCTCCGCAGCGACAATAAAAGAATGGAGCAGCCGATACCTGTAAATGAACCAGACGCTGCGGTTCTGGGGACCGAGCGAGGGCCATGAGGATGAGAGGGAGAGAGGGAGAGACAGGTCTTTCTCTCCGTATCCCCCCATTGCCATGTCCCCCCCTCCTCTGAGTCCTCCTCCTCCTCTCCGGCCCCTCGTCTCTCAGTGCGCACACAGCCAGAGGAGGAGAGAGAGAGAGAGAGAGAGAGAGAGAGACACCAAGCAACCTACATGCTTAAGAACGAGAGAGGAGGAGGGAGAGAAAGGGAGGGTTTAACAGAGCTCACATTCAGTCACTGCGACATTCAGAGAGAGACAGAACGAGGAGGGGTTGTGTGAAAAAAGAGGAGGGAGAGAACGAAAGAAACCAGTGTGGGAGAGAAACATGCTTTAAAGGAATAGTTCACTCAAAAACTAGAATCTTGCACTCCTTTCTAACCTGTTTGATTGTCTTTCTGCCGTGGAACATGAAAGGAGATGTTTAGCCGAGCGTTCACGCTGCTCTTTTTTCATATAATGAAAGCATATAGTGAGCCGGGGATGAGATATCAAAGTATCTCACATGACAAATACTGTGGCTTCCTGAAGTCATAAGATAACTTTGCATGATGGAAATTTAACGTTTACATTTATGCACTTAGCAGACGCTTTCACCCAAAGTGACTTACTTTGCATTCACGGTACAGAATTTTATATTAACTATATAAAATATAAAGATACTTTCATGGTGCATGGCAAAAACAGACCAAAAAACATTATAAAAGTAGTGCAAATGCTGTTGAACGTAGTGCATTTTTCACTAGCTGCATTTACATAATAATCTGATTGTAATCGGACTAGTAGCACAGTCTAGGGATGTCAATTTACACAAATTCCCATGATTGATCGCCGTTTAAATTAACGATCAATTAATCGTTAGCCTTAATACTGCAATATGCGTCTACTGCAGTGGCTTATAGTCAACAGCATGACCGCATGCTCAAAACGCCATGTTCCTCACCAAATGAATGAGAAGGGTTTTTAATCTAAATAAAGGGCTAGTAGGATTGTAAAATGAGTTGATGTGATTGGTCATTTATTAAATTACTTATTTAATAATCAAACATAATGACTAATACAACGTGACTCAGATGCGTGCTTGTCAGAATGTGTATTCCTATTGTAGACGCGCTCTTCCTGGAACAACATGCTGAAAACGGGAGCACTAAACCCAATGAATTCACAACATTTTATTAAAATAGTGTTCTCATTAATGTTATGTAATATGACAGTACCAATCATAGTTATTATCAGTCCTGCATTGCTGTTTGAGCTGAAGAAACACATCCTATATGAGATTAATCAGATATATACAAAATAAACATAATATTACAAATTATATCTGCACAAAATGACACGAATATACAAGTGAACTTGAACTAAGTTACATGCTATTCAGAATGAATCATGTTGTGGACACGCTCTTCCTGGAGCAACGCGATGAAACAACTAAACGGCAACTAAACTCAATGTTTTATTACAATATTATTCTCTTTATAATGTTATGTAATATGACAGTCCTAGTCATAGTCATTATTAGTTGTGCATTGCTGTTTGAGCTGCATGCAATGAAGCTGAAGATGATCACCGGCACGCTTTACTACAGCATTTATTCTTAACCAAATGCATATGAGATAAATCAGATATAGATAGGCCTATACAAAATAAACACAATATTACAACTTACATTTGCACTAAACAAAAGGCTGCGAATGCACACGCAAACTTATAGTCACGATGAAGGTGTAAAATGGTCCTAAGCGTAACTCCGGTGCGATCACTTCATTTTTCCTCGTGTCTGCTTTACATGTTTCGTGGTTGAGTAGCACGTGCTTAATCGATGATCAATTAAGTTTTATCGATTAAATGTATTATTGACAATTGATTGTCGATTAATCGTTAACATCCCTAGCACAGTCGGAATAAAAAAGTCACATGTAACCACATCAATCGGAATGAACTGGCTAAATCTGATTAAAATTTATTTCGGATTGTAAGTGGTGGTTTAAAATATTTCTAATCCGACTGAGAGGACATGTAAACATTTTATTTTTACTGAAAACCGAAACTGGAAAGTACTGCACATGTGCAATGACGTAGAAATGGAGTGGAACAAGCTGTTGTTGTTGTTGAATGAAGTGTCATAAATGACCGTTGTGTCATTCTAAAATTTTCTTTCCACAAGTGGAGCAGGACAACATCCCACCAGTCCTGGTTTCGGACTCGCATCCACAGACACCTTGTTTTGGCCACGGGATGGGACGTTTTTACTGCTTGATAAATATTAAGCAGCACGGCAACAACAGTTGTCCTCGTCATCACCTAATTAGGACCTGAAATGTTTCTTGAGCAGCAAATCATCATATTAGAATGATTTCTGAAGGATCATGTGACACTGAAGACTGGAGTAATGATGCTGAAAATTCAGCTTTGATCACAGAAATAAATTACATTTTTCAATATTTTTAAAGAGAAAACAGTTATTTTAATTTATAATAATATTTCACAATATTAATGTTACTGTTTGATCAAATAAACACAGCCTTGATGAGCAAAAGAGACTTTTTTCAAAAACATTAAAAAAAACTTTCTTTGGGTTACTAAGAGCTGTATTAGGATTCTTCACAAATTGTCCAGTTTGGGCAAATAAAAAATAACAGCGTACCAGTTTGGAACGACATGAGAGTGAGTAAATAATGACAGATTTTTCATTTTTGGTGAGCTATTCCTTTCATACAGTACTGGAGATAAATTGTGGGATTTTGATGAGTGGGTGAGAGAGATGCGAGCGGATACTGGTATTCATCACACACTCGGCCTGCATGGCAACAGATGATCAAGACAGCTTATATGTGCACGGACACGCACACACACACACCCAGGCATACATACACAATCAGTTGCATATAACAAACTATGCACACAATTTTACATATTCACTGGAAACCAGCCCTTTTCAGCTGATGCACCGAGAGAGAGAGACAGATCTGAGCAGAGAGACAGCAGCGGCTCACACCGCATGTGTTAATATTCCACATGAGAGCCACAGATCCAAACATTGTTGTGTAATTTTTTGAAAGTGGCTGTGACATTTGCATACCCGTCTAGTGGAGGCAGAGACTCGCTTTCTGCACCTGCCAGCAAACGTTTAAAACAGGAAGCAGCCGCTAATCTTTCTTATGGTGAATCCATTTGACAATAACCCATCAACAGATTTTACTGGATCAACATTTACAGTTTAGTTTATACTTGTGTGTGCGCACACACACACACACACACACACACGTTTGATTCACTACAGTATATTAGTGAGGACATTGAAACCACATTAGGTTTAACATGATTTTAGTTTAGTTTTTAACTTGTATAGTATATTAACAAGGATTGATCACTGTTCCTACAGTATTAGAAATTATGAAACATTAACTAATATAAGTTTGGGGTCAGTAATTTGTATTTTGAAAAAAAGAAATGAATACTCTTATTCAGTGAGAATGCATTAAACTGATCAAAAGTGTCAGAAAAAGTGGTTTACTATTATTGTAAAAATAAATGTAATAATATTTAATAATGTTATATTTAATATTTTTAAAACTTGTATTTAAATTAAATAATTTATATATATATATATATATATATATATATATATGATTACTTTTTACATGCAGTAATCATTAATGTAATCAAATTACAATTTTAATGTAGTAATTTGTCATTTGTAGTGGATTACTTTATATATATATATATATATATATATATATACACACACACACACAGTCAAACCAAAAGTTATTCAAACACTAGATATAATTTTTGATATATTTTTACTAGTGGGTGCAGGACACTATAGTTCATTTATGTAAGTGAGGATAGCTAAATAAAGTAAACTGTGACATATTATACATAAAATTCTTCATACAGTGGACTACCAGTAAAATTGATAAAAATTTAGAACCAAAAATTATTCAGACTTTGAGATTTTGTCATATTTTATTACCATTTTTTTAAACTATAGTGAAGAAACTGTATTAATGAATGAAATGTTCAAGGTGTTTGATTTGGTTTGACTATATGTGTGTGTGTGTGTGTGTGTGTGTGTGTACATATGTGTGTGTATATGTAGTAAACCAGATAAATGTCTATTTAATTCAAACAGAAAAATTCATATTCAATTGCTTTTAACATTGGAACAAGTGAATTCAGATTTTGTTCTGTTCCCACCTGGGCACTTCGAGGCCATCGTACGTTCCTACTGTGTAATGACGAAACAGTTTCCTCTTCGCCTTCTCACTGCGGCTCTCTGAAACACACACACACACACACACACACACTCCGACTGTTAGCACATGTAGGCGTGTATATCTCTGTGAGTGGAAGTGTGATGTATTCAAATTGATGTGATTTTGCATATTCGTGTGCTGTGCGCATGAAGATTATGTGAGTAGGGAAATCACCACAGGGAAAAGCTCCTGGGGACATCCTCAAAAAAGAGTGTTTTAGGATTGCGGTTACAAAGTCACTCCAGCGGGAGTTACTCTCTATATCAGTGTCACTGTTTCTGAACTCCCTCAAACGCATCCATTGTAGTCTTGAGTTTTCTTCCGGGTACGAACACGTCACAATATTCCTCATTTAAATAATTCCCGCCCAAGGCATATGCAAAATAAAGGGGCGGGGCCTGGTTGAGTTAGTAGTGTGTGGTTATGGTAAGAGGTATGACACGCTCGATGAGCTTGACCAATCACAACACATTGGTCCAGTCGACAAATCAGAGCACACTGTGCTTTTCAGAAGTATGGGCTTCATAGAGACAGGAACTAAACAGAGCGTTACTGACAGACTGAGAAGAGAGGAGCTGCAACAATGGAGAATATGAGGAAAATAATGTGTTTTTGAACATTCAAGCATGAAAACCTGTTCTAGCAGAGCCCAAAAACAAAATCAAGATGTTGTAAAAGGACATAATATGGCCTGTGTACTTTAAGTACAACAGAAGTCAAAATTTAGTTAGGTAAGAAGAAGAATATTATTGCTCAGATGTTTATTTTTCATAGGACAGGAGAACTAGCATTCACAGTTTTGCTTCAACTTTGTCTCAGATGTTTCTCCTACTCCTTCTACTGTTTATCTTGAGAGAATTTCATGACATCTGAGTTCATATTGAGATCTCTGACTTTTCATTCTAGACTATGTCACCTCTATAATCCTGTGCGATGTTTGAGACCCTGTTGAGACTCCAAATAAAAGTCTAATTTATTTCCACTTTATCATTTTGTTGTCTAGACACAATTGAGATATTAAAGAGAGCTCAGGTGTGTGTTTGTATACACTACCTGTGTGCTGCTCCTGGTTTTGGGGCAGCACCTCTTCTACACATTCAGATGGAAACCAGCCTGTGCGGCCCTTCACTGTTCCTTCCCAGAATCCTCCTTCACCTACACTCAACACTGAGAGTGAGAAGAGTACAACATAGACTTAAATATTCAAAGTTAACATTAATTAGCATTCGCAACTTGCAGCTGAGTAAAACTGAATATTCAACAAGTAGAAAATGTAAGACAGGAATTTATTTTATCATGCATTTTATTGACTTGAAGAGAATAACATAATGAGAAAGACCATCTGACCTTTGACCTTGTCTCCTTTGCTGAAGCTGATCTCACGCTCACCGTGAGCAGAGTGAGAACGTGTCGCCACAAACACACGGCCTGGAACGGCGCTGTAGAGCCTTTTCCTCTGACCTCCGCCCCCTCTACAACAGACACACAAACACACAGACAGATAACAGCTCTGTTATGGTTAACTAAACTAAAACTATTAACTTGTTAAGGCAGGAACACACCAAGCCAAAGTTGCCCTGACACACCAAACCATCGCTCGACAGCCGACAGCCAAGTAGTACGTTCGTTCTGCGCCTGCGTAAGATGAAATGCCTTTCCGTACCAGCAGGTGGCAGTAGCTGAACAGCCAATCAGAATGATCAGATGGCCCGACGAGCTCCGACACCGATTCAACATGTAGAATCGGCCGAAAAAAAGCCGACGAGGACCAACTTCAGCTGACGGTGCGGAACACACTGAGAAAACAAAAACTGCCCGACGGCCGACCGTCGGCTTAGTGTGTTCCTGCCTTTAACTGTCATCTCCCTTTTTGAGCATAGATCTGACCTTAAATGGTTGTAGTTCATGAAAGCTTTGGAATACAGACCTAAGGTCAGTCTCTTTTTAAAGAAGAAATTTAGCAGATTATTGCAGAAGTGAAAGCAGTTAAAAAAAATGAAAGTTTAAAAATATTATTGAAATTTAATTTTACTGTAAAGCAAATAAACTAAAACATTTCTAGAAAATCAAAGCCATATGTCTTACCCAGTTGTGTTACAAATTAGAAGTTGATATGACAAAAATTGAGGCCACTAAAAGGTTTTAAAGTACTGTTTCCGATGTAACGCAACGTCCAATTTCAAAAGTTTTCACAGGATGAATTTTGAGTGTTTAAGCTTTTAAATCATACCTAATTTATGATGATTACTAAAATATGTGATAAAATATAAAAAGCATGACAAGTGTCCCACTACCAGAACAGTTAACAGGCTAAAAATGTTTTTTAGTAATTGAAATAAAGCTGAAAAAAAAAAAAAAATGATGAAAAACTTAACTGAAATAAATAAGTTTAAGTAGTAAAAATACTAAAACTGAAATAAATATAAATTACAGCTACTGTATATAGAAATATAAAAAAACTAATAAAAATGACAAAAATACGACTGTATTGAAATGGGCTTCATATGATTCGGATTTTAAACCAAATACCTTAGACATCCGGTTTAGACTATGGGCTAAGAAAGGGATCACTGCTTATTGTTCAATCATAGATAAAGGACAACTATTAGACTTTAATTCTCTAAAAGAAAAATTAAATTTAGACTCCAAGGATTTCTTCAGCTCCGACAACATTTCTGTCAGAAAATTAAAAAGGGGACTGATGAAGAACCAATTAAGAGTGCTCTAGTTAAAATATTCTCTTTAGCTTACAAGTCTGAACCAATGTTAAAGACTATTACTAAACTATATAGAGCTCTGATGGATATACAAGGAGATTCATCTTTGTACATTAAGGAGAGATGGGAGAAAGAAAGTGGTATTACCATCTCAACTGAGGAATGGAAAAGTATTTGTGAACTACAATGGGCAACTTCTCGTTCTTCTTATTGGAGAGAATTTTGCTGAAAAAAATACTATTCGGTTTTTCCTAACTCCAAAACAGATAAATAAATTTCTAGGCAACTCAAATTGTTGGAGACTTTGCGGCTCACAGGATGCCAACCATTTTCACATATTTTGGGGTTGTCCTGTTATCAGAAGTTTTTGGAAAGATATACATAATGTATTAGAAAAGATTTTAGACATTTTAGTTGATTTCAGTTTTGAGGCACTTTACATGGGAAAGGTGTCAATGGTTTCCTGGGAAAGGAAAAACAAATATATGTATAGAATTATTCTTGCTTCAAGTAAAAAAGCTATAACTAGATGCTGGTATAAACCTAACCCGCCACAAATACAGGACTGGATTGACATTGTAAAAAGTATTTTTATTATGGAGAAAATTACATTCTGTATAAATAACCAAAAAGATATGTTTGTTGGTCCAAATGGATAGTTTATAACCCCTATTGAACCAAATGTTTTTTTGTTATAGAACATATGTTTTGTGTTTATATATAAATATTGTGCCTACATCCCCTTTCTTTTGTAAATAGTTTTTGCTATAATTGGAATATAATTTAACGAGATATATTGATCGGTTTATTAGTTAACATTAACTAATAATTAACTGCACTTATACAGCATTTATTAATCTTTGTTAATGTTAATTTCAACATTTACTAATAAATTATTAAAATCTTGTTAACATTAGTTAATGCACTGTGAACTAACATGAACAAAAAATAAACAACTGTATTTTCATTTACTAATTTTAACAAAGATTATCAAATACAGTAACAAATGTATTGCTCATGGTTAGCTCATGTTAGTTAATACATTAACTAATGTTAAACTAATTAACCTTATTTTAAAGTGTTACCAAAAACTACTAAAACTAAAATTAAAATGAGACTGGAAATATAAAAATAAAAGTTAACAATACAATAGTAAACAATACTAAAACAACACTGGACAGACAGAGGAATACAGAACACAATAGTGTGAACACGCAGGCATAAAGTTGTATCCTATCCAAAGTAATAACAATTGTTGTAGGCGGGTGACTTTGTGCATTAAAGCCAATGAATAATGTTGGCTTGGCTTTATTTTATAGGGTAAGTTTCCAAGGATTTGGTGCAGGAATGTGATTGTAAGAACTCCTTAATATTTGGATCTCATCCAACACCGTGGGACCCCCATACAAAAAGATTATTACTTTTTTAGGATGGAACCAAGTATTCAAGACAGGCTGGACCAAATGTAAAAGCTAGTCTAGTCTGAATATATTCTAGGTGTTCTACTGTACAGACTCCATAGCCTGATGATTGATTCTTTTACACAGTAGATGGTGTTTGTTTCTAACCCACTGAGTAAGAATTAACTCAGTATGGCAGCGGAGCTTTGGCCAGAAGCCTAACAGTGCAAAATAGTGAGTCAGAGCTTCTGTAATGGTACCAACAGAAATCAATGCTGACAGTTAACATGTAAAAAAACACACACAATGATAGAGGTAAGGGTTTAAACACGTATTAACACTTGAAATGTGATGTTTATGCACTACTGAACAGCAAATGTTGAGTGAAACCATCTCAAATGCTATAAACTATGGGTGAAAATAAACGGACAGGTCACATTTCAGCCCAAAAGCAAAAGAAAGAAATAAGAAATGACATTTTGCTTAAAATATCATGGAAAAATTAAAATAAAGCTATTTTTAGGGCCATTAAAAATGTTCATAACAATTAAGCCCATTTTCCCTTCTCATTACTGTAATGCATCCAGACGTTTTACCTTTTCATTATTACTATTATTATTATTATTTCTCTGTAATTTCTATTATTCTCAATGGAGATTCTTTTTAGATCATCATTATCATGTTTTGTTTTGTTTAAAAAGAAAACATAAATCAGCATAAATTAAAGGCAATTAAAGGGCCTAAATGTTGATTAAAAGCTAATAATTAAATGTAAAATAAAAAAGTGAACTTGCAAATATGTGGTTAAATTATTAAATTTATTAAATTATTTAAATATTAAATTAAAATCTCAGTGGGTATGGTAATCCATCAAATCTTAAAACTGGACTTGATTTGCTTAAAGTAAAATATCTATTTTTTTGATTTTGGTTTGAAATATGACCCGGAAGAGTTCTTGACAGGCTGAGATTGTTTAGTCACCAAAGGGACGTTTACCAGCATGGAAATCAAACGACGGGGTAAATTGAAAGAAAACAAATGTAATTACAACCCAGAGGCATCCTGGGAAATTCATTTATTAATTTATGATGCCCTAAGGTGATTCTCATTTCCATCGGTTTGAACTTTGCTTAAAAAACAGCTCATCCTAGCAGGAGTCGCTCTTGTTATGTGTGCTTCAGGCCTGCTGAGAGGCTGATGATTGATTTTGCGGCACAAGCTGAAGCTGAAATGTTCTTCCCAGTCAGAAAGATTTGAGCTGTTTGTCATGATTTGCAGTGAGCTTTACAAAGCGCTGGTAAGTAACTAACTAGCGGAGCTACTAGTGTTCACATTTTTTACTGTAGCTTTTCCAGGAATGAGCAACTATAATCAAACTTCACTAAAAAGTCTCTCTCTCATGTCATGCATTACAAAATCTGATTAACTGAAAAGAAGCTGAATAAAAAAATATATATATTAGATGAAAAACTTATACTAAATAAAAAAAATTAACTGAAATACATTTAAGCTGAAGCACTAAAATTACTAACTGGAAATAAATAAAAACTAAAACTGAACTGAACTGAACTGAAATAAAAAAAAAAAACCTAAATAGTAGTATTTTTATTAAAAAAATAATAACAATAATAAAATGACAAAAGCACATAACAAAATTACAAAAGAATTAAATGAAAATGAAAAGAGAACATATTAAATTCATTAAATTCACTAAAGTTAAATCAAAATATTAATAAAAACTATAATAGTGAAATATTACTTGGAAAATATTTTGTTTCTGCATTACATTATTATTATTTATCTACTCACTAGTCACCGTAGTACTGCACTGTTAGCAGTTTTATTTTATTTATTTAAATCTCATTTTTTTGTCATTTGTATTTATTTATTTTAAATATTATTGTAATTTCAATTAAAATAATTTTATTAAAATTAATTTTAATCTATTTTCAAATATTTTTATTTTAAATATATTTTTTATTTATGTATTTATTTTTATTTATTTATTTATTTTAGTCTATTTATTTTTGTGGTTTGTTCAGATGGTTTGTGTAAATGAAAATTGTTCAAAAAACCCACTGATCTGTTTCAATTATTTATTGAGACTCAATTCTATATATACATATATATATATATATATATATATACAGCTATATATATATATATATATATATATACAGCTATATATATATATATATATATATAGCTGTATTTAGTGTACTTTTATTTAGTGTTGTTGGATGAATAAGATGCACCAACAAACCCAATGAACCTGCCAAATCTGGCAAAAAAAAAACCTCTTCACAGGAATTTTACAGGATCAGCTTTTGAAAATCACTGCTGCAATGGGCAAAAACAACCACCATAGACATTTTTTATATATCTACAGTTTACTCACCCCTGCCTCCCTCGCTGTTTTTGCTGCTTTTCCTCCTTCTCTCCTCCCTCTCTTCCACGAGACGGGGAACGGGTTCTGGCTCCACGGGGACTGCTGGAGCTCCTCAAAGCGAAAGAGGCCCGGCGTTGAGTCTGATTGAAACGAGAGAAAACAAATGATTTAGCGACTGATGTCTCTGCTAGTGTGTTCCCTTGATGGTCAGCAGGAGGTTAAGGGCTACCTGAGCAGGTGGCATGCTGGCAGCAGCGGTGGGCATCACTACGGGATCCATGAGCGTCGTCACTGTGTTCTCACTCTTGGCGCGGAGCAGCGGGTGAGGATGCTGAAGGCCAGCCGAGATGGGTTGATTCAACATACCATCCATAAAGTGAGGAACATATTTGGGAGTTTCCAAAAAAGGAACTGATGGGAAAGAATAAAAGATTAAAGAAGAAGAGATTACATAGAAATGGGCTCTGTCTACATAGGCAGCTGCTTTCTAAGGAACTTCAAAAGCAAGCAATTTGGAAAAAGTACATCGACAGGAACTGTGAAAATAAAGTACATGCAAAACAACTCATAATTAATTCAAACAGAGCTTGAATTTAGCATGTTCCTAACAGTGTTATTTTAGTTTTTTATTATATACTATTATAGTATATTTTCATTTTAAAATGTAGTAATTTTATGTGCTTTTTTTTTTGTAAATTTCTATTTAACCTTAATTCATTTTTAAGTTTTAGTTTTAGTAATTTTAGTTATTATTTAAGTTATTTCAGTTCATTCATTTCTCATTTTTGTTCAAGATTTTTAAGTTTGTTTTTCACCTAATATTTATTTTATTTAACAATTAAAAAAGTTTTAGTTAATGATAACAGTGGTTCCTAAACTAACGATGCAATACTGTAAGAATAAAAATTAATTAAAAATACACAACAAGCAAATATTGAGTAAAAAGGCCCATTTTAAAGGTGCAGTGTGTGAACTTTAGCGGCATCTAGCGGTGAGGTTGTGAATTGCAATATAGAGAAGCTACGGTGGCCAACACAGGACAAATATATAGTCATCTGAGACGACAGAGAGTAGCCAGTCAAGCAAACGCGCTCTGTAGAGCAGTTTGTCCGTTTAGGGCTACTGTAGAAACATGCCGCCGCAAAATGGCGACTTAACATGTAAGGGGACCCGCGGTGTATGTAGATAGAAATTACTCATTCTAAGGTAATAAAAACATTAGAGCTTTGTCACAATGCATTATGGGTTTTGGCTTCTCTGTAAAGGATACATGAAACTCTGCCTTAGAATTTGGCCAAAACAAGGTACCGTTGCAGAAAACAAAATCACACCATGAGTAGCCTACATACAGGCTAAATTTTGGAAGATCGCTATGGTATACTTATCATTTCTTTCTTGTCATAAAGATGCACTCACCAACATCTGCGTCATTGTGATTTTTGATGATTTCTCCAAGTTCAAAATGGCCCGACATCACAGCAACCTGTGAAAACAGCATTGCAATGTACTTTGCAACAATGCAATCTCTAATTTGAGGATATGAGGACAACCTTTGCAATCTACATTCTAAGAAACGTGCACTTGCACATATTTATTTGTGTACTTAATGTGAATGTCTTCATGTTTTGCTAGACTTTAATGTGCAGTACAGAGGAGGAACACCCCACATGCATTTATAGTAAATCATGTGATTAGGACTGATAACACACAGTTACCTGGAAGGGGGTTTGACCGTGTTTGTTCTTTATCTCCTTATTGGCTCCTCGGTAAAGAAGGACCCGGACGCAACTCTCCTGAACGGACAGAGGAGATGTCAATCATTAGTCATTAAACTAAACTAAAACCATTTAAACATTTTGTTAATTGAAATAAAGCTGAAATAAAATTAAATAAATATTGGATAAAGAACTTCAGAAGAAATTAGAAATGTTGCATTGACAACTAATGAACTAAAACTGAAATAAAAATAAAAATAAATTAAGCCTAAATTGTAATCTATTAAATAAATAAATAAATAAAAATGACATAAGCACCTAACAAAATTACAAAAAAATAAATAAAAATAAACTGAAAATATAAAATTAAAGCTAATTCAAAATATTAATAACAACAATTAAACATTTTGTTAATTGAAAAATTGATATAAACTGAAACAAAAATAAATTAAACCTAAATTGTAATATTTTTAAAAAATATTAATAAAAAATGACAAACAACTAACAAAATTACTAAAAATTAAACTGAAATTAAAATAAACAGAAAATATAAAAATTAAAGCTTATTCAAAATATGAATAGTAGATACATAATACTACAATAACACTAAAGTAAACCATGATAAATAAGATAAAACCACCAGTGTCACGTCTGCATTGGTGGATTACTGCCAGATTGTTGATTACCTTGTTATAAAGGGCACATATGTGGAGGGCAGTGTTTCCTGATGCATTCTGGGAAGTGGTGTCTGCACCATAGAACAGAAGGTGTTCTAAGTGTTGGGCAAATCCATGCTGGCACGCCTATAGTTGAGTGAACAAAACACAGAGGTTAAAGAAATAAGAGGACATCCGACCTATAATTGGGAAAAAGTCTGGAGAACAAGGAAAAACTAGAGGAACAACCTAAAGAGGGCAGTAAAGACAGAATAGTGTTACAGTCATTGCTAGATTAGAAGCTGGGACATCTCAAGAAACAGGTTCGGACGTCTTCCTTTTGTGGAGTTTATTATTGAAAGTAATATTGCATCTTGTTGAACCTGAAATATATATTATTATACTCTTTTTGTTAAATGAACAGCTTAAAAATTCAACAATTTGATATGATTAATGATTAATTAGGTTAATGTGATGCATCCTGTATAATTTAAATGGCAATATCTGGCATTTAAATGTTTAAAATTACTATCATCATAATGTGAATACAATACACAAAACAACTTCTTTCAGCCAATGCAAGTGCTTTGGGGTCTAAGGGAAGGTCCGACTGAATCTTGCACGACACTGTAAATGTTAGAGCGAGTGAGAAATCTTGGCCAGTTAACAGATGTGGCAGTATAATTTGTACAAAAAGATCTAAATATCTGAATAAAGTGTAACACATACATCCTGAAAAGAAGCCAAAGCATTGCCCTCTCCATGTAATCAACTAAAAAATCCAATTTCACTTCAGATCATTTTATCCAAAGATGTTTTTTGTCATTTCAGGTAGTTTTCGTCAAGCAGACGTATCTAGTTTGGTTTTAGTTAGTTATTTGATGCTATTCGGTTGTTAAGTCTGACGTCACGCAGCAGTGCTTCCGGGTCCAAACGCTCTATCTCATACCACAAGAATACAACAAACGGTGCTAATATACACACATGATGTGGTGTAATACTACCAGAAAATTATAATCATAACCTTTATCTCCATACCAAAATCCCAGATGGCCAGACAATGATTCATCTTTTATAAATGTTAAAATATTAATGTCTGTGACGCTGTGAGCGCAGAGACTGTTGTGTAGACTGTAAGTATTTTAAATGTTTAACTTTTTAAAATGTTAAATGTTTAATATGAATAAATAGTGCTCATAAACGGCTGTCGAGATGGTGAAACGAGTCAAGGCTTGGACCCAGAAACGGCGTTCCTTACGTCACGACTTAACAAGAGGATAAAAAAGCGGTGTAACGTCATGATTGACAGCTGTGCTAACGAATGTGGGCGGGACTTTTATATCCACCTCTGGATCAAACTCGAACTCCAAATGACATCACCGGGAAAGACCATTTCTGGAATATTTTGGCTTCATTTCTCTACAGTGGAAGGAAGCGGAGACGCATCGACCATCTTTTTTTTACAGTCTATGATCTGAATTATATCCACTACTCTGCCTCAATGTTATTTTAGTATCATCAAGTTATAGTTTTTATTACTATTTTGAATTAGCCTTTTAATTTGATATTTTCCATTATCATTACAATCATTTAAATATTTTTTTTAAATGCGTCTAATTCATTTTTTTTTTTTCATTTTTAAGTTATTGTTATTTTAGTATAATCAAGTTAACTACATGAAAATAAAAATGTTGCAGGCTGAAATACAATTTAAAAAAATATATTTATTTACATATATATATATATATATATATATATATATATATATTTATAGTCAACATTTATTTTATTTCAAGTAACAATTTTTTTTAGTTTACTACAATAACCCTGCTCTGCTCTCTAGATATTCAGTACTGGTCATTAAAAAGCCTGTATTGTTTGTTTGAACTTCCTTAAATTTGTCCCAAATGTTCTTCTTATGTGCCAGAAGCTCAGAATTAAATCTCTGCCTTAATTCAAGAGAGATATATATAATCACTGGGCTCTCAGGGTGTTGTGGGAGTCGTTTCATGGTGTGTGGGTAACTGGCAGGTAGGTGGTTGTGAATTGGGGAAAAGAAACTGTATTCATATATTTGCGCACAAAGAGGTTCAGAAAAGAGAGGAGAGAATTAAAAAGAGAATCTTTTGTTTAATATCAAGCAAGGACAGACATTAGAAGATGATGAATGGAATGAGAGATGAGAGATGGGTACCTGTGAACTTCAACCTCTCCAAACGTCTCTTCATGTCTGATCTATGGAGAGAGACACAGAGAGAGAGAGAGACAGGGGAAGACTATGGACAGTGTCTGACAGCTCATTCAAAAGCACCTAGACGTTGTTCTCCATTTGTTGAAGGCTTAACCATAATTGGGTGGAGGGGATTCATGTAGTTTCAGGTGCACATTGCATAGAAACATCTGTGAGTCTCATGACATTGGTGGTGTAGTAGTTATATCTCAGGGATGATGTGCTAGAAGGTTGCTAGCAGTGAACTATCACTGTTGTGCCTTGAAGCAAAGCACTTAACTCCAGGTTGCTCCAGGGGGACATGAACTGTACTGTAGTAAGTACTGAAAGATGTTTCGGATAAAAACATCTGCTAAATCAGAGGTTCTCACAGGATTTTACATTCGACAGTATGTACAACCTGACGCAACATATTTTCACACTACATTCGGCAGCAGTGTTGTTTTAGTATTATTCATATACTATTATAGATGTTTTGAATTAGCTCTTATTTTTATATTTTCAGTTTTCATTTTAATTTGAGTTTGCTTTTTTTGAAACAATTCATGAACAAGGGTTCATTTTTTTTATTTAAATGGATTAAAGATGTTAAATTTAAAAAAAAAAATTTAATATGTTTCTTGAGGTTCTCCTGCATAATGTTAATAAAGTATTTTTGCACAACTATATGCGGAAAAATTTTCATTTTTGCCCTATGTCTAAAATGATCCATTTTTAAGTGGGCGGCTCCTTTAAGCTTGTCAGTAAACGGCCACTGTTATGATTGGCTAACGCCATTGCATAGGAAATGGTATCAACGCCCACTCGCTATTGCACAAAAATAAATGTTTTGAAAATGTTATCCATATAAAACTATCATTTACAGGCCAGTGTAGACAGCATCAGTGATTATAATGGCTTCTATTTGCTTTTGACATCCAGAGTAGGCAAATGTCAGCCATTAAGTGACTGAACGCCAGTGGGCGGGGCCTATGGCGTGATGTTGCATAACTATTCGTCGAAGTCTTGCTCTGGAGGCAGGAATATGCAAATGAGTTTGCTCAAGTGACGTCACAGATCCCGCAATATCAAAGTGAGCTGTTTTTAACAAAATGAGCTTGATTAAATAAATGCTTTGTTATTAATGAGGAGGACGTTTGAAGCTATGAAACTTGCAGGATGTTTTAATGGTACAAAGACCTTATATGTCAAAAGATCAAGGCACGACCCCTTTAATATTTCTAATTAACTTTAATTTATTTTAATTGTCTAGGTGCTTTTTTTGTACTTTAACTTGGTTAGATGCCAAGTAAACATTTCAATTACCAAAAATTATTTTTAATAGTTTTAGTTAAAAAACGACTCTTCTTGGCAGCCGATAATTCACTAGTACTTTGCTACTGTACTGTACTGAGTTTATACTGTAGGTTTTGATCAGATGAAGCAAAGAAGCATTTCTCTTGTATTTCAAAAACTGACAAAAGCCTAATTAATTTCATACGTTTAGTTGCATTTTACTGTTGGCATTTAGCATTGTTTCCCTCATTTTAGTTTTGACATTTTGGTGTGTAATAAGGTTAAAGGATAAAGGTTGAGGAATCCCACCATTTGACACCTGATGATTGGGGAAAAACATGTTCAACACAGGATAAACAGAGTCTAGCTGCTTATGAATACAGACACTCAGTGATGACCAGGATGAAACACACAAGTATGTGCAGGTGTTTAGAATCACAAGGGCAAAGAGCATGAGAGACTGATGGGAAATAGCTCAAATGTCATTATTCAAGCACTATTTGAATTTTTAAAAATTCAAACATTTAAAAATTCCACATTTGAATGCTTAAGCCTACTATTTCTAGTCATCTAATGTAGCAAAACACATTTTTTCTATTATACATTTTAATGTGGGCCATCAAAGATGTGCAACAGGCCTTGGAAAGAGAGATGCAGAGATGCTGACTGATTTAAAGTGGAAATTTAGCAACCACATAGAGAAATGAAAAGAGAACCGAAAAAAGAGAGAATGATGTGTGAATATAAACAAAAATCCACTGAAACGGACACATGCATGCACGCATATACACAAAGAATCCATAATCTCACATATTCATTATTCCCTTGTGTTTAAGACTGCAAAGTAGTGACGCACACCTGGTGTGACTCGTCCCAGCCGTTCTCATCTCTGACTCCCAGTCGTGCTCCATAGTACAGCAGAGTTTCACAACAGGATGTGTCGCCCCCTGTCAGCACCGAGTGGTACAGCGGCGTCAGACCACAACGGTCTCGATAATCTGGAGAAGCACCCAAAGACAGCAGAGCCTGAAAGATGGGATGGAAATGAAGAGTTATGCACATTAAGATTTATAAACAAGCTCCTTTACAGATGGACAAATCAATATTTTGCATTTGTCACCATAAATTTCTTCTGCAGATGAAAGGTTATGGAGATCAAACAAAGTATTTAGCTGGTCATGATCATGATCTCAACATGAAGGAACTTTTTCAAATGACAATTTTTCTAGGACACTGATATGACTAGCCTTTTAGGTGTAAAACTTATTTTAAAGTGCCCCTATTATGCTTTTTCATGTAGTGTGTAATATATCTGTTCATGGTCTGCAAAGATCAAAGATAAATGGAGTTATTTATACTTTTATACTCTGCCCCGCCCTCAAACACTGCAGATGTAGTTGAGAAGAGTTAGACGTTGTTTACTGCGCTGTGAAAGAAAATGCACTTTGATGCACTTCTAAAGGATGAGGACTCAAGCTGAAATTGATACGGTAAATCTGACACCATCATTACTGTTTGTATCACTGTGTATCAAGTGCTGAGGAAGAGCTGAAGTTGAAATTCAGTTATGGTAATAGTGTTTGTTTTCCGACACGCGCTGTAAGCGGTCGATCAATCACAACAGACTGGGCCATCTGACCAATCAGAGCAAAGCAGACTCTAGGAAAGGAGGGGTTTAGAGACTGAATCCTTGATCAAACCCATTTAGACACTGTGGCAAAAAAAAAATTTATGAGAAAATTAAAGAGTTTTTGACCTTGGATGCATGTAAACCTATTGAAGGAGACTCCAAAACAAAATTAGGATAGAAAAATAGCATAATGGGGCACTTTAAGAGAGAAAAAACTACTCCTCAAAATATTTAAATGCATTTTGTTCAATGAACTGCCTGTGTTTGTACCATCAGTGCGGACTGGTTGTGCGCTCTGACTGCTTTGTGGAGGGGCGTGAGTCCATCTCTAGATCTGAAATCCACATGAGCTCCGTTCAGCACCAGAACACGAATCCCTTCCACAGTCAGACTCCCCTGAACCGCCAGAGTCAGAGGCGTCTCTGAGAGACAGATGAAAACATCACACAGCAACAGAAGAACAGCTTTATTTAAGAATAACAGGCAGCATGCTAAATGTTAAAATGGCAAACATGAAAGGATTGTCTCGGTTAGAAGTGACCAATGAGCTGCAGCGTTACTGTGACATCATACCGCCTGTGAGCGAGATACTGAACTCTTGCTTAATCTAAGCGTCAGTGCAATTAGTGCGCTGAACGTCACATCAAATAAAAAGCATCCGTTCAATGAAAAAGCACGACAGATGATGAAAATAGACTCAGAGGAGCATAATGAGCGTTGAGTTTAAGGTCAATGAAATGAGACGATTCTGACACAATGACGCTCATCAGAACTGAAAATGTCAAAGCTTTAAACATTCTCCATGTAATCTACATCTACTACATCATATATGCAATCTAGATCAAAAACAGATCTAACCTCCAGGATCACACTGACTGTCCAAATAAAATTATTGCACTTTTTTTCTCATTTGAAATTTCATACTCAGGAGTTTATATAATTAAAGCACTACAAAAAATCTCTTTTCTGCAAGCTGCATTTAAGGGTTTGTTTTTGGCATATTTTCAAAATTACCATTTGGAGACTCATGACCCTTCACATAGTTTAAGTTGTCCGTGTGTCTCACCTCCGCTCTCAGTGTCGTGGTAGTTCGGATCCAGTCCTTTATCCAGAGCTTTACTCAATTTCTCCACAGCTCCACCGTAAACATAATCCAGGAACTTCTTCAGATTGGCCTGTAGAGGGAGACACACACAGACACTTCACCTCTTTCCTTTAGTGTGTTCATCCACAACACATCTGTCCCTACTGAATATTTCACTTTTGCTGGCCGTTTCTACAATTATACACGATGTGTTTTTGGTGGATATTAATATTTTTGTCCTGTATTTACCTTGGTGTGCAGCTTCGCTAGTTGTTTCTCATCCAGGTTTGTCTGTTTGTAGACCCGTGTCTTATATCTGAACTGTGAGTTAAAGACACCAGGAAGAGAGGGAGGAATAAAAAGAAACTGGTTCAGTTTACAAGTTCTGAGAAAAAAGAACGAAATGAGTCTTAAATAGATGGTTGGTCTAAACTGTGCAAATCTGAAACTATAATAAAAAATTGCCATGTTAGGACAAGAGTCAACTAATGAATGTAGATTTTAATCATTTAAAAGATTAAATCATTTTCTCTAGATGTAAATTTTTCATAAATGTGAAAAAAGTACCTTAATATGTGTTTTTTATATTTTATATTCATTAAACTTTAATGTATAAAATGCATAGTAGTTGATAGTTTAGTCCATTTTTTTTATACTGTAACTATTTTAATATTTAAATTGTGCTGAAATGCCATTAAAAACTTGTAATATAGTTTAAACACAATTAATTACCTTTTTATTTTATCATTTCATAATTTTTCATTAAGGTATTCAGTAACACTTTACAATAAGTTCCTGGTAGTTAATGTTAATTAATGCATTAACTAATATAAACTATAAATGAGCAATACATTTGTTACATAAATAATAACATAAATTAAAAAAACATTAATTAAAATACAATTATTCATTGATGGTTTGTGTTAGCTCAACTAACTAATATTAACATATACAACTTTTGAATTTTAATCATTTATTAGTAAATGTTGAAATTAACATGCTGTGTTGTTAGTTTATGTTAACAGCAGGTTTCTATTGTGACAACTTGCCCCTATAGGCTCAACATGAGTTAAATGACCTGTACCATTTTTTACAGGCCATTAACAATTGAAATTTTCCATCTTTTTTTGTAGCCAAGGTATGTCTGTGCAGAAGGTTATTCTGGGTGATGCTGTCTAGTGTTTGTGAGCCTGTGATCTAATATTCGCTACAGCACCTCCAGGTAGGGCACTCCCTTCTCCAGGGACTGGGAAAACTCTCGAAGCAAACGCTCCTCCTCCAGGAACTTGGCATCTCGTCCGTCTCCAGCTGGCTGGAAGAGGCCGTAATTGTAAACGTCCCACAACGACTCGCTGAGAGAACAAATAATCTGCTGCTTCGCACTCCAAACGCTTGAGTCAGGATCAAACCGCAAACACTTCTACAGACGGCGAGAGAGAAAACAGGTTTGAGAGAGAGTAAGAACAACAGATTGAACTGGATTTAAGGTTCAAAACAACTTCAGATTTATCGACGGCATCTGTGACGTGCTGTCGTTCACCACAGACCTTCATTTTGACTCATACCTCATACAAAAGTCATGTTTACAGTAATGCACTTACAATGGATGTCTATGGGAAAGACATTTTGGAGGGTTTACAGGCAAGTGTGCAACTTGAAGGACAAGCTGCAATAATTTTCTGTTGTGCACAACAACGTCATTTTGTATGCTTAAAATAATGACACCTGTTGAAAATGAATTTAAAACAACACAAAAGAGCTTCAGTTTTTTTTTTGCATTTGAACAATCATTTTTGCAAGCCCTTTCAAAAGCTTTAAAACAAACATCTGACATACTGCAAACAATAAACCATCCTGCATATTAAAATCCAACAGCAAAACTTCATAACCGTGAAGAGTGACTGTTAGCATGCTGCTTTATCTGGGGACTGTTAATGTGCCGCGATTGAGAATGTTAAGTGAGCTGCTAATTGAGTCAGGAGTTTAGATGAGTTTAGATGAGAGTGATTTTGACATTAAATCAGGTCAGAGCTCCCACACAAATCATGAGAGGAAGCTCAAACTCAGTGTGTGTGTTTATTTAAAATTTCCTCAGAATAGCTTCATACACACTAATATACAAATGCACTAAATATTCTTTCATTAAGGATTCCCATATTGCCCCTTTTTCTCCACCTGAATTAACTTATTTTTTAATTTTCTCTTAATGTCTCAATCCCACCCACAATAACCTTGGGAGACACAATAGATCCAGAGTATATTAAAGTGTGTGTGTTTCTTTGAAGCTTTCAGAAACTCATTAGGAACATTTACTGTTGTACAGTTTGTGTGTGTGTGTTTATGACTGACACGTGAACATCAGACGTTAATTTAGCAAAGGAGACAGCAACATTTCATAAATATTTATATTGAGATCTTTGAATTTTGATTACAGATTTTAATGTCTGAGACATTATTTCTGAAACTCTAGAGGAGACACGTGAGATTACTGGAGTATTTTTCTCTTGAGAATCATCTGAGAAGCAGGAGAATTCAGCAAAAGTCTCATTTTGCTCTACATTAATATCTTAATGCTGTCAAGGTAAATTACAGACTGACCAATATTGCATTTTCACCAAACGACTCAAATACCAAATTATTTTAAGTGCCCAATTACCAAAATTTAAATTGTCTATTTATTTTACATAATTAAAAATTATATTAATTAAAATAATAATTTAAAAACATTACAACTATAAAACTAAATTATTAATTTTATAATAATAATAATAATAATACATATTTATAAGAATAATAATCTTAATAACAAAAACAACAAAAAAACTACAATACAGCTATAAAAATAAAATATTAATAATGAATATGTATAATAACCATAATAATAATAATAAAACTGATCACAATAATAACTAGAAAAATCATATACCACTATAAAAATAAAATATTATCATTATTATTAATAATAGAATTTTATATTGTATTTTTATAATAATAATAATACATATTTATAAGACATATAAAGACATATTAATAATAACAAAAACAACAAAAATCTACACTACAGCTATAAAAATAAAATATTAATTATGAATATGTATATTAACCATAATAATAATAATGATAATAACTAAAAAAAATCATATACAACTATAAAAATAAAATATTATTATTATCATTATTATTAATAATAGAATTTTATATTACATTTTTATAATAATAATACATATTTATAAGAATAATAACTTTAATAATAACAAAAATGACAAAAATCAACATTACAGCTATAAAAATAAAATATTATTATGAATATGTATAATAACCATAATAATAATAATGCTAATGATAATAATAACTAAACATATACAACTATAAAAATAAAATATTATCATTATTATTAATAATAGAATTTTATATTATATTTTTATCATATAAACATAATTATATTATAATTTATATTATACTATTATTTTATAATAGAATTTTAAATTATTTTATTTCACTTTATTTGACAACAATAACTACAAAACAAATATAAAAATAATTGTGAATATCTATATTATTATTAACAACAAAAATAGACATAACTGAAAATCATTACACAACTATAAAATAAAATATTAATTATAAATAATATTATGAATAATAGTAATAAGCCATATTATTATAATAAGTCATATAATATGTGCAATATTATTATTATTGGTAGATGCAAAATTAAATAAGAGTTAACCAGTCATATCGTAATCCGTAAAGTAGTCAAAATGATTATCGGCCACTCTCTAGTAGAGTTTGTGAGTATGTCTGAATGTGTGTGAACAGAAATGCACAGACCGTTTGTTTGATATCAGGTATGCCGATGCGGAAGACGATCACGGCGAGGTGCGAGTCTTCCACAGGTGTGACCGTGGTCATGCTCCGCTCCATCATACGCCGCCGGGCCTGCTGATTGGTCAAGACCGGGTGATACAGCGGCTGATTGGTTGTCTGATGATAAAGCGTCGGCTGACTGGGCAAATGCGGGATTCCTCTTTGGGCCGCATTGCCAGCCCTTGGTTGTCTCTCTCCTCTCTGCCATCCAATCACAACGGCTGCCGGTTTGGATCCGTCCGCCTTGCGTCCACCCCGGTTCTGGTGTTCCTTGTCTCCCATATCAATCATCCCATTTTGTTTCGCTCTCTTTAATCTCTCCTCCTCGTCCTCCTCGTCCTCGCCCTCTTTGTCCTCGGTGCTGCCAAAAAAACGTTTGGTGTTTCCTAGCATCCTTTGCAGCACCGTGTCAGCAAGAAGTGTCGATGTTATGCTGTTGGGTCATGGTGCTTATCGACATCCACATTAATGTTAAACAGACTGAAGAGGAAAAAAAAAATCATTAGAGGGGTAATGCATTTAATTTTTTGATGTTAAAATAAATTCCAGGTTAATATACAGAGTCAATATAAAGCCACACCTAGAAACCAGGATATCTTTTAGACCAGTAATAAACCCCTTAGCAACGCACTAACAACCACTGAGAACACCTTAGTTAATGTGTAGCAACACCCTGGAAACAACACTGCTGTATAGCCAGCAAAACCATAATAAATACCAGTATGTTTAAGTAAAAAAGCTTTGGAATCTTTTATTTAATAAAGATCTGCAAGCTATAACAGTCTGAGGAACTTTTTCCACATCTTATTTCTAAAAATAACTAACTCCAGCTCTATCTCCAGGGCTAACAGACTGGATTCAATTTGCAGAAGACTGAAAGTTGATTTTGGGTTAAATTACAGTATGATTTAGTTGTTCTCTGTGAATCTCTATGTGCTGGTGGCATCCATGTTGCTCTTAGCTTGTTACTGTTACTCTTCACCACCCATTTGTGTGCCTGAAAAGATAATCAAAAAAAAAAAAAATAGATGCATTCTCTGCGCTACTGGAATAATTGTGGTTCTCTTGTGAAAGAAGATATGTGGGGAAGAAAAATAGTTAGAAAGTTACGACGCTCAAAGTTCAATGCAAAGGGAGATATTTTCTTTTACAGAAATCACTTTTTAGTGTGAGAACACCCAACAAAGGGGGTGTGGCCATGTTGGGCTGCTTTAGAGATAAGAAAGAGTTGTTGTAGTAGAGTGTTGTTGTCATGCCGTCATTTTACGCCGGACTGCTTCACAAACGAGGGTCAATTCAACGCTGGACTTGCACAAAAGATTAACATGACGGCACATGCAACTCCACAGCAACTGCATAAATTTATCCACTAACCGTTCAGAAACGTCTAAAAGTTGTAACTTCTTCCTGAGTCTCTCCATCAGTGTCGACTCCGGTTTGAACAATATAAGGCTGAACACCGTTACTGACAATCCTCATTTTGGCTGCGTGAGATTCTCCAGCTTTGTTGTTGTTGAGCGACCGAAGCGCGAGTTGTTAAAGCTCCGCCCTCTTCTGGAAAGGGGGCCGGGAGCAGCAGCTCATTTGCATTTAAAGGGACACACACAAAAACGGCGTGTTTTTGCTCACACCCAAATAGGGGCAAATTTGACAAGCTATAATAAATGATCTGTGGGGGATTTTGAGCTGAAACTTCACAGACACATTCTGGGGACACCAGAGACTTATATTACATCATGTAAAAGGGCATAGGTCTCCTTTAAAGCAAAACTTTGAGTGGGACCTACATTATAATTATATAAAATAATTAAATAAACAGGTTAATTCCTGCTCCCCAATAATATATTGATCAGTAATGAAAAACAGCCCTAGATACATCAGTGAAAAAATGTTCTTAAAGATTCAATTTAATCAGCTTTTATTATTATCCAATCTCATGGCCATTGTAAAATCTTGTATGTGTTAAATGGTCTGTCATGCATATTAACATATTCATTTTTTTTTTTTATCTTAAATTTAAATTCAAACACAACAAAACTTTAGACAACAAAAAAAGTAAACTACTGGACATTCAAGAAAAAAAAACTTTTTGATTTGGTTAGCATGTGCTGAATAAGTGTCATCAGTGATGGATGACATGTAGCTCTTGTAAAATGTGCTATACAAATATATTGACTTGACTTACAGATTACATTGGTTGCATTGAGGTGTGATTGAGGTCGTTGTCCTGTAGCTGTGAAGCATCAGCCCGCAGTATTTCTGCTGATTACACTGTTGTTTAATTGCACACAAGAGGGAAACTGACTCATTGAATTTATTTATATCAGCTTTCAGTCAGTCTGATTTATCTCCGCTTTATTTTACACACTTAAAGAACATAACTGCACAGACACAAGACATCTGCACCTCTCCTCAATACCTGTCATCTGTAGAGTAAATACTGTAAATAGAAACTGACATCAGTGACGTCCACATTAAGAAACTGTCCTGTAAACCTCCAGAGATCTCCGTCACCTCATTACTGACGGCTCGTGGTGACTGATTCACCTGTTCACAGCTTTAGATGGCTATTTACCTTAAATATCACAACCTGTTTGTGGTTCATCAAGTGCACGCTCCCCCACTGTAAATACTGCAGTAACTCCCATTATTATTGGAATACTATTTATAAATCATATGACCTCTCTATTTGCAATGAGCATTTTACCAATGCTTTAATTATTTGGGTTTTTAATAACTTGGTTTTGGACTGTTTGATTAATCTATAATATTTTATTGATCATTTCTGGCTATGAAAATATATTTCTGTATTCAAAGATGATAAACACGCCACATGCTTCCTTCTTTGAAAATTAATGAGTTTTCAGTTCCCTCATGATAAAGTAAAAGAGAATAGACTGGTTTGAAATGGAACCGTAAATTATGCCTTGGCAGTTTCTGTGAACGGTTATACAAAAAACACCACAAAATAACAATAAACTGAATATCTTTCAAAGATTTGATGCCACTAACCGGGTAAAATTTGGCAAATCCAGTGATAATTCATCCTCAAAAGCACCCATTGAATCAACCCAGTAACTTGTAAACACAATGTTGTTTCTGATGAAAAAAAAAAAGCCCAATCAGATTGATCAAGAAAGTTTTCCTCCCATCTTTTATATGTAATATACATCAGACAGTCAGCAAGAGATTGCAGCAGCTGACATTGAGTCTAATATCATATCTGTTTAAAACAGGCTGTTAGGAAACCTGACTGACTACACGGGTGCCAATTCAAGGGTGAATCAGGCCAATGAGACACAGATGGTCTCGTTCACAAACCATCCAAATCAATTGCTCATTCCATTTATAAAAACACAGTGATGTCAAAATCAAGTTTCTAATACAGGCTTCCATTGGGGAGGGATGGATGGATGGATATACAATCACACCAAAATTTATTCAGACACCTTGAACATTTCATTCATTATTTCAGTTTATTCACTATCGTTTAAAAAAAATGGTAATAAAATATGACAAGATCTGTTAAACTGTGTCAGAAAAAATTAATCTTAATTATGTCAGATAATACTTAAGCAAAACATGGTCAGGTCAAAGTGTCTGAATAATTTTTGGTTCCAAATTTATCAATTTTACTGGTAGTCCACTGTATGAAGAATTTTTGGGTATAATATGTCACAGTTTATATTGCTATCCTCACTTACATAAATGAACTATAGTGTCCTGCACCCACTAGTAAGACATATCAAAAATATAAAAAATGTCTGAATAATTTTTGGTTTGACAGTATTTTAAATAAATAAGTCACATGTATATATGGAATTACTGACAAAAAATGTTATTTACACTATTTAAATATATTGAAATATTAAAAAAGGAACACTGCAAGAGCTTAACAAAATACTAACAATGAATATAAAATTCATTGTTAAATATAAATAAATAAAGAATATAAAAAAATCTAGAAATTACGGAAGCTAGTTGCTGTCTCTCATTGTAAGATTAAAAGTTGTAGTTGTGCGAAAATAAATGATAAGAAATAAAACTGAGTTTAAAAAAAGTAATTGTGACTATTTCTCACAACTGCATCTTTATAGCACACAGTGTGGCTCTTATTTTAAAAATTTATACAGGTTTCGAAAGAAAAAATATTGACTAAAGGAAACTAAAGATATTAAAGATATTTTTTTTTTTGTCAAATCACAAAAACTATGACTGAACAAAATGAACACTATCGCAGCATCCAAAACACAACATGCTGGTCTTTTCAGCAGCGTTTGCCTTTAATGCAAGTATAAATCCAGCCATGCTTTGTTGTATTGGACTATTTTGCACTTGTATGAAGTTTGTTGAAAATCCTCCAACCATATGACATGTAAAGGCTCGTTCACACCAAGAACGATAACTATTTTAGCATGCACACCAACGAACGATAACGCACTGTTTATTCACTGTCTTTCGCTTTAAATGCTTGATCAGATTCTGATTGGCTGTCGATGTTTTTATCGTTCATCAGCTGGAAAAAAAAGTTCTGAAAGTGATTCCAACGATATACAGTAGTTCCTTTGTGCCATTCTCACTATAGCTGTGGTGTGGCTATCTTTTACATTTAGAATGTTTTTTAGAACTATATTCATCTATGCATGAATCCCCTCATATTAACCGGCTAATAAAAGGACCAATGAGAATGCAGATAAGTGTTTCTCCCTCGCCTGATTAGCTCTCAGCTGTATAATTGGCAGTTGACTGGGGCAGGTGGGGAAAAATAGAGCACTGGCCTCATTTCATTCTCTAGAGACGATTCAGAGAGAGTAACGCAGGCGCCACACAGAAACCAGCAGCCCAAGGACAAAGCGGGAAGAGCGGTGATACGAGACCAGGTCATGAAAACAGCAAAGAGACTGCAGAAACCAGTCTGTCAGGACACCAGACACAAAACAAGGGTTGTGAAGTAATACTATACCACCATGAAACAAATGCAATTTAGTTAGTAGCCCAGTATTGGGTCACATAAATAACTACAGGCTAACTACAAGGCTTTTCCCACTCGCACTTAACGCATTACGTCCGAGTGTCCATTCAGCTCGCTCAGTTTTTGCGAGAAGAAACCCTTTTACACACACCTCCTATCGTATTGTACTTCATTCTCTCACATACACAGCGCACCACCCCCTCCTATGTAGGACAGGGTGAATATAGATATATTTCCAGTGAATTGGTCCCCAGAAACTTTAATTGGAGAACTGCCATGGAACAGACTGTCCCACTTTTATAACCCGTTAAAAAGAAGTGGAGCAACCAGGTCCGGCATTGGTCTCTTCCTTTTGCTCACGCTCTTTGTGTCTCTCACCGACCATCGCTCCATTAGAAAAGAATGACAGCGCAGATAACGGACAATTAAACCATGTGTTGGTGTTTTTTTTCTGCACTCTTTCCCTGGAGCTCAGAGTGAGATTGAGCCATTGAGAAAAGCACAAAACCCATTTCTGTTTCTATAATGAACCTGCTAGTGTTCATGGTGCAATGATGTTTTAAACCCCAGAGATCATGAATGAGTGAAATGAGTGACTTCCCCTCATCTGTACACTTGTTTGCAGGTGATAGAAGTGTTATGTGGGAGGCCTGAAGATCATAAGAGATTTATTATGAATAACAGTGAATTGCAATACATTCAAATGCAGGCAACAACCTAATAATATACACTTCCAATCAAAAGTTTGAAAGAAGTCTCTTCTGCTCACCAAGACTGCATTTATTTAATCTACAGTAAAAACAGTAATATTGTGAAATGTTATTTCAATTTAAAATAACTGTTTTCTATTTAAATATGTTAAAATGTAATTTATTCCTGTGATCAAAGTTGAATTTTCAGCATCATTACTCCAGTCTTCAGTGTCACATGATCCTTCAGAAATCATTCTAATATGATGATTTGCTGCTCAAGAAACATTTATGATTATTATCGATGTTGAAAACAGTTCATATGTTTGTGGAAGAGAAAGTTCAAAAGAACAGTATTTATTTGAGATAAAAATCTTTTGTAATATTTTAAATGGAAGTGCTGTAAAATTGATTAATCGCAATTAATCATATCTAACATAAATGTTATATATATAAATATACACACACATACATACATATATATTACATTTATGTTAGATACGATTAATTGCGATTAATCGATTTTACAGCACTACTTTACTGTCACTTTTGATTAATTTAATGCATCCTTGCTGAATAAAAGTATTACTTCTTCAAAAACAAAAAAATCTTACTGGCCCCAAACTTTTGAACAGTAGTGTATATACTATATCGTAATTTACATAATAAAGAAAGACCTTAGAGGTAAACAGAACTATTTCAACAAGGAGTTTATATTTCCACTTATTCCATTTTCATTTAAATGCATACATTTAATCATAAATCTGAAGACTTATTAAAAGTTAAAGCAAATCTCCATCTGTTCAAAAAAGCCAAACATTCCTAATAAACCAGGAACAGCCCTTTACTGAGCATGTGACGTTGCAGAATCGTTATCAACCATCTTCTTACATCAATTTAGTGTCAAATATCTCCTGCTGCTATTAAGTCAGACTTTAAATTTGTCAAAACAATCCAGATGCAAGGACGCATATCAGACAAATACAGGTGCATGTTACAGTATTCATCAACATGAACAGAAAGGCACCAAAGAGACCAGTGTTGCTAAAATTAACACACCATGTTGTCCTACAAAAACCACACTAGCACATGTGAAGCAGATAGATCTCCTGCAGTGAAGAAATGGAGAAAAATGAGCTGAAAAGAAATACGCTAAAAAGTGGAGATTCAAAAATGCACAACTTCCTTGAATACTAATGCACAACCTACATGCTCTGCTGTATGTAAGAGGATAATCATGAAGAGGGTTTTCCAAGTTAAAGACCACTTTTGACCCTGGCTTATGAAGCTCTGATTCAGAGCTAGTTAGCCCTGCTTTTCTTGTGCCAAAGATAAAGAGTATTCAAGCAACATACAGCCAAACATAAATCATTAATGCTTAATGAATCATTGCTTATGATGTAAAATATTCATGCACTGTTTAGTTTCAGCATCATAAAACAGTTAAAAACAACGGTTACTACTCCAGCATGCATTTCCTTCTATTTTTTGTGGTACATTTTAGAGAACTAAAGATAACTAGAGTGGATTT
This sequence comes from Hypophthalmichthys nobilis, assembly GCA_037950665.1. Classification (NCBI taxonomy): domain Eukaryota; kingdom Metazoa; phylum Chordata; class Actinopteri; order Cypriniformes; family Xenocyprididae; genus Hypophthalmichthys; species Hypophthalmichthys nobilis. The sequence continues at coordinate 23,969,364 of CM075482.1, forward strand.
ACATGCCAAAATGTACAAAATTTACAATTTGATTTAAAACTACTATAACATGCTTGTCATATGCTTAAAGCTGCTGTCCGTAACTTTTTGGTTAAAAATTATCAATTTTTAGAGCAAGTATTTAACCAGGCAGTGTTCAAAACTATCTCCTTACCTTAGCCCGATTCACAACGGTAAACTTGTTATAATGTTTTTTAATCTGAATGGTACTGGTGGGTTTTTGTGGGAAATTTGTGCAGCCGTTTGTCTTTGCGTCATTACGTCACGTCTGTTACATAAAGAAGGAGTCCCAGCTAGTAGGCTATATCACATGTGAGGTGGCGTCATTTATAGTCTTTTCTCACCTCAGCTGGAATAATTAAGCTTATCATTTTGATGGCGGATTGTATGGTACGAAAATTAACGTTAAAGATTAGGCTGTACAGAAATTGAAATCTACAGGTAACGCTAATAAACACTAAATACAATCTGTGATTCCAAAGTACAGTATCCACACCGGTGCAGTGATTGACAGCAAACATTAGATTCATCTGCGCCTAGGAGCCGTGCCGAGGCACAACCCACGTAAAGATAATAATTCCGCAAATAACTGCAATTGCAGGTTTCAAACAGAGATGGCGACAAAGAGGCAAAACTTACGGACTGCAGCTTTAATGGTTTGATCAATAATCCTAAATAAGCAAGAAATATTAGTAATAATAATATTAAATCAGGATTTATGAAACTACAGTGTAAAACCTCAAAACTGGCAATTAATTATTAACCCAGATTATTAAATAAACAGTATGAAACTGGTTCAAGATAACCCAGGGTGACACAGGAAATCACATGTGAACAGCCCAAATAACAAGCAAAAGCTTTATGGAAGGAAGCAAACGAGGAGGAAACCCACAGCCATGACCTCCTTCACCAACATTCTGGAGGTCAGCGCTCTAGAAGAGAGGAGGAGTGCAAGAGAAAACTGGGACGAGGAGAGACAGAACGCAAATGATGCTGAGATCAAGCTCAGGGCACGAGAACGAGTGTAAGCGCTGGAGAAGAAAACACCAAACCAAGAAAAACTCCACTAAAACACAACAATCAGTTCATTCACACCTCACAAATGTCACACACTGACGATGCTGCTCTCATACAGAAAGCACAACAAATCACTGCTACTCTGGTCAAGAATATCAAAAAGATAAGGAGAAACTAGATAGAACGACTGATAGAGCGAACGAATGAAAGATAAAACAAACAAACAATAGATAGGGAGAACGAATGATAGATAAATAGAACGAATGAACAATAAGTAGAACAAAAGATAGATAGAATGAATGAACAAAAGAACGAACCAAAAAACGAAAATAATCGAATGAATGAACAAACAAACTATAGAACGAACGATAGTTAGAACAAACGAATGACAGATAGATAGAACGAACAAACGATAAGTAGAACAAACAAATGATAGATAGAATGAATGAACAAACGACTGAACAAACGAAAGAATGAATAAATGATAGATAAAATGAACAAACAAATGAATGAATGACAAAACGAACAAACGAACTATAGAACGAACAAATAATAGATAGAACGAATGACAGATTGGTAGAACAAACAAATTATAGACAGAACAAATGAAGAAATTAATGAACAAATGAAAGAATGAGCAAACGATAGATAGAATGAACAAACAAACAAACGACAGAGCGAACAAACTATAGAATGAACAAACGACAGAAAGATAGAACGAACGATAGATAGAATGTACAAACGATAGATAGAACAAATGAACAAACGACTGAACAAACGAAAGAAAAAAATGATAGAACAAACAAAAACTATAGAACAAAAATGATAGAAAGATACAACGAACGATAGATAGAACGAACGATAGAACAAACAAACGACAGAATGGTAGAACGAACAATAAGTAGAATAAACAAACGATAAGTAGAACAAACAAATGATAGATAGAACAAATGAACAAATGACTGAACAAATGAAAGAACAAAAAGGATAGTTAAAATGAACAACAAACAAACGACAAAACGAACAAACAAACTATAGAATAGTTGATATATACTGATAGATAGATAGATAGATAGTAGAATGAACAAACGATAAGTAGAACAAACAAATGATAGATAGAACGAATGAACAAACGACTGAACAAATGAAAGAATGAACAAACGATAGACAGGACGAACAAACAAACAAACAAACTATAGAACGAACAAATGATAGATAGAAAGATAGAACGAACGATAGAACGAACAAACGACAGAATGGTAGAACGAACGATAAGTAGAAAACATGACAGATAGAATGAATGAACAAATGAAAGAAAGAACGAACAAACGGTAGATAGAATGAACAAACAATTGAACGACAGAACAAATGAAAGAACGAACAAACGAACTATGGAACGAACAAACAAAAACGAAAAAAAAGATAGAGGGATGGATGGATGGAATAAATGGACAGACAGACAGACGTGCTGTTTTATGACCACGTGACAAAGTGGGATGATCTTTCAAAATGAAAGATAACCAGGTTTTGACCATATAAAGTAAAAAATAATAAAAAATGTCTTTACAATATAATACAACTTGTGCACAACTTCCACTTGACATCTGAAGTCATTTTTGTGAGAGGACCAGACCAGACAGCTCTGAAAACTCACATTTTTGCATTGCGTTTCAGCTTCACGCTTTGAAATTGGTTACAAAAAAGTGCCATTAACGTAAACCTGGCACAACTATGAGCATATGTTTGAATATTTACATCTCGACAGTCCCTGCTTTTTTAAAAACTAAATCATAAACATAATTCACAGCAAGAATGCATGTCATACACAGCTTAAGATCACAATGCACAGTGTGCTCATACAAAACATAGTTTGAGTGCAATTAGCTGTTCAATTTAACTGTTTAAACATACACAGATGAACAATTCACATTTCTCACTCGCTATATAGATTTCCTAGATAAGTGTTTGAGTGCATAATTATGCTCTCTGCGTGCAGTGACCTACCTTTGGTCTCAGCAGGCCTCTCACACCAGGAAAACAGCACACACACATACTCACCCACTCACTATCAGCACAATTTAGAGCAAAACACACACTGAAGTCAAAAGCGCTGCATATGCAACTACTGCAGTTCACAGTTTTGCTAAAGCACACCAGCACAAAGTACGCAAAGCAACACTTTCTCAGAAGTCGTTTATCAAGCATCTTGGGAGTCACATCCATGCAATAGTTTTTCTTGCAAGCGCTATTATATCTGCTCCATCTAAGCATCATAACGGATGCACTATCCAAGTGGGAATTCATACCTGAATGTCCAGCCTGAGATTCCTCATTCCAGCACAGAAGATGTGGTCAGAACAGGGTCCAGAGAGAAACAAACAGTCATAGAAACGCCAATAAACGTGCACATCCAGGCGTTGCGTCCATGCAGGATCACCTCCAGCACTGGAACAATCTCTCTTCTGAGATCTCTCTCATCCCGCTGTCATGCACTCAAACACTCCTCCCTCCAGCCTCGCTCTCCACACACATACACACACACGGCCTCTCGGATGCTAGATCAAACTGGCTCGCATCTGAGACTTGGGTTTCATCCGGATCTTCTGTGGCTTTGTGGGAAGAAATCATCTGTTACACTCGAAAACCACTGAAACCATGCAGGAAAACATACAGTTTCACATGTATAATGCATAAAATGCATGCATGCATATGTTTTTTCTGAGCTAATAACATACTGTGACACTCACACACTCTCTTGAACACAAGTGGGTCATAGATGGAAAAATGAAAGGAGAAATTAGCCTGACTGCGAGTGTTCATGCGGTGAATTAGAGAACGGCTGCAGAAATCATCACCTGTCCTCATCACGCTGAGATCAATCACCATCTCTCAACCACAAGGTTTGTACGAGGACACTTGAGAAAAACCTAGAGACAAAGCAGTTAGACAGAATGACTGGCCTTCATCAGATAAAGACAGAATAATACATTCCCTGCTTCATAAGAGCCTGTCTGCACTTTCTCCACTTTTAAATCAGGCCTGTTTGGTGGCTATTAGTGGTTTTTACTAAGTTAAGCAACACTAGTACTAGTCCTCATAGTGATGTGATGAAACCTCTTCCACTATGATAGTGTGCGTCATCCTGCAGACTTTGTGCTACTATTACTATTTTAATATTATTTATATACTATAATAGTATTTATTAATATTTTGAATTGGCTTTTGTTTTTTTATTTTAATTTTAGAAATTTGATGTGCTTTTGTCTTTCTTATTTCTATACAGCGTTTATCCATTTTTTTAGTTTTAGTAACTGTAGTAGTACTTCAATTTAAACATTTCAGTTAGTCGGCAAGAAACGTTTTTTAAGCTTAAAGATTTAGTTCACCCAAAAATGAAAATTCTGTCATTAATTACTAACCCTTTACAAATCTTTTATTTGGAATCAGTGGTTCAGAGCGTGTATCAAACTGCCAAAGTCATGTGATTTTCGAAATATCAATGGTTCAACACTGGGGGGCGTGACTTTGGCAGTTTGATATGCGCTCTGAACCACTGATTCGAAACAAAAGATTCGTAAAGCTTCGAAGCTACATGAAGTGGTGTTTTGAAATCGCCCATCACTAGATATTGTTGAATAAAGTCGTTATTTTGTTTTTTGGTGCAGAAAAAGTATTCTCGTTGCTTCATAACATTAAGGTTGAACCACTGAGTCATTCCACAAAACCGGTTCGATTTGGACTTTTTTACCAAAATGTATTACTTTTCTGAACACCCCACAACATTAATGACATATTTAACTTTCAGAAAAACATATTTTCCCATCTCAGGCATCAAATCCCTATTATTATTGGTCATTATTTTAAGTTATGGACACTATGGGAGCTCTCTGAATATTATTATAAAATGTATTTGTGATAAAATCAACATTTTCCTATTAATCAGATGTCCCTGACACTAATTCAGTAATTGCAAATATAAAAGTTACATAAAATCTCACACTTTTGCTATACTAAAGCCTGAAATGGGCACTTTTTGTGACAGCAACCTCATCAAAGGCTTAACTTCAGAATTTGAACTAAAATCAGTATTCTTATGATTGCTCTGAACATTTCAGACAGAATTCAACTAACTTTAAATTACTTATTTAAATTAATAATAAAAATGTAGGTGTGACAGGGTTGACTGTGACGGGGTTGTGATTTTTGCCCAAACTGGCCACTGCTCTAAATCTAGTGAATAAATGGAGAGCGCATAGCATGCATGATATTAAGAAATCATGAATAATGTTGAAATAACAGATAATTTTCACAAGTAATACAAACAATAGTTTTCTATCTTTAATTGATGTAACGGGGTTAAGTCGTTAAGCTTGACAAACACAATTTCACAACATAACTTAGTTATAATTATTACAGAAGGTGGTAACTTGCCTGTGTCTGTTCACAATGTTGTTCAGAAGACTTCTATGATGTCACTTCCTATTAATGATGTCACATAAGTATCAGTTCATTATTTTTATAGGAGGAGAATGGTTTGTGTAACGGGGTTGAGGGGTTACTGAGGTACGGAACTAAATTATGTGATTTTAATGAATAATCATGAAAAAAACATTACCAGCAAAAACGCACAGATGGATATTTATGGGAATGGCAAAATGAATGGCCTTTTTTCTCATTTTATTATTCATATCCCAAGTACACTTTCATTGAAGGTCTTGAGGGACATGACAAAATAGGTGGTGTCAACTGAAAAAAATAAATAAAATAATTTCTAATATGAAGATAAAATGTATGTCATGTTTTTAAACATTATTAAAGGAGACATTTCAATTAATACAAAAAGCTTTTAAAAATATATTTTGGTGACCCAATAGAAAAATACACTGAAAAAGGTCAGAGGGACTCAAATCGTACCAGTTTCTTGGAATGACTCCAATGTAGTCACATGAACTGTTTTAAATAGCTTTCTGGGCATTTGAAAGTGTAAATTGTCTTGCTGTCAATGCAGGCCTCACTGAGGAACATTAAAGTGACTGCTGTCACTTTAAGAGTTTAAGCACAAATCCAAAATGCTGTTACACAACTTGATTGTATCTTTCTCAACTAATTCGATTCCAAAACTGACTGTGTTTAGTGGATACTCGCCAAGACGGGCATTTTGACATAATTTTGTGAGTGTTTGACCGTTTAAATGCAGTAAGCCAGTCATTTTAGTACTTGTGACTCACAAGCTGCCCAGTGTGAGTGCAAAACCTGTGAGAATTAGTAAAATTATGTGCAATACAAGCCCTATTTAACCTAAGCGAATGAGACGAGCGACTGAGAGGAGGCGGGTGCGTGTCAGAGCTAGAAAGTGTAGCCGACGTTATTGCCTGTGCTGCTGGTAACAAAACGGACCGACTCAGAATCGGAAAGACGTGAGACTGACCGCCCGGTTACTGAGCCAATCATGCGATCGGTGCATCGCTACAAAGAACTGCTTCATATGAGTTATCTGTTTAGGAACCTGACCATATGGGTGCACTATATCAGACACACTGTTTTCACCAAAACATTGAAAAAAGATGCACAAAAATCATTAAAAAAAAGATGCACAATAAAGGAGGGATCTGAACCACATCTACAGACCATAACATGACACCACTTACAGTAGCAACACCCCGGCAACCACCCACTATAGTGTCAGTTACACATAAGCCACAAGCAAAAATTCTGAAAATATGAATATCTTTCCAAAACACAGTTTCCTGCTCAACTGTTTTTATGTGCAAATTTGTCAGTAGACATCAAAAATAAAATATGCCTACATCTTTAATCCAGCATATATTAGCTCATAGATCTTAAATGAACACTTGTTTTTACAAATGCAACAATTAAACCAGCAATGGTCTGTGTATCTTTGTCTACCTATCTACATATCTGTCCATCTATCCAACTGTCTGCATCTATCTAATGTATATACTGATCTGTCTGTCTGTCTGTTTATCTCTCTCTCTCTCTTTGGACATGTATAGTTTTGGTGAATTGAGGCAGTGGTGTTCTAGTTGTCGAGTCCTCAAGTGTGCGTTTTCTCTGTATTTCTGACACAGTAGATCTGACACAGTGTTGGAGTCAAATACCAACAGTCCTACTACCTAATTACTAATACATGTTTTTCTTCAGTCACCCCCTTCAAAACAAAACTGAACGTGGCTGGTTTGTACCCAGAGTAAGGCTGTGTCGCTCCCCACTGCTGTCCTGTTTTCTGACCTTTCAAAATGGACCCAAGTCCCACCCCGTCCTCTCACTATAACATCAAAGCTCAGCGTCCTTAAATTAGAATAATGCAGATAAACACTTCAGTTACTAGTTAATGCATTAACATCTTCACAGAGCAGTTTTTAAACAAATGACATGCATTTGATTTACTAGACAAAGACAGTAGATGCAAAAGCACTTATATACTGGTTTTGTTTGATTAGCAGGCATTTATCTTGTGCTACCAAAACAGCAACATCTTGAGTATAAATTAATCACATTATCCATAAGGATACATAACTTATTCAAGTAATTCTCAAAGCTGTATTGCACTTATCTGGTCATCCAATTAATACATTTTATTTTTTCATTTCTAAAGAAAATGAGAGTGGTTACTTACAAAACTCACTGCACCTTGACGCTTGATTCAATGCAAATCTGTGGGATTTAATGCAAGTCAACATTTTATTGTCCAAGAGGAATAAAATCCTAACCAACACGCCTCAAGAAGACGCATGATTTGAGGAGTTATTCATGTCTGGAGCACAAGCGCTGGAGGATGATGGGAATAGTGATACTTCATTTAGTAAATACCACTAAACTTAAGCCTACTGGTCAGTAAAAACAAAATCCCCCAACTTCTGTTTCTATTCTAAGCATTTTAAAAATGTTTGGACTGTTTTAACATTAAAATCAAACTACTGGAATGAAAAAGCATATGATGACTTGCAGAGAGGAACTCTGTTCCTCTGAGAAACGAATGCAAATAACCTAAAATCCCCAACATGTCTGAAGCCACATCACTGACCCTCAAACCATAATGTACTGTGTTACTCATTCATTAGGTATTAGTCAATCATGGCATTTTTATTCCAAGGCTGTAAAAAGCAACATTAAAAAAAACACTTGAGACATGTCTCAACTGACTTTCAATTCTTTCCAAATAAAACCAAAAGCAAAACAAAATCCCGTACACTATCAGAGCTCAAAAAATATCAAAAAATTGTTATTATCACTGATTTGTCATGAGCTCAGCTGATTTTTTATATATATTTTGAGCTTTGAATAGTTTATCTAGATATGTCTGATGAAGGTCATTGGAGCGAAACATTGTGATTGCAGGTGTGCGAGGGTAATAGCTCAAATAAAATAAAATAAAATGTAAAAATTTGAGTTAAAAAGTACACTTAACTTGACAGCAAACCCACATGCCTTAAAAAATCACTAACATATACTTACATTAAAACAACAACAAACAGCTCATTTCAAATTCTAAGAGTCAGAGTGAGTGGAAAATAAAATGTTTACAAATAAAATAAAAATGATGTTGCCTGGGTCAACATCCTTATTGGTCCTGGAATACGACATTTACTGTATGACAACCAACATTACTAGGTTAGGCCCTCTAGTTTATGGGTTAGGTTATGGTTAGAGCTTTTTTTTCCCCAGACAGGACTGTTGTTACAGGAACATGTTTTTCTCTGCAAAACCAGGATGTGCGTCAAGTCACCATTACTTTACCACAGACGTCGAAATCTCTCTTTCACAACACAACTATTAAACGGTAAGGGCACAAAGTTTACAGGGTCTAGAGTTCACAATTTGGCAGATATTCTGTCTCACTCGAAAGATCATATGATAATAAATTTGGCAACACCATCTCTGAAGCATCCATTCTGTATATAATGCATTATAAAGATATTCATAATGAATATCTTTATAATTAAAATTAAGCTATGTCAAGACCAAAAGCTTAAAGGATTATAATGCATAATGTCTCATATTATTAGTTGCGTTACTGAAACATTGTGTGTTATGTGAACAGATCTGTGACAAATTGCTTTGTAAGTCACTTTGGATAAAAGTATATACTAGATGCATAAATGTAAATAAGATTAATAGATTATAATAGAATTATTTATGAAAAAATGTGTATAACAGAGCACTGTCAAATAATTACAGTATAATGCATTATTATGCAGGTTTCATAGAAAGTGCTGCTATAAATTCATATGTGGCCAAAACAACATTTTGCCCAATATTTTACCAAAAGCATCATCAGTTGATTTCTAAACTACTTTCTGTACATGTGAAAATGTTCTTTTATGTGTCTAAAAAACATGGTGAGTATGCATTGTGAACTGTACCAACAATCAACATATTTAACGTACATTTGGTGAATGCAAAATCTATTTAATCTAAAATAAAAAGAATTAACAAAGGGCTGATTAATAGGCATGTTTCTGTTCATAAATAACACCAACATTGGGTATTCTGGGAAATGGACAGGAAGGTAACACAGACACACACACACACACACAGTCAAGCTGTGTTCCTGTTCCTGTTGCACAAATAATCTAAAGAATTAAGAACTCATCTTGAACAAAGGAAATAAAGAATAGAACAAAATACAACAGAAACAGATTATGAAAGCTTGAGTCAGAAGTATGAAGACACACTGTGATACTGAACTGAAAGCAGAAGATATGAAATGGGGGACAGTATTAAAAAATATAATAATTTCCTGTCACTAAAGAAGTGCATGTCACTTAACAACAATGAAACAATGAAAACAAAATATATCTTAAATATTTTTAGTCTGTTTTGCAATAGAATTTTGTCTGTCTGATATTTGTTTGTCACATTGCCGAGCGTGAAGTGGAAAGCATTTTCTCAAACTTACCAATAAAGGTTTGAGATCTGTGGTCAGATGTCATTTTTGCTCTCCTGTGGACGCACTGGCCTGTGGGATCTCCTGACAGAAATGAATTCATTTGAATCATAGTGAAATCAAAATCAAGATCACATTGCAAGACGGCCCGAATGACTCAATGAATGTTCATTTTACAACATTTATCTGCTTTTATCCACTACTGCACTTTAAGTAAATACAAAATGTTGCAGAGCTTCTGCACTCTGCACTAAAAACATCGCTCACTAAACACCAGAGTGTGGTTCAGTGTGGTTAATGTTGTCAATCCAGTAGACACGGAAAATTGCTTTGCCAACACTGAAAATGCACAAACCTCAAGAGTTAAAAGAGGACATGCGAACAGGCGATGATGTTCTGTGTAGAAATCAAGCCTAAAATGACCCAGGGTCATTTCAGGTTAACTAACAAACAGTACAAATATTTTATAATTTCACTAAATTAAAAATTAATTTTGAATGAATTAACAGGTCAGCACACAGATATTTGTGCTGGGGAAGAGGGTTTTGCATCGCTTCTCTCGTAAAAACTTTTTTCACTGAATGAAAAATTGTTTAATATACAAGTTAAGTAAACAATGAACCAGTTAATAAACCTTACTATTATATATTATGACTAAAATCACTAATAGTCACACTTAAAAGAGTCAATGTCATTGAAATTTGCTCATGCTGTTCATTTACAAGCATAACTGCAATGTTTAGCAGATGTGTTGTTGTGCATAATAAGCAATTACTTTCCTGAGCAATACTTACATTTTCTTATATTTTATGCAGAAGCTAGATGACCTGAAATATATAGTTGACATGCTAAGCTCCATCTTTATTAACTGAGCTTATATTAACTGAGTGATAACATGGAATAATTGCACTTTCTCAAAATTACTTGTCATACCGCATGAGCTTTTAACATGAACATCTGAATGCAAAAATGGATAAAAATGCTAAATAAAACAAGAAAGTACCCAAGTTATAGATTCATATGATTTTTAACCTGAATTTTTGACGTTGATAAAAACAATATTCTGCAATATCCTAAATATTCTCTATGGGCGGAAACAGAATTGTTGATACACTAAAAATGAATGCACAATCTTAAGTGAATAGTTGTATAACAGTCTATAGACAAATTAGACAAAGCGTACTTTGTAAAATGTTTCTTAAAACTTAAAAACGAAATGAGTCATGTATCTTTCACACTTATTTTGAGTTTGAGCCTCCCAGTTGTTCTTGATCACTGACCATCTACATGACCATGACTTCACACGTTCTGTAAATAGCAATGCCTGATAATAACCAAACTGCACATTGATAGCAACACTGCATGCTTGAGCACAAACACACAGCTGAAATAAGCTGTTAAAAACACTGCTGATTTAGTGTGACTGAAGGGTGTGGCAGACACTTCTCTACTCGTCATAAGAGAGAAAAAAAAAACACTGTCAGATTGAACTAAAACAATCGAACTGTGTGCACACATACACGCACACATACTCAGCTGAGCTTGAATGCAATAAAGCTGATAAGCCAATTTTTCTCCACTTCCCCAAATTTCTACATGCGGCTCATTTTTCTGTCCATCAGACAGTCATATTTCTCATTCTGACGGACAGACAGTGTGGCTCGGTTTGGCTGATGAACATGAGGTCTCTGCTGACACTGACAGGTAAAAACACAAGAGATTATGCAGCATCATCTTATTATCTGATTCTGTGTAATGGGATGATTTGACTAATTCTTGACGTAAATGTTGAAGTTTAATTCAAATCAGCCAGTTTGCAGTTTTCATGCAAAAGAGGCAAATTATTTAATGAGCTTTGTTTGTCTGGTTAATATATTAACTTTTAATGATGATAAATGTTAACAATTATCCAAAAATGATCAAATTTCGTAACACAGATTAAATATAATAATTTTGTAACACAGATTTGCATTACATTTAATTTTTTACAAAGATATTTTGAAAGATAAGCAAAAACTACTTTTGTAGCCAAAACTTTGCTTAACTTATGATGCACAATGCCAGCATATAATTTCAAAATAAGAAATGAAAGTTTAAGGGAGGTCAGAAAAAGCATTAAATACCAATGCATAAATTAAAATGTCAGAGAATATTAATAAAAATGCTTTTTTTGCATTCTTTTATAATGTAATATTTCTTATAAATTAAATTTTTTTATTTATACTTAAATTACATATTTTGTCAATTGATTAATGCCTATTTTTTTCTAAAAATTAAAGAATTCTTAAAACAGATTTTATATATATCTTACACAATGTGTTCTGTCAATATTCAAAAATATTCTGCCAATGAGTAAGAATTAAGTCTTCCAGTGAGACTTGTACTGAAACGCAGATGTACAGAAATACATCTTAAATGAAATTCTGGTGTTGTCATCAATTATCTGGATTTTGGACATGAACACTGAAAACACAACAGGCTAGCACGATTAACCCAAAACTGACTGGGTGCTGCCGTTTCATTTCAATGTCAATGAAGCTGCAGAAAGATGTAGAATCTTAGTCCAGAAATAATCTGATTTATCTTTTTCTCACAGTGTTGTTGGCTGTCATAAGAGAAGACAACGGACAAAAACCAACAGGTAAATACACACAATTTCATTGTGCACAAGACCAGAGCAACTTAACATACTATCAAATCTATTATAAGCATCACTTCACCCAAACAACCAGTAAATGTCTAGCGTGTATGAAGTACCTCAACTGAGGGTCATTTATAATGAAGCTCCGACCTGGTCCAGAGTAGTTCCTGTCGTGGTTCCTTGAGAAGGTCCAAGTAAACACCGCAGGGTGTGTCCGCTGAAGACCGAACAGCCTGACCCCTACATAAACAAAACACATCAGATCATTTTGTAAGATCTGCAGATCCTCTCGAGGAATCTGAATGTTAGAAACCAGCAGCTCAAGTTTATTTTTAACAAGATTCCCTGATCACTTGTGGCACATTTCACATCGATTATTAAAAAACAGGGCGAAAATGGTGAAAAGCTACATCATGCCATTTTAAATAAAGCAAAGAAATCTGATGGAAAGGTATATTTTTCCAAATAAATGCATAAATAAGAGCATAAATGTGTAAATGTATAAATAAATTAATTAATAAATGCATCTTTTACAGTCCATTTCAAACTTTTCCAATTATTATATTTGTTGAGTACACAGCACTAAATCACCATGGTTTTCAATTATTGGCAGTTACTGTAATCATATTTCACAATAATAAAGTAATCAGACAACCTGGCGTTACAAAACGTGTCTCTTAAGTGTCTGTTTTCTTTCTCTCAGTGTCTCTCCTGCCGAAGTTCCCAGATGTGTTTGTTGGAGATGACATCACTCTGATCTGTAAAGGAGGGGCTGGAGTGATAAAATGGCTCATTAATGGAGTACAACAATCACATCAGGATTCTTTAATGCTTCTTACAGCAGTGACATCAAATAACAGCGGAGAGTACGAATGTGAGCAGGGCGGATCAAAGAGCGACAAGTTAAATCTCAATGTCCTGGGTATGAACACCATCCTAAACGACACTAAACGTTCCCTCACGATCATCTGTTCCTCCTGCTGTTTCTCATAATCTCTCTCTTTCAGAGCTGGAGCCTCACGCTCAGCTCTCTCCATCTATAGGTGGTGCTGTGATGAGCAAAGGTGATGGAAGAAACCTGGTGCTGCAGGTGGACGATGATCTGAACGGCTGGAAGTGTTATGTGTTGCGGGGAGAGAACGGCTTCAGAATAATTCCCACTGTTGATGAGAACAGGAAGACGACTGTTATATTTGCAGAATTAAAAGATGCAAAAAGAGCCACTTTCTGGTGCAAGAAGGGTACACAACGAAGTAATGCGGTGACACTGAAAATGACAGGTGAGTCCTTACTCCTTCTCCTGTTGTATTTCAGATCACCTGTGCAGTTAAAGGGATAGTTCACCCAAAAATGAAAATTCTGTGATCATTTACTCAAGTTGTTTTAAACCTGTTTGAATTTCTTTCTTCTGCTCAACACAAAAGAAGACATTTTGAAGAATATGGGTAACCAAACAATTGATGGGCCTCATTGACTTCCATAGCATGGGAACAAAAATACTATATGGAAGTCAGTGGGGCCTATCAACTGTTTAGTTACCCGTATTCTTCAACATATCATCTTTTGTTTTCAACAGATGAAAGAAATTCATACAGTAAATGATGTCGGGGAATTTAAATTTTTTGGTGAACTATCTCTTTAAATATTCACTTTCATGTCGTTCCAAAACTGTATGATTTTCCTTTCTTCTGTGGAAAACAGGAGATATTTTTACTTTTTGTGTCCATGCAATGAAAGTCATTGGGGTCCAAAACACCAGACTCTGCTGACTGTAATTGTATGGACAAATAAACTAAAACAAACATATAAAAGAGATTCACATTATCATACGATTATCATAACATCATTAATTCTGCTAAAACTAAATGAAACACATTTACAAAAGAAGGGACTGCATTAATATTACACATTATTATGACACACAGTGATCGCATGTCTTCTTTTGCATTTGTAGTTCACTTCTCAATGCAAACTGCTGTCTTTCCTGGAAAACTCTTTCTGACCACAAGTTGCCAGCTAGTTCCCATCAGTCTTACATGCTGATAAACATGTTAAGAAAGTGATGTTAGAGTACACTGAATTTGTTCATCAAGGTTAAACTCACAGAGATAAACAGCTAAATATACAAAGGCCACAATCGCATTTTCATAATAATTAATTTCTGACTCCTCTGGTCCTCATTTTAAATTTTTTTTACAAACAATATCTTCAAAATATCAATGGCTTCTCATAAACAGCCATGAGACTAAATTGCAGAGCAAATGGAAACTGATTCTCAGATGTTGAGAAAAGGACACCTCACATCCCTTTATCTTAAACAGCCAATCGCTTATTTCAGTAACACTTTGATACTTGGTTGCATGAGGAATGTTCTCATTCTAGAGAGCATTTGATTAGACAGAAATTTTAATACGCCTGTGAGTGCAACATGATGTCATCAGTATATTTTGGTCTGTTTTCCCAGAACAAAAAGACTGTAACTTTAAATCTGCTTAAAGTTTGTCAGGTTTCACTTGTGCATTAGCATATAGATGAGTTCAAAGCTAATAGACACGAATTCAAAGCCATCTATAATTTGATGAGATGTTTAAATGAAGCATCAGTTCCTCACAGCAGTAGATGATGGATGTGCCGTCTGACCTGTGTTCTGTCTCTGTGTCTCTCAGAGCTCAAGGTGATGTTGGAGCCTCCGGCCGTTCCTGCACTGGTGGGGAGAGTGTGGCTCTCAGGTGTGCAGTCTGGGGTGGAGGGAAAGTGGAAAATGTCATGTTCTATAAGGATAATAAGTCAGTCTCAGAGGAAAAGAAAGACACGTACATCATCACCAAAGCCACACAAGATCATACCGGCAAGTATCGCTGCCACGCCACCTTCAGGTACAGCCACATCAGTGCAGATGCTGCCCAGCAGGAAGGAGATTCTGATGCCCAGGAGTTAAAAGTTATAGGTAAACACTACAAAAACTGCATTACCTCACCCTTTCATTTATACACAACTACTAATATTGCATGTACTAACAAAAAAATAGTACAAGGAAGTATTTCTGGACATGGTACCATGGCATTCCTTAGTATTTGTAATAGTGCCATGCAGTACTTTATATAATAATGAAAAATATAGCTGCAAGCAGCCATTAAGGGCCAAGCACAAAGAAGCAAGAAAGAAGTACAATCATCAGTAAAATATAGCGTTTTATTTCATATACTTTACTGTAGTTAGTGGCAATTTAATATTTTGTTGTTATAGCACCACCAACAGGCGCAATTCCAACACTTTTTTTTATGTGTCCTCAGAGTGTGATCATAAATGTGTCAAATTTGGTGAAAATATCTCATTTCATTTAGGAGTTATAGACATGTATATGGTTGAGTACATAAAAAATGACCCATGCATGACTTTGATTGCATTTTTTGCCACTTACTATCAACATTTTGGCATTTGGGCTTTAACGTGTAGACAATGAACTATGTTTCCAAATTTCTTATGGTGGTTTAGTCTCGATTAGACTAACAGTTTTGAAGATATTCACAAACTTTGTTTTAACGCTAAATAGCAACATTGCACAAATTGCACATTGCACAACATTGCGCTGTCTCGAAACTTCTCTGTCTCCTTCAGGGCATCGTGCTGATGACCCATACCGAGTTTCATAATGATACGCTAATGCATTCAAAAAATACAGCATTTTGCTACAAAATGCAAAATGGTCGACGCCCAAAATGGCCGATATGGTAAAACTGGATATCACTCAACTCAGCATGCTGCCCTGAATCTAACAAGACCAGTTTTATAATTTTTGGCCAAACCGTTCGGAAGTATTTTTGCTATCTCCGGACCAGTAGGTGGCGCTGTGCCGAAACGGAGCATGTAGCCTCAGGTCATGCTTGCAATGACATGTACCAAGTTTGGTCGGAATACGCTAAAGCGATGCGGAGATATAGCCTTGTGTCCAATTTGGCATGCTCTTCTTCGGATTTGTTTGCACATTATTCAAGAATGGTTGGGTTTATCAAAAAGCTTTTGATAACTTTTTGCCAGCATAGTCTGAAGAAGATCTGATTTGATTTTCATTAAAATTGGAGGAACCGTCAAAAAAAACATTTGCGGCAGGAAAAGTTTCATGGTGGAAAATGACATCATAGGGTGCATTCGAATTGTATTAAGCCAAGGAATTAGAGGAAAAATTTTGTTTCTAACCCTTATGGTTCAAAAGTTATTAGCGTAAACATGAGTGAAACTTTGGACAAGTGGTGGCACTAAAAAGTTTGATCTAGAGACACCAAATTTGCTGTAGTTAATGATGGGACTGTCTTCTATCATTGTGCCAAATTTCGTAACTTTCCCGCAAGCGGTTCTACGGGCTGCCATAGATTCCCAGAGCGGAAGAAGAACGCCAATGGATACAAGAGGTGCCATCACACCTTTAGTGCTTGGCCCCTAAATATAACAATAGGGATGCACCGATACCGATACCAGTATCGGTATCAGGCCCGATACCAAGCTCATGTACTTGTACTCATAAAAATACCCCCGATACCAAAGACCGATACCTCACGTTATGTAACTGACAGAATTTTTCGTGCACAGAGACACCGGCGGCAGCAGCAGAAACAATGTCAGCCTCAAGAGAGTGGAAGTACTTCAAATTAATGATGACAACACACACATGCATGCTTTCAATTACAATTCGTTATCGATTAGTGAAGGCGGGATAGGCGGAATTGCGCTGAATGAGAGACCAGAAGTGCACCCTCTCGCGCGCATGCGCGCTCTCTCTCTCTTTCTTGCACGCAATCTGTTCTCCTCGCGCCTGAATGGTCAAATGCACACAGTTGTCAAAATTTCCATCATGTGGAGTATCTCACGTAAATACAGTCGATTATGGCTTAAGTGGACGTAAACATTTGGGTGAAAACAGGATATGTGTCAGTATCCATGGATTCGGTCTTAAAGGGACCGTAGCCTATATTTGTCATTAATGTTAATAAAACAACAAAATATGTTAAATAAATGTATACATGGTAAATAAACATACTGTATCTGAAAAACAAGTTAATTTAATTTGTATCTCTATAGTATTTGTTGTATTGTTCGTAATTTGTTTGTACATTTCTTTTTATATAACAACAATTATATAGCCTATATTGGTAATTATGCCCTTTGAAGGTTATAGGACACTGTGAAATTTCTGTTCTTTAAGTTTGTGACAAGCACATAAAGATTATTACTTCTTTCATTAGAGTAATAATGAAGAAGCTGTCCTATATTCATTAGTCTCACTGTGTTGTGCTTGGAAAACTGCAACATTTCCAAAAAAAAAAAAGAGAAAGAGAGAGAGAGAGAGAGAGAGAGAGAGAGAAATTAATAAATGTATAGGCATCGGTATCGGCGAGAACTAGAAAAAAGTATCGGTACTCGTACTCTGTCCTTAAAAAATGGTATCGGTGCATCCCTATATAACCCATCACATCCTTCTCTTTTGTTGTTTTCAGCAAAAGCAAGCATAAGCTTCACCAGCATAGCCATTATGAGTCAATTCTTTTAATGAATGAGTCAGAACGACTCTAGTCTACCGAATTACTCACTGAATCTGTCAGAGCAGTTATGCATTTGTTAGATGCTTTTATCCTAATCCAGATACATATGGGAATTTAACCCATGACCTTAGCTAACATTGCTGTCCATTTGCTACAAACTGAGTTAGAGGAACTACCACTGAATCAGTTCTTTTGTAAGTCATATTTGTCTGTGGTACAGGTGGACCTCCTGCTGCTACGGTGGATTTAGCATTTTCTAAGACTCTGCAGTGTTCCTGCATTGACTGTCCTGCTGTCTGCACATCTTACCGCTGGTATCGCACACACATTGATGACTCATTTGCACGCCAAAGTCTATCTGAAATTGGCCATCAGGTTGACATGGAGGAAGACGGACTGTACAGCTGCCGGATGGACTGCGGGAAAGGTTTTTCCCGCTTCAGCAACGATTACCGCTACAAAGGTATCCAAACACACACACACACACAAACACACACACCTTAGACTTCATTTCCATAAGCCAGTGTTTAGTATGATTACAATTCTGTTGTAGTTTTTTTATTACTATTTTAAAGTGTAAGTTCACCCAAAAATAAAAATAATGTCATTTATTACTCATGTCGTTCCACACCTGTAAGACCTTCATTCATCTTCGGAACACAAATTAAGATATTTTTGATGAAATCTGTTGGCTCAGTGAGGCCTCCAACTTCAAGATCCAGAAAGATACTTAAAACATATTTAAAACAGTTCATGTGAGTACAGTGGGTCTACCTTAATATTATAAAGCGACGAGAATACTTTCTGTGTGCCAAAAAAACAAAATAATGACTTTTCAACAATATCTAGTGATGGCCGATTTCAAAACACTGCTTCAAATCTTTTGTTTCAAATCAGTTGTTCGGAGCGCCAAAGTCACTTGATTTCAGTGAGTAATAAATTACATAATTTTTGAGTGAACTAACCCTTTAAATTTGTTTTTAGGTTTACATTTTGTTTTCATTTAAATTTTAAAGTTTTAGCAATTTTGTAGTGTTTTTGTCATTTCTATTAGGTTTTATGTAATTAGTTAGAAATGTTGCTTTGGCAACTTATTGAAATAAAATAGTAAGTTTAATTTTTAATTCCAGTTAACATTTATTTTATTTCAGGTTAATGATTTTTTTAATGGTTTCTTTCATTAAAATAACCCTGCTAAATCACATTTGTTTGTTTATTGTAAGCTGAGGGACGAGTCTAAATTATGTTTTGTGATAATCAACTGCAGAAACGGTTCTAAAACTGTTTGCAACACCTAAAAGTTTCATGCCAAAACACATGTACACAGAGCTGTATGAACGCTTTTGTTTTCCTTGCATATTCATGTTGACTGAACTGATGTATAAATGCAGTACAGACACTTTCACTTCATGATTTTATAAGCACACCACCACTTCTCATTTTAATTTTAGCATGAAAACGCATCCTCTCTTTCTCGTAGCTCAACCAACAACAGAGTCTGGAAGTGTGCTGCCCATCATGGTGGCTGCAATTCTGATCGTTCTCGGGGTGTTGATCGTGGTGCTGGTCGCGCTGAAGCGCCGAAGACGTGGAGAAAGCAGTGTTCAGACGACCAAACAGGATAAAGACAAGAAGACAGGTGGAGACTATGAGCAAATCCAACTCACCGATCAGGCGGTTTACCACACACTAGGCGAGAGCACAGATAAGGACAAGGGTGAGGGTGGTTACGAAGCTCTACAAAAGAGGCAGGAGGAGATGGTGTACCACACACTAGGACCTGGAGAAGGTCAAAGTCAGGGTGAAGGTCAAGGTGGGTACGAGGCTCTTAAGAACGTGAAAGCCGAGGTGTACCAGACACTGAGTTCAGCTGAATCAAAAACACCGGCAGCAGAAGCAGAGGGAGGGTATGAGCAGCTTCCTCAGAAAGCCAAAGATTATGAGGACGTGACAGTAGAAGAAAATCCATATGAAGAACTGAAGGCTGGACAACAGGATAAGAAAGAAGCAACAAGCAAAGATAAAGAATGAAGGGACCTGGAAGAAAAAGCATCACATTAATGTTAACCAATAGCCAAACGGCTAATTATGCTGCCTTCACATGCTATCAGAATTATCGTAAATACAAGTTTCCTAGGTAAAAATAGCACATGAACGCCCTCCCCTTTCGAAACTTAAACGCGATTAGCTCGTAACTTCAGAAGTGGGAATTATCAAATATCCGATAGCACGTGAGGGCAGCATTAGTCAATAAAGGTAAAAAGCCTTTCTAAAACTTTGCAAATAGTTAATATAGTTAATTGAGTGCAGGATACTTGACCCCAAAATTAAAATTCTCTCATCATTTACTCACCCTCATGCTGTCCCAGACGTATGACTTTCTTTCTTAAGATGAACATGAAGATTTTAAGAAAATAATCCCTGTGAGTCCATATAATGCATGTAGCTTATACCGGGACTCTTCAAAAACCGCACAAAGTGAACTCGACGGTAATCCAAACGATCCCAGCTGATGAATCAATGTCTTCTGAAGCTAAACGATATATGTGAGAGAAAAATACTAATATTTAAACTTTTGACCATAGCTTCCAGCCAATTGTCACATGATTCACGCTTGAGGTAAACGTCAGTGCAAAGTGAAAAGCATGCGAGAAGTGCCGCGAAAAACACAGTGGACCGTTACTTCTTCGTTATAGATATAGATCTGGGACGGCATAAATCATGAGAGATTTTTCTTTTTTTGGGTGGGGTATCCCTTTAATATAATGAAGGTTAGAATAATAATATGAAATCAATTTTCATATCCTCACCTCTGGGATACATAGAGATGCTCTGGAGAGTAACGTGACTTTCTGGTCAAAAACCTCCTCAAAAGTGTGTGCGCCGGTGGTGTTTCATAAGATCCCAGACAATCCACTGCAAACTCACATTCAGACCAGACTCCATTAAGATCTGAAACGCCACTTTAACTCAATTGACTTTACAGACTCAATCTACAGTGAGTTTGGTCCAGGCGTTAGAGGCGAAAAATAACACACTTCACCTTTAAAGAAAGAGATTGATACTAGGCCTAAGTAAAGAAAGAAATGAAATAAATATATAACATGAGAACATAAGCATACAAATATATACAATTAACACAACAAACAATTTCACAAAATTACAGTTACATATCCACATTCACAGTTTTAGACATTTTCTTGCAGTTATGAGAATTCAATCATACAATTATATAACAAAAGGAAAGTTAGTTTTGTGCAATAAAGCTGAAGGATGGAAAGCACAGAAATCTAAAGGCTATGAATGTATACTATTAGCATCACGCATAAATAAGCATCAAACACACAACATATAGATTCACCTTAGGCAATTAAACACACATAATTACACACAATCAGTTATTGTGAATGTCTGCGTGAAGTTACAGTTATTGACTGTACAGTTATGCTATTAAAGTTCATTTGTGGGGCTGTGGAGCACTAACGCATCATTAGTAAATGTACTAATTTCTGAGCTTTTTAATAATTACACTGGTTTAACAATAGATTATATAAGCAATGATTTTCCAAGTATTGTCATTCTCAGCCTCATCCAGCTTCATTTAAATGCATTTGGATTCTTGTTTATTTTTCATACTATTTCATTCTTTCATAATGGTTGTTGTCAGATCTTAATTATAGTTATTGTGTTTTTATTACAGGTTCAAATAATTTTATATATGCACGTTGTTTTGTAACCTATGTTGTTTTAATAAAGAATTTGGTAACACTTTACATTAAGGTTCTCTTTGTAAAGGGTTTATAAAGGTGTTTGTTAATGAGTAAGTCATTTACAAATGCATTATAAATCATTAATAATGCAGTTATAACTGCATGAATAAAAAGGGCGACTTTAATGCAAAACCTGCCAAATAGTGAGCCGTTTTTAACTCACATGTTATAAATGCTTAATAAATGTATTTATTAACACTTATTTAACCCAAAACCAGATTCCTGGTTTATTTCATGATGCAGCAAAAATTGACTATCAGACTTATCAGACTATCAGTTTTCTTATTAATATATTATTAATATCTCATGACTGCCACTTTTCTTACTATGTTGCTTACCAGAAGTTTCTGTCTTACCCATGATACTCTCCAAAAAGGTCATGATGCCTATCCACAGCAGTGTATAAAAACTGATTTCTTGTTTTTTTTTAAGATGTAATTCCAACTTTATTTTGAAAATAAAACATAATAACCATAACTTGATGAGATATTAATAATGAAAAATTTATTTCCAGTATTAGTTAACTGTGAACCTTAATGTAAAGTGAACATATGTGAACCATTTATTAATGAGTTATAAACATTAAAACTTGTGAAAGTGAACCTTAATGTAAAGTGGAAACCTGTGAACCATTTATTCATGAACACATGTGAATCATGTATTGATTAATTATTAATGTACACATAGAAGATTGTATTTTTTTCTGATGAAATATTTTATTTTGATGCATGTATCAGTAAACACAACTTTAAACTTGAAACAAAAAAGTTTAAACTTTTCTTTTACAGCACAAAATTACAGAGCATGACTTCTCATGAAAAGTGGCTTATGCAAGTAAACTCACATTAAAACATTCAAAGAAACAATCAAGTATTCCAAAAAAGATAATAAGCATCACACCTATAAGCCAAACATATTTGATACAAGCTGAATAAAGGCACCTAAAAATGTATTATTTTATTTAACAGTTGTGTAGATCATTAAATCAATGACCGAATGCACCGTTACAGAACATTAGCATATTAATATGCATTCAATAATTATTTTTGATATCATGATAAAGACCACCATAACTTTGGCCATCCGCACTTGCAGTACCTGCGCGGGAGCGCCAGAGCGGTTATTTGTTTAAGATAACTACAAACTAACACAGCGAATACATTTACATTTATTCATTTGGCAGACGCTTTTATCCAAAGCGACTTACAAGTGAGGAATACAGTAAGCGAGTCGTCATGACGAGGCAAATAGGGACAAGAAGTGCTCACAATACAAGTTTTAGGCAGTGCTCAGAGTATCATAAGCTACAATAGAGAGGGGTTAAAGGAGTGAAGGGATAGGTATAGAATTTTTTTTTTTTTTTTTTTTTTTTTTTTTTTTTAGGATGAGGATAAGTGCTCACAAAAGAGATGAGTTTTCAGCTGTCTTTTGAATATTGCCAGGGATTCTGCATTGCGGATGAAGGCAGGAAGATCATTCCACCAGAGAGGGACAGTGAACGAGAATGTCCTGGAGAGTGATTTCGTGCCTCTCTGTGATGGTACCACGAGCCTTCGCTCCTTTAGTGAGCGTAGGCTTCTGGTCGGAGTGTAGACTCGTAAGAGTGAGTGGAAGTAGGAGGGTGCTGAGCCTGTGGTAGATCTGTAAGCAAGCGTCAACGCCTTGAATTTGATGCGAGCAGCAAGTGGTAGCCAGATTACTCATATAATATAAACACTAAATAAACATAGTCTGCGATTTCACCTCAGTTAGCTTACCCATCAAATCAGTAAACACAAATTTTCACTTCAAAGCATGTTGGAACAGAACTGTGTGACTTCTTCTCGTGAAAAGTGGCAAGGCTTTATTGGATGCTCACTAGCGCCAACTCCTGTCACACTGCAGAACACGCTTGGTGATGTGAACCTGTGAGTATAATGAAGTATATAGCCTACTACTACTACTTATAATAATAATAATAATAATAATACATTGCTTATTATACATTACTGTCACATTTGGTTGTAAAGAGCAGTGAGGAAGCAGGATTTAGATGCAGCATTTTTTTATTATGAAGATAACTGAACTCAAAAATGTAGGGGAACAAACTATAGTACGCTATAGTAATAGAAAACTAGACGTGACAATAATATATTAGGCTATACTTTATATACTCTTTCAGGTTACATCACTAAGCATGCGTGTTCTGGTGTGTGACAGGAGTTGGCGCTAGTGAGCATCTAATAAAGCTTTGCTACTTTCATGAGAAGTCACGCAGTAACCAGTTCTGTTCTGACATGCTCTGAAGTGAAATTTTGTGTTTTATGTTACTGATTTGATGGGTAAGCTAACTGAGGTGACATTGCAGACTATGTTTTTCAAGTGTTTATATTATAATCGCTGTGTTACTTTGTATATTATATGTGTAATCGCTGTGTTAGTTTGTAGTTATATTAAACAAATAACCGCTTCTGTCGCGCGCAGGTACTGTGTGGATGGCATAATACTAAAGTTACAGTATCCTTTATCATGATATCAAGAATAATTATGAATTGCTTATGAATAGTTTAACAATAAAATATGTCACCAGGAAAAAAAATATGATCTTCTGTGTGTGCTTTAATAAATACATGATTCACGTGTGTTCACTTTACATTAAAGTTCACTTTCACAGGTTATTAATGTTTATAACTCATTAATAAATGGTTCACAGGTTTCCACTTTACATTAAGGTTCACTTTCACAAGTTTTAATGTTTATAACTCATTAATAAATGGTTCACATATGTTCACTTTACATTAAGATTCACTTTCACAGGTTATTAATGTTTATAACTCATTAATAAATGGTTCACAGGTTTCCACTTTACATTAAGGTTCACTTTCGGGCAATGAATCGGTCAATTGTGAATTGATCAAAGGAAGATTTTACGTTTTGTTAACATGGCTCTGATAGCAGCAAAGAAATGTATAGCTATACACTGGAAATCAGAAGAACCGCCCAGTCATGCTGTATGGCTTAGAGAACTTTTGTCCTATGTGCCTGTGGAAAAAATAATGTATAATTTGAAAAAAATAATCAACGATGCTCGAAAAAATTTGGATTTATTGAATATTTGAATCATCTGGATGTTACATTGATTGAAAATGCTGATGTGATAATGTAACCCTTCTTTACTTTAACTTTTTTGTAATGTATTTATATATTTATTTTATTATTATTATTATCATTTTTATCTCAAGGCCTTGTAATAATGTCCATGCAAGTGTTCTGTCTCTTGAGGGGTGGGACGGGGTGAGAGGGTGTTTAGAAAAAAATTGTTTACTGAACTGATTCTGTAAATTGTTCATGTAAAAAATAATAAATATATTGATAAAAAAAGGTTCAATTTCATCTTGATAAACAAGCTGTGGATAGGCATCATGACGTTTTTGGATATCATGGGTAAGACAGAAACTTCTGGTAAGCAACATAGTAAGAAAAGTGGCAGTCATAAGATATTAATCAGAAAAGCACAAATACAACACCCCTCAGTCTAATTATGATAGTCAATTTTTGCTGCATCATGAAATAAACCAGGTTTTGAGTTAAATAAGTGTTAATAAATACATTTATTAAGCATTATAACATGTGAGTTAAAAACGGCTCACTATTTGGCAGGTTTTGCATTAAAGTCGCCCTTTTTATTCATGCAGTTATAACTGTATTATTAATGATTTATAATGCATTTGTAAATGACTTATTATTCATTAACAAACACTGTTATAATCACTTTACAAAGGGAACCTTAATGTAAAGTGTTACCCAGAATTTTTAAGAATACAAAAAGCAATGCATTTTCTGTTTGTTTAATTGAAGATGTAGCCTATATCAAAATGATCACATCTTTATAACGGAATGCAATATTGCAATTCAACTGTAGTTCAGTCTTTCTCCACTAAAAGGCAAACTGGAGCCCATCATCAAACCCGCTCCTGTCGAAGTTCACCACTAGAGGTCACTGCAGGATTGATTTGGGTTCCTGGTTTCACTCACAGGTTAGTCATTTTGCTTTTGCCAGTGATTATACATCGTTTATTCCCGTTCAGTGTATCTTTTGTTAATTCAGAGTGTTCAAATTAAATTGTGTATAAATTAAGCCATGGTTTGTTTTCTCTGGTTTAACCTGATTCGGATTTATTGCTTTTTCCTGACTATTTACTGACATCTTCATCTTTAGTTTGACCATCATTTATGGATCGCAGAAACAGATCCCTTCAGATCCTAACTCCACTTCTGATGCATTACCATCACATTAATACACCAGAACATATATATGTGAATCCCAAATGCAGATTAAGAACTCCCAGAATACCTACTATTGTAAATATACACACAGAAAATTTGATTTAATAACTATTAAATGCATAGAAATTAATTTCTATTATAAACAATGATATAGCAGTAGTTTTAGTACACTGAAATCAGGATTTTGACCTTTTGACCTATTTGAACAGCTGCAGCAATTATAATAATAATCAATAAATAAGTTGCTTTATCACATTTTTATATACATTCACATTTCACAACATAGAACAAATGCGAAGGAATCAACCCTCAAGAAACAAAAAGAAAAATTGCAGTGATGTGTTACAGGAATGTCCTACAGATAGATGGGATAGAAGTGACTAGATTATCTTAGTTATTCAGAGAGACTTCATATGGAATCTGCTTGATTTATATTACACTAAAATGTAAATTCTTTCATCATTAGCTTGATTGAAAGTCTACAAAATCAAAAGGTTTGACCTTCACAAAGAAATGAATTATATATTCTCCTACCCATCTAATAAATATATTGCAATATAAATGCCTATAACATAGTATTCATTATAAATATTCCACATTTCCACAAACCATGGTAATTTACTACAGTTAGTTCATGGTTAATGTTTGTAAGAGTGTTTGTAAGATTTTGGGATTTAAAAGTCTTTTAACTTCATTCATGGCACGTTTCTCCTGTTTTCCTCATCAGTCTTGTTGGGAATGTTGAGGCTGTTTCATCCGATTTAAAACTAGTTTAATCATCGAGTGATTTGTGGTTTGTAACCGAGAGGTCTGTGTCAAATTGAAACGCTTCTCTCAGTGGATGTCGCAACTCTGTTTAATAATGGTGACCGGGAATAAACGCAGCTCCTTTAACCTTTCGTTCCGTTATCCACTGGGCCGTGCTGCGTAGTTCAAAGTAAACTAGTGAAACACATGAAAACAGCGCTATTTGTTCTGTATTTGTTGTTATTGACCGAGAAACAACTTCAAATGATTCAGTGACACAGCGGTCCGAACGAATCCGAATAGTTTCAGATCGTTATGCAAGCGCCAAATGACGGAAAAGAGACAAAAGAATGATAAATTCACCAATGATAGGTATCGCTGGAATTACGGGACGCACATAATTGCTGAAATATTTGCACGGAAAACGTTTCTCAGGGGAGTGGGAGGCGCGCGCATGGTACAAACAGTGCGTGTATCTGCAGGCACCACTGCGGCCATGTATCTAACCAAATTTAGCCGCACCACCAGGAAAAGAGGAGGAGGGAGATTGGAGTGCCGCGGCCCGGATGAAGATGATTGGCGGGCCGTCAGTTGACGAGCCCTGCTTTAGAGTTGAAAATAGCCTACTTTTATTTTCCATGGAGGGAACAAGCTTCCATAGTTTGTGGAGTATCACTGTGGATTGCTGCTGAATGTAGGAGAGCTGCATAAGGTAAGGAAGAGCACGAAAGCACAAAGACTATTTATTCACCGATATATCTGGCAGATAAAATAATAAACACAATATAGATTGATCTCAGCCAGCATATCGCCCTGATTTCTTAATGTTAAAGCATTAAGGGATAACATAACAGCATGACCCTGTAATGCAGCTCTGAAATTAGTTATATTGTGGAATCGCTACACCAAGTAAGTTTTACTGGACTTAAATGGAACAAATGCATGATTTCTTACTGAGAGAAGCTGAACAAGGAATCAAAGTTGTGCTGCTTTATGAACACGCAACATTTCTAAACGTGTTTTCGTACATTATTCATGGCGTGAACACTTACAAGCGGATCAGAAATTATGAATCTGTAATAAATACAAATGACAATGCCACATTTTGGTCAAGTTTACTTTCATTGAGTTTCACTTTCACCGTTGTGTTGTTTCTAAGCTGGAAGGCAGAAAATTAAGGACATTCTAACACGCTTTAAGTGAAAAAGATTAACGTGGCTTAATTTACTAAGACAGTGTTATTAACAAACAAAACCTAGTAAACAGCAAACTAATACAGCATGTACTAAAAAAGCAGATGAGCCCAGAATATTAACGCAACACATTTAATTACACATAAGCATTTTCCTCCCATAAGGAAAATGCTTAATGCACAGTGAAAGACCAAACTTAGTAAACACTATACTAATAAAGCATACTATACAGAAACGTGTAATAAGATCATAAGTTCATAACACAGCCAGCGTTCACCATTCTAATGTTTTTAACTGTATAATATAAATTTTAACATCTAACCTCCACTATTTTCCAGTCTCTACTGTACTGTCGGTGACCTAAAGTCCTAGAATGCATTGCGTTGCTGACGTCACGTTCCCAGACTCTATAGCAACAACATTGTAAAGCTCGACCTGACAAACTTACACAGCTATTTTAACAAAAAGGCGTGTGCATTCTCTATAAAAGGAGAATTGTTATGATTTATCTTGTTCATGTTGGAATGTGTGGCAATGTCTGTTAAGCCTGTGTTTATGTATATAATGTAGACAAGCAGTAGAAAGTGTTTATTGAAGCCTAAAAATAACAGATGAAAGTGAAACTCATGGTTCCAAGCGAACTAAAAAACTTAATATGTTGCAAAAACAGAAAATCCTAGTTTGAAAAAGCGTAACATCTTAAAAAGATAATGATCTCAAGATTGGCATAGACTTTGAAAGTGAGGTTAAAAGCACCTTCGAGAAGTTCAAAACCCACTGCAAAGAAGCAAAAGAATCCATAGTTTTATTATCCAATGAAGAGAGAAAATCATGAAACATGGTTTAAAGCCAAATCGCTGTGGGTGGAGGAGTTTCCTGCTATTGTCAATGAGTGGCTGAAACAACATCAGAGGAAATCCGTGCGCTAACATGAAATCAACCCTATTGCATTTCCAACATTGAAACTCGGTGTACAGTCGTACGTCAAACCGACATAAGTCTGGGTTTACTAAATCCAAATCGTCTGCCCATGCTATCGAGTGTGAGCAGTCATGTGGAGGTGGAAAGAGACCCACTTGATGCCAATTCAGAATCTTTAAAAGAAAAACATGATATTGAGGAACAAGTGGAAAAATTGAGCAAGCATAAGAACAAATGGAAAGGAGGTGATGGTAAGGTTTGGTACATTCGCCATCATATGTGTACGTAGCACTCCTAAAAAGGAGTTGTTTTGACTGTGGAGCAGAATTCAAGTGCCAATTTATTTGTAGCAGTTTCAAAACCAAGCTGTGGATGCTTTGTTCTAAGGAAGACTGCAGAGGACAATCAGCACAGTTTTGATGTAGAGGTCATCAACACTGTTCACAAGAATTTCACTAGGGACGATTGTCTGAAGAGCCTACCATCAGAGAAGGAAGCAATCTAGATGGCCAAAGATCTGGGTCTGTGTCTCAAAGGTAGTTTCCATCTGACACACTGGGACAGAAACAGATGTGAGGTCTGATCAAATAATATCAGTGGGCTTAACTTGAACTGAGTTTAACTGCTGATGGGAAGGGCTCTAGGTGTGTGCAGACAGACACTTTCAGTTTCAAGACTGTCTGTAAAGAGCGAATGCATAGTAGACGTGACTGTGGGATTTTGTCGGTGATCAGCTAAGTCTGTGATCCTTTAGGGTACCTTCCTGTTAAGCTTTACTTTTTACAGGAATCGTGCAGGACAACTAGCTGGGATGATGAGATTCCTTCAGTTCTCTGGATCAAACAAATGCTTTTACAGTTGACTAATGTTTGAAGCCACATGATTTTGGACCATCTGTTCAAGCTAAACCACACAATTTTAAGATGCCAGTGAAAAGAAATATGGTTCTGTGAACTAAATTAGATTCCCCAAATTTCACTTTCTGACAGACGGACAGCGTGGCTCGGTTCGAATGATGGACATGAGGTTTCAGCTGACACTGTCAGGTAAAAACACTAGAGTTTATGCCGCATCATCTTATTGCCTGATGATTCTGTTAATATAATAACATTTTCATGTTAAAGTTTAATCCAAAGCAACCAGTTTGCAGTTTTCATGCAACAGAAGAGGAAAATTATTTAATGAGCTTTGTTTGTCTGGTTAATATATTGCTCTTAAGTTATGATAAATGATGATAATTTCACTGCAGACTTCTCAGAAATATTAATAATATTATTTTGGGTGATGTTTGAACTAATATGATAATTTTGTTACACAGATTTGCATTACACTGCCATTTTTTTTTTTACAAAGATATTTTGAAAGGTTTATTTTCAAATAGTTGTATTGTTGTATTTGTAGTCAATATTTTGCACAATTTATGATACACAATATCAGCACATCATTTCAAAATATGAAAAGAAAGTTTGACAGAAGCCAGAAAAAGTATTAAATACCAGTAAATGAATGCTATGCATTAAAATGTATTCAAAATGCTTCTATTTTGCATTCTTTTTAAATATATGTATTAAACAATCAAAATATGAGGAAACTATTTTATTAAAAAAATTAAATGTGAAGGAAAAACAAAACTCATTAAAGGGATAATTCACCAAAAATGAAAATTCTGTCATTAATTACTCATGTCGTTCCAAATCCGTACACTTTCGTTCATCTTCGGAACACAAATGAAGATCTTTTTGATGAAATCTGAGAGCTTTCTGTCCCTCCATAGACAGCTACCCGACTACCACACTGACGCTTCAAAAAGTTCATTAAGAGATTTTCTGAAGAAACTCGATTACTTATTTGATAAACAGATTCAATTTAGGCTTGCAACCTACAGCTGCAGGTTTTATTTTGCTATGCCAATAGTGGTCTCAGATGTTTATTTTACTATGCCAATAGTGGTCTCAGATGTTTATTTTACTATGCCAATAGTGGTCTCAGATGTTTATTTTGCTATGCCGATAGTGGTCTCAGATGTTTATACAGCAAGTTTATACAGCATGTTCTGGTCAGAAATATTTTACCAGCGAATGTTGCAATTGACAAATAAGAATCAAGACTTACGCAATAAGTTGTAATGAAAAACAAATGTGCTGTAATACATCTTAAATGAAATCCTGGTGTGGTCATGGATTATCTGGATTTGGACACAAACACTGAAAACACAACAGGTCAGCGACTCTTGAGTCACGATTAACCCAAAACTGACTGGAATGAAGCTGCAAATTAAAATTAAAGATGTAGATTCTTAGTCCAGAAATAATCTGATTTATCTTTCCATGTCACAGTGTTGTTGGCTCTCATAAGAGAAGACAATGGACAAAATCCAAAAGGTAAATACACACATTTTCATTGTGCACAAGACTAGAGCAACTGAAATGTTGCATCAGCCTGATCCTTAAAACAACAAAACATCATAATTAAGATTATATCAAATCTATTATAAGCACAGCATTAAGCAAAATCAAATGCAGATCTGCAGTTCTTTAATGCAGAAGACCTCATCACATCACCCAAACAACCAGTGTCCTGATGTTTCTAGCGTCCGTACATGTTTAAATGTTTAGCGTGTATGAAGTACCTCAACTGAGGGTCATTTATAATGAAGCTCCGACCTGGTCCAAAGTAGTTCCTGTCGTGGTTCCTCGGGAAGGTCAGAGTAAACACCGCAGGGTGTGTCCGCTGAAGACCGAACAGCCTGACCCCTACATAAACAAAACACATCAGATCATTTTGTAAGATCTGCAGATCCTCTCGAGGAATCTGAATGTTAGAAACCAGCGGCTCAAGTTTATTTTTAACAAGATTCCCTGATCACTTGTGGCACATTTCACATCGATTAGACAGTCAAAAACTACACTGAACTCCACAGAATACCTGAAGCCCTTAAATAAAAAACAGCAAAAAAAAAAAAAAGTTAAAAAACAGGGTGAAAATGGTGAAAAGCTACATCATGCCATTTTAAATAAAACAAAGAAATCTGATAGAAAGGTATATTTTTCCAAATAAATGCATAAATAAGAGCATAAATTATGAGCATAAATGTGTAAATGTATAAATAAATTAATTAATAAATGCACCTTTTACAGTCCATTTCAAACTTTTCCAATTATTATATTTGTTGAGTACACAGCACTAAATCACCATGGTTTTCAATTATTGGCAGTTACTGTAATCATATTTCACAATAATAAAGTAATCAGACAACCTGGCGTTACAAAACGTGTCTCTTAAGTGTCTGTTTTCTTTCTCTCAGTGTCTCTCCTGCCGAAGTTCCCAGATGTGTTTGTTGGAGATGACATCACTCTGATCTGTAAAGGAGGGGCTGGAGTGATAAAATGGCTCATTAATGGAGTACAACAATCACATCAGGATTCTTTAATGCTTCTTACAGCAGTGACATCAAAAAACAGCGGAGAGTACGAATGTGAGCAGGGCGGATCAAAGAGCGACAAGTTAAATCTCAATGTCCTGGGTATGAACACCATCCTAAACGACACTAAACGTTCCCTCACGATCATCTGTTCCTCCTGCTGTTTCTCATAATCTCTCTCTTCAGAGCTGGAGCCTCACGCTCAGCTCTCTCCATCTATAGGTGGTGCTGTGATGAGCAAAGGTGATGGAAGAAACCTGGTGCTGCAGGTGGACGATGATCTGAACGGCTGGAAGTGTTATGTGTTGCGGGGAGAGAACGGCTTCAGAATAATTCCCGCTGTTGATAAGAACAGGAAGACGACTGTTATATTTGCAGAATTAAAAGAGGCAAAAAGAGCCACTTTCTGGTGCAAGAAGGGTACACAACGAAGTAATGCGGTGACACTGAAAATGACAGGTGAGTCCTTACTCCTTCTCCTGTTGTATTTCAGATCACCTGTGCAGTTAAAGGGATAGTTCACCCAAAAATGAAAATTCTGTGATCATTTACTCAAGTTGTTTTAAACCTGTTTGAATTTCTTTCTTCTGCTCAACACAAAAGAAGACATTTTGAAGAATATGGGTAACCAAACAATTGATGGGCCTCATTGACTTCCATAGCATGGGAACAAAAATACTATATGGAAGTCAGTGGGGCCTATCAACTGTTTAGTTACCCATATTCTTCAACATATCATCTTTTGTTTTCAACAGATGAAAGAAATTCATACAGTAAATGATGTCGGAATTTAAATTTTTTGGTGAACTATCTCTTTAAATATTCACTTTCATGTCGTTCCAAAACTGTATGATTTTCCTTTCTTCTGTGGAAAACAGGAGATATTTTTACTTTTTGTGTCCATGCAATGAAAGTCATTGGGGTCCAAAACACCAGACTCTGCTGACTGTAATTGTATGGACAAATAAACTAAAACAAACATATAAAAGAGATTCACATTATCATACGATTATCATAACATCATTAATTCTGCTAAAACTAAATGAAACACATTTACAAAAGAAGTGATCGCATGTCTTCTGTTGCATTTGTAGTTCACTTCTCAATGTAAACTGCTGTCTTTCCTGGAAAACTCTTTCTGACCACAAGTTGCCAGCTAGTTCCCATCAGTCTTACATGCTGATAAACATGTTAAGAAAGTGATGTTAGAGTACACTGAATTTGTTCATCAAGGTTAAACTCACAGAGATAAACAGCTAAATATACAAAGGCCACAATCGTATTTTCATAATAATTAATTTCTGACTCCTCTGGTCCTCATTTTAAATTTTTTTTACAAACAATATCTTCAAAATATCAATGGCTTCTCATAAACAGCCATGAGACTAAATTGCAGAGCAAATGGAAACTGATTCTCAGATGTTGAGAAAAGGACACCTCACATCCCTTTATCTTAAACAGCCAATCGCTTATTTCAGTAACACTTTGATACTTGGTTGCATGAGGAATGTTCTCATTCTAGAGAGCATTTGATTAGACAGAAATTTTAATACGCCTGTGAGTGCAACATGACGTCATCAGTATATTTTGGTCTGTTTTCCCAGAACAAAAAGACTGTAACTTTAAATCTGCTTAAAGTTTGTCAGGTTTCACTTGTGCATTAGCATATAGATGAGTTCAAAGCTAATAGACACGAATTCAAAGCCATCTATAATTTGATGAGATGTTTAAATGAAGCATCAGTTCCTCACAGCAGTAGATGATGGATGTGCCGTCTGACCTGTGTTCTGTCTCTGTGTCTCTCAGAGCTCAAGGTGATGTTGGAGCCTCCGGCCGTTCCTGCACTGGTGGGGGAGAGTGTGGCTCTCAGGTGTGCAGTCTGGGGTGGAGGGAAAGTGGAAAATGTCGTGTTCTATAAGGATAATAAGTCAGTCTTAGAGGAAAAGAAAGACACGTACATCATCACCAACGCCACACAAGATCATACCGGCAAGTATCGCTGCCACGCCATCTTCAGGTACAGCCACATCAGTGCAGATGCTGCCCAGCAGGAAGGAGATTCTGATGCCCAGGAGTTAAAAGTTATAGGTAAACACTACAAAAACTGTGTTACCTCACCCCTTCATTTATACACAACTACTAATATTGCATGTACTAACAAAAAAATAGTACAAGAAAGTATTTCTGGACATGGTACCATGGCATTCCTTAGTATTTGTAAGAGTGCCATGCAGTACTTTATATAATAATGAAAAATATAGCTGCAAGCAGCCATTAAGGGGCCAAGCACAAAGAAGCAAGAAAGAAGTAAAATCATCAGTAAAATATAACGTTTTATTTCATATACTTTACTGTAGTTAGTGGCAATTTAATATTTTGTTGTTATAGCACCACTAACAGGCGCAATTCCAACACTTTTTTTCATGTGTCCTCAGAGTGTGATCATAAATGTGTCAAATTTGGTGAAAATATCTCATTTCATTTAGGAGTTATAGACATGTATATGGTTGAGTACATAAAAAATGACCCATGCATGACTTTGATTGCATTTTTTGCCACTTACTATCAACATTTTGGCATTTGGGCTTTACCGTGTAGACAATGAACTATGTTTCCAAATTTCTTATGGTGGTTTAGTCTCGATTAGACTAACAGTTTCGAAGATATTCGCAAACTTTGTTTTAACGCTAAATCGCAACATTGCACAAACTCTAAGGCAAAACCTGGCATGTTAGGTATCGTTGGACTCTGCAAGGATTCAGGAATCTAAGGAGATGAAAATAAGTCAACCACATCAAAAGTTATGTGCATATGAATATTTCATTTCACCACTAGGTGGCGCTGTCTCGAAACTTCTCTGTCTCCTTTAGGGCATCGTGCTGATGACCCATACCGAGTTTCGTAATGATACGCTAATGCATTCAAAAAATACAGCATTTTTTTTTTTAATGTGTGAATGTATACAAGTAATGTTAAAAACAACAAAAACAGACAAATTCACATTACATAAAGATTACAGTTCATGCCGCTGTCACTTAATTTATCAAACACTTGCGGAATTAAGAATTTTAATAGCATTTGGAATAAATGATCGATGATGATTTTGCTACAAAATGCAAAATGGTCGACGCCAAAATGGCCGATATGGTAAAACTGGATATCACTCAACTCAGCATGCTGCCCTGAATCTAACAAGACCAGTTTTATCATTTTTGGCCAAACCGTTCGGAAGTATTTTTGCTATCTCCGGACCAGTAGGTGGCGCTGTGCCGAAACGGAGCATGTAGCCTCAGGTCATGCTTGCAATGACATGTACCAAGTTTGGTCGGAATACGCTAAAGTGATGCGGAGATATAGCCTTGTGTCCAATTTGGCATGCTCTTCTTTGGATTTGTTTGCACATTATTCAAGAATGGTTGGGTTTATCAAAAAGCTTTTGATAACTTTTTGCCAGCATAGTCTGAAGAAGATCTGATTTGATTTTCATTAAAATTGGAGGAACCGTCAAAAAAAAATTTTTTTGGCGGGAAAAGTTTCATGGTGGGAAATGACGTCATAGGGTGCATTCGAATTGTATTGAGCCAAGGAATTAGAGGAAAAATTTTGTTTCTAACCCTTATGGTTCAAAAGTTATTAGCGTAAACATGAGTGAAACTTTGGACAAGTGGTGGCACTAGAAAGTTTGATCTAGAGACACCAAATTTGCTGTAGTTAATGATGGGACTGTCTTCTATCATTGTGCCAAATTTCGTAACTTTCCCGCAAGCGGTTCTACGGGCTGCCATAGACTCCCAGAGCGGAAGAAGAAGAACGCCAATGGATACAAGAGGTGCCATCACACCTTTAGTGCTTGACTCCTAAATATAACAAGATAATATATTTAAGCAAAAATTTTATAAACAATACACATTATATGGGTATAATGATAATTTGATATTTGCAAGTAAGATGAAGCAAGCTAAAATAAATAAAAAAAATAAAAGCAACCCATCACATCCTTCTCTTTTGTTGTTTTCAGCAAAAGCAAGCATAAGCTTCACCAGCATAGCCATTATGAGTCAATTCTTTTAATGAATGAGTCAGAACGACTCTAGTCTACCGAATTACTCACTGAATCTGTCAGAGCAGTTACGCATTTGTTAGATGCTTTTATCCTAATCCAGATACATATGGGAATTTAACCCATGACCTTAGCTAACATTGCTGTCCATTTGCTTCCAACTGAGTTAGAGGAACTACCACTGAATCAATTCTTTTGTAAGTCATATTTGTCTGTGGTACAGGTGGACCTCCTGCTGCTACGGTGGATTTAGCATCTACTACGAGTCTGCGGTGTTCCTGCATTGACTGTCCTGCCGTCTGCACATCTTACCGCTGGTATCGCACACACATTGATGACTCATTTGCACGCCAAAGTCTATCTGAAATTGGCCAGCGTATTGACATTAAGGAAGACGGACTGTACAGCTGCCGGATGGACTGCGGGAAAGGTTTTTCCCGCTTCAGCAACATTTACCCCCACAAAGGTATCCAAACACACACACACACACACACAAACACACACACCTTAGACTTCATGTCCATAAGCCAGTGATTACATGATTGCATGATTACATGATGGTATGATTACAATTCTGTTGTAGTTTTTTTTATTACTATTTTAAAGGGTTAGTTCACCCAAAAATGAAAACAATGTCATTAATTACTCACCCTCATGTCATTCCACACCTGTAAGACCTGTAAGATATTTTTGATGAAATCGGTTGGCTCAGTGAGGCCTCCAACTTCAAGATCCAGAAAGGTACTTAAAACATATTTAAAACAGTTCATGTGAGTACAGTGGGTCTACCTTAATATTATAAAGCGACGAGAATACTTTCTGTGTGCCAAAAAAACAAAATAATGACTTTTCAACAATATCTAGTGATGGCCGATTTCAAAACACTGCTTCAAATCTTTTGTTTCGAATCAGTTGTTCGGAGCGCCAAAGTCACGTCATTTCAGTGAGTAATAAATTACATAATTTTTGGGTGAACTAACCCTTTAAATTTGTTTTTAGGTTTACATTTTGTTTTCATTTAAATTTTAAAGTTTTAGCAATTTGTAGTGTTTTTGTCATTTCTATTAGTTTTTATGAAATTAGTTAGAAATGTTGCTTTGGCAACTTATTGAAATAAAATAGTAAGTTTAATTTTTAATTCCAGTTAACATTTATTTTATTTCAGGTTAATGATTTTTTTAATGGTTTCTTTCATTAAAATAACCCTGCTAAATCACATTTGTTTGTTTATTGTAAGCTGAGGGACGAGTCTAAATTATGTTTTGTGATAATCAACTGCAGAAACGGTTCTAAAATTGTTTGCGACTCCTAAAAGTTTCATGCCAAAACACATGCACACAGAGCTGTATGAACGCTTTTGTTTTCCTTGCATATTCATGTTGACTGAACTGATGTATAAATGCAGTACAGACACTTTCACTTCATGATTTTACAAGCACACCACCACTTCTCATTTTAATTTTAGCATGAAAACGCATCCTCTCTTTCTCGTAGCTCAACCAACAACAGAGTCTGGAAGTGTGCTGCCCATCATGGTGGCTCCAATTCTGATCGTTCTTGGGGTGTTGATCGTGGTGCTGGTCGTGCTGAAGTGCCGAAGACGTGGAGAAAGCAGTGTTCAGACGACCAAACAGGATAAAGACAAGAAGACAGGTGGAGACAATGAGCAAATCCAACTCACCGATCAGGCGGTTTACCACACACTAGGCGAGAGCACAGATAAGGACAAGGGTGAGGGTGGTTACGAAGCTCTACAAAAGAGGCAGGAGGAGATGGTGTACCACACATTAGGACCTGGAGAAGGTCAAAGTCAGGGTGAAGGTCAAGGTGGGTACGAGGCTCCTAAGAACGTGAAAGCCGAGGTGTACAAGACACGGAGTTCAGCTGAATCAAAAACACCGGCAGCAGAAGCAGAGCAGCTTCCTCAGAAAGCCAAAGATTATGAGGCCGTGACAGTAGAAGAAAATCCATATAAAGCACTGAAGGCTGGACAACAGGATAAGAAACAAGCAACAAGCAAAGATAAAGAATGAAGGGACCTGGAAGAAAAAGCATCACATTAATGTTAACCAATAGCCAAACGGCTAATTATGCTGCCTTCACATGCTATCAGAATTATCGTAAATACAAGTTTACTAGGTAAAAATATGAACGCCCTCCCCTTTCGAAACTTAAACGCGATTAGCTCGTAACTTCAGAAGTGGGAATTATCAAATATCCGATAGCACGTGAGGGCAGCATTAGTCAATAAAGGTAAAAAGCCTTTCTAAAACTTTGCAAATAGTTAATATAGTTAATTGAGTGCAGGATACTTGACCCCAAAATTAAAATTCTCTCATCATTTACTCACCCTCATGCTGTCCCAGACGTATGACTTTCTTTCTTAAGATGAACATAAAGATTTTAAGAAAATAATCCCTGAGTCCATATAATGCATGTAGCTTATACCGGGACTCTTCAAAAACCACACAAAGTGAACTCGACGGTAATCCAAACGATCCCAGCTGATGAATCAATGTCTTCTGAAGCTAAACGATATATGTGAGAGAAAAATACTAATATTTAAACTTTTAAACTAATATTTTAACTTTTGACCATAGCTTCCAGCCAATTGTCACATGATTCACGCTTGAGGTAAACGTCAGTGCAAAGTGAAAAGCATGCGAGAAGTGCCGCGAAAACACAGCGGACCGTTACTTCTTCGTTATAGATATAGATCTGGGACGGCATAAATCATGAGAGATTTTTCTTTTTTTGGGTGGGGTATCCCTTTAATATAATGAAGGTTAGAATAATAATATGAAATCAATTTTCATATCCTCACCTCTGGGATACATAGAGATGCTCTGGAGAGTAACGTGACTTTCTGGTCAAAAACCTCCTCCAAAGTGTGTGCGCCGGTGGTGTTTCATAAGATCCCAGACAATCCACTGCAAACTCACATTCAGACCAGACTCCATTAAGATCTGAAACGCCACTTTAACTCAATTGACTTTACAGACTCAATCTACAGTGAGTTTGGTCCAGGCGTTAGAGGCGAAAAATAACACACTTCACCTTTAAAGAAAGAGATTGATACTAGGCCTAAGTAAAGAAAGAAATGAAATAAATATATAATATGAGAACATAAGCATACAAATATATACAATTAACACAACAAACAAGTTCACAAAATTACAGTTACATATCCACATTCACAGTTTTAGACATTTTCTTGCAGTTATGAGAATTCAGATAGGCCTACAATTATATAACAAAAGCAATAAAGCTGAAGGATGGAAAGCACAGAAATCTAAAGGCTATGAATGTATACTATTAGCATCACGCATAAATAAGCATCAAACACACAACATATAGATTCACCTTAGGCAATTAAACACACATAATTACACACAATCAGTTATTGTGAATGTCTGCGTGAAGTTACAGTTATTGACTGTACAGTTATGCTATTAAAGTTCATTTGTGGGGCTGTGGAGCACTAACGCATCATTAGTAAATGTACTAATTTCTGAGCTTTTTAATAATTACACTGGTTTAACAATAGATTATATAAGCAATGATTTTCCAAGTATTGTCATTCTCAGCCTCATCCAGCTTCATTTAAATGCATTTGGATTTTTGTTTATTTTTGATACTATTTCATTCTTTCATAATGGTTGTTGTCAGATCTTAATTATAGTTATTGTGTTTTTATTAAAGGTTGAAATAATTTTATACATGCACGTTGTTTTGTAACCTATGTTGTTTTAATAAAGAATTTGGTAACACTTTACATTAAGGTTCTCTTTGTAAAGGGTTTATAAAGGTGTTTGTTAATGAGTAAGTCATTTACAAATGCATTATAAATCATTAATAATGCAGTTATAACTGCATGAATAAAAAGGGCGACTTTAATGCAAAACCTGCCAAATAGTGAGCCGTTTTTAACTCACATGTTATAAATGCTTAATAAATGTATTTATTAACACTTATTTAACCCAAAACCAGATTCCTGGTTTATTTCATGATGCAGCAAAAATTGACTATCAGACTTATCAGACTATCAGTTTTCTTATTAATATATTATTAATATCTCATGACTGCCACTTGTCTTACTATGTTGCTTACCAGAAGTTTCTGTCTTACCCATGATACTCTCCAAAAAGGTCATGATGCCTATCCACAGCAGTGTATAAAAACTGATTTCTTGTTTTTTAAAGATGTATTCCAACTTTATTTTGAAAATAAAACATAAGATAATAACCATAACTTGATGAGATATTAATAATGAAAAATTTAATTCCAGTATTAGTTAACTGTGAACCTTAATGTAGGGTGGACACTTGTGAACCATTTATTCATGAGTTATAAAAATTAATAACTTGTGAAAGTGAACCTTAATGTAAAGTGAACACATGTGAACCATTTATTAATGAGTTATAAACATTAAAACTTGTGAAAGTGAACCTTAATGTAAAGTGAACACATGTGAATCATGTTTTTATTAATTATTAATGTACACATAGAAGATTGTATTTTTTCAGTAAATGTACTAATTTCTGAGCTTTTTAATAATTACACTGGTTTAACAATAGATTATATAAGCAATGATTTTCCAAGTAGTGTCATTCTCAGCCTCATCCAGCTTCATTTAAATGCATTTGGATTCTTGTTTATTTTTTATACTATTTCATTCTTTCATAATGTTTGTTGTCAGATCTTAATTACTGTTATTGTGTTTTTATTACAAGTTGAAATAATTTTATATATGCACGTTTGTACGCACATACGTATGCATGTTTTGTAACCTATGTTGTTTTAATAAAGAATTTTTAAGAATACAAAAAGCAATGCATTTTCTGTTTGTTTAATTGAAGATGTAGCCTATATCAAAATGATCACATCTTTATAATGGAAATCAATATTGCAATGCAACTGTAGTTCAGTCTTTCTCCACTAAAAGGCAAACTGGAGCCCATCATCAAACCCGCTCCTGTCGAAGTTCACCACTAGAGGTCACTGCAGGATTGATTTGGGTTCCTGGTTTCACTCACAGGTTAGTCATTTTGCTTTTGCCAGTGATTATACATCGTTT
The DNA here is from genome assembly GCA_037950665.1 of Hypophthalmichthys nobilis. Classification (NCBI taxonomy): domain Eukaryota; kingdom Metazoa; phylum Chordata; class Actinopteri; order Cypriniformes; family Xenocyprididae; genus Hypophthalmichthys; species Hypophthalmichthys nobilis. Next base: position 24,010,922 of record CM075482.1, read on the forward strand.
ATTCCCGTTCAATGTATCTTTTGTTAATTCAGAGTGTTCAAATTAAATTGTGTATAAATTAAGCCATGGTTTGTTTTCTCTGGTTTAACCTGATTCGGATTTATTGCTTTTTCCTGACTATTTACTGACATCTTCATCTTTAGTTTGACCATCATTTATGGATCGCAGAAACAGATCCCTTCAGATCCTAACTCCACTTCTGATGCATTACCATCACATTAATACACCAGAACATATATATGTGAATCCCAAATGCAGATTAAGAACTCCCAGAATACCTACTATTGTAAATATACACACACAAAAATTGATTTAATAACTATTAACTATTAAATGCATAGAAATTAATTTCTATTATAAACAATGATATAGCAGTAGTTTTAGTACATTGAAATCAGGATTTTGACCTTTTGACCTATTTGAACAGCTGCAGCAATTATAATAATAATCAATAAATAAGTTGCTTTATCACATTTTTATATACAGAAATAATCATCAGAAATAATCTGATTTATCTTTCCATGTCACAGTGTTGTTGGCTCTCATAAGAGAAGACAATGGACAAAATCCAAAAGGTAAATACACACATTTTCATTGTGCACAAGACCAGAGCAACTGAAATGTTGCATCAGCCTGATCCTTAAAACAACAAAACATCATAATTAAGATTATATCAAATCTATTATAAGCACAGCATTAAGCAAAATCAAATGCAGATCTGCAGTTCTTTAATGCAGAAGACCTCATCACATCACCCAAACAACCAGTGTCCTGATGTTTCTAGCGTCCGTACATGTTTAAATGTTTAGCGTGTATGAAGTACCTCAACTGAGGGTCATTTATAATGAAGCTCCGACCTGGTCCAAAGTAGTTCCTGTCGTGGTTCCTCGGGAAGGTCAGAGTAAACACCGCAGGGTGTGTCCGCTGAAGACCGAACAGCCTGACCCCTACATAAACAAAACACATCAGATCATTTTGTAAGATCTGCAGATCCTCTCAAGGAATCTGAATGTTAGAAACCAGCAGCTCAAGTTTATTTTTAACAAGATTCCCTGATCACTTGTGGCACATTTCACATCGATTAGACAGTCAAAAACTACACTGAACTCCACAGAATACCTGAAGCCCTTAAATAAAAAAACAGCAAAAAAGAGAACAGCTAATTTAATTAAAAGGGTGAAAATTAAGTTATATTATTTAGTCTTTAAGTTATATTATTTAGTCTTATTATTATATAGTCTTTTTAAATCAAGCAAAAAAAAAAACTAATTTAATTCTAAAGGTGATGATACATGGGGCAACTTTTTGAGCAATGTTGCCGGGCAATTTTGCAGAGCGATGTTGTTTGGGCACTATTGATAATGGGCAAATTTCTATCTGGATACTTTAAATCGAAATTTTTTGCCCATTCTCGATGGGAAAGTGCCCAAGCAACATCGCTCGGCAACAATGCTCAAAAAGTTGCCCCGTGTATCATCACCTTAAGAGTCTGAGAGAGGACGAAAATAAAAAGCTATAACTTTTTTAATAAATGTATAAATTCACCTTTTAAATGTCCATTCCAGTAAGAAAACTTTTCTAATTACTCCAAATATATTTTTTGTTGAGTACACAGCAATAAATCACTGAGGTTTTTGATTATTATAAATCAATAAATCATTAATATTTCACAATAATAAAGTAATCAGACAACCTGGCGTTACAAAACGTCTCTTAAGTGTCTGTTTTCTTTCTCTCAGTGTCTCTCCTGCCGAAGTTCCCAGATGTGTTTGTTGGAGATGACATCACTCTGATCTGTAAAGGAGGGGCTGGAGTGATAAAATGGCTCATTAATGGAAAACAACAATCACATCAGGATTCTTTAATGCTTCTTACAGCAGTGACATCAAAAAACAGCGGAGAGTACGAATGTGAGCAGGGCGGATCAAAGAGCGACAAGTTAATTCTCACTGTCCTGGGTATGAACACCATCCTAAACGACACTAAACGTTCCCTCACGATCATCTGTTCCTCCTGCTGTTTCTCATAATCTCTCTCTTTCAGAGCTGGAGCCTCACGCTCAGCTCTCTCCATCTATAGGTGGTGCTGTGATGAGCAAAGGTGATGGAAGAAACCTGGTGCTGCAGGTGGACGATGATCTGAACGGCTGGAAGTGTTATGTGTTGCGGGGAGAGAACGGCTTCAGAATAATTCCCGCTGTTGATAAGAACAGGAAGACGACTGTTATATTTGCAGAATTAAAAGAGGCAAAAAGAGCCACTTTCTGGTGCAAGAAGGGTACACAACGAAGTAATGCGGTGACACTGAAAATGACAGGTGAGTCCTTACTCCTTCTCCTGTTGTATTTCAGATCACCTGTGCAGTTAAAGGGAAATAAAAAAAAATACAAATTCTGTCATTACTCATGTCGTTCCACACCTGTATGACTTTCTTCTGTGAAAGACAAAAGGAGATGGAGAATGTTTTGACTGAAATTCAGTGGGGTTCAAAACAACACTGGATCCCACTGTTAGTGCAACAAGATGTCATCAGTATATGAATTCAAAGCCATCTATAATTTGATGGGAAGTTTAAATGAAGCATCAGTTCCTCACAGCAGTAGATGATGGATGTGCCGTCTGACCTGTGTTCTGTCTCTGTGTCTCTCAGAGCTCAAGGTGATGTTGGAGCCTCCGGCCGTTCCTGCACTGGTGGGGAGAGTGTGGCTCTCAGGTGTGCAGTCTGGGGTGGAGGGAAAGTGGAAAATGTCGTGTTCTATAAGGATAATATGTCAGTCCCAAACGAAATGAAAGACACGTACATCATCACCAAAGCCACACAAGATCATACCGGCAAGTATCGCTGCCACGCCATCTTCAGGTGCATCAGTACAGATGCCCAGAAGGAAGGAGATTCTGAAGCCCAGGAGTTAAAAGTTATAGGTAAACAATACAATAACTGCTTTACCTCACCCTTTCATTTATACACAACCATTAATACTATGGTTGTGTATAAATGTACAACTATTTTTATATATATATATATATATATATATATATATGCTTTAAAAAAAAAAAAGTAGTAGAAAGTATTTTTTGGACATGGTACCACAGCACTCCTTAAAGGGTTAGTTCACCCAAAAATGAAAATTCTGTCATTTATTACTCACCCTCATGTCGTTCCACACCCGTAAGACCTTCGTTAATCTTCGGAACGCAAATTTAGATATTTTTGTTGAAATCCGATGGCTTCGTGAGGCCTGCATAGGGAGCAATGAGATTTCCTCTCTCAAGATCCATAAAAGTACTAAAAACATATTTAAATCAGTTCATGTGAGTGCAGTGGTTCAATATTAATATTATAAAGCAACGAGAATATTTTTAGTGCGCCAAAAAAAACTAAATAACGACTTATATAGTGATGGCCGATTTCAAAATTTTAGTAGTGTTTTGCTTTGAGGAGATAGGCAGACACTGGTCCCTGACCATTCCTCTTCTTCCAAATTAACTGATGGAACAGCAACTTCTTTCAGTTTTTACCCTCCATTTGTCCTAAAAGCTGGCAGGAGAATCAGAGAGAGGGTATGAGCAGCTTCCTCAGAAAGCCAGAGATTATGAGGCCGTGACAGTAGAGTAAATTCCATATTAAGAACTGAATGCCGGTTTACGCCAAATTGTGTGACCCATCGAATTAGAGAACCTGCTAACTGCAGAGCCAATGGGTGGAGCTTCCCCTCGCCAGACATAATGGGTGGAGCTAGACGGTCCAACCACACCCTAACCCTACCCATAACCCTATCGCTTAACATAACTCCACCCATTAGGTCCACAAAGGTGGAGCTGGACTAGGTCAAGCTCCACCCATTACGCCCAGAGAGCGTCATTTGGCTCTGGACTGGGAAGCACTTGTCGAATTGTGTGACCACATGTATAGTAGGCATTGTAGTGACGGTAGGAATAGGCTACGATGACAACGCCTACTATGGTCACATAATCCAATGGGTCACAGAATTTGGTTTAACACCAGAACACAACAGAAGAAACAAACAAGAACCTGAAAGAAAAAACATATTACTAACCAATAATCGATTCTCATTTTGATGAACCAATTCACAAATTCCAAGAATCAATCTTTTAGTTGTGTGGAAGTCTGTTCCCCCAATTTCCTAACCCTACCAGTAACCTAGCTAAGGGGAAACATTGGAAACATCATCTCTCTTTACTACTAGTTATAGCATAAACATGAATAAACATCAGTATGTTAAAAGATACAGTACAACTACTTGCTGAAATGCATGATCATGTCTCATGCAATCGCTCAATTAGTATTTTAAGTGAGGAAAGACCAAAATAAAGCAGCTTGCAATATGTCAAAGAAACATTATATTTTACCTCAAGAAAATTCATTCAGTGTCCATACAGTAGCTCGTTAGCTATAAAAAATTAACACTAGAAAGGAGAATTTTGCTAAATATATTTGCAATTCATTTTTACTCAACGTGTTGTTCAATATTTAACGTTAGCTTATGTTTGAATAAAGCAAGTTATGATACAGCCTCCGTTTAATCGTTTATATATAAAAAAAATCTCTCCAAATTCTTATAATTTTCTCATTCTCAAGCTGTCCCAGATGTATGACTTTCTTCAAATGTACATAAACAAAGATTTTTTTAAATACATAGTACATCTCTGAGTACATACAATGCATAGACCTCCGAAGCTGAGCTTCAAAAACCACACAAAGTGGTTAGAATTTTCATTAGAGAATTTTCATTTCATCCCTTTAAAATAATGAAGGTTAACTTACGACAATAATATGAAATAGCTTATGAAATGTGTCACCTTTGAGAAACGTGGAAATGCTCTGGAGAGTGAAACGCCACTTTCAGAAATGTATTTTTTATAAAGAATTTTAAGGAACTTGAAAAAAGCAATGCATTTCTGCATGTTTAATTGATTATGTATATCAAAAGTAGTTCAGTTTTTCTCCACTAAAAGGCAAACTGGAGCCCATCATCAAACCTAGTCCTGTCGAAGTTCACCACTAGAGGTCACTGCAGGATTGATTTGGTTTCTTGGTCATTTTGATTTTGCCAATGATTAAACACGGTTTATTCTTGTTTATTGTATAGTATTATACAGTAATTATGAGTGTTCAAATGAACTGTTTTCTCTGGTGTAACCTGATACGGATTCATTGCTTTTTTCCTGACTACTTACTGACATCTGCATCTTAGTTTGACCAATGACCATCATTTATGGATCGCAGAATCAGATCCCTTCAAACGGATCATAACTCCACTTCTGATGCATTATCATCACATTAATAGGTAAACCATACATTAATAATGTGAATCCTAAATGTAGCTAAGAACTCCCAGAATACCTACTGTAAATTTACACACACAAAAATATCTAATAACTATTAAATGTATGTATAAATACATATGTAGATTTGCATTATAATGATATAGCAGTAGTTTTAGTGTGCTGTAAACTGAAATCAGGATTTTGACCTTAAGTTTCTATGTTTGCACAACTGCAGCAATGATAGCAATAATCACAATAATAAAGTTTAATCGTATAAGTTGCTTTATCACAATTTTTTTATACATTCACATTTCACAACATAGAACAAATACGTAGGAAACAAACCCCAAGAAACAAAAAGAAAGGAAAAGACACAAACCGCAGTGATGTGTTACAAGAATGTCCTTCTACAGAGAGATTTCATCATAAGTGACTACATTATCTTAATTAGAACCACAGAAATATCACTTCATTTCTATGGGATCTGCTTCATTTATTTTAAAGGAACAGTGACCCAAAAATGCAAATTCTTTCATCATTTACTCACCCTCATGTCGTTCCAAACCTCAATGATTAACTTTCTTCTGTGAAGCACAAAAGACGGTCTTTTAAATACATACAGTTATAATGAATCATGACCGAAACTCTCCAGGTTAGAAAGCACAATAAAGCTTCATAACAGCAGTTCATATGACTCACGCCATATTCAGTCTTATGATGTCATATGAAGATTTTGAAGAATCCACAATTACTTAGTTTCTTCATAATTGCAATATTTCCAATATGTATTAGGAGTATATACAAACATACGTAAAATATATGAATAAAATTCATTAAAAAAATTTATAATGATATGTGTACAGCATAGTAGGAATTAATTTATGCTGATTTTAAATAAAAAAAAAATTATGACAAAATGATTTTTATTACTGATGTCAATGCAAAAAATCTAATAAATTAATCAAATTAAAAAAAAAATTAAAATATTTTCTCTAAATATTTTTTTTAATTATTTTTCAATTTCATTTTCTTAAATTAATAAAGATATTTTTATGAATGCAAAATTAATGATCTGATTTTTTTTTATTTTTTTGGGGGGGGATGGAAATAAATGACCCAGACGTTTTGTCATGAGATTCACCCTTTTATCCAGAGTGCCAAATATTCCTCCACAGAAGAAATTAATCATTTAGGTTTAGGACGACATAATGAGGGTCAGTAAATGATGATGAAACTTTCATTTTTGCATGAACTTTCCCTTTAATTTGTTGATGTGCAATTAAATAAGAGTATATTAAAATGTCAAGTGCCATGCTGGAGAGAAAGAGAGGAAGTGCCAATATAACATCTGACTTTAATTTCAGGTAAACTGTGTTATTTCTTTTCAACCGTACTCTAACTAACCTGCAGGGTCATCTCATCTTCTTTACTACCATTTTCTGGTCCGTCTGTCATCTATTTGTGCAATCTTTCAATAGCATGTTGTTCATGTTGCTGAGTGGAAGCCCTCCACGCAAACGGTCAGCGCTTGGCATCGTTTTTGTCTGACTTAGAACAAAAAAGTAAAGGCTGAACATGATGTTTTAATTAAACAAATTAGAAATTAAAGGAATGTTTTTGTTTCAATAAAAAAAAAGCTCTATTGACAACATTTGTGGGATAATGTCAATTACCACAGAAAAATAATTCTGTCACTCAATCTGACCCGCCTCCTCTATTTACTGTTGCTATGTCCACTCTTGCGCAGTGAAAAATACATCGCGGAGCAAAGAGGACACTAACAACGCGTCGACAGACAAGACAGAGCAGGTTAGTTTGGATATGAAACAAAGTCTCAAATTTCAAATGTTGTAATTTTTAAAGAAATCTGAACAGTAAATACCTCTTTGTGGCTCTTTAGTGTGTGGTGACAGATCGCTGTAGCGCCTCAGTTTAAGTGGCGATCATCTCCTCGTACTAGTTAATTTATAGCATCAAATAAATATGAATGAACATCAGAAGGAATGTTGTTTCAACCACGGAAAGACGTCAGTAAACACCATTTTTCAAGTTCAAATCTACCGACGTTAATCTACTAGCTCCCCTGACTGCTTTGTCGACGTAACGGCGAAATTGGCGTTATGATTGGTTAGATCGCCTGTCAATCAAACTCCGGGCGAATTTTTAGTGCTAATCGTTATTATGCCACAAACGCTGTTGGTAGAGATGAACTTTTATTGAATGCTGAATATTCCTTCAATAGAATAAATGAATACAATTTAACTATGGCTACAGATTAAATACATAAAAAAATAAAAATTAAAGATCAAAAAAATCAATCGTTAAAGAGAATTAGCTATCAAAAACAAAATATGTCAACACTCCTAATAATTTATCCAAATAGTATATTTCACTAGCATTTAAATGTGTATTTGTCTACATGAGACTCATTGAAAAGGGACCAATACTAAACACACCTCACAGTATTGGCACATGAGATCAATTCTCTAAATCTTGTTTTTTAATTGGAATTATACTTTAATTATTCTGCAAATGTGGATTGAACATCTATTTCATGTGTGAATATCACCATTTACACACATTTTCATGATTGTCACAATTTAGGCAGAATGGCAGTAATATCTCATAACAGTAATACTGTCAAAACCTTGATGATCACTTTAATTGCTAAAATACATGACCACAAAGTCAAAAGTATGGACACATTTGAGTGAATAAATGTAGTGAATGTCCATACGTTTGATTGGTCATGTAGATTAGCCTGTTTTAGGCTTTCATACGCCACATGCACTCAGACTGACACATACACACTCTCACACACACTTCTGCTGAATCTATGTGATATCACTAGAAAGGTTTGATGTAAATTATGATGTTTTTTTTTTTAGTTTGGGTCAAAACCACTTCCTCCGTCCCAGTCAGTTTCTGCACGGGAGGAATATTCAGTCCTTGTTTTCCACCCACCCATCCTCTTCCAGCTTGATCTCTGAGCCCAGAATCCCTCAAAATCATTCGGTCAGTCCCCTGTCCTCCTCTCCTCCGTACAGGAAGCTATTTGTGCCGACAGGTTGGACGTATTCCTCTGTTTTGTCCCAGTCTGAGACCCAGCTTCCTCCGGCTCCGCCCCCTCCAGTCCCCGCCCCATTGGGGTCACCTGATTGGATAGTTGCTCCATAGCCGCCGCCGCCCGTTGTGCGGTACAGCTCTTCTGTTTCATCAGCCAGCTCGTCTTCTCCCAATATACCACATTTCTCCTCACTCATGTTCTCTGGCTCCGCCCATGGCTGCTTCTCTCCCGACGCAAAAATACCTGAAAGGTATTAGCAGTGACATCATCACTATGATTTATGTTGATATTTATTCATTTAGGATGAATCTCACAAAAATTGCCATGAAATGTTTAATAACTATAACTCCCACCCCAAAATCCTAAGAAATAATTGTCTAAATGTCTATTTTTTAGGAATGCACAAACATTTTAATGTCATAATTTTTTATATTTTTTATAAAATTTTTTATAACAAATCCTATAATTTTAATGAATGCATTAATGAATTTATATATAAATTTGAATATATATATATATATCCTCCTGTCATGTTTCATTTTATTTAAATTAGCATAAATTTAACAAATGTAATTTTTATAATTGTATTATATTTTATATATATATATATATATATAATTCATTAATACAATTATTAAAATTACATTTGTTAAATTTATGCTAATTTAAATAAAATTAAACATAAGCTAATTTAAATAAAATTATTCAGTAATAAAAATCACCGTCATGTTTAATTTTATTTAAATGTAATTTTAATAATTGTATTAATGAATTATATATATATATATATATATATATATATATATAAAATTCATTAATACAATTATTAAAATTACATTTAAATAAAATTAAACATGACGGGATTTTATTACTCAATAAATAACAGAAAAAAAATTACAATAAATTTAATCAAATAAAACATATTAATAATAAAATATTTTTATTTTTAGAAAATATTTTTATACGTTTTCTTTATGCAAAATTAAGTTTTTCTTTGTTTTGTTTTTTGGTGTGAAAAATGACCCAGACATTTTGTCATGAGATTCAGCCTTTTAACCAAAGTGCCACAGATATTACACATATAATTACACACCAAAATTCATTCTGAACAATAACTCTAAATATTACATATGCAAGATTAGACAGAGATGGATGGAAGGAAATGGACAGAAATATTCACCGTAGAAGATAACTCCACCATAATGAACAAGTGAAGCAATGAGAAACACATATTGCCACTCCTCCCGCGTCTACAGAGAGAAATACACAGGACAAGAATGTATGTTTATGTGCGTGTAGAGTCTGTATAGAGATATCTATGTATTTAAGCGCATGTGTCACCATAACATTTCAGATAATGTATGTGCAAGTGTATATTCAGATAATATGTGCCACCTAACCCTAATGAGAGAGAAATAAAGGCAAGGGACGATGTGCATGAACAAAATGTGATGCCCAGGAACAGAAAAGAGAAGAAAACGAGAAAAGGAGCTGTTATATAATGACTGGAAACCAGAGAGATGGGAAAATGACACATGATCTGTGTCAATGTTATAAGAAAAAGCATGAGCTGTATACACAATCAGGAACAGACCGTCAGCACATCCAGCACAACAAACTCTCTTTTCCTCTGTGTCTATAGTTTAAGGTCAATACCTTGTTTTTGGTCATGGCACCAACAATCAGAGGGCACACCATGCCAGAGAGTGTGCCCACGCCGTTAGAGATGCCCATCAGAATACTGGCGTAGCGAGGAGCGATGTCCAAATGATTTACATTGAACCCTGAAGGTTGAAAAGAAAAGAGTGAAAACTTGGGGTTGGGAAGATTTTTAAATGTTTTTGAAAGTCTCTTCTGCTCACCAAGGCTGCATCTATTTGATCAAAAATACAGTTAAAAAATGTGAAATATTATTACAATATAAAATAACTGTTTTCTATTTGAATATATTCTAAAATATAATTTATTCCTGTGATCAAAGCTGAATTTTCAGTATCATTACTCCAGTCTTCAGTGTCACATGATCCTTCAGAAATCATTCTAATATGATGATTTGCTGCTCAAGAAACATTTCTGATTATTATCAATGTTGAAAACAGTTGTACTGCTTCATATTTTTATGGAAACTATGATGCAAAAAACAGCATTTATTTGGAACAGAAATCTTTTTTAACATTATAAATGTCTTTACTGTCACTTTTGCTCAATTTAATGCATCTTTCCTCGTTTTTGAAAGGCAATGTATGTTCTTACCTGAAATGGCAAAACCACTAAATCCAACAGCAAGGACAAGAAACGAGATGGCGACACCCTTAGTGTGAGAGAAACCCACCACCAGAAGAAACGTGGCCTCCAGCCCGAAACCTAAACACACACAGAACATTAGATGCTTCCGTCAGCCAATCAGAGGCTCCAGAGTGATCAGTCACATGGCATCGCAGCATCCAGACTGTGTACTTTTTTCATTGAAAAGATGAATTAAATCAACTAAATGAATGTGCAGGCTTTACCTCCACAGTTCATGAGTTTCCTGACGTTTGTGGTGGTCATGATGTTGTGACTCCTCAGGTAGTCAGCCAGCTGTCCTCCGATCGGCACAACAATGGTCATCACCAGATGAGGAAGAGCAGAGAGGATGCCAACCTAAAGACAGAGAAGAGGGATGTGTTTCATGTATCAACCGTCTCAGATGTTTCTCTAGAGGTATGAAATGATTTGTAGAGCAGCTCAGATTATTGAATGAGAAATGTTTGAGTTCATATAACAACAACAACAACAATAATAGTTATTATTATTATCATCATCATCATAGTATAACCAACACTGACTAATCAAATTATTATTATTAAATGGTCATGAATATAAAAATAATTATTGTTGTTGTATATATTATTATTATTAATAATTATTATTATTAATAAGAATGATAATCATTACTATTATTATTATTATGAACATTATAACCCACACTAAGCAATTATTATAATATAACTATTATTATTATTATTATGAACACTGAATAACACTGACTAATCAAAACATTATTATTATTATTATTCAATGTTCATGAAAATATATTGTTGTTATATTATTATTACCATCATAATATACCAAAATATAACCGACACTGACTAATCAAAATATTATTATTATTATTATTATTATTATTAAATGGTCATAAAATAAAAATAATAATTATTGTTATCATACTATTTATAATTATTTATTATTAATAATAATGATAATGATTATAATTATTATTATCATTATAAACCACACTGAGTGAAATAACAATTATTACAACCCACACCAAGCAATAATAATAATATAACTATTATTATTATTATTATAAACACTGAATAACCAACACTGACTAATCAAAACATTATTATTATTCAGATCATAAAAAATATTAATTGTTGTTATATTTTAATTATTATTATTAATAACTATTAACAATAATATTATTATTTAATGTTCATAAATAAACTACGTATTGCTATTATCACATTATTAATTATTATTATTATTAATATCAATTATAATGATGCTTATTATTAACAATTATTATAACCCACACTGAGCAAAATAACTATTATTATTATTATTATTATGCATTCATAATAATAATAATAATACAAATACTTATTGTTTTTATTATTATTATGAACACTGAATAACCAAAGCTGACTAATCAAAATATGAACACTATTATTATGATCTGATCACAGGTATTGTGAAACTCTTCAGGACACTTCAGCAAACATCTGCATTTAGTCTGATAGGAGAAACATTAGATTTGCGTCTGCTCTCTCACCTTGCTGATCTCAAACTTAAACACCTCCTCAAAATACGCAGGTTGACTGATGAGCAGCAGGTAAAAGGTCCAGCTCCTGCAGAAATTGGCCACGATGATGGCATAAACGGGCATCGATGTGAAAAACCGACGCCATGGAGTGTTAAATTTCTGCATGAGAGGTGAAGAGAGGAGAGAGTCCTTCATTTCTAGAATCAGTATTTAAACATGCACACGCGCGTGTTCGTACCGTCACTGGGTTCATGAGTCCAGCCGTTTCCCCAATGGCATCTTCGATGTATTTCCTTTCCTCCGGGGTGATGGTGGGATGAGCCGCCGGACTCTCATATGATACCAGAATCCAGAACAGATACCAGCAGACCCCAAAACTACCTACAGCCAGAGAGACGGAGAGAAAAGAGAAGACATGTAAAACACCATCAGATGACCATCATGCATCAGTCATTAGTGTGTGTGTGTGTGTGTGTGTTTCTCACCATATACATAGAAGACTGAGGACCAGCCTGAGTACTGAACCAGAACTCCAGCTAACGGCATAGCGATCACAGCTCCCGCATATGAGCCTGAGAAACAACAACTAATCAGATTCACTCTAGACATGTATGCAAACTATATTTACATCTAAAAATATATTAATAAAATATAAAAAATATTATAATATGATGATATTAAGAATAATGATATTAATGATAATTACAATGATATTACTCATAATAATGATAAATTATATTTAGGGCTTGTTTATTTATTTATTTATTTATTTATTTATTTATTTATTTATTATAATGAACACTGAACCAGCGCTGACTAATCAAAATAGCAATTACATCATTATTATTATTAACAATCATTATAATTACTATGACTATAATACTATTATTATTATTATTATTATATTCTATGTCAATAATAATAATTATTGTTGTTGTTGTGTTATCATAATAGTTATTTTTAATAACAGTAATTATTATTACTATGGTTATGATGCTATTATTATTAATATTAATGATTATGAACCCTAAATAATAATAATAATTATGTTAATTATTAATAACAATAATTTAATTACTGTGACTGTAATACTATTATTATTATTATTATTATATTCGGTGTTAATAATATTAATAATTATTATTATTATTAATGTTATTGTTTTTGTTTATGATCATATTAATTGTTAGTAATATAATATATTAATATTATGAACACTGAATAATTATTACCACTACTATTAGTATTATTATTATGTTAATTATTATTATTAATAACAATAATTTAATTACTATGAGTGTAATACTAATATAATTATTATATTCAGTGTTAATAACAATAATAATAACAGTAATAATTATTGTTATATTATTATTACTGTTTTGTTTATCATATTAATTATTATTAATAACAATAATTATAATTACTATGATTATAATACTATTAATATTATGAACACTGAATAATTATTACCACTATTATTATATTCAGTGTTAATTATCATTATTATTAATATTATTGTTGATGTTGTTATCATTAAATATTATTAACAAAAATTATAATCACTATGATTAGAATTATGTTATTATTATTATTATTACTTCCCTCAATAATCAATTGAAAAAGTAAAAACCAACCAGCAATAATTAACATGATTAAAGGTTACTGACAATTTTCCACAGATATAAAACTACTCAGCAAAAATAATGACCTCACCACAGAACGCTGTTGTGGCCAATCGGCTTCTTTCTAGCGGAGGGGCCCATTTAGCCCAGATCCCGTGGCATGCTGGGTAAGACACACCCTGAGCAGAAGTGACAATGACGGTAGATGAAGTCATAGACTATAATCAGAGCACTGCTGTGCTTTAGTCACAGAAAACCCAGATGACCTACTGTACTGTCAAAACATGCAGAAGAGAGCAAATACTGTGCAGCATGAAACACTGTAGGAGATGTTACTTTTAAAAGTAACACATAATATTGTGGTACTCATGGAGAAAATAAGTTATGTACACAATATATATATATTGCGTTTACCTCCACCAGCCCCTGTAGTATCCTCACTAAGATCACACATCCGAAGTGAATCCGTGCTGCTGTGGGAATCATCATATTCAGGACAGACGTGGCCACGACTGCAAAGCCAAAAACTCTGAGAAACAGAGAGAGAGAAACATCAACAGTGTTTTATTCGTCCTGTTCAGTGTGATTTAATGACTGGATCACTGACCTGTTGGCGGCAAATTTCTGACAGATAAAGCCTCCAGGAATCTGAGTGACGATATATCCCCAAAAAAATGATCCATGAATCATTCCTACAGTCTCTGGATCCCAGGTGAACTGAGCTTTCTGAAACACAGACACTTTCTTCACTCAATTTAACGAATGAATTAAAATATAGAACAAAACAATTATTTAATGCATAAAACAATACTGAAATTGCCTTAAATTGTAATATTGTTTTTATTAATGAAATGCACTAAATAAATCAATGTGCATTCAGCAAAAATTAAATAAAATACAAACTAATTAGTTGAGTCATGTGACAATATTGTAGCTCAACACTGTTTGAAATGCTTATTGTTGCATCATGACGTTTCATATACTACTTTAGTATGCAGTGAGTAAATATTGTACAGTATGCAACACTGTTGGGAAATGTTACTTTTAAAAGTAACACATTATAAATGCATTACTCATGACAAATACACTACCAGTCAAAAGTTCGGACACGGTAAGATTTTTAATGTTTTTAAAAGAAGTTTCGTCTGCTCACTAATGCTGCATTTATTTAATTAAAAACACAGTAAAAACAGTAATATTGTGAAATATTATTACAATTTAAAATAACTGTTTTCTGTTTGAATATATTTTATAAAGTAATTTATTCCTGTGATCAAAGCTTATTACTGTTTTTACACAATATTACTGTTTTTACTGTATTTTTAATTAAATAAATGCAGCCTTGGTGAGCAGACGAAACTTCTTTTAAAAACATTAAAAATCTTACCGTGTCCAAACTTTTGACTGGTGGTGTAAGTCATGTTACATTGCTGCAAATAACAAGCACAATTGTTTTTTCCGTTTACCAGCAGTGTTTTGAAGCTTTTGCATTGCCTCAAGTATTCTTCAGTTGTTGATTTTAATAACAAAATGGATCAAATAAATCAATGCACACCACATTAAGCAAAAATAAAATATATGCCAGCAGCATTTTGAAGTTTTTGCAGTGACTTACATATGCTTCAATTGTAATATGTTGCTTATAAAATGCATCAAAAAAATCAATGTGCTCTCTATTAAAGGATTAGTTCACTTTCAAATGAAAATTACCCCAAGATTTATTTTATTACCCTCAAGCCATCCTAGGTGTACACGACTTTCTTCTTTCTGATGAACACAATTGGAGTTATATTAATAAATATCCTGACACATCTTCTGAAGGGAAATGTGTAAAAAAAATATCCATATTTAACAAGTTATGAAGTAAAATATCTAGCTTCCGCCAGACCACCTTCCGTATTCAACGTACAAAGAAAGTGTAAAACTCTTGCAGTTCAAAAAGCCTATGCTACGTCCTACACCTTCCCTATTCAACTTATGGAAAAAGCTTAACTGACGCGATGCCAGTTTACACTTTCTTCAACACTTGAATATGGAAGCCGGACAGGCGGAAGCTAGATATATTTACTTCATACTTCATAGTACACGTTTATCACTGATCCCGTTCACTGCCATTATAAAGCTCGGATTTATCAGTAAATTTATTAATATAACTCTGATTGTGTTCATCAGAAAGAAGAAAGTCATATACACCTAGGATGGCTTGAGGGTGAGTAAAGCTTGGGGTAATTTTCATCTGAAAGAGAACTAATCCTTTAATTCTAATTTACAATTTACAAGTTAGGTGTCAGCGCCACCTTTTGGGCAAAATTTGTAAAGTGCACATTGTAAAGCGTAAAGTGTTGTTAAAATACAGCTTCTCTTTCTGTTTGATGTCTAATTAATTATAGACAAATGGTTTGTCATATCTAAAAATATTTTAATATCATTTGAGCAGCGCAGCTGCAAAATTATCTGGCACAAAGATCTGATAAACTGAATGGGGAGTTTGAAAATGTATGAAAAAATGTAGAAAATCTAGGTGGAAACTGGAAAATTGACATTGACATGACTCAAGGAAACAGAAATGTTGAATCAATTGAGTTGACAAACTATAAACTAAAACATAAGCTGACATTAGCTATGTTTCCATCCACTTATTTTTTGCATATTTAGGGATAACTAATAAAAAAACGCTGGATGCGCATAAAAAACGTATGCACTTAATTGAGGTGGATACATTTTTTTATCCGATTAAAAGACATGCACATAAACTACGATGGAAACACAGAATAAATCCTTCGATGTGCAACAAAAAACCCATGTGCCTCAACAGAGGACGTGATTGGATAACTGGACTAATCAGCGGACCAATCGCATCACAGCATCTCAAATGTTGATTCTGAAATGCCTGATCCAAAGCCTGTCATCAAAATGATTCGATATAAATATGTCCTAAAACTGTTCTGCATGATTGCGGTCGCAAACATCAGCATCTGAAAGCAATATAATATTGTTTCGTCTCTGAGCTCTGAGATGCAATTTATGATGGAGGAAAAAGAGCAATTACAGCAACTTCCATTATTATTACATATATTTTGCACCAATTTTCTTAGGAAGTGATGATGTTGTTCTCTTTAACACATGGGATGAAAACGCTGCTTTATTCGCAAATGTTTTATGAGATATTCCAATTTTGCGCATAAGTTAAATTCGCAACTTTGAATGGAAATATAGTGATACTAAAGGGTTCCAAATTTGAATGGAAAAGTCCACAGGTCTGAATTTTGAAACTTACCACAATGTATGGCTTGCCTTCTCTATAGACGGTGTGGTTGTTCACCATGCTAACGACGGCCACACCCAAGTTACAGCGGATACCGAATGAGATACAGAATCCCAGGCCTGACAGTATAGCGATGATGTACCGCCGCGGCAGGCCAAAACACGTGCAGTCCACCACCGGAAGCTCCTTCTCCTCCTGGAGCTCCGGACGACCCTCCGCCGACAACTCGATCGTCTCTCCATTCTCCTGACGCTTCTCTAGAACCCTGACAAACACAGACATCAAACACATTTGGGTCTTTAAACTGTTTCAAAGCATCAGACTTCAGAATCAGCTGCCTGTGGAAAAGAAAACTGAGAAAAATCTCTTTAATATCTCAATTCTTTCTCCCTAGATAGCAATGAGAGAGCTGGAGGCTTCTGCTAAAGACTCTCGATTCTGAGGTTCTCCTGAGATCAACAGATTTATCAAGAAACCAGAGTATGATCTCAAACATTTTTTCCAAGATATACTCTGAGCTGCTACACACTCATTATGCCTAAATTTAATATTTATGTATTTGAAAAGAGTATGAAAAAGGTCAGATTTTTGTAATAGTACTAATAAACTGTTAAATATGCAAGAACCGGGTTCATATTATTATTATCAATCATTCAACCCACTCTCATACATTTTAACTAACTGAACATTGCTTGTTCCACAGCTATCCATATATTAACCATGTTCATATTTATTTAAGTGAATAAATGTATTTGTTTTCACCATGAACATGTTAACGCACATTTAAGCTATTTGAATAAATTAATGATAAATTATGCAATGATTTTTTAAATGCAGAAATCTTACATGTTTCATTTATGTATGACTGACGAATATATATAACAATAAGTTTATTAGTTCGTGTAATCCAAATGGATGGAAATTTTATATGCAATTCAAATACATATCTTAAATGGAAACATACATATTTTTGATTGCACATTAATAATTAATTTGCACAGCAATAATAAATGTATAGCTCTAAACTCTACAGTATGACTATTTCTATATGCATCTGTTTTTATTTCTGCTAAGGAACTTCTCATACTTAATAATAAAACTGAAAAAAACTCCTATAAGTCTCCTGAGCTCTGAAAGAGCAACTCCTGAGCAGAAATTTTCCTCTTAAACTACTGTAGCTTTATAGAGACATTTTACAAGGCATTTCAATGGTGAAAATTTTCATTTAAAACCAAGTTTTGGATGTTCAACGGAGCTCATGAAACAAAAATAAGACACAGAAGTGAAACGCCTCCCAGTTCACATTCATAATGAACCGATGAGTCACATCTGATCCAGATTAAACACACAATAACATGCTATGAGAGCAGCAGTTTCCTGACCACAGACATCACAGAATCACATTAAAGGATTAGCTCACTTCATAATTCAAATTTCCTGATAATTTATTCACCCCCATGTCATCCAAGATGTTTATGTCTTTCTTTCTTCAGTCAAAAAAGAAATGAAGGTTTTTGAGGAAAACATTCCAGGATTTTTCTCCATATAGTGGACTTCACTGGGGTTCAACGGGTTGAAGGTCCAAATGTCAGTTTCAGTGCAGCTTCAAAGCGCTCTACACGATCCCAGACGAGGAATAAGAGTCTTATCTAGTGAAACGATCGGTCATTTTCTAAAAAAAATAAACCATTATATACTTTTTAACCACAAATGCTCGTCTTGCACGGCTCTGCTCTGCTCACGTTGGAAAGGTCACGCGTGATGTAGGCGGAAGTACCGCAGTAGGGTGAAAAACTCTCATTTTCTCCTCCAACTTTAAAATCATCTGACATTGTTGTTTTACCTTTTTTTGTAAAGGTCGTTTGACTTAGTCTTTGCACGTTCACTTTGTAGACACTGGATCGGTACTTCCGCCTACGTCACAAGTGACCTTTCCAACATGATTACATAATGCATAGAGCATTGCAGAGCAGTGCAAGACGAGCATTTGTGGTGAAAAAGTATATAAATTTGCATTTTTTTAGAAAATGACCGATCGTTTTGCTAGATAAGACCCTTATTCCTCATCTGGGATCATGTAGAGCTTTTTGAAGCTGCACTGAAACTGACATTTGGACCTTCAACCCGTTGGTCCCTGTTAAAGCCCACTATATACGGAGAAAAATCCTGGAATTTTTTCCTCACAATCCTTAATTTCTTTTCAACTGAAGAAAGAAAGAAAGAAAGAAAGACATAAACATCTTATATGACATGGGAATGAGTAAATTATCAGGAAATTTTAATTCTGAAGTGAACTAATCCTTTATGAAAATTCCAAATAGAAAAAGTAG
Source organism: Hypophthalmichthys nobilis (assembly GCA_037950665.1). Lineage (NCBI taxonomy): Eukaryota > Metazoa > Chordata > Actinopteri > Cypriniformes > Xenocyprididae > Hypophthalmichthys > Hypophthalmichthys nobilis. The sequence continues at coordinate 24,030,305 of CM075482.1, forward strand.
ACTTTAAAAACCCGGATGATGCAGTAAATTAACTGAAAAAAACGGGAGGGGCATCAGACTCTGATCCTGAATGAAGAAATAACCTTATAAAATTCATACACTACACGGTTGAGTACATAGTGCATAAATGCATAATAGTGCGACATTTGGGACACAACTTTAGTGAAGTAACAGCACAATAATTTCCTCAACAAGACACATGATTTCAGGAATCTTTCATGTTTGGAGCACAAATGCACAATCACCGTTAGAGGTTTGAGCACTTCAGTAACACTAATATGAGCAGAAATAATAGCGAAGCTCGACTTAAAGACCACAAAATAAACTGAAATTTCATATTAGATGTGTCATAGATCTGGCCTTTGGTACGAGTAGCTTTAATAAAGTAGTGAATGTCCATCTGAATCTCTCATCAGTAAGTACAGACAGCACAACGCACTCATACCGTCAGGTTACAGCACCACTGCAGCTGATGAAATAATAATGTTCCTCAGAGCCTGAATTATTGATCAAACTTTCTATTTTAGTCTTTTTCTGCCTCTCTTCTCCCTCCCCCTTCATCCATCCATTCTTCCCTCCTGTTCTTCTAAATCAGTTCATCCAGTTCTGTTCATCCCATCTACACTGAAAAAAATACTTTGAAACAACTTGCACTCAGAAATTGCTGGTAAATTTCACAAATAATTACAAAGAAAAGCCATTGAATTAAGCATGAAATTCTGAAGTAGAAAGAATGAAAGTGTTCTCTTGTAAAACACACTCCAATAACTTCGAAAATAATTTTTCAGTGTGTTTATAGAGGTAAATAGAGATTTTGATGTATTTGACTGAGATGATTCAATTCAATTCAATCATCTCAGTCAAATACATCAAAATGAGATGCATTTAAACATTTAAACAATCAGTTTTTAGGCTTAGTCATTCAGATGTATAGCAGTACTATAAAATAAAATAAAATAAAAATATAAGATGAAAAATAAAACAAAAAATAGAAATGTTACTCGCAACAAACTGAAATAAGTTTAAGCTGAGGCACTGCAATGTAAAAAAGAATTGTTGGTTTAACTTAAAAAAACTAAGTTACCTGGTTGCCTTAAAATTTTGAGTACATTAAAATTAAAAATTTGAGTTAATACAATGAGGGCGATTGGTTTAATCAACAGAAACTCAAAATATTATGTTATTTGAACCAAATTAATTATCTAAGTTGATTTGACAAAAGAAAAAAATGTTGTGATAACAAATCATGGAAATAATTTTTTACAGTGTAGTCTTATTTTAGTATTATTTATAGTTTTTATTAATATTAATATTTTCAGTTGACTTTTATTTCTATATTTTCAGTGTTCATTTTAATTTTAGTTTAATTTTTAGTATTTTTGTTATGTGCTTTTGTCATTTCTTTGCTATTTATTTTTTTGTTCAGTTTGTTTTTTATTTTGCAGAGGAAATATGGAGTATATTAAAATTGTTCTCTTATTATTTTTCTTATTAATTTTGGATGGACAGAAATTCTCAATTCTTACACATTTCAGCGTTATTTCAGTTTTACCTGCCAATCACAAAAAACAAATCGAACTGTTTCTGGTCACTTTATGCATCAGTCAATCAACGTCAGTGTTTAAATCAGTGGTTCCTGTCCAGAATAAGCCTCAAAGTGAACCAGACTTTCTGCTAGCGAGACACTTTTGCCATTACACTTATTTTGGCTTCGGTCCAAGTGAGGTTAAGTGCTTTGCTTAAGGCTCATATAGCACAAAACATACAAAGAACCATTTTAACCACAATGGTGAAAAGAAAAAGCACAAAAGCCACACAAGCACGGCATCATCAAACGAGCAGACACGTTTCTATCGCAGCCGAGGAGAGCGTTTGGCCAATATAATAACCTGTAGATCTCATTTGATCTGATTACAGAGGAATCGATACTCAAGTAAGAGAACTGAGCTTTTAAATGGCCGTTTATACGTAACAACATCCTCACATTGTCCAGGAAGAACTAAGTTTAATGACACTGTCCAGTCCAGTAATAGCAGCCGTGACGTGGACGACCGTGATGACATGTGGGCCTTTCCAGGCGAGAGAGAGAGAGAGAGAGAGAGAGAGGATTTAACTAGCAGCAGGTTAGTTGGAGATCTATTTCAGGACTGGATTTAGACGTTAAAGACTGCTCAAAATCCAGAGAAACAGACAGAGAGAGAGTGAGATTGTGTTTTTCCCAGTATGCTAATGTGACAGTTCAATGAAAGTTGATTTGATCCTTACGAATATAAACACTGATTAAATTAATAAAATATTCATCTGCATATATCATCATTTAAATATGAAGGCTTTTTGCCCTTGGGGATAAAAAAAATAGCAGCGTATCAATCATCAATCTTTAATCACAAGTTTACTGCAATTTTCTGCAGGAAAAGCATCAAACGCCTTCAATGTTCCTTTAATTATTCCTTTGACATTGAAGAGTCGATTATAATATTAAATATTGAATGCCATTAAGTATTAATTGACCCATTAATACTTAACCAGTATTAATTAGAAGACAATATTTAACAATTTACTGCTGAAACAAAGGTCAGAATAGTCATTTCGTATTCAGTTCATTATCTCTTTTGCTTTATCTAACAATATCCATGTCAGTTCACTTTAATAAATCTTTTTTACTGAATTACATTCTAAAATGCATTATTTATAGTTCTTTTGCACTACATAATGTTTGGTTTTCCAATTTATAACAGGAATATTGTGAGGGAAGTATATAGGCTATTATTAATTTAAAATAATTTTATAATTTAATATTCTCAGAAGTAGGTTTAGCTGACAAAAAAAAAGGTACAACAATGAAAGTGTCGCAAAAACTGGGAGGATACATACAGAAAAACTTAAAAGTGCAGCAAAAATATGCTAAACAATTCTGTAAATGGTATAATAAAAAATGCCATAGATACTGAAAAATATGCATTTACATTACACCCTCTAAAAAATCCTGGGTTAAAAACAACCCAGTGGTTGGGTTAAATGTTTGCCCAACGTGCTGGACAGTTTTATTTAACCCAACTATTGTTTAAAAAAATACTATATGTCTGGCTTAAAATGAACCCAAAATAGGTTGGAAATTAAAAATCAGATAATTACTAGAGGCAACAATAATAATCAAATGTCTAACATTTATTAATAAGCAATTTAATAAATGTTTATTGTTCATATTGTTAATTTCCAACATATTTTGGGCTCATTTTAAGTGTGCAATACAGTCATTTTTAAATAACAGTTGAGTTACCCAGAAGCCTGGGCAAACATTTAACCCAATCGCTGGGTTTGTCCATTTTCAACCTAACTTGGGTTGTTTTTAACCCAGCATTTTAGGCTACATTAAGGTCAGATTTATGTCTATACAATTGAACAGTATTTTAAATTATCATTAGGCTTAAAGTAACATAAACACCCTATCAAGTGTAGGCTATTTTTCAAAATCTGGGCATCTTCGCATGATGCCATGATGCAGAACGGAAGTGGTCACCTGACAGGTGAAATGTGACGACACAAACCGGACAAGAGTCGCTATTAATAGAGTCCAGTCGAGTTAATCTGTTCGCGTTAATAAAGACACCCACATGCATACACACTAGACAAACAACTACACAAATGAGGATCTCTTCAACTTGTGATGACACTGAAACAAGCACCAAAGCATTGAAAGACTGACTTAAATCATGTCTTTATCTTCTATACAGTGTGTTCACGGTCATGTACCGCAGGTCACCTGCTCTAATCCCACCGGCTCCATCTACACGCTTATTTTTACAATATATGTTCTGATAAACAGCAACTAGGCTAAATTGTTTTTTTTTTAAATCAGAATTAGACCTCGTTTAGCTCTATTTTAATGCTTTAACCATGCAGAATTAGACATTCCACTGTTAATATGAACACATAAACCGCCTTTGGCATTTTTATAAGAGTTTAATAAAGTTTTTTGCCTCTTACCGGTTTATCCTTCCAAGTGTCTTCGCCGCTGCTGCTTTAAATCGCTCAGGTCGGACCTCCATCCTCTACAACTCCACCGCGGGACCGACCGGGACTCTGCGCGCTCCTGCTCTCCTGCGCACAAGCGCTCACCCACCCCCCTTCCACACACACACACTAATACTCTCCCTCACACAGACACGCGGGCGCGCATGCACCCATACACACATACATAAACTTCAGATGCTTAAAGGACGATAACTATAATAGTTTCTAAAGTTTTAACAATCGTTTTAATTCAATGAAGTACAGAAAGGAACGATATCGTTGGAATCACTTCAGAACGATTCTTTCCCGCTTATCAACATTGACAGCCAATCAGAATCCATACTGAGCGCGGGCATTTAAAATGGCAGACGACAAAACTATTAACGCTTTTATTAATCAAACTATTATCGTGTGTTGGTGTGGATTCTAAGATAGTTATAGTACGATAACGATAAAAAATGTAGTTGTAAAAATCGTTCTAAATTTAAAAGAAGAGATTCTACACCACAACTATAACGATAACTACTCAGGAACGATATCGTTGGAATCACTTTTCTAGTTTATGATCGATAAAAACACTGGCAGCCAATCAGAATCCAATCTGCTTTAAAACGCTCGAGCATTTAAAGGGATATTTCACCAAAAAATGAAAATTTTGTCATCATTTACTCACCCTCAAGTTGTTCCAAACTTGTATAAATTTCTTCATTCTGCTGAACACAAAGGAAGATTAATTTTTCCTAGCTACTAAAATAGATCTGTTTGGTTACTGACATTCTTCCAAATATCTTATTTTGCGTTCAGCAGAACAAAGAAATACAGGTTTGGAACTACTTGAGGGTGAGTAAATGATGACAGAATTTTAATTTTAGGGTGAACTATCCCTTTAAAGCGACAGACGACAAAACTACAGCGCGCTAGTGAGTTGGTGTGGACGTAGTTATCCTTAAACATAATTCCTGGAATGACACTCCCAAAGGAATAGCGGTGGATCAACTCTTGGAGAAAAGCCAGTGGTACAAGACAATGAAACCAGCATTAGTGAGTCTAAACAACCTAATTTTGCGAGTTGCATCAATGAAATGTCGTTATAGATTCAGAGAAACAGTTTTATTAGTTAAGTGGAGTTATAGACATGCTGTGGTTGTGTTTTGGGGTTGTAATGAACATGGGTGGAGGTCTGGTGTCCATGTGTGTCACTGTCCAAGGTGCTGAAATGAGATTAGAGTAAATCTGCAGGAGTGAAGAGCCGGCGTGCTCACATGACTTAAACCCTCCGTGTGTGTGTGCATGTAAGTGTGTGTGTGTGAGTGAGATCACCCCGATCCCTAACCCTTGCATACACGCACACTAGCTGTCTATTTTTAATCCAAAAGGCAAATAAGATGTGAGACACTTAGTGGATACAATATGCCACTACAAACAACAACTCAAGAACCCGAGCTGTGAATGCGCCAAGTAGGGCTTGATGTTATGTTGGTCCTGGAACAACATTCCTATCAAACATACTTAGTCATAACCACACTGTAAAAAAGAATTGTTGGTTTAACTTAAAAAAGTAAGTTACTGGTTGCTGGTTAAAATTTTGAGTTCATTGAAATTAAGAATTTGAGTTAATATAATGAAGGCGATTGGTTTAATCAACAGAAACTCAAAATATTAACTTATCTGAAGCACATTAATTATCTAAGTTGATTTGACAAAAGAAAAAATGTTGTGATAAATCACAAAAATATTTTTTTAGTGCATTAACTAACCCTGAAAAACAAGAAGGATATGGTGAAAATAAACCCAAACAGCAAGTCTAACGTTGTCCCTAAAATTTGATTGTCTGAAAGAAATTTTGATCCTGTGACACGTTATTTCTGGTTTAAATATAGTCACTATTGCCTATTTCTGAGCAAACAATGATAATTTTACATTTACTGAACAATTACAAGTAAACAAAACAGGTTTACAAAACTAGAGAACTGATATACTAGGTCGTAATTGAAGCTAAAGGCCTATTTAATTAATAAACAGCTAGACAAAGATGATCCATTTTTTTGTAAAGAAAGTGATACTTTTATTCAGAAAGGACACATTAAATTAATAATAAATAACAATTTAAATTATTAAATAATTTAATTTATTGTCCACAACATACATTAATGTTAATTTAAACAGCTTATATTAAATGTTAACCTTCATTAATAAATGCTGTAAAATAATTATTTCATGATGCCTATAATGTATTAAAGGTGCAGTGTGTAAATTTTAGCGTCATCTAGCGGTGAGGTTGCGAACTGCAACTAACGGCGCACACCCCTCCCTTTCGGAGAAGATACGGTGGCCGTCTGGCCGACATTTCATCGTCTGAGAGAGCAGACAGTAGCTTGTATGAAGCAATGAGGGTTCTTCTTACTTCTAACAAAGAACGGTCTCTGTTTCTAATAAACCAGATGACTACTACTACTACTTCATGCGTATTCAATGTAGTGACAATGCAAGCTGCCTCTAAAAACACAAACGATATAGAAGAAGAACAATATAGTAACGAAACACGCTCTGTAGAGCAGTTTGTCCATTTAGGGTTGCTGTAGATACATGCCGGTGCAAAATGGCGACTTGACATATAAGGGGACCCTCGGTGTATGTAGATGGAAATGGCTCATTCTAAGGTAATAAAAACATAACGGTCTTTATACACCACTGAAAACATAGTTATGTATATTATATTGCATTTCTGTCAATAGATCCTCCTAAAATTTTACACATTGCACCTTTAACTAATGTTTACCAAATGAACCTTATTGTAAAGCGTTACCAATTTTTCTAAGAGCAGATGCAGCTGAGCCAAACTGTGTTCTGTTAAGGTGATCAGTATAGTTTGGATTTTATTTACTTGTTTATTGATTGTGAATTTTAAAATTCCTTTCTATTCTTTTCCAGTTCATGCTATTCAATCAATTAAATCCTTAAAGAATAGAACTTTCCAATCACAACGTCTTTAAGGAATGTTACATTCTGTACATTAATATCAAAGGAAATGAAAAGAATAGAAAACAACAAAACAGAAATTAATAGAATATAACAGAACATACGTGAACAATAGAATAGAAAGCAACAGCACAGAAAATAGAACAGTGAACATTCTAAACATAAAATATTTAAGAAATGTTACATTTTTCATATTAATAGCAAAGAAAATGCATAAAAAAGAACTAATAGAACACAACAGAACAAAAAAGAAATTAACAGAACATACTAAAGAACAGAATAGAATAAAATAGAATAGAATAGAGAGAACATTCATATCATTAAATCTTTAAAGAATGTTACATTCAGCATAATAACAGAAGCCCTGCATTGAAATCTGGAGAGGTTATTGTTTGCAGCAGAGGTTATAAAAGCCGTATAATGTGTCAGAGGTCATGCCACTTTTGCATACAGCTGTAAATTGAACCCTCACACACACACACACACAGGAAGAGTCACAGCGGGTGTGTGGACGGTCTCAGAGGAAGCTCTTCTCCAGATCCTGGGCTGAAATAGTTCTCAGAGGCGGCGGTCTGGACAGAGAGAGTGAGTGAAAGGGAGACGCTCGCAGAGGAGGTGAAAGAGGAGGAGGGAGAGTGATTATTGAAGGAGTGTCAGAGAGAGAGCCGTAACTCCCTCCACCTTTCTCCATCCTCTGCTGCATCCATCCCTCCATCACATAACCCGAAAACACCGACGAGGACGAGCTGCTCAGATCCAGAGCGATATCTGACAGAGAACGACACAGATTAGAAAACACGTTGGCAACTCGTCATTATGTGTGTATTATTATGTATTATTAATTATGTGCATTATGTATTATTAATCTACCTGGAGCTACTGAAAGAATAGATAATGTACGCAAATAAGCATTAAAAAAGCACACAAATTTTATTACACTTTTCATCTATACTTTGCAATACAGCATGAATTAAAAAGACATTTATAGTAATTCTATTTTATAATCAAGTTTGTTGCAAAGCATTCTGGGACTGTGACAGATTAATGCCACTATCTAAAAAGTCGACCCAAAAAGTTGTCACTAAGATTTAGAACAAAGCATATGTTTTGTAATGTCAGTGTGTGTTATGATTTTTATATCAGGGATCTAAGTAGAGTGTGTGTGTGTGTGTGTACCAGATTCATGTAGCTGAGTGTGTGAATAAATGTTTTTGGAGTAGAAATGGTTGTAGATGCAGTAAACCACAGCCATCAGCGTCAGAGTTCCTGCAGCAGCAGCGATGAACACACCCAGTTTGTTGCTGTTCTTCATCAATTGAGCATCTGTCAGTAGAAAACACACAGTGTTTATCTTTAAAGGGGACCTATAATGCCCCTTTCACAAGATGTAATATAAGTCTCTGGTGTCCTCAGAATGTGTTTGTGAAGTTTCAGCTCAAAATACCCCACAGATCATTTATTATAGCTTGTCAAATTTGCCCCTATTTGGGTTTGTCCCTTTAAATGCAAATGAGCTGCTGCTCCCGGCCCCCTTTCCAGAAGAGGGCGGAGCTTTAACAGCTCGCGCTTCGGTCGCTCAACAACAACAAAGCTGGAGAATCTCACGCAGCCAAAATGAGGATTGTCAGTAACGGTGTTCAGCCTTACATTGTTCAAACCGGAGTCGACACTGATGGAGAGACTCAGGAAGAAGTTACAACTTTTAGACGTTTCTGAATGGTTAGTGGATAAATTTATGTAGTTGCTGTGGAGTTGATTCAACTCATACACTAGCATGTGTCGTCATGTTAATCTTTTGTGCAAATATTGACCCTCGTTTGTGAAGCAGTCCGGCGTAAAATGACGGCATGACAACAACACTCTACTACAACAACTCTTCCTCTTCTCTAAAGCAGCCCAACATGGCATCACACCCTTTGTTGCGTGTTCTCGGGGGCGGGGTTTATGTAAATTTTGGGGTTTGTGATGTCACCAACCCAGGAAGAAACTCATTGTAGTCCCTACCAGCCGATTGTTGTAGTCCTTAAAAAGTGATTTCTATAAAAGAAAATATCTCCCTTTGCATTGAACTTTGAGCGTCAGATGTTGTTTATGCTCAAACAGCAACATTACACACTAACTAAAGTTAAAAAGTGAAATCAAAATCAACCACCCCTTTAACCAAAAAGTCTTAAAATTAAAGGAATACAACTAGACTAGAAAATAAAAGAAATCATAATGAAATCTTTGAGAATAAACACACATCAGATGATAGTTGTGTGTGTGTGTGTGTGTGTGTGTGTGTGTGTCTTACAGGTTTGTTTCAGTGTGATGTGGTCATGATGATCAGAGGTCAGTTCTGTTTCTTCTCCCGGGTCGGTGTTGATGGGATTCTGACCCAGACACACACTCACACACACCAACACCAGAGTCCATTTGAGCATACTGCAAACAGAGAGAATAATTATTACAAACAAACACACTTGATTTATAAAGATAACTAGATCCTGACACACATGATAATGAAGCACTACTGAGAGAAAAGCTGTTGATCATCCTCTAGTGGCCATGAGCAGAACAGCGTTCAGTTTTCATCATCCTCCTCTGGGACTCATTTCATCCTGATGAGTTCACGATTTTTTTTACGCTTCCTTTAGTAGCTCACATAATAACGACTTGGAACTACGCGATTATCGTTAATTAAAATAAAGCTGAAAAAATATTTGAAAAAAAAAAAAATATATATATATATAGAGAGAGAGAGAGAGAGAGAGAGATTTATGCACTCAACTTAACTAAATCATTTGTATAGCATTCATAAAAGTTTTCATGCAGCAGGCAGTGATCTGTGCTTCAGATCTTAATGCAACACTGACATTTCTGCCTGGCAGGGAGTAATTTGCCTCCAAATATAGTCAATTCTACTAAAAACATCATTACAGATTGTTACAAAACATTACACATTATATTTTAAACATTAAAATTTTAAATGCATATTAAACATTATATTTAGGGGTGAAATTCAGGTTGATTGGCACTTTTTCCAAGTCATCTCAATGGTAAAAAGTGTCCCAATCACCCTGAATTCACACTATGCATTAATTAAAAAAGTCACTATTCAAATATTTATATGATAAAATCTATAAATTATGCACATCAATTATTTGTCATTTATGCTACAGACACTTGTAATTTTTGTTAAAAACAGACTAAAAGATAGTGTTAATTCAAATTTCTCCTTGCCAGATTGTTAATATATATATATATGTTTTCTCTTCTAAATTTCCCTTAGAAGGTGTGGTGGGGTAAGTTGTGCCAGTTGATTAGGAAATTAAAAAGCCTCACTTCTGTGGGTTTGTCCTGAGTATTACCTTTGCTAAAACACAAAAAGAAATGATTATGAGTCTATGAGGCTGTCTGAAAGGCAATGAAGTCAATCCAGATGCGAGAGCCGCCTCTCATGCATGCTCTATCATTCATCTTAAAATGAAATTTATATAAAAATATAAAACGATCACTAAACCTGGATCATGTGCAGATCAAAGCATGTTCTTTGTATTAATTACAAATAATTAAATCAGTGCATAAAGTAAACAAGATCCTTTCAGTTGCTGAATTAACACTGAACCTCTGGCCTGATCTGATGTGAATCAGAGGTCATGGATGAACATAATGACTTCAGCTGCAGGTTTACATGCTCATAAGTCTCCAGCTGACAGCATTCTGCACATTTATATCCTGATCAACTCAACGAATAAACCAAATACATCACAATTCTACAGTTCAAAGCAAGACAGATCTCAGGTACAGCAGGAGCACAACATGCTAAAGATTCCTTTTTTGTTTTACATACCTTCCAATGGGTTTCTGATCTCTGTGTTTATGAACTTTTCTCCTCCAGTGATTCATATCTTTCAGCTTTTGAGCATCACTTTGTTTGTGTATCGTCTCTTTCCAGGGTGGAGCTTCACACCATGACAACCAAAGTCCCTGGATCATTGAGCTCCCGCACACGTGATGATGAACGCACATGAACGACCATCACCAAAACAGCTAGAGAATAGAAAGGACAGCAGATATGATATGATATGATATATATATATAACATACTTAAAAAAATAAAAGTCAACTTCTAAATGGGCAGATCCATTTCACAAAAATATTTTTTAGGAATATATATATAAAAATATATATATATATAAAAAATTATATATATGTGTGTGTTTGCAAAATATTTGTAAAATAAGAGCTAGATAACATTCACCTTTACAGGGAAAAAAAAACAAAAAAGCTCATATGAGGTCAAATAACCATTTATACAGTAACAAGATCATCATGGCGCAAACTGTACAAAATGTCTGTCACAAACTGAAAAGAATTGTTTCTGACTTTGACAAAGCAAAAGAAAATACTGAAAATATACTGTAGCGTGGGATATTTACATCAAAGACAGATTTGTCAAGTATTGTAGACAAGGAATAGTTAAATTATCATTTCATCATATTTATTATTACTGACAAGAACAAACAGAGCGTTCAAGCTACTGAACAAACACAGAAGACCCATCAAACCCCTGTGAGAGGCAAAGATAACATTACTTCAATGACTATAAGCCATAAAATGTCTGGCCTACGGGTCAGATGTTCGCTTTCAGAAACACGTCTGAGAGAGTTTTTGGAAAAATAAAAAGAGGGGCATAAAAACATCTTACAGGTAAAAACAGGCAACAAAAACATTTCTGTACAATATAAAAACTAAAATTGTTCTGAAAATTGTGTTGCATGTAAATACTTCATAATAAACCAGAATTGCATGTGTGTCACATGTAAACTACAAGAGGAAATACATAAAAATCATTTTTTACTATGGCTGTAGTTTGTGCTCAAAAAAGAGCCTAAAATGTTACACAACACACACACAAATCAATTCACATTTAAATAAATAAAAAAAAAAAAAAAAGATCAAATAGTTATTTTACCCTCATAAAGATATGTCTGTGTCGTATTTTGCATAAACAATTAAGTCTATTTTAAAGACCATTAAGATGAAATATGACCCAGACATTTCTGAAGTGTTGTTCTTGAGGTTCACCCAAAACCGATGATGTAGTTTTAAAGGTTTAAAAGCTCTAGTGAAAACATAATGCAGCTTTTTACAGATGTTAACTTACAGACCCACTTAAATAATGACACCGAACACAGAACATATCAGCGTGGATCAATGTTAACAATGATGCTACGGTTATTAACCTTCATGGTTAACGAAGACATTTGACCCTCGTCTTGATTTACCATTGTTTTTAATTCATGCCAACAAAGTGTAGATGCACCAAGCATCTCTGGAATATTTAAACATCATTTTGGAATTTTTGGCAATGATTATATTCCTGTTTTGAGCTATTTCTCACCTCCGTGACTCATTCATCAACAGAAACGAAACACTGGCTGCTCTGTTAGTACCACACAGTTTAAATAACACCGATGGCTCACAGCCATCATAAAACACCTTTATGCTAAACTCATCACATTACTAAACCAGCAGGACCATCAGTAACCAAATGATTGGACCGTTGTAACTATAGTGTTACACATTTAGCGTTCACCTGGACCCAGCAAACGTATGTACAGCTCAGCAGTACCATCATTATACGTCTAGCAACAGTTCACTCCAAAAAAGAAAACTGTCAAAGTCGTTATATAAACAAAGTTTTCATGTGTAACATGTTTAAACCAGGAAGTAAGAAGGTGGAAGGCAAGATCTTCACATACAGTAACTATTGTATGGCTTCAGAAAACTTTGAATATAACGCATAATCTGTTTTGGAGCTCAAAAGATGTCAATTACTGTTTTACAGAAAAGAGCAACTCGCACAACTGGCGAGATGATGATGTATAATGATCTGAATGACATAAAGATAACGACAGAATCTTCTTTTTGGGGTGAACTAACCCCTTTAAAGTCAGTTATTGTTGTGCCCATCTGTATGCATGTACACATAAAAATGATTGTTGCCAACAGCAAAGGACTACAATAAAATGATCTTGATTGAAATAGATCCATCACAGATATCAGTTTCTTCTCATAATACACTTGACTCGTGACATTCAATGTGGCCGTTTTGCAAATGTGAATCATGGTTTCCCTCGAGCAGGGGGTGAAAAGTGTCGAGAGGGGTCAGGTCCGTATCTGTAGTGGCACACGGCTCGTATCTCGCCTCAGTGTCTGTGGGCGCCTTGTCGAGCCGCTCGAGGAGGAGGGAATGCAGGTATCCGATCGGAACAGGAAGGAATGCAACAACGATGAGTGTGATCAGGACAGCAAGAGCCCAACCAGGATAAGGGAGAACTTCTTTAGACGCCTGAGAGGAAAGTACAAAAGCAATGTTAACCAAAGTCATAGACATAAGTAATAATAGTCAGAAATTTTTTTGGGAGCAAATGCTGATATTTATAAGGCTAAAAAGTAAGATGAAATTCTGATCGCTTGTAATGTAAATCCATTAAATTTTACAGTATAGCAGATACTTGCATAAAATGCATATAAATATCAGTCATAACTCTGTATCTGCCAATAATATATCTTAGTAAGATGATCTTTAAATGCTTAGTTTTATGATCAAAGCTCTGTAGTTTTAAAACACATAATGATGATTGAGAGATGAACAAATAAACCTTCCTCAAAAGCCTGATGGATCATAAGGGGCTTCCGCACCGGAGGAACCTTTTCATAGTTCCTAGAACTACTGGCTGAAGTACCCGGATTTTGCCGTATTCGCACTGCAGGAACTAGGAACGATTTTAGTTCTAGGAACTCCTTTTGGGGGAACTAAATTAGCTCCTACTTCAGAGTAGGGTCTAAACCAGCACTGTAGGAACTATCAGTGACGTAAGTGTACGTATAAAGTCAAACAGTGGCACCCGGCATTTTTAAAAACGAAAACGAAGTAAACGAAGTTGCTTCAGTCCAGTAAATGTTCAACTAGAAATATCACTAACACTATAAAAGTTATTCTTATGTTTACTTGATAAAAATCAGTAAAGATTTCACAGCAATAAGACAGTGAAGCATGACCTAAAGTGTGTACAATTATACTAAAAGGCCTTTTACTTGCTAAAAAGTATAAACTACCAATCAGACAACAGGTTTTTCTACAAAGTTTTGATCATGTTAATAATTTAGAGGCCTTAGAAATGAGCATATTAAATATGTTACAGTAGCTTTAAAGGGTTAAAGTTTAAGGTAATGGTTTATTATAAGAGTATGCATGTTATTTTACCTTTTCTCTATTCCAGGCTGTGTATGTAGGGCGCTCCAAGATCATCTTTAGCAGACTGGCACCCAAGAGCCCCAGCATAGCAATTGGACACACGTACTTCCACAGGTACTTGTACACCACAGGGACCGGCCGATTCAGCATCTGTTTCAGGTCCTCTAAAAACCTGCATTAAAAAATACATCTCGGTTATGCATTAAATCACATAACAATACACTTCTACTGAAGCACTGAAGGTCTGTGATACCTGTCCGCTCCATAAACCCAGGCGACGCTGATGGTCTGAAAGATGACAACGATGATGAGCGGAAGTGTGGCGGAATAATCATCGAACATCGTCACGAAGTAGTTTCCACAGCGCTGAGTGAACATTAGACCGATCAGAAAACCCACCACACAGCTGCACACTGACAAAGAGAGAGAAAAAACACAAAATAAACATTAAAACAGAACAATCACATTCAAACTACAACAATACCGATTAAAAGTAAAAAACACAACTTAAACAAGAGTCAAAACAGAGAGTTACCTGTGAAGAGGAGTTTGTGATTGCGTAGTGTCTTAAACGTGTCTGTTAGTGGTGTCAGTATTCCGGCCATGGTGCCAAACATGGTGGATAAACCCAGATTGAGCAGCATGAGGAAGAACAGTGCAGACCAGAACGGACTCCCGGGAAACAACGTCATGGCTTCCGTGAACGCTATGAATGCTAAACCTGTTCCCTCAACACCCTGAGAGAGAACACAAACATCAACTTCAATGTGAGAGAATAACCAGAGAAATGGCATTTTTTCAGACTTTATTCATTTCCATTACTTTATTTTTAGGCCTGAATATCATATTTTTGGGTAACTCTTTATTTTAAGGTGGCATAGTCACACGTTACTACACATACTTACTATAGTAATTACTGTAAATTGTGCATAATTACAAGTAACTAGAGTTACCCAAACAGTAACCCCAGGAAGTACATGTAGTTAATTAATATTACTCAGTATTTATTTGATTAAGTATGATTAATGTGACTACACCTTAAAAAAAAAAAAAAAAAGTAACCTATTTTTGATATCCCCTGCCCTAGCAACCCCCCAAAACATTGCAGCACTGCCTTAGCAACCCCCAAAACATTCCAACACTGCCTTAGCAACCCCCAAAACATTCCAACACTGCCCTAGCAACCGTCAAAACATTCCAGCACTGCTCTAGCAACCCCCAAAACATTCCAACACTGCCTTAGCAACCTCCAAAACATTCCAGCACTGCCTTAGCAACCCCCAAAACATTCCAACACTGCCTTAGCAACCCCCAAAACATTCCAACACTGCCCTAGCAACCGTCAAAACATTCCAGCACTGCCTTAGCAACCTCCAAAACATTCCAGTACGGCCTTAGCAACCCCAAAACATTTCAACACTGCCCTAGCAACCCTCAAAACATTCCAGCACTGCCCTAGCAACCCTCAAAACATTCAAGCACTGCTCTAGCAACCCCCAAAACATTCCAGCACGGCCTTAGCAACCCCCAAAACATTCCAACACTGCCTTAGCAACTTCCAAAACATTCCAGCACTGCCCTAGCAACCCTCAAAACATTCAAGCATTGTCCTAGCAACCCCCAAAACATTCCAACAATGCAACTGCATTGCGAGTTTCGCATCACTCACATTTTCATCAGAAAATGTAGTTCCATATAATGTATGTATTAAGTACCTGTTTCAATTCATCCTCCAGGCTGCAGGCGGTGATGTTGTAATCAGGGATCTTCAGATGCTGGCCCTGAATCCTGTACCAGTTTTCATAATCATTCAATGTGATGCTCTTCACATCTGAAGCATTGATGAGGATGTTAGGAAGAGAAGCGTTGGATATCGCGTCCAGATTACTGCAACATACACAACCATTTACCTAAGCATCTTAAAGCTTCATTAAATTATATTTAAAGCATTAAAATAATTTCACCATCGTTAAGCGGTAGGTAACCATTTTAATGCTTTGTAGCAACAATACACAAATCAAATGGTGCATGTTAGCTGTTTTACAACACAATTTATTAAAATATGTATGAAGATCAAACAATCCCAAATCATTTTTTTGTGACTTGCATACTGACCGTTTGACACACTCGGTGGCGATGGTTTTGGCTCTGAAGCCCAGCACAGCAAACACCACCAGCGTTGCCAGCACAGACGTCATGAAGTTGACGCCGGACACGGTGAACGCGTCGCGATGGCAGTTGTTGTTCCGCGGGTTGTAGGATGAGTACGCGATCACAGAACCGAAACCCAAACCCAGAGCGAAGAAGACCTGAGTCGCCGCCTGACGCCACACCTGAACATCAGCCCAGATCTCCAGCTGAGAGAAATTAAGTTTGTTTATAATCACTTAGGGAAATTGATTGTGAACTGCTTCCAAGCTACATTAAACATGTCACACTATAATAATAATAATAAAAAGAAGAAATTAATTTAAAGCAGTGTGTGTCATAGTTTTAGTTAAAAATTAAATCATTTTTGATAACTGAAAAAGGTTCAGTTCAATAAAATATAAACATTTAATGAATAACTGTTGCCAATTAACTGAAATAATTAAGTTTAAACTGCAGTACTAAAATTACAGAACTAAAACTGAAATTATTAATATAAAAGAGGAATATATTAAAAAAAAAATATAAAGAATGATAAAAATGAGAAGAGTGCAGAAAATTACAAACACTAAAATAAAAACTGAAAATATAAAAAAAGCAATTCAAAATAATAAATACTATTTCAGTACATAAATAATACTAAAACAATACTGATTTTTAAATCAATAACATGACAAAACAGAGAAGACATGGTTTTGGTGTCTAATCAATAAATCCTGCCCATATTCTGGAGCTCAACTCAACATAGTGCAGAAAGCAGTCATGTGTTCATCTACATACTCTGGGGTAAAACATGAATTTGATGCCCTCAGATGCTCCATCCAGCGTCACACCTCTGATCAGGAAACACAGCAGCACCACGTACGGGAACACGGAGGAGAAATACATCACCTGCACACAACCAATACTGATCAATATCACCAATAATCAAATTACAACCCACAATAAACACAAGGAAAGTTTGATTTTAAGAAGCTTGCCATTTTTAAATTATTGCATTTTTAAATTAACCTTTCTTTGCATTTTTAAAATATTTTTTCATAGAAATAGTACAGTTTTTTTATTTTCAATTTTTTTTTTTTTAAAAATTGCATTTTTTTTAAATCAAACTTTTTTTTAAAATTAATTTGCAGTGAAATAATATTTTTTAAATACTTATTGCATTTTTTAAAAATCAAACTTTTAAATAATTATTATGCATATGAATAGTAAATTTTTTAACACTAATGTGACATCCACGACACAAACCCACACTCAGAGTACCTTGCCAGTAGATTTGATGCCCTTGTACATGGCCAGACAAACGATGAACCAAGCGGCCAGCAGACATCCAGTGATGATGGGGTTGAACTCTCCTGTTTCATCAATGGAGTCGGTGATGTCCAGAGCTTTACGGTACCAGAAATATGCTGTGGGAGAGCTGGCGTCACATTCCTTCACTATGAGTGAAAACAACAAATGCATCTTTAGTTTTCTTCACAATTCTGGCATCAGTTCCTCATATCAAATCTCTAAGTGACTATTACTCCAATTTCATCTTGCATAACACACACTCCTAATCCTTACCAGTGCTGTTGCCTTCTGTTGGACAGTCTTCCCATGGGAGAGAATACCGGAAAGAGTTTCCCAAGTAAAAAATACTCCAACCGATGATGACATTATAATACAGAGCTACAAAGAAACACACCTGGAAAATAAAAAAGTAAATAAACATTCAATTTAATAAGTGTTATGATAATTAGCTGACATTCACAAAAGTAAGTTCACAATTTCAGGATTATATTTTTATCGACGCATTAGGGCTGTGTGATTAATCGTAATTGATTTTCAGTTTTGGCTTCCAATGATTATCAAAACAAGATAATCGTAGTAAAACAATTATTTTTAAAATCTACACTGTGTCCACGTCACAAGTTGTGACATAATAATTGGTGTCTCATAATTATTAATGAGACTGAGTTTTCTTATCCTATGAGAAGACACGTCTCTAAATTATTCAGGATACCACGTGGTTCTTTCAAATGACAGACATGTCAAACTGTTAGATCGCGCAGTAGATGAGAGAGGCGTTCATGGGTCGCAAGTGTTTGTTTTCATGGTGTAAAAGTTTGGATGTGTTGCATGGCTTTCCCCACAATGCTGCCAGGGCTAGACTGGCTGCGGGCGGTTGGTTGGCCATCAACTACCGACACATCACAAACATTGCTTAGTGCATAGCAAGCTTAGCAAGATAACGTGAGAAAGGTGGACTTATACATCCTCTGACAGGCACTTCACAGTAAGATCGCATACAATAAGGTAGAGATGCATTAATGGATCAAAAACAAGTGTTTGTTTTTGCTTTGTAAGAGTTTCTGCGTCACAAGTTCTCTTCAATATCTGTGTCTTCAACACAAACGTGATGCATCCTCACTGTGAGTCTTTAACCTATCAAACAGCTTATAAAAACGCAGCAAAATAAGTCTCAAAAGTTATCAAAGATGCAACAGCGTGTTCATATTCGATGCAGAGAACAAAATGCGAATGGCTGCGCATTTATTTGTGTATTACATTATAGCAAATACCATGTATATATTGTGTTGCATGTAATAGTAATTTGCAGTGTGCATTTGTTGGAAGTTTTTTTTTGTTGATGCTTTTAATGAGAGCGAAATAAAACTGTCTGAATCAGAAGCCGTTGCTGTGCTGTCAGTCTCCCCTCATCCCCCTCCACTCCGCAGCTTAACAACGCCCACTTCTGTAGCATTTTTCAAAACTATGGTGAGAACTGACTGCTGCTGAAATGGGGTTTCATGACCCTTTAATAAGGATTAATCTATATGTAATGTGTACATTAAGACTATGCAGTGTTATTTTACATTTGCTTACTCAATTTTTTATTGTAGGCTATTGCTTATCTGAATACCACTGTTAGTACATCTTCCTAAAAAAAAACTTAAAACTGTTTATTTAATTTGAATTGTTCTGTTGTATTTATTATTCCATTTTGTTTGTAATAAGTTTATTTGTTCTTGAATTGCTGACCATTTACTTATTTTTTTCTACATTAGTTAACCTAGTATTAGTTTTTGCTGAAGTATCGATAATTGTGAAGTGTCACTGATATTTAAAATTAACCAAAAATAATCGCAATTATGATTTTTGCCATAATCGAGCGATGCACGTACCAGTGCAACTGACCAATAACACTAGAGATTACTCACCACACAGCTGGAGTAGCCAATGCCAACCAGTTTTGGAGAAATGTGTCTCCAGACGCCGATGCTGCCCTGTCTGATGCTCTGACCTGCCGCCAACTCCAGGAAAAACAACGGCACTCCAACCAGCACCATCAACACCACATACAGCAAGATGAACGCTCCTGAAAGACATGAAAATGTTTGAAACAGAATGACTGGATAGTCTTTGCATCCAATAATGACATAATCAAAACAATCTCCTCCTCACTCACCTCCTCCGTTCTGATGGCAGAGGTACGGGAACCTCCACACGTTTCCCAATCCCACACTGAATCCGACCTGAGCCAGGAAATATTCCACCTTACTGTCCCAGCCATCTCGGGCTGTTTCCAACACGACCTCCGGCTCGACCCCTAAGCCCAGTTCAGCCTCGTCCCGCTGGTCGTCTGCAGGTAACGGGGGCTTCTCTGACGTCATCTGAGAGAGAAACACACTTGTTTTCCATTCATACAAATCACACATAAAGCCACGGCGCTGCTCGGAGGGTCTGTCTTTGTTATAAAATATGATCTTATAATATTCGATCTTATCTTGCCAGTTGAGTCATAAAACTGCTCAATCACGTGTGCCGCTTATTGTCTGATGGCTATTCAAGTTCATTTCCGTCTGAGTAATCAGTCCAAACAAATGATGTAAAAACTACATGAGAAGAAGTGTTGATGTGCACACGGTTTGATCAGTGAAATTGAGATTACTGGATGTGGATTTTAAAAACTGCATATCGGTGCAGTTTGCTTATAATATGCAACATGAAGGCATAGCACTTCAGGTTCAATTTATTCTTGCATTTGCAAGTTTACAGGTTACTGTATAAAGACAATGATGACAAAGTCTGATATAGTATTTTTCAATGCGCTTCTTTGATAATACAAATTACAACATACTACTGTATATTAATATACTATTAATCAATGTACTATTATCATAATCATCATCATCATAATCAACAATTATAAAAAAGACCAGTTATTATAATAATAATAATAATAATAAAGTGGTTTAGGATCCAAAACAAAACTGTACAAAAAGTAGAATAAAATGGACCTAAATGAGATGAGCCCACTTTAAATGTCAAAAACAACAACACAATGAACACACTCTTCAAGGTCTGGAAAACATTTTAAAATTCCCTGACATTTACGTGTTTCCATCACCATGGTAAGCGCGTGTAAGTGAAACGGCGCATGCGCACGTGTCTAATCTGACAGCAGGAAACTGCCACTTTAAAACCACTCTAAAACAATCATTTAATTGAATATATGCATAAATAAGCTCTTCAGTAGATGATTAATCAAAACCAAACGCTGTGTAGTGAGATCTAACACTACAGAACCGTCAAAGCATGAAACTAAAATGAAATAATCATCAATATGCGTTCATATTAGCATGTAAATCAGTATAACTTAGCATTAATGTCTATGTATGCATATTTAATATATACATTAAATAAATTCTCACCGCTGTTTTTCTGTCTTTGATTCTTTCCCCTCAAACGCTCGTACACGTGGAAATGGCGCGAGCTATTGTCACCAGCTCACACGTGCGGCTCAAATCCTCCTTTAAAAATCACTTCAGAACTTCCCCAACCGAACCGTACAAATACAAACTATAGAAATAATTATTTGGCGTATCGAGGTAGAGAAAAGACGTTTATTTTTGCCCGCGCTTTAATCTTCCGCAGTGATCGTGGGTTTACGGAACCTCAGGAAACACCCTCCTGCGCTCGTCCTAGGCCCCGCCCACCCACTCACTCTCGTCCTAGGCCCCGCCCACCCACCCACTCTCGTCCTAGGCCCCGCCCACCCACTCACTCTCGTCCTAGGCCCCGCCCACCCACTCACTCTCTGTGAGCGCGCGTGCTTTAGCCTGAAATATCACCTCATTAGTTTTTAAACGTAGCAAGTCAAAGTATGGAACGTTTTTTAATGTATAGTTATTAAACTGTATTATAAAAAGTTACAGAAAGAAATGCTAAAGATTACTGTTACTCTTCGTTCTTTCTATTTCGTTATTTCTACACATTTTCTCCTATAGAGAACCATGAATTGTTTATTTATATTTTTTATTATGGTTTTCCATATGTTGAACTGTTGGCATGAGGTTCTGAATTTCCTCCAGAAAGTTTTACTTGTGAATGATGCAATAATGTAACAAAATTACACTGAGATTAAAGTCACCAGCAGGTGGCGCTGTCAACTTATGTTATGAAGAGCTTTGCATCTTATTTTACTGTCAAAGTGACCCAACTGACCGGGACACATCTTATAAGTTCTCAAATAAGAAGTTATTCTCAAACAAGCCTTGCCAGGGTTAATAATTGCCTTAAATCATTTCAAATCGTTTAAAAGATTAATTTATATAAACAACATAAACTACATCTGTCTATTTTTGTTGACCATTTTAAAACTGCGTTTTTCTGCCATGGAAATGTCATCTAATTTAATGAGTGAATCATAATAATAAACAATCTTTGTTATAACCTACCTCTCTTATTTGATAATGTAGCAGATTCCTCTATGAAAACCTCCTCGTTGTCCTCTGAAGATCAGACATACAAATCAAAGAAATTATCCAAGACTTACAAAATTCAGCTGAAATGTCAGGACCCAAAAGATTAATAAAGCAATAAAAATGCGTCGGGACTAAACGATCCTATTCATTTTAAACTACAGGTGCTGTTTCAGACCCGAAGAGAAAGTTCATTCCTCTGGAGTTTATTTTGCCACGTTGTTGAATCCTTCCACGTTCCAGCTGTCAATCACAAATAAGAACCGCCCACCACACCAAAACACAGCCTGGCCTTGAGAATTCATGCACGGAAAACGCATGTGAAACAAACTACAGAAGTGGCCAGATATGACCTAAAAGCTAACAAACATAGACTAAAAGCTAAAGAGGATATATAGTAAAATGTAGTGTTGGGGAAAGGTACTATTAAAGTAATGCATTGCAATTTTGCGTTACTCCCTAAAAAGTAACTGCGTTACTTAGTTACTTTTTATGGAAAGTAATGTTACACGTTCATTTTTCTCCCCTGGGCTGGTTTGTTTGTTTTTAATGTACAAATAAGTTCTATTATTGGCCAATGTAAAGACCCTTTCACACCAAAAGGGAGAGGAATAAGTATGGAGTGAATTTTGTGCCATAATTAAACAAACTCATCAGGGTGAAGGAAATGCAAATTCACTCCTGCACAGTAGAGGGCGCAGCTAAACAAACCTTTACACAGAAGATTACTTCAGCAATAAAAACAACAAAATGAAAAGCAAAAGTGATGTTTAAGTCAGTCTAAAGTCATTTTTGCTTATTATTATGGTTGAATTGGATCATTGAAGGATATTGCTTAATAAAGTAAGATTAAATAAAGTATATTTGTGTAATTTTACATTTAATGCATGTTTTTGTAAATAGGCTATTCTGAGTTTGCATTTCACTGCACTGTTTTTGTGCAAGTGACATGAGTAAATGTATGCTCACATTTTAGATCCACAATAACAGTCATGTTTACACAGCACACACAACACCGCTGCACTTACTCAAAATGGTAACAGGAGAGCTGTCAGTCAATAAATGAGAAAACAAAGTAACTTGCGTTACTTATTTGAAAAAGTAACTCAGATATTTTGTTGTAAATTTATAAGTAGTGTGTTACTTTACTAGTTACTTGAAAAAAGTATTCTGATTACTTAACTCACGTTACTTGTAATTAGTTACCCCTAACTTTATGAGACGTAACAAGCAATTAATAATGAATAGAAGTTTAGAAATAAAGACGGAACAGTCAAATCACTCATCTAACACATTTTTTGCATCTCAGATTACCTTCATCTCTCCTGTGATATCTGTGATAAGAATGTCTGGGCGGTTCACACTATCAAAATACATCTAGTTTTGAGAATACTAGTCTGAAGACAACCGTCTAGGAATCAACAGTGTAATGCTGAGGTGAGTATAAGAGAGAAGATTCTATTGTGATTTTATACATTTTCCTGTACTACATTTGTTTAAAGAATTTTACAGATGAAGGAAATGATCAGACATGGCTTGTTTGTCAAATGTTTGTGTCTCATTCATGTCATTCTCTTCTGCTTATTGTTATTTTAAAAATGAAAATTCTGTCATCATTTACTCATACATGCCTTTCCTAGAAACATAAAAGGAGATTCTGTGAAAAATGTTCATGCTGCATATATATTTAGTTATGATAACCATTGAAGTTATTGACTTAGGACTAGTCTTTATGCATTTAGTTTGAATAGAGGTGGAGGGTGACATATTTAGCAAATATGATCTTCAATTTGGGTCTTTTAATCACACAAATTTACAATTGGAATATTGTACATTGACTTTATTATGGTGCTTTCTGTAATTGAGCATAAAAGAGCAGCATGAACTGTTGATGAACATCCTAATCTTTTTGTGTTCCGTGGAAGTCATATGGGCTTGGCATAACGTGACAGGATATTCATTTTTGCCTGAACCGTTCCTTAAATGAGTCAGAGTTTCTGTCTTTTTATTTTTATGTCTCAATACTTAAAGAAGTACTTATTTAATTGCTTATTTAGCTCAGTGTATTTCATTAATTCCTCATAATAAAGCATCTGAGATGAGCCTCTCTGTGCATCAATGTAAAAGTGAAGGTCGGTGCTTACAGTGTTTGTAGATTTGACATGGCAGGAATTCCAGCCTGCAGGCAGTCAGACAGGTCGAACAGGAGGAGACAGGGAAGGTGTAAAAATGACACATTCTGAAGCTATTATGTGTTGAAACGTCATCAGTCACATATGAACACCCACGTCACATATGCACGTTTCCACAGGTGTGTGACAGTCGGTGGTCTTGATGGGGGTGATATCACAATACCTGCTTACTGTGAGTATCATCAAGTGGTTTCATTCTGCAAGGCGTGGAGAGAGTCCTTCATGCAAAAATTGCCAGTCCATAAACAATTAATGTCTTAGTTTAATACTTAAGAAATTAAGTATTACTTAGAAATAAGAATTCGGACTACAACAAACGGCTGGTAGGGACTACAACGAGCTTCTTCCCGGGTTAGTGACTTCATAAACCCCAAAATTTACATAAACTCCGCCCCCGGGAACACACAACAAAAGGTGTGTTGGGCTGCTTTAGAGAAGAAGAAGAGTTGTTGTAGTAGAGTGTTGTTGACATGCTGTCATTTTACGCCAGACTGCTTCACAAATGAGTGTCAATTCAACGCTGGATTTGCACAAAAGATTAACATGACGACACATGCATGTCGATGAGTTGAATCAACTCCACAGCAACTACATAAATGTATCCACTAACCATTCAGAAATGTCCATAACTTCTTCCTGAGTCTCTCCATCAGTGTTGACTCCGGTTTGAACAATGTAAGGCTGAACACCGTTACTGACAATCCTCATTTTGGCTGCGTGAGATTCTCCAGCTTTGTTGTTGTTGAGCGACCGAAGCGCGAGCTGTTAAAGCTCCGCCCTCTTCTGGAAAGGGGGCTGGGAGCAGCAGCTCATTTGCATTTAAAGGGACACACACAAAAACGGCGTGTTTTTGCTCACACCCAAATAGAGGCAAATTTAACAAGCTATAATAAATGATCTGTGGGGTATTTCTTCACAGACACATTCTGGAGACACCAGAGACTTTATCTCATTATAGGTCCCCTTTAACATTAAGGGTTTGCTCAAATCACTATTTTTTACTAAGTATGAGCAACAGTAATGGTAACTTGGCAAAAAATAGGTCCTCTTACTACCATGTCATTTAGCAGTTGCTCTTATCCAGATTGAAATGACATGAAATGACAAATGAGGTGAACAGATGGCGAACATGCACTACAGAGAGTTATAATGCTGGCTAAAGACGCACAAGATAAATCAATACAAATATGCACTACCCAATAGCATTAAACAAGTCAATGCAAGACTCTTTCCATGGTTGTTCAAATTCCTTGATAAAGGTGAGCCTTGAGTCAACGCCTGTAGTTTGGGAGGTTGTTTTTACATGCATATGAAGTCGATTCTTTATAATGGGCGTAAGGACAGTAAGTGCTTAATGTTTTTGTAGGGGAATTTTACAGGGTGTGTGTAATTGGAATTTGAAGTCAGCATGAAATCTGAATTGACTCTTTTTGTGCAAAAATTCACAACCACTTTCACTTCATTTCATATTTTCCTCATTGAATATCCAGTTTCGGTCAGAAATGCATCATATTACAGAAGTAAATTGAATGGCGTTTTATTTTGACTTGCATTAAAAGGTGCTAATTGTATGTGCATAATGTTCCAGAAAGGTCAATTATCAATAAAAGTTAATTATCTATATCAAAGCAATTAAATAAAGGTGTAGAAAAGGCAGTTGAAGAGGTGATTCATGCATGCTGCTGATAACTGTGTGTGCGTTGCCATGTTGTATGTTTATCTTTTTTACAGCCTGATATCAGTGATGTTGAATTGTAGTTTTTGCTCTATTTTTAATCCAGCGGCTGGTGAGTTTTTCTCTGGGAGATGAGGGTGTGAATACTGTCGAAGATGCTCTTTCACAGATTGCACTTCTTGTTGATTCTCATCGGATGTCCAGTGCCAAGGTGATGCTGGAGGTCCGGACCAACAAAGTCATTCTGAGAGACAGACACAACCAAGTAAGACTACAATAGAGCAACTGCATGCAATACCATTAAAACTGATGGTCCAAAAGTCTTTAGGGCTTTATGCATTTATCATATGCAACAGATAATATGTATTAACTTGAATGCAATGCAAATCGCTTTGGGTAAAAGCATCCGCCAAATGCATAAATGCAAAATGTTCTTGCAAATCCACTAAAAATATCCTGCAGCATTTAAGACACACACATATTGACACTTGATCTAATGCAACAAAAAGTGTCACTCAATCACCCAAGGATCGCTGTAAATTTGTGAGGCATTGCACAATGTACAGTCTATTTCTTGGATATATATTCATTTGCAACTAATGATGAATGTGTTCATTGTTCCATGACTGACCATTGATGAGGAACTGGAGGAGTTTTCTATGTCATCTCTTCTCCGCTGTGATTGCATCAATTCCCCATCTCTCCGCGATCCAGCTCTTCTCCTGCTGGTTTGTCAGAGCTGCACCCAGAAGAGGCCGAGCGTGTATTTCTTCAGCTGTGCGTACGTCAAAGTGAGACAGGTTTAATTGCAGCTATCAGTACTTGATTCAGGTGATACCGTTGTGCTTCTGCAAGCAGAGCTCCGCCTCTTTGATGACATCACTCTCTACCTGTTTGCATATTTCAGGCAGAGTACATAAGAGATGACATCAAGCAAGTTGTATCGCATTACACAATAAGAGCAAACAGGTACTGATCTTAACAGTCAGGTGATGTTGTGATTTCCACAGTGTGTCCACAACCCAGATAGAGAGAAAAGAACCTGTTAACGAGCAGATAAACCGGTTTAACCAGTTTCTACATAACTTACGAAGGCGTGACTGAGAGTACAGGGAGGCAGAGAGACAGAGGGAAATAAGATTCATTCGACCTCGGCTGTTCTTTAGGACTAAATACTTACAACCAGGACTGCAGTCAGGTACAGTGTTATCTTCATCTGCTCTATATGTGCTTATCAGCTTCAGAAGATGAGATTGAAACTGTGTGTGTGTGTTTCACAGCGAGAGGCACGTTTAACTAACCTCAAGGCATCTCAATGTCAAACTGAATGCCAAACATATTTTCTAGGATAGGTACTTTTATTTATGAATGAGTGTGTGTGGGTTAACTTAGACTTTGAGCACAGAATTGCCACTAGAAGTGAGTGAAATCTGACAAAAGTCCTTTATTATTTTAAAAGTGCAGAAGCTTTCCTTTTAGGGTTTGTGTTAGTGTGTAATAAATGTAATTATCTTCATATAAAAACAATAGGAGACTATTGTACGTCATCATTTAATGTACAGCACTTTGCTCTACTTTGTAGAGTTTTTCATAGGTTAGTGAATGAACTTAATTCAAAATAGTGTTTAATTATTGTCTATGTCTTTATTTAGAAGATAATGTCTCTTATTTAGAACATAAAAGCTTTTTACCATGAAAACACTTGTATGGGCGTTATTTTTGTTATCTAACTCAACAGACGTGTTTGTTGGTGACTCATTATCATTGTTTGGCAGCAATTAAATCACATTTAGATTAAAACACCATGACGCACTGAAATACTGTACATTTTCCGCTAGACTATGAAAGAAGACGTACTTTCATTCTGGATAAAGGGTGTGTTGTCATGTGAATGTGTGTGTTTCAGGTTCTCTCAGTCCAGTATGGATATTTCTGGAATTCCAAGCCCTCCGTACACAAAAGCCCCAAATCCGCCCTCATCCATCCCCCCTCCACCCTACCCCGGGATCAGAGGTGTGTGTGAATCAATACTATCTATAGTTTCATTATAAACAGACACAGATTAACACACTCTTTCTCTTTTCTAGCTAACGGACTGGCAAACGGTCAACCTGATAAGTCATTCCTCAAGGCTCAGATGGAAGTAGTGAGTACATATTAACAAATGCACACACGTTAATACACACACACACAGAGAATACTGGTCAAACGTTTGGAATAATTCACTTTTTTTTTAATGTTTTTGAGAAAAGTCTATTCTGCTCACTAATCAGATCTACAGTAAAAACAGTAATATTGTGAAATGTTATTACAATTTAAAAGAACTGTTTTCTATTTGAATATATTTTAACAATGTAATTATTTTAATATGCAGATTTGCTGCTCAAAAAATACAGTTGAAAACAGTTGTGTTGCTTCATATTTTTGTTGAAACTGTGATACATTTTTTATTTCAAGATTCTTTGATGAATAGAAAGTTCAAAAGAACAGCATTTATTTGAAAGAGAATCTTTTGTAACATTATAAATGTCTTTTTAATTAATTTAATGCATCTTTGCTGAATAAAAGTATTAATTTCTTTTTTTTTAATCTTACCCCAAACTGTTAAATGGTAGAGAATTTCCTCAAAATTTATTAAGCCGTATATATATATATATATAAGGTAATTGCAACTTTTTATTTCACAATTCTAAACATTTTTCGCAATTGCAAGTTTATATCTCACAATTCTGACTTATTTTCTAAGAATTGCATGATATAAACTCACAATTGCAAGTTAATAAGTCAGAATTGCAAGTTAAGTCAGAATTGTGTGATATATAGTCAAAATTTTGTGATATAAAGTCAAAATTGCGAGTTAAGTCAGAATTGTGTGATATAAAGTCAGAATTGTGAATAAAAAGTCACAATTACCTTTTTAAATTTTTTTATTTAGTGGTGGAAACAAGCTTCCATACACACAGGATAAATAAATAAATATAAATATATATATATATATATAATAATTTTTAGAATTAAAATAACATTATTTACATTACTGTATAAATCATGTTTAACTTTTAAGACGTTTGCAGTTGTTTTTTTTTTTCTGTATTTGACAGAACAAGGACATTTTTCAGCCATTTTGTGAATTATCATGTATTGTTCAGGCGGTGGAGTTTTCTAAGACCGCTGACCTCGAGCGCTCTAGTTGACCTTCAGTTTGACCAGTAGCATGACCAACAACGCCACACTGATATCACTGTTTACATTAACAACAGTTTCAAAGATCAAGAAGAACCAAATCAAAGATCTCTGCACGTCTTTTCATTATTAACCGCCTGGTCTTTCTCTATTTCTAGGACGTGCTTAATCATTGTTTCGATGATATCGAAGCGTTCATCGGAAAGCTGCAGCAGTCAGCAGAGGCTCAGATTATCCTCGACCAGAGAAACAAAAAGAAAAAGAAAAGTCAGAAGAAAAGTGCAGACGGTATGAGTCTACATATAGGAAAAATTAAACCTGAATGCTTTTTCTTCCTGAAAGTGATCCTCCAAAACACAACTGACATGAACAGTCTGTAAAGAGCATACTGTAGTGCACTCTTATCAGTGGATGTAGGTTTGTTATCAGTTCCTCGTACAGTCAGCTGATGGGAAAGTGTTGTGTTTCAGGCCGTCAGCAGTATTCACTCTTCATGTGTACTGAATACTGACATACTCTCAATCAAAACAATATTATACCTGCATATTCTAAAACAAATCTGAATCTGTTCCAAGAACATAACGCACCTGGAAATTTTCCCTCACATCTTCCATTTTATTTTGATAATAGCGCACATGATTAGTGTTTCAGAGAGTTTGTTGTGTGTTTCTGTTTTATAGAGGATCTTCTCACAGCTAAAGCCAAACCGCCTTCTGAGAATGAGTTTGTTGATGCGTTCCAGAAATTCAAATACAGCTTCAGCCTGTTGGTGAGTCATTTTAATGTCAGTATAAAATAAGTTAAAAAGAATTAATTTATTATATAATATTTAATTTATTATATATTTTGATGATTTTAAATGATGATTTAATGGATCATTTATTCATTTTATATTTAGCATTTATTAAATATTTTTTAATTCATGCATAATAATTTATCATTTAATTGTATTTAAAAATATATATTTAGTATACATTTATTATATTACTTACATCCTTTTTATTTTTTAAATATGTATTATTTATTATAATTATTATTGATTTCTTGTATAACAAAAGCATAAAATAAAATTTTATATATAATTTTAATGTCAGTATGAAATAAGTTTTGCTGTGTAAATTAATTAATTTATTATATAATTTATTATTTCATTATGCATAATAATAATAATAATTTAATTTAATTATATTTAAAATATATATTTAGTATACAATTATTATATATTACTTACATCTTTAAACTCCTTTTAATTTTTTTTAAATATGAATTATAAATATTTATTATAATTATTATTGATTTCTTGTATAAAAGAGCATAAAATAAAATTGTCATTTTAATGTCAGTATAAAATAAGTTCAGAACATGTTTTGCTGTGTAAATTAATTAATTTATTATATAATAATAATTAATTCATTATATATTTTAATTATTTTAAATGATGATTTAATGGATAATTTATTAATTTTATATTTAATATTTATATTATTTCATTGTGCATAATAATAATAATTTATCATTTAATTATATTCAAAAAATATAATATTTAGTATACATTTAATTATTATATATTACTTACATCTTTAAACTCCTTTTTATTTTATTTAAATATGTATTATAAATATTATTTTTATAATTATTATTGATTTCTTATAAAAGCATAAAATAAATTTTTATATAAATTATAAAATGATATATATATATATATATATATATACACACACACGTCTGTAAAGTGAACTGTAAAGTTATAGTGCAATAAAACTGTTAAATATTAATTATACTATTTCATAATATTAATTAATAAATAATATTAATAATTTACTAATGTAATAATTTACATTATTATTTTTTATATATATATACATTTTTATATTTGTATTTTATTTATATATTTACTATTTTATATTTACATTATTAAAATTGTTAATGTAACAATTAACATTATATTATATAGGTATTTATTGCTATTAATATTGTAAATAATTATTATTGTTATTAATAATACTATTAATTTATATAATTTTTAAGAGCTTAATTCTTAGCTTTTGGTATGAAGCTGCAATTCATGCGGTGGCATATTTCTCTGTCAGCTTTATAAAAGAGCACTGTTTGTTTTATAGGCACGGTTAAAATCTACCATCTCCAATCCGACCTCCGAGGAGCTCGTGCATCACGTCTTCAAACCGCTCGAAATGGTGAGCAAGTCAGTCTGACTGTGTGTGTGTGCAGTTATATGTTTGCACATATTTCTCCTGAGCAAACAGCAGAGCTTTTAAGGCCTTTGTTTCATCGAAAGTGTTTGTACACTATTGTGTGGAGAATGGTCACAGTATAGTGCACTCAAATAGAGTAATTCACCTTCATTTGTGTGTGTTTGTAGATCGTGAAGGCAACAGGAGGTCCTGGTTTTGCTGCATCCGTGTCCAGTCCGGCTATGACACAAGGGGCTGTGGCTCTGCTCCAGACCAGCCTGACGGCACAGGAGAATGCATTATGGGTCTCTTTAGGGCCTAACTGGACACATCAAAGGTACATGATGCAGAATTAAATTTTTGAAGATCTGTTCCTTTAATATGTGCACATGCTGAAGGCTCGTTCTCTTCACGTAGGTCTGCTCAGCGGAGCCCCGTGGCGCCGTACACACTCGTGTTTCAGGACGGCTGGAAGCCTCCGGGGTCAGACACCGCTGGATGGGTCGATCCTGTGGAGTCTGAACACAAACTGGACGCAGAGCTCTCAAAGGTACAGGTAATGTAGCCATATTGTCCAAAAGTTTGGGGTCAGTAAGATTTTTTAGATGTTTTTGAAAGAAGACTCTTCTGCTCACCAAGACTGCATTTATTTGATCAAAAAATACAGTAATATTATGATATGTTATTATAATTTAAAATAACAGATTTCTTTTAGAACATCTTTTAAAATGTAATTTATTCCTGTGATCAAAGCTGAATTTTCAGCATCATTACTCCAGTCTTCAGTGTCACATGATCCTTCAGAAATCATTCTAATATGCTGATTTGATGCTCAAGAAACATTTCTGATTATTATCAATGTTGAAAACTGCCTAATATTTTTGTGGATTTTTTTTTTTTTCCAGATTTAATAGGAAATTCAAAAGAACAGCATTTATTTGAAATAAGAAATATTTTGTAATATTATAAATATCATTACTGTCACTTTTGATCAATTTAATGCATCCTTCGTGATGCAATTAAACAATTAAATTCTTTTGAAAAAATCGTATTGCCCCCAAATTCTGAATGGTAATACACATACTGCATAGGTTTCTTTGATTACAGTCTCTTTAAATTAAAATTTTATTACTTTATCTGACCCGTTTAATTTATTTATACTTCATTTATGCTAACCAAACACTCAGATGGTACAATAGAATTTAAAAACATAATTAACCGTGAAGAAAAACAAACAAATAAATGTGATTTCCTCATCCATCATTTTGAGTTTGTTATTTGTGATGTTGTTGCTAACATTGTCTCTGTCACACCCAGCTGACGCCGTCTCACGCTTCGGACCGTCACGCTTCTCCTGATCAGACTACAGGTGAACCGTAAGTTTGATTCACATCCAACAAACAAACAGACACATACAGTATTACTTGAATCATTAGTATATAGAATGTGACCAATCAGGGATCAACTTCACCTTTCAGCTGATCATCAGACATGTGACAGGAAATTGTTGTTCTGTAGACAGCCAATCACAGACAAAGATCAATTTAGGGGATCAATATAGGCCAGGGTTTGTTCACACAAATAACAAAAGGTCATTTGTGTTGTCAAGCAGTTTCACTTCAGTGTAAATGAGTGTGTAGTTCGAAGTCATAATGGCTTCACTGTGAAACAAGCCTTCATTCAGTCATTGTCCATTGTCTCTGACAGTATAATGACTCATTATTACACAACTGTCCTTTTTTATCAGTAATCAAAGGTGGTTATTTTGTAACTGCATTTTGAAATTTGCATTTCATAAAGTTTTTAATGTACACTCTGTGGAAATATCTCTGTCTCTCTTCCTCAGTGACGGCGGTGTGAAAGAGCGCTTGTATCGCTGCAGTTATGATTTTGTCGCGCGGAACAACAGTGAGCTGACTGTGCTTCAAGGAGAGAAGCTAGAGGTCATCAGTGATGTCTGCTGTTCTTATAAAGCTAATTATAATTAACTACATACTAACCCGATCCATAGCCTAAAGAATGCACATTGCATTTTTTAGAATTAAAATACATTTTATAATATGAATACATATCTATATTATTAGAGACATCTGGGGATTTTTATTTTATATATACACATTTATTTGTTTTATTTGTTTCATGCATGACTTGCCAAATATATATATATATATATATATATATATTTTTTTTTTTTTTTTTTTTTTTTTTTTTCTTTTTTTAATGGATACATCTGGGGATTTTTATACATTTATTTATGTACATTTATTTTATTTCATGCATGACTTGCCAAAGTCATATATTCACTTAATACATATATATATATATTTATTTTTTATGGATACATCTTGGGATTTTTAGACATTTATTCATGTACATTTATTCTATTTTATTATAAATATATTTACATTGTTTCATGCATGACTTGCCAAAGACGTATAAATCCCCATATATATATGTGTGTGTGTTGTCATACTATACACATCTAAGTATTACAACTATTTCCTGTTATTTTCCTGTTATCCAGGTGATAGAGTCATCTAAGCGATGGTGGAAGTGTCGTAATAAGTTTAATGAAGTTGGATTCGTGCCGTCTAACATCCTGGAGCCGGTCACACACACTGACAACCCTGTGCTCCATAAAACTCCAAAGGTACAAACTCACATCTGTCACTTCAAAACATCTCTCTTCTTCTCCTCCTTCTGACATTCACATCTCTATTTCAGCCTCCCGCTGCTCCACCGATATTCAACGCTCTGCCCAGCCCGTCCGCCATGACCTCTGACCCCAGCACCGCTCGGCCCCGCAGCATGATTGTCGGATCAAGTCCTGAGGATACAGAGAAAGGTATAAACATACTAACAGGTGACCTCTGGCTGACCAACCTAAACAGCTCACATCATATCTCTTTAATATCAGTATCAATCAGCAGTTTCTCCTGGACAGCAGTGAGATTGCTATATGACGCTTACAGGCAGCTTGTTCTTCTTATGCTCATATTGACTCACTTGTTCTGTGTCAGTGATGCAGGTGAATGATGAGTTACTGCAACGCTTGACCAGCGGGAAGAATCTGTCTCCTCGACTGACGATTCACCGTTCAGCAGACACGTCCGTGCCGCTGGATTACAACTCACCGCCAGCAGAGGTGGAAAACTGGCTGCGGAAGAAAGGCTTCAGTGAACCGTGAGTCACTTTATGACAGCAATCAGTGAACTATTAATGATAATAATCCACCTGTAACACCTCACATCACTGGCACTGGAAAAAACGAGATCTCACTTTAATTTAGTACTTTACATTAATCATAGAAACTATAGTATTTTGCCTATGCATTTTTGATGCATTAGTCTTTTGTTATTTGAGTGAACAAACCCTATATTGGAAAAGTGAAGCTGATCCCTGATTGGTCACTTTCTGTAGACTATTGCTATAAGAATTAATGCTTGTGTCATTTTTGTAAGAGATCTATCTCCTTAGTACAATATATACTAGTTTATTCCATATTTATGTCATCACAGCAGCCTGTATTCTCTGTTTTGAGTTGTTATATAATGACACATATAACTGGCTGAGTTTTGTCACTGAATGGCAGTTGTTGATGTGTGTGCAGGACTGTACAGTGTCTGCGGGTTCTGAATGGAGCTCAGCTGTTCTCTCTGAATAAAGAAGAGCTGCGCGCTGTTATTCCTGAAGAGGGCACTAGAGTCTACAGTCAGCTGACCGTACAGAGAGCCCAGATAGAGGTACATCAACACAGTTGCATTTACTTCATCTAGGAATCATACGCTTCTGCTGTTTTATATGAAGCTTTACGGAATTATTTAAATTTAGAATGTTTTTGAATAATAACATTCTAAATTTTAAAATTTAAATTTAGAATTTTAAAAATTCCTGTCTCTGAATCATTGTTCCAAATGTGCACTAAACATTCTAAAAGGTCACAACACAAAATCCACTCACTCCTGACATACATCCCCTGATGTACAACATGAAAAGAAGTGAATTTATACTGAATTAGAAGCCTTTGAATTCAAAGTTAAAACATTGGCACTATACCAATAAGTTATAATTGATATTCAAAATCAATGCAATTTTTTAAAATCCATTTAGTGCCACTCCTTTTGCATAAATTACACACCAACATTTCTTTCATTTTCTGTATATTGCAGTCGAGATCATATTTAAAACGAGTTTCCAGTATATACTGCACAGTGTGAAGTATTGGCTCACTAGGCAAAGACTTGAACAAAAGAAGAAAAATTGCATTACTCACTTGATTAAATATGGTTCATTACAGATGTGTTAGTCTAGTTGTAAAGTTTTCATTCAACATGTATGAGGACCTAATATGCAATAATCAACCTAATTAAAGACCATTAAACAAACTGTCTGTCTCTCTCAGGACGCTCGCAGAGCCACAGAGCTGGAGACGGTGATGGAGAAGCAGAAGATGAAGGTGGATCTAAAACTGGAGAGTGGAACTTTATGAAGATCTATTGAATGTGCACATAGACTAGACTAGTGTTCACATGCTCTCTGTCTGTATCATGTATATGTATGAGCGTACTTGCACAACATCATTCACCGTACGTTACTGTAACCTTTATGTATTGTTTTGTTTTCCTGTTTAGCTTTACGGCATGAAATGAGAATTGTAAATCTGCACAATGATGTACAAACAATAAAACTCTGTAATATGGGTTAATAATATATTCTCAATAAATAAATTTAATGCACAAATGTGAAACTGGCAAATCCTTTTTCTCCCCAAGAGGGCGGCAGACACCAGCCTGTGCAAAACAAACTTTACTAAAGTAATCGGTGTCTTGTCCACAGTGACATAGCGGATTAATGGATCAGCTCTTCTAGGATTTGAACCTGCAAGCTTTGGGTTACCAGCCAGGCCTTTAACCAGTACTAAAATCCACTAATAGAAACGTAATACAACAAAAAGAGTTCAGAAGTAATCAATGCACTAAAGGTCCATCAGTCTCAACATGCACTTTGACAAGAAGAGCAACAGTAACAGTGATGCTTAATGAAGCAAATACCACTAATAATGAAATTAATACTTACAAACCTTACTAGTTTATATTGGCACATCTAGAAATAATACAAAGTTTTGGTGTTAGTTGTGACTAAAAATCTTTGCCAAAGCAAATTCAAGTATTGCTTCATTGCTTAATCAGCTCTGTCTCTCTCTGTGTGTGTGTGTGTGTGTGTGTGTGTACAGGTTTATATTACATTCTATTACTATTACTACCAAATGGTCCCCACAAGGATAGTAAAACCTGAGATCACCTACACTGTGGGGACCAGCCAGCAGTCCCCATGGGGGAAATGGATTAATAAACATACTAAATTATGTTTTTTTGAAAATGTAAAAATGCCAAAAGTTTTCTGTTTTGGGTAGGGATAGTGTAGGGGGAGAGAATATACAGTTTGTAAAGTATATCAATATGTCTATGGAGAGTCCCTACATAGTGAACCAGACGTGTGTGTGTGTGTGTCTCAACAGCTGCTCGGGTGTCGTGTCAGGTGAGGTGAGGAATGTGTGTTTGCATGTTTGATTAAGACAGCTGCAGGGTTTGTGTGTGAGATTCATTAGCTAATTAAAGCCATATTATGATTTCACACACATTGAACCTGTACAAACATACATGCACGAGAGTGTGATGTACCTGGAGAGAGCGGTCCGTTAGCATTCGGTCATCTCAATGGCAGTACTGAACTTATGGGCCATGCCCATGGGCGCTTGAAGCTTCGAAACATTTGTGAATCTTTTGTTTCGAATCAGTGGTTCGGAGATTGTATCGAACTCGCCAAGTCACGTGATTTGAGCAAACGATGCTTTGTTACGTCATACTGTTTCGAACCTTGATTTTGAAACAGATCAGATAGATAGATCTGGTGAACCCATGAACAAGTGTTTTGTAATGACTTTAATTTAAAGGGTTAGTTCACCCAAAAATGAAAATTCTGTCATTATTTACTCACCCTCATGTCATTCCATGACCTTCGTTCATCTTCGGAACACAAATTAAGATATTTTTGATAAAAACCGATTGCTCAGTGAGGCCTGCATAGACAGCAAGTTAATTTACACTCTCAAACGCCCAGAAAGGTACTAAAACATATTTAAAACAGTTCATGTGACTACAGTGGTTCAACCTTGATATTATAAAGTGACGAGAATATTTTTTGTGCACCAAAAAAATAAACTTTATTCAACAATATCTAGTAATTTCAAAACACTGTTTCATGAAGCTTCGAAGCTTTACGAATCTTTTGTTTTGAATCAGTGGTTTGGAGCGTGGATCACACTGCCAAAGTCACGTGATTTCAGTAAACGAGGCTTTGTTACGTCATAGTTGTTTCAAAAATGTTAATGGTTCACCACTGGAGAGCGAGACTTTGGCAGTTTGATACACGCTCCGGACCACTGATTCGAAACAAAAGATTCGTAAAGCTTCGAAGCCTTATGAAGCAGTGTTTTGAAATCGCCCATCACTAGATATTGTTGAATAAAGTCATTATTTTGTTTTTTTGGCACACAAAAAGTATTCTCGTCGCTTCATAACATTAAGGTTGAACCACTGTAGTCACATGAACTGTTTTAAATACATCTTTAGTAGCTTTCTGGGCATTGAAAGTGTTAATTGTCTTGCTGTCAATGCAGGCCTTACTGAGCTATCGGATTTTATCAAAAATATCTTAATTTGTGTTCTGAAGATGAATGAAAGTCTTAAAGGTGTGGAACGACATGAGTAATTAATGACATAATTTTCATTTTTGGGTGAACTAACCCTTTAATGCAAACATGTAGACAGACTTTAACTTGCCCAGCAACAGCAAGATTCAAAATGTTGCTCTAATACTCCTTGAGGCAAAAACTTTTTTTATGTTCACTTTAATGTCGCCAATAAACGGAAGCTGTGACAGTTCTTTCTTCTCTATTGTGATGTTTATCTGAGTGAAACGGCTTCTTGAATTAGAAAAAATGTAGAGCGGGACTTGATTTTGTCCATCAGGAATTGATTGGATAGTTGTGGTTTGCTATTGGTGGATCTCATGTGAGTGACAGGTTGTCCCGCCCTCGTGTCAGAAAACATGTCATCAGAGAAGAGAAAATGAATTTTGATTAAAGATTATGAGGCACATGAATTTAAACAAAATGATGGGCACATTACATTTTTTTTATTTATAATATATTTTGATTTCATGGTGACTTAAAATAGTTAATTAACATTTATGAAAAATAAGAATGCTGTTAAGTTATTGTACCTAAATCTTTGAACATGTTTACTTATTTATTTATATATTATTAATTGATGCATGGAAATATATTTATGTACACATATGCATTTGATCAGTCTTAACATTTAATTTATATGCTTTTTGTATTTAGTTTGTTCTGTTCATTTCTAAAGTGCAAGTATCTTGTTTTGCCTCATTTGTTGTACTGTATTGATACATTCTGGAATAAAATAACTGAGAATGCATTATTGCTTTGTTGTTATTAAATGCATTCAGACACATTTCAGAACACGATGCATGATATGGAGTTTGCATAGCTAGAAGCGTTTGCTTCATGTCCAGGCCTTCGCATAAAGTTTCTCCTCACAAACTAAACCCCCTCATATCCTGACTGTGAGACCCTCACTGCACCTGTTCAAGATTTGTATTGGCTGATGAGAAATACTCTAGTATGTGTGTGTGTCAATATCCAGACTGGATATTTCACATGAGAGCAAGACGATGACCTCTGACCTTTGATCTCTGTGGAGTTCGTGTTTCTGTTGAGTCCCTCAGGTTCTCACGGCCCCTGCAGGTGAACATCATTTCAAACACATTCCAGGATCCTGCACCTGCAGCCCGCGCCGTGTGTGTGTGTGTGTGCGCGCGTCACTCAGCAAGCCGTGATAACAACACAAAGCCTCTTTGGATCCGACCGCTCACACCGACACCAGTCACAGAGAAGATGATGAAAATTCCGTCACAACATCTTCTCTTTTCAGCCTCTCCTTCTGTTTTCCTCCGACACAGGGAAAAACGAGGGTGGAATAATGAGAAAAATACTAGCGGGATAACGCACTGGATTTTGGACAGCCATCTGACACGCTCCAGAAATGTTAATTCTAGCAGAACATCACAAACATTCCACTGGAACATCAGAAACATTCCAATGGAATATCAGGAACATTTTACTGGAAATACACTGTCTTCACCTCAACATTTTCCACCAAAACATCACCAAGAGTTTATTGGAAAACTGCTAGTATTCCATATGAGAATTACACTTTCAAAGTGAACCAAAACTCTCTTACACACACGCTTACTTATCTATGTAAATGAGGATGTGCCATAAACTTGTTTTATATAAAATTAATTATTATTCCTACAAACTAACCCTAACCTTAAAAGAAAGTATTTAGCATTTTTATATGAATAAATAAATAAATTAATAATAATAATATTAATAATAAATAATAAAACAAAATATTAGAACAGAATTACCACTTTGAAAGTAAAGCAAAACTCTTTACACACGTTTACTTATCTGCGTAAATGAGGACATGCTGTACATGTTGAAAGTTTTTATATAAAATGGATTATTATGACTAGAAACTAACTCAAATCCTAATAAAAACATTTTGCACTTTTAAATAAAAATATGCATAAAATATTAAATAGATAAATCAATTAAAAAAAAGGTAACAAAATATGATAAACATATTTATTTAATGTAATTATTAATTTTTTTAATTAAAGATGTCCCTGGATTTTCCCTAAAAAGGCTGTTAACTTTTGGAGGCAGATATATAGTTTGATCCCCTAACTATAGATAAGTAACCCCTCACACACACACACACACACTGGGTGGTCTGGACAATGAAGACAGTGTGTGTGTGTATGTGTGTGTGCATCTTTGATCATGGTGAGCATATTTTTGTGTGTGTGTTTGAAAAGTTTTGGGATCATAATCAGTGAACTAAAATGATTCTTATTTTAAATTAGGCAAGAATTAAACCCAGACTCCACCTAACAAGTCCACTGGGAATACATGAGGAATGTGTGTGTGTGTTTGTGTGTATGTGTGTGTGTCTGGCAGACTTGCCTCTTTTCTTGGCAAAGGAAATGAGGAGCTAAAAATTGATTTCATGCTGTAGAAAGAGCGCTGTAGAGAATGATGAGAGAGGGAGAGAGCCACCTGACCGCTTGATGGATGGTGTGTATGTAGACAATGCCTCACACATACGCGCTCAGGGTTTGAACGAGCTGTCTGCCGCTCTTAAAGCCTTTTGTTGCAGTTCTTCTGTCTGTCCTTCAGATTGTCCAGATTGTTTTCCCATAGCACCGTGGAAGCTCCGCCTCCTGGGCGCCATGGAGACACGGCTTTGCATCCCCAGAAGACTCTGAACGCACGGACGGACCTTTGTGAACACATGAGAATAAAACTTTAAATAATTACTACTGAAAGCACTCTGGTCAGGTGTGGATGCATAAAATAATACAAAAAAATCATCAAAATGTACTTAATACATGTTCATAAGGTTATTATGAACAATTCTATCAGTGCATGTTATTCTAAAGAGAAAACAAAATGATTTAATAATAATTTAATGATAATAATTGTTCATCAAAATAGACTAAACCTCTGAAACAACTTTCCTTTACATCTGATGTCATCAGTCATGCTTGTCACCATCCTGATGGATAAAATCATGTCAGATGATAGATAGATAGATAGAACGATGGATGGATGGAAGAGTAGATGGAGGGATGGATGGATGGATGGATGGATGGAAGGATGGATGGATGGAAAGAATGATGGATGGATGGATGGATAGAAGAGTAGATAGATGGAAAGAACGATGTATGGATGGATAGATAGATGGATAGAACAGTAGATAGATGGAAAGAATGATGGATGGATGGATGGATGGATGGATGGATGGATAGAACAGTAGATAGATGAAAGAACGATGGATGGATGGATGGATGGATGGATAGAACAGCAGATAGATGGAAAGAACAATGGATGGATGGAACAGTAGATAGATGAAAGAACGATGGATGGATGGATAGATAGATGGATAGAACAGTAGATAGATGGAAAGAACGATAGATGGATGGATGGATGGATGAAACAGTAAATAGATGGAAAGAACAATGGATGGATGGATAGATAGATGGATGGAACAGTAGATAGATGAAAAGAATGATGGATGGATGGATGATAGATGAATACAGATAGATAGATGGAAAACTAGATGGAAAGAACGATGGATGATGGATGGATAGAACAGTATATAGAAATAAAGAAATAAATAAAGAAAGATGGATGGATGAACAGAATATAGAAAGAAAGAAAGAAAGATGGATGGATGGACAGAACAGTAGATGGATGGATGGATGGATAGAACAGTAAATAGATGGAAAGAACAATGGATGGATGGATGGATGGATAGAACAGTAGATAGATGAAAGAATGATGGATGGATGGATGGATAGAACAGTAGATAGATGGAAAGAACGATGGATGGATGATGAATGAATACAGATAGATAGATAGAACAGTAGATGGAAAGAATGATGGATGATGGATGGATAGAACAGTATATAGAAAGAAAGAAAGAAAGAAAGAAAGATGGATGGATGGATAGAACAGTAGATAGATGGAAAGAACGATGGATGGATGGATGGAACAGTAGATAGATGAAAGAACGATGGATGGATGGATAGATAGATGGATAGAACAGTAGATAGATGGAAAGAACAATGGATGGATGGATGGATGGATGGATGGAACAGTAGATAGATGAAAAGAACGATGGATGGATGATGAATGAATACAGATAGATAGATAGATAGATAGAACAGTAGATGGAAAGAACAATGGATGGATGGATAGATAGATGGATAGAACAGTAGATAGATGGAAAGAACAATGGATGGATGATGAATGAATACAGATAGATAGATAGAACAGTAGATGGAAAGAATGATGGATGATGGATGGATAGAACAGTAGATAGATGGAAAGAATGATGGATGGATGGATATATAGATTACTAGATAAATAGATTACTAAGGTTTTCTGGATGGTTGCAAAGGTGTTGCTATGTAGTTTCTAGGGTGTTCTAGGTGGTTGCCAGGAGGTTGCTAGGGTGTTCTGTGTGGTTGTTTGACAGTTAAGCCAACATAATGAGCACACATAAAAACAAAGAGTAAATCTCAAACGTAATCAAACTGTATCTCTGTATCTGAAACTGAATGTCAGGCTGCAATCAGAGTTGCGAGTCTCTTCGGGTTTGTCTCAGTGTTTAGTTCATTCTTCTTGGCAGAATGAAAAACTCTCCATCAGGTTGGAAGGAAACTTAAGTTCTTCTACAGATGCTCAGTTGGACTGAACTCTGCACTGGGACATTAATCTTTTGGTTTTGAGTGGCTCTCGCATAAGTATTAAGGCATGTTATGGGTCATTGTCATGTTGAAAGATCATCTCAGTCCCATGGACGGCATGTTACAGCTCCAGTCATTTTTCCTGCTGTCTTTATGAGTTTTCCAGCGCTTGCCACAGTAAAGAATGTTACCACCACCAGGCCTGACTGTATAGATGCTTTTCCTGCTGTTATGTGCTGCGGTCGGCTTACGCCAAACATCATGCTATCATCAAAAACCAAATTTGGTCTTATCGGAGCGTAGAATCTTCCTCAGAACTGTCCAAGAAGTGTTTCGTGTGCATTTGGGCCGAACACCAGCTGAGATGTGATACAAGTCTGTTTGAACAAATTCCTTCAAACGTGCCGAGCAAATTGAAAAAAGAAGAAATGGAAGGTTCTGGAATTGCAAAGTCGAATCCCAGACGCTGTGGGGGAAACTGAGGCAGGCAAAACACGCAAGCAAACCTCTAACATAACACAGCACTTCAAAGTAACACAACACACAAGCGCATCTCTGAGAAACACACACACCGCTTTAATTTGAAGCACCTGTGAGCTGTTTAATCGCTCACTGCAAGACTCTCTTTTTTACCAGTGTGAACCTTGTACATTAACTGGTATTTTTAGAAGAATATTCTAGGTTAAATAGAACTTAAGCTCTAGATAATGTTGACTGGTCTCTTAGCTTGTAAAAACAAAGAAAAAATGCACAAACAATAAAGCACTTGCAAGTCTATTGAGCAAATGAGCTGGAGGGTTTAAAAGCAGGAGGCCCAAACCTGCAGAAATTAAAGGTGCAATGTGTAAATTAAAGGAGGATTGACAGAAATGCAATATAATATACATAACTATGTTTTCAGTGGAGTATAAAGACCTTACATAATGAACCATTATGTTTTTATTACCTTAGAATGAGTCATTTCTTTCTCATACACCGCGGGTCCCCTTACATGTTAAGTCGCCATTTTGCGCCGCCATGTTTCTACAGTAGCCCTAAATGGACAAACTGCTCTACAGAGCGTGTTTGATTGACTAGCTACTCTCTGCTGTCTCGGACAACGACATATTTGTCCTGTATTGGCCACCGTAGCTTCTCTATATTGCAATTCGCAACCTCACCGCTAGATGCCGGTAAAAATTACACACTGCACCTTTAAAAATAATTATAATTTGTTTTTTATACTCTTGAATTAATTGTTGTATTGCTTTTTGTGGGGTTTGGAGGATTTTGTTCTGATGAAGGGTTGGGCCTCCATATGTTAAAGCCCAATTTTATGTTAAAAAAAAAAAAAAAAACGTAAGTAGCCTAATATAAATAATAGTCTAAATCATCATTTTGATGTAAGACTACTGGGTAGAATAACTTCTGGTGATGTGTTAATGATGCGGCATTCATCAAAAATATATATGAAAGTAGAATATATAAAACAAAAAAAATACAAATGTACAAAAATGTGTATTTACCCTGAAATATTAAATAAAGAAACCTTCCTCCGATTAGGAACATTTTCAGTTGATGAAATATGCATTATATTATGGCTGTTGTAACGTTTACGAGGCAGCAGATGGCGCTGATGTCAATACTCTGAGGCTTTTAATCTTTTCCCAGTACAAGAAGTGGAAAGTCTCATAGCTTAAAGGATTAGTTCACTTTCAAATGAAAATTACGGAATTATTCAAATTACAGAAAAAACGGAACTGGCGTCACGTCAGTT
This sequence comes from Hypophthalmichthys nobilis, assembly GCA_037950665.1. NCBI lineage: Eukaryota > Metazoa > Chordata > Actinopteri > Cypriniformes > Xenocyprididae > Hypophthalmichthys > Hypophthalmichthys nobilis. The sequence goes on from CM075482.1 coordinate 24,074,843, forward strand.
CCGTAAGTTGAATAGGGAAGGCGAAGGACTTACAGCGTAAGCTTTTTGAAGAATACGGAAGGCGGTCTGGCGGAAGCTACATATTTTACTTCATAACTTGTTAAATATGGATATTTTTTTACACAAATGCATCGCTTTGCTTCAGAAGGCCTTTATTAACCCCCCAGAGCCGTGTGGAGTATGTCTATGATGGATGGATGTGGATGGAGACACTTTCTTCAGCTCATACTCGTTTGGTAACGCATACTGCCATTATAAAGCTTGGATGCGTCAGGATATTTATTAATATTTCTCAGATTGTCTTCGTCAGAAAAAAGAAAGTCATATACACCTAGGATGGCTTGAGGGTGAGTAAAGCTTGGGCTAATTTGAAAGTGAACTAATCCTTTAAGGGTTAATTTCCCCTCCATATAATTTTGCTAAAAATTATTGTCACCAGGCAAAAAAATTAAAAATTAAAAAAAATACACCTACCTGAAGTGTGTAATTTCTGTGGCATTAGTGGAAGCAAACAAAGAAATAACGACTGTTGTCACACAGGACTCCAGAACATTCACCCTGGTCTTCCATTGGTCAGAATTCCCGCCCTCAAATCACGCCATTGGTTGATTCAGACTGTGTTGCTGTGTGAGGTCAGTGATCTTTTTTTTTTTACAGTCTATGTTATTTATCCTGAAATATTAAATAAAGCAGAGCTCTCTTCTGCCTTTCACTTGAGATACTTAGTCTCCAATACATGTATCGACTATAAGCAGTGCAATTTCAAGTGTTTCCAGTGTAATGGTTTCAGAAAATTCATGTGAATGAATTCAAACGAAGCCTTCCTCCGATTAGGAACATTTTCAGTCGATGATATGCATTATATTATGGCTGTTGTGACTTTTATGAGGCAACAGTCGATACTCCCCGGCTTTTAATCTTTTCCCGGTACAAGAAGCGGAAAGTCTCATCGCTTAAGGCTTAAATTCCCCGTATATAATTTTGAAAAAATGTATTGTCACGACGCAAAAATGCACCCACCAGAAATGTATAATTTCTGTGATATTCGTAAAAGCAAACGGAGAAATAACGACTGTTGTCACACAGGGTTCCAGAACACTCAACTTGGTCTTCCATTGGTCAGAAACACGCATAGTCCCGCCCCCAAATCACGCCATTGGGTAAGTCGGACTGTGTTGCTGTGTGAGGTCAGTGAGGATGTTCAAAACTATTGGTGAAGATTTGGCTGGTCAGCATAGTTCTGTTAGGCCCCGCTAGTAATAAATAAATAAATAATCAATTGAAAAACGCAATTTAAAAGAAGCTGTGTAATATCCTGACAAAATATTCACAGAAATCAACCTACAAATGGCTTACTTTACAGTTGTCTCTGCACATTAAACAAAACGTCCTCAAGTTTGACATGATGTAAATCTTTATAATACTTTTTTTGTCATTAAAACTACAAAATAAATATTTTAGCTCCTTGCCTACTTTTGTTTGATCTAAAGCCAGAATGAACATGAAAGTTGTGAGTAAAATAGCTCCACTTGTGGTGGTGTTCAAACTACACATGCGAGACATGGTTTCAAGGGTCCTCGAGTCTCTTTCACTTAAAGTGTTGAGGTGATTAGAGCCGCACGCTGTGTCTCTCTTCACCAGCTAATGACATACGCAAACTTGGGAATTGCTTTTAGGATGGAGAGAGAGACTAAATTTCTAATTGTAGTACCTCAGTGTCAGTGTGTGTGCTTTGGTAATCCTCAAGACGTGGTTTAATTGATTCGTGTTGAAATAAAGGATGAAGTTTCCACTTTAAACCTGGTAACTTGAGAGAGAGAGAGAGAGAGAGAGATTGGGTTGGTATGTGTGGAAGTTCTTGTACCACAACCCAAAAACTGTCTGTGTGTAATGATAGAGGTTAAAGAAGAGAGAAACGCGTTCAGAGAAAAACCCTAAAAATACTTGAGTGAAAATTTGCTGCCGTCGTCTTCATGCTACAGACCTTTGTGTTCTTTTTCAACTCCAGCAAACTCAGACTAATGAATTTACTGAGATGATGTTACAGCACTTTGAGGGGCTATTTCACCTTAAATGCTTGGCTTTTAGCAGGCGCTTTGTATCTTAAATGACCTACAGTACGCTAATTGCAGGTTCTGTCCCTCTGGAGCAGCCTGGAGTTAAATGTCTTGCTGAAGGGTACAATGGTGACAGAGAGCGATTGTAATCTATGTTACTCTCCAGGTCCTGGGTCGCCCCTGTATACTTGGACGTGAAACCGCAACCTTTGTGCTTGCAGCCCAGATCCTGAACTTGGCACTCATTTACTGTACACTCTTCAAAAGAAAGGCTCCAAGTAGATTTGCATTTCCTCAAGGAAATAGCAGTGGACGCAGGGTAGAAAAAGAACAGTGTCATAGCTTTAGGTTTTAGGTTTTGGTTCTGTAATGAAATTAAATGCCTGAAACATGCTCTACATGTACCTGAATACAAGCACACCATTTGACGAGTACATGAAGTGAACGCTATTCAGTTCATGCATTAGAAATGTGTTGGTCAATTATTCACATCTGCGTACTTGCATAAAGCATGTTTCTGACCTTAAACTTGCCATTTTCTTGCATCTTGTTTTCTGTCGAAAAGGAAAAGACCACAATTTAGTATCCAAATAATGCAAGACACAATGCCAACCACAATCCTGTAAAAAAATAAACAAAACAATAAAATGTATAAATATTATAAAATATCACTAACCCTAAAATTTACATAAACCCCGCCCCCGGGAACATGCAACAAAGGGTGTGAGGCCATGTTGGGCTGCTTTAGAGAAGAGGAAGAGTTGTTGTAGTAGAGTGTTGTTGACATGCCGTTATTTTACGCCGGTCTGCTTCACAAACGAGGGTCAATTCAATGCTGAATTTACACAAAAGATGAACATGACGGCACATGCTAGTGGATGAGTTGAATCAACTCCACAGCAACTACATAAATTTATCCACTAACCATTCAGAAACGTCTAAAAGTTGTAACTTCTTCCTGAGTCTCTCCATCAGTGTCGACTCCAGTTTGAACAATGTAAGGCTGAACACCGTTACTGACAATCCTCATTTTGGCTGTGTGAGATTCTCCAGCTTTGTTGTTGTTGAGCAACCGAAGCGTGAGCTGTTAAAGCTCCGCCCTCTACTGGAAAGGGGGCTGGGAGCAGCAGCTCATTTGCATTTAAAGGGACACACACAAAAACGGTGTGTTTTTGTTCACACCCAAATAGGGGCAAATTTGACAAGCTATAATAAATGATCTGTGGGGTATTTTGAGCTGAAACTTCACAAACACATTCTGGAGACACCAGAGACTTATATTACATCTTGTGAAAAGGGGCACAATAGGTCCCCTTTAAAAGAAAGGTACACCTTTGTGCCTAGAGAGTGCATATTAGTGCCTCAAAGGTACATATTGGTACCAAAAGTGTACATATTAGTACCTTAATGTTACATATAAGAACCTTTTTAAAGGGTACCACCCCAGCAGTGACAGCTTTTTGTACCTTCCTTTTCTGAGTGTAGCAACTCAAGAATGATATACAGCCAAAAATAGTTCTGAACCTAAAAAGCTTCACAGATCCTTTGAAGAACCTTTATTTAGATGAGTTTAGCATTGTTATGAAGCTTACAGATACTTAACAAGCTATTTTGAGTCATTACTGAATCATCAGCTGGTTGCTGAAACACACAGGAAGTGTCAGATGAGTTTCCTCTCAGCTGGTGTAAAGCCAGAGCGGGGTGTGTGTTTGTGTTGTACGGAGCGCTCAGCCAGTCCAAGCAGAGTCATTCTCTAAGATCAACAGCAAAAACACCTGAGAAAACACAGTAATAGCACCTAAATTCTCCAAACTCCCCATACGCTCTCGTGTATAAATATTAAGACACGTTAGTGTAATGTATACAGCTCAACAGAAACCTGCTAGTGTTTATATACATTTGAACCTGTATATTATTAAAGCACTCGTTCTGTGTGTGCGTGTGCCAGAACGACCTTCAGTGACTCGAGTCACCGATGTGTCCCCACTGCACCTTTACACATGAAGACTTCCTAGGTTATTTAGTTTGAACCCAACCTGAGCGAATAATGTCTTATATCTGTCATAGATTGATTTAAATAGACTTAGAAGTCATCAAAACAATCCGTGAGCAGTAATAAAGGCATGAGCCGATCTTAAGTTAAAGAGCATTTTGCAATGGTTCCGTTTGTTTTCTTCCTCTTCATGCAGAGTTCTTTCTAACTGACTTTGAAAGGATTCTGCGAGTGTAGATGTAGCTTTATTTCTCTCACATGTGCTTTTTATTATTCTACATCTGCTTTGACCCTCCAAACCATGTCGGAAAGTTACCAAAAATCACTCACTCTGGTTTTACAGAACACATACACATACACAAACACACAAGCTCAGAGTTGTTCATAGAATGCGAATCTTCTCTTTCTTGTGGTTCTTTTGGCAGCTTCCCAGCTAATGTTCTGGCAAGGTTCTCTCAATGTTATGAACAAACGTTCTACCAGTAATGTTAATAGAATGTTTGTTCAAAGTTATCTGTTCTTTAATAATGTTCTCGAAACGTTATCTATACAATGTTCATCTAACATTTTTTAAATGTTACTTCTTGTTTCAGAATGTTCAGAGAACATTAAAAAAGTAACATTCCCATAACGTTTGAAGAATAGAATATTCCTTTAATGTTTGCATAAACATGTTTTAAAAACATTTAAAAAGCTAGATGTTTTGAACATTGAGGGAACATTCAGAAAAACATTTTTATAATTTAATGGGAATGTTAATAAAACGTTAGAGCATCTTTTGTTAGTTGGGTTTATATGATTCACTCAGTTATACTGGACTGGTTGTTATGATGGACAGAAATCATCTATATGAAACTCATCTATAAAAAATAATCATCTATAAAAACTCATAATTGATATATGCAAATTTGCCCCTATTTGGGTGTGAGGAAAAATATGCCATTCTTGTGTGTGTCCCTTTAAATGCTGCTGCTCCCGGCCCCCTTTCCAGAAGAGGGCGGAGCTTTAACAGCTTGCGCTTTAGTTGCTCAACAACAACAAAGCTGGAGAATCTCACGCAGCCAAAATGATGATGGTGTTCAGCCTTACATTGTTCAAACCGGAGTCGACACTGATGGAGAGACTCAGGAAGAAGTTACAACTTTTAGACGTTTCTGAATGGTTAGTGGATAAATTTATGTAGTTGTTGTGGAGTTGATTCAACTCATCCACTAGCATGTGTCGTCATTTTAATCTTTTGTGCAAATCCAGCGTTGAATTGACCCTCGTTTGTGAAGCAGTCCGACGTAAAATGACGGCATGTCAACAACACTCTACTACAACAACTCTTCCTCTTCTCTAAAGCAGCCCAACATGGCCACACCCCCTTTATTGCGAATTCTCAGGGGCGGGGTTTATGTAAATTTTAAGGTTAGTGATGTCACTAACCCAGGAAGCTCGTTGTAGTCCCTACCAGCCGTTTGTTGTAGTCCTTAAACAGAGAATTCTTTTCTCCCTTTGCATTGAACTTTGAGCGTTGTTACTTTTCAGACGTTGTTTATGCTCAGACAGCAACATTACACACTAACTAAAGTTAAAACAATGAAATCATAATAAACCAACCATTTAAAGTGATACAGAACTAATTACAGCTGATAAATACCAGGACAAAGTTATACATCAACTAATAATTTATTTGTATATTTGATTAATTCAGTGGTCATTGCAGTTACAGAGACAGCAAATAAAACATGTGATGAGAAGGAGAGAAACTCTCCCAGTACGTTAGACGGAAGAATATTCCTCATGTGGAAACAAAGTTCATCAAACTGCACATTTACTCATGTATATACATCTTCATACAGACACACACATCACATTCAGACTAATGGATGTAAATACACACAAATACATACACATATTCATTCATACATAAAAATATACAGTTGTGTGCAGATGCCTGTGGCTAATCTAAACCTTCAGTTTATTACTGCTCATTTTAATGCAGAAAAGCTGTTTATTTGCTGCATTTCTTCAAAGCTGATTTAGCACATGCTCAGTTGGGATGGCAGTGAAATGTTCTTGCCAAAATTAATCAACCAAGCATGAATTGTGGCCAAACTTTTGCACACAACTATAAACACAAATACATTCGCACAAGCAGTCACGGACAGAGAAACCTTCTGCACGTCTGCCGATTCCCTCCAGAAACAGAATTCAGTCTTTCTCTAAATGTTCATTTACTTAATGACATCAGGGTCATTAAAATGGGTAATCTGCGCCGCTCATGCAGCAGGAAAGATTTTATATGTTTATAGTCTCTCATCCAAACCATGTCCAGGAGTCAAATGAAAATGGAAATTGCTGTGGAAATGGCATTTCCTTCGGCATCTCTACAACCTCGGCTATGTTCAGAAGGGAAAAATAGTGTACTAGTTACTAATGTTCGCACTACTTGTGTTGTTTTATCCCTTGGGTTAATCACATCTGCCACTTATATAAAATATTCCGCTTTTTAAAAATAGTATGTGAAACATGCAACAAGTAGAATGCTACATTGTCACATGACCTCATTACATTGCATGTTTAACTCTCCCCGTTGTCATCTTGTAAATATGGTTATTTTGCATTTTTTATCCATGCAATTTTGTGCAAAAAGCTCAACTTTTGGCAGTCAGATCACAAAAAAATCTGTTGATAGTAATTCATGTGCATTTGTCACACTGCAAATGGAAGGTCAAGTCGAGGGCATTGCATTGTGGGATACATTTTTACACGCAGAGCACTTGGCAATGTTTGGAATGGATTATCATACTGCTTACCGTGCAGTAAACACTGCATACTGCTTATTTATAAGAAAAGTGTGTGAAATAGTATGCAGTATAGATGATAAACTACATGCTGGTATGCCATTCCGTACATACAGTATACCTAGTCCAAGATATATATATATATATATATATTTGTCACTGCAGTGGCCACATTCTGAGGTCGGTGTGTGTCATGATGTGTGTGTGAGAGTTTACCATAGTGTATCTACGGATGCTGGTAAAAAGTATTAACATTTTAACACTACTTCAGTTAACTCTCCTGTTAGTTTAACATAAAGAAGCAAACATTGGCATACAAAAGACTAGTTATTGCATAAACACACAGACATCTATCAACATAAAATACTCAAACAATAGAAATCGTGTTATCCTGACAATAAACATTCTGTCAACATTCACTCATTCATTTCTCTCTTCCGTGGAACAGAAAATGAGACATTGGTTGGGCGGTGATTTTTTTAAGCAATAAAAGGGTCCTTTACTTCTTAATGCGGCAAAGAGAAAGTGTAAAACAAACTTTATTAATGAGTTATTTTATCCCTAGTTAATCCTTCACTGTGATTCCTTCCTTTACTGTTATTTGACATAGCAGATACACTGAGGTCCCAAAGTTTGAGAGTGGAAAAAAACCTAAAAAGCTAAGTTATGATGTACTTTGGCACTATTTCTAGTAGTGATAAACTGATATTTGTGGCCATTATTAGTCAGATAATGCTGAAGAACATGATCTTGGCTGTTCATGTCAACTGCTGCAGAGATACACACCAAATACCAATACATTTTTTAAATTAAAGTGCCTCTATTATGCTTTTTCAGGTTTTACCTTTTTATGTAGTGTGTAATATATCTGTTTGTGGTCTGCAAATTTTCAAAGATTAAAGATAATTGGAGTTATTGACTCCTAAAAGAAAGAAGCAATTCTGAACTGACTGAAAGGAGTCGTCAGTAATTCTAGTCTCACTTCCTGCTCAAACCTATGTAGGTTTGTAACAAATTTGCATAATGCCAGCCTATGATTTTCATTGGCTGCCTGCAAACAATATCTAATTTGCCCCGCCCTCAAACACTGTAGCTGAGAAGAGTTTGGTTCGTGTTGTTGACATGTTGAGAAGATGCTGTTTTCTCCGCTATAAAAGCAAATCAACTTCGATGCACTTCCAAAGGATGAGGACTCAAGCTGGAATTGATATGGTAAAAGCGACGCCATTGTTACTGTTTGTATCACTGTGTATCAAGTGCTGAGTAAAAGCTATAATTCAGATATGGTGATGAGTGCTTGATTTCTGACACATGCTGTAAGCGGTCGACCAATCACAGCAGACTGAGCATCCAACCAATCAGAGCAGAGCAGGCTCCTGGGGGGGAGGGGTTTAGAGAGACCGAATCCTTGATCAAACTGTTTCAGTCACTGAGAAAATAGGTGATGCTGCAATGTATTATGAGAAAAATTTGGTTTTTTTAACCTTGGATGCATGTAAACCTGTTGTAAGAGCCCTCCGAAACAAAATTAGGAAGCTTTAAAATAGCATAATGGGGGCACTTTAATGTAAATGGTTATGCTGATAATGCATTTGTGATTACAATAAAAAAGCAAGTGGTCTCAGACTTCAAGACCCCACTGTATATGTGTGTATGAGTGTGTGTTTGACACTTTCTCACAGTAAGAGATGCAAACAAGAACAATACACGTCATTATTCTTGTCTTTGTCTTTTCTTTTAAATTGTCAGACGGCAGATAAAAATTGAGACATTCAGTAGTAGAAGAGAAAGAGTGACAGACATTAGGACAGAGCATTTGCCCTGAAACATGCTCTACAAAAGTATGCAAACACTCTTAGCAAGCTCAATCTCACGTCGTTAAATTCAGAAACGGGTATTCTCGTCACTGCCACAAAGGGCGCTATAATGCATTAGCATAAAATGCCTTCTTCTACAGTCAGTTTTCTTTCAGATGGACTACTGTGCAAGGTACCTAAACATAACACAACTGGTTTAAAGAAGCAATTCACCCAAAATAAGAACATTCAATCATTATTTACTCGCCTCATATCATTCAGAACTCATATGCTAGTGTTTTCCATGAAAATTTTTGAATAAAATCAAATACAGTAGTGATCACAGCTAGCAAGAAAAAAATATAACCATTAAACCACCACAAAAGCAGTCCATACAACTCATGGACTATAATCCAAGTCTTTAACTAGTCATTATAAACTCTCTCAGCGGTGCTCAGATTTAATTCAGACATCATATGGATTACTTTTATAGTGATTTTTGTCATTTTGTGGAGCTTAAAGTCCATTAAAACTCATCTTTGATCACCAAAATGACATATTTAAATGTTTTTTCCTGTGAAAAAAAAAAACTTCATGCCTTAAAACAGCTTGAATGTAACTCTGCCTCATTTAGTATACGTGGATCTATGAATATGCAAATTAGCCCCGCCTCCACTCACTCGCTCAGCTCAGAGATCCACTCGCTCAGCTTTCTGAGGTAAACGCTGGACAATGGTATTGTTTTTTACAACGTCGGACACATAATGTAATTAATATGATTAGCCTTTTGCTTGACAATGTTATCAAACAGCTAATAATGTGTTGCTAATGCTACACAAACCATGTTAACATTCACCATGACAAAGACAGACAGCTGCCTTCTAACAATCAGTATCCTTACAAACGCTTTGAACACCTCAGAACGTCAGTGGAGAAATTTCATCATGACATTGTAATATACATCATACACCCGCCATACACGATTTGTCCATTGTCCACGATTATCAACAGAAAAATATACTGGGATAACCTGGTTTCTCTCTAGACTCCCCTGCTTTTTCAAAAGACATTAGTTTGAGTAAATGATAACAAAATATTCATCTTTGGGTGAATTTTGACTGAACCATCAATGTAATGACAGACATTTGTTCCCACTACAATAACTCAGTAATATTCCCAATGAAACCATGTTTGCGTTTGCATACTTGCACAGAGTATGTTTCTTTCTATAGGACTGTTAATAGACATTTTTGCACTAGACGAAAATCCTTCAGTATCAAAGTAGACATCCACACGTACGGCACACAACCCACAGCTATGAGACGGCTTAATAAGGTCTTCAAACGTGAAATGATCCAGGCCGATGATGATGACGATGAAGTTTTTGAGGTTTTCAGAACTGAAGCGAGCAGCATGTGGTGAACACCAGTGTGACATTCTGATGATGAAGGCCACAAAGACGAGAAGAACCGAACCAGATGCGGTCAGAATCTTTCTGCTGATTTGTAATTTGAGGACGCATTTCATATTTAATTTATTAAATTGTGGCTTTGAGAGGAAATGGAATCAGTCCGTGTACTGTGTGTGTGTGAGATTCAGTGGTGTGTGATTAGAAACAGTCTTTTTAACGGTCCCTTTAGAAGGCTGACCAACAGGACGACATATCAGATAACGCACTGGAAACGTACAGACGACAACACGCAGAGTTCGGTCTCGCAGTCTCCCGCGTACACAGGACAGTGGTCAATAATAAAGAGTTCCCTGCATCCCATCACGCTTTGCTGCACTTGCCTTTCTTCTCTTTGCGCTGGAACTTGCGCAGTCGTCGAGTCCAAATGTCCCTCCACTGAATGACCAGGCTGTTTTTGTCGGCCAGCAGTCCCGGGCGTTCGGGGCTCGTGGCACCCTCAGCAGTGCCCAGGATGAGGAAGCGTTTGCCCATGTGTATTCGCGGACATTTGCAGGCCAGATCCTTCATGTTGACCCACAGCACGTGATCGCCTCTCTTCAGCGGCTCTCCGCGGCTCTTGTACACGGACACCAGACTCACGGCAAATTTGGCCCAGTCGCCGACGGTCTCCATGTCCAACACGCTGACCTGGACGGCTATATATACACACGAGAACCGCACACCAGATATGACTAACAATAAGGTCAATTTTGCATTAAATCAAATGCTTCTTAAATAAAAAGCAAAGTGTTCTGTATATTACAAATGAAATCTTTAGAAATGATGTGATAAAGGAACTGTACCGTAGTCCTTTTTGCAGTATTTCTTCATGTTTATCTTGAGATTTCCCTTCAGAGGTTTACAGTACGAGTCACAATCTGACAACAGAGAAATGTGTAATTCATTTTTGATTAGAATTAAAACACACTGTGAAAAACAACACTCTACAACGTCTAAAACGCTAAAATAACTCAAGCATTAGAAACTCAACTTTCTGTTTGAATAATGAACTCAAATGTTATTTCAGAAGCTCACAATAAAGACAGATTTTACATATTTTTGTTAAATGTTGATACATGTTTAAGTTAATATATAAAATGTTCTATCTATCTATCTATCCATCCATTGTTTTATCCATCCATCCATCCACTGTTCCATCCATCCATCAATCTATCATCCATCCACTGTTTTATCCATCCATCCATCCATACATGCATCCATTTATCCATCTACTGTTCTATCCATTCATCCATCCATCCATCAATCCACTGTTCCATCCATTTATCCATCATCCACTGTTCTATCCATTCATCCATCCACTGTTTTATCCATCCATCCATCATCCATCTACTGTTTTATCCATCCATCCACTGTTCCATCCATCCATCCCTCCATCCATCCACTGTTCTATCCATTCATCCATCCACTGTTTTATCCATCCATCCACTGTTCATCCATCCACTGTTTTATCCATCCATCCATCATCCATCTACTGTTTTATCCATCCATCCACTGTTCCATCCATCCCTCCATCCATCCACTGTTCTATCCATTCATCCATCTACTGTTTTATCCATCCATCCACTGTTCCATCCATTCATCCATCCATTTATCCATCATCTACTGTTCCATCCATCCATCCACTGTTCTATCCATTCATCCATCCATCCATCCATCCATCCGTCATCCACTGTTCCATCCATCCATCCATTGTTCTATTCATCCATCCATCCATCTACTGTTCTATCCATCCATCCACTGTTTTATCCATCCATCCATCCATCCATCCATCCATCCACTGTTTTATCCATCCATCAATCTATCATCCATCCACTGTTTTATCCATCCATCCATACATACATACATCCATTTATCCATCTACTGTTCTATCCATTCATCCATCCATCCATCCATCCATCCACTGTTCCATCCATCCATCCCTCCATCCATCCACTGTTCTATCCATCCATCCATCCATCATCCATCTACTGTTTTATCCATCCATCCACTGTTCCATCCATTCATCCATCCATTTATCCATCTACTGTTCTATCCATCCATCCACTGTTCTATCCATTCATCCATCCATCCATCCATCCATCATCCACTGTTCCATCCATCCATCCATTGTTCTATTCATCCATCCATTCATCCATCTACTGTTCTATCCATCAATCTATCCATCCATCCATCCATCCATCCACTGTTTTATCCATCCATCCATCCATCCATCCATCCACTGTTCCATCCATCCATCCATCCATCCACTGTTCTATCCATTCATCCATCCATCCATCCATCCATCCATCTACCGTTCTATCCATCCATCCATCCATCCATCCACTGTTCCATCCATCCATCATCCTCTGTTCCATCCATCCATCCACTGTTCTATCCATTCATCCATCCATTTATCCATCATCCACTGTTCCATCCATCCATCATCCACTGTTCCATCCATCCATCCACTGTTCCATCCATCCATCCATCCATCCATCTGTCATCCACTGTTCCATCCAACCATCTATCTATCTATCTATCTATCCTGGTGAAGTTGGTTGACCAAGGACTAATTGCTGGTAAAAAGCTAGTTAGGTAGTCAGGCCTGGTGTTTTCAACATGGTATTGTGAGTGTTTTAGAGTGTGTGTGTGTTGTGTGTGTGTGTCGGTTTCAGGCATCGCTCACACTTTGTGCAGTGTTCATTGACCCAGAAGAGCTGTTGAAAACACACACAATTCCTTCACTTCTCTGCTTTCACACACACAGTTTCACTTTCACTCGTGACAAGGACAGATTGCGAGTTCTCCGCCCCTTTCTACCAGTGTTACAAAGTGAAACAGCAGAGAAAACGAAGCGTAACTTCCTCCGTCCGTCTCTAAACTCTGCCCTGTGTGTGTGTGCACTAACCTGCAGGCTCCTCTGTAGTGCTGATCACAGCCGTCGGCTTTATAACAGGGATTTCTGAAAGACACAGAACAGTATGATATCAGTTTTTATTCCTCTAGCTCAAAAGAGTTGGGGTGTATGTCTCCATTTAGGCAGATTAATAAACGTGTGTGTGTGTGTGAGTGTGTGTGTGTGTCACTCACTAATGCATGGGGCGACGGGCGATCGGCTCTGCTGATACCCTTTTGCACAGCGGTTGCAGGTGATGCCAGTCACCCCATCTTTACATGGGCACTGACCCGTCGTCTGGTTACACGTTTTACCTGCAGCTCCCACCGGATGGCAGTCACATGCTGGAGAGAGAGAGAGAGAGAGAAAGAGAGAGAGAGAGAGATGATCAGCTCTGGCACAGGCGCAGAAGGGAAGTCCAAATAATGGCCTTAGTCCCCGTCTGGACCCGTAAACATTGCCATGACACTCAATCTGTTACACACACTTCCCGTAACCACACACACACACAGCTCTATCTCATTTAAAGTCATATGGCTCAATGATATTATATTAAATTATGGGCTGTATTACAGGAATTACACATAGTAACCAGCGTTTCATGCAACAACAAACAAAGAGTCACAGCATGGAAAACAGGTTTCATGAACTGCGTGACATTCGAATACTCACATTTTACTGAAACTGAAGTGCAAAAAAAAGTTTTTTATGGAAATCATATTATGATTTCAAAAACAAGATACTTACACTATATAATAGAAGATACTTACACTACCAGTCAAAAGTTTGTGCATATCTGCTTATTCTTTATTATGACTATTTTTCACATATTATAATAATAGTTAAGTTATTCAAACTATGACATGACAAAACAAGTATGGGAATTATATAGCAAAAATAAAATAAAATAGTGGCTTATTTTTGTTAACCTTTGGATCAACCTAAACCAGGTTAAAAAACAGTGTGAATGGAAAGTTAACTGAAGTGATCAAGAACCAATCACTTTCAAGGACAGTGTGAGGGCTAAGAAAAGTGACCATTTTATAATTATAATGATGGTTTTGTGTGTGTTAATGCTGTCTATAGTAGTGTTTGAGCATTTGTCTACATGTGTATGTGTGTTTTCTCTCTGTGTCGAGACTCTCAAAACACACACACACACACACACACAACACAGAGACGGAGATCAGGTTTGAACAGCTGTGGCATCTGCAGGTGAGAGCTGGAAGTCCAGAGGCCCAGTGATTGAGTTGTGACTTAATTTCTATGTGTGTGTGTGTGTGTGTGTGTGTGTAGGTGGAATTTAAGGAATTCTCAGGTGCTGTATCACAGTAACGCTGATAAGAGGTCTCAGCGCTCAACATGGGCGTTATCAAATTAACACTGACAGCACAACAAAAGAGCTCCTGATTGACACACATACACACACTCATTCAGTACAAATGTCATACAGAAGAGGTTCAGGAAGCCACAAACTATTGCAAGAACATTACTGGTTCTAGTTACCAACACACTGAACCAAATGCTATTCAGTTCATTTCAAACCAGCAGAGAGCAGCAGAAACAACTAGATTTTTACAAATGGTTACATTTTATTTTGATGGTCCCTTTTAGATATTCTGTTGACGATAAGTAACGTTGCAACTACATGTCAACTAACTCTCATTAGAGTATTAGTAGACTGTCTGCTTAAACACTTTATGGTCTCCCAACAGACATTCTGTTACTTTGCAAGTGTGTGTCAACTTATTCTACTAACCCTAACAGTCTTAAAATACTCTAGTGAGAGTTAGTTGACATGTAAGTGTAACATTACTTACAGTCAAAAGAATGTCTATAGGGTATCAAAATAAAGTTTTTAGGTGTTTTCTTCCTGTTTTGAGCAAAAAGAGTTCTCTGTGATCTCTATATATGCTCAGGTGCCACACAGGTGTGCGTCTGTGGGATTTTCTCACGTGTTTTATGGTTCAGCATGGTGATCACTTAGTAAAGTAACAGCACGCTCTCCTCAACAACACACATGATTTGAGGAATCATTCATGTCAAACGCTGCAGGACAACGCAAACACTGAACTCTTAGCACACACCACTAATAATAATGATATTCATTGATATTTTTCCTGTTATACTTGCATACTTAACCAATGCACCGGTTCCTATTTGCACTGTACATAATCTTTGACAAAACATGGATGTGCAGATGTTGTAGTGATTCTGTGTGCTGAGTCACAAAAGAAAAAATGAGCCAAGCGCATTTGGATGCGGTCTTTGGTGGGTAAACGCGGTCAGTATGGACTCTACGGATCACAGCGGGAGTTAGAGGTGAGTGAGTGGTGCAGTTTGATGAGTCATATATTGAGGTTACGGTTACACATGTTCTGTTAATTTACTTTTGTATTGTGTTTTACTGAAACACTGGTAGATAGACAGCTTCTGTTTCAGTAGCGACAAATCGCGTGTCCTAAAATCGGCTCAAAATATCAAACATGTTTCGTTATCCTCCGACTGGATGGAATCATAGTCTGAAGCTAAAAAAACTGTGCCCATCAAACACTACATGATTTTCTGTAAAATCGGCCAGAAAATGTGAATAATAAAAACGTGACTGTTTTCTCTGCAAGCATGTGAAAAAAACGAGATGCTCAGATTTCACTCCCCTTGTGACATAAGGGGATCCTTTTATAATATTACCGTCCCTTAATCTGCACGTTTCCACCCACGGTGGCGCCATTTGGTTTTCGCAAGTGAAAACAGTGTACCAGTTCTAAGGCCATGGCAAAAGTTGGAGCAAAGCATGCTAACTGTTCTGTCTTTGGCTGCACAGACGAGCTTGGCTTGGATAGCCTGCAAGTTGACCCTGGCAAGTTCGATTGCTAAAAAATGAGCGTTTTTTATCCAAGTGATATTTTGGAAAAAATATTAGACCATTCACAGCATTTGATAGCAATCATAAACAATAGCCTGGTGCATATTGCTCTGTTTGGCAAAAAGGTACGGTATGTATAGTGGGCGTCCATATGGGTTTTGCACAAAAGATTAACATGACGGCACATGCAACTCCACAGCAACTGCATGAATTTATCCACTAACCATTCAGAAACATCTAAAAGTTGTAACTTCTTCCTGAGTCTCTCCATCAGTGTCGACTCCGGTTTGAACAATGTAAGGCTGAACACCGTTACTGACAATCCTCATTTTGGCTGCGTGAGATTCTCCAGCTTTGTTGTTGTTGAGCGACCAAAGCGCGATCTGTTAAAGCTCCGCCCTCTTCTGGAAAGGGGGCCGGGAGCAGCAGCTCATTTGCATTTAAAGGGACACACAAAAACGGCGTGTTTTTGCTCACACCCAAATAGGGGCAAATTTGACAAGCTATAATAAATGATCTGTGGGGTATTTTGAGCTGAAACTTCACAGACACATTCTGGAGACACCAGAGACTTATATTACATCTTGTGAAAAGGGAAATAATAGGTCCCCTTTAAATGCAGAGGACAAATTCCGAGTATGGGTTACCATGCTTGGCCTTCACATGTCATTTTCACTTTCACCTTTACATATGATAAAAATTCTAAAACTTTTTTCTGGTAAAATCTTACTAAACTAGTCCTTAAAGGGATAGTTCACACCCTAAAATGATTTTTTTTTTTTAAAGCATCAAGCTTTTTAAAGAAGATCACAGAATGATCCCATGGGACACGTGCCGTATGACCTTGACCTTTGGTCTTCTGTGCTCAACTGTGTATTCACAAGACTCTATTAGTGCCTCAGTTCAGTCCGACTCACCTAGAAAAACACACAAGTTGTGAGAAATCAAGATTAACAAAAACAAGAGATGAAATACAACGCCTAGAAATCCCCAAAAAAGTATCAGTGTACTTTCTTCACTGTGTTGAATATCTCCGGGCCGGAGCTTCATTTGTCTGATGACAGTCAGAATGACAGATGTGAACATGATAACTTTTTTGTTGCAACAGATATATTCACCTCAAAGAAGAAAGCACATGGATAGTATTTCGAGTAGCATTTTTAATCATCTTGATTTTTCACATCTTGTGTGTTTTTCTGGGCCAGTCGGAGTGAACTGCGGCGCTAATAGAGTCTCATGAGTCGTGCACAAAGACCAAGGGCAGGATTTTTGTTAAATAATACATTAAATTTTGTTTTGTTTTCCACCAAACCACCATCGTACACCTCCAGAACTCTTGGAATATACGACATGTGTCCCATGGGATCCTTCTGTGATACTTTTGTCTTTTTTAAAGCTTGATGCTGGTCACTATTCACTCCCATTATATGGAAGAAATTCTCCTTTTGTGGTCTGAAAAAGAAAGAAGGGCATACAGCATTAGAACAACACCAGGGTGTGTAAATGATGACTTTGTTTTCTTTTTAGGGAACTAACCCTTTATGTGAGCTCACTAAATAAAAACATTGTTTACTAGCATTAAAAAAACGGACAGTCTGAGCAACTTCTGTATATACTGTACATACTTATTTGCACTGACTGGTCAACCATCTGCATCTTAAATGCACTTTAACATAAATTATACAATAGGCCTACTTACACACACACACACACACACACACAATTTATCAATTTTTATATGTGCAGTATTAAATACTGCACATATAAACCTTGCCACTGATCCAGATCTTGGAACAGAAATTGCAAATTTTCACAAGCCACGAAAGCAGAATTATTGATTGTTTTGTAGGAAGCAGACATTTTATGCTGCTTGTAATTTAACTTATAGAAAACCCTTTACATATGGATTGCCTTTTCCTTCCAGAAATTCTCAACTTACAAGACATCTTTTATCCAAACACTGCAATTTTTCTCAAACTATGATGTGTGTTTTCTTACAGTGCTCTGTTTGCTTTGGCTGGTGTGAAGGCAGCAGATATATGAGCTTCATGAACAGGCTGCTCCCAATGCACAACAGTCTCGCTACGGTTTTATTGAACCGTATTCTATTTTTGATTTTAATTTATATATACACGTGTGTGCTACTGATTTTATGTGGAAGCTTTGAAACTGGAAAATACAGTGCATAAACACATAACACACTGTTTTTAACCCATAAATAAACAGTATACTTTTAATAAACGACTGAGTCACAGTGGGAAAATAAACAAGAGTGACTCTTATGTAACAGAGTAAGCTATAAAATCATATCTAAACACATCCTGCCTGCAGTTTTCAAGGTCCAAAATTAAATTAGTCCATAAATGGTGTTAAACGACTAGACCAGGGATTCACAAACCTTTTTGTCAGCCGAACCCCCTTGAACTGAGATTTTGCCCTTAATATCTAAATAATTTAACAACATGTTGTTGCTCAATACCATCATTTATAAATGTTTGTGTAAGTACTTTAAACAGCTGCAAGTGATTTTTTGGAAGACAACACATAACCTGTCGCAACTGCTCGACAGATCAAGTTTTTTAATTTGTATACTTGTCTCTCTGCGACAGCTTTTGGCTCCAAAAACAGCAAAATATTACCTGACAGCGGCCCAGCTCATCAGAAACATTGCCCTGTTTATTTAAGCAGTCGCAAATGGTTTGAGACTCTGACTTTCTGTTCTACAATAGAGGAAAGGGGAAAATCTGTTTGGAAACATTATTTTTGTAACACCGTTTGATGCCACTAGGGGTGCAGAAATGGCACAGCAGCTGCTGTAAATGAGGTAAACATCTTACCAACACTTTGATGATGCATTTGAACATTATTTTAACTCAATGGGGATTAGAGATGAAGGAATAAAAATAAAAGTCTCTCATTGAAGATAAAGACAATCCGCCAGTAAAAGAAATGTAGTCGTCGTACCTTTGCAGGCTCGGCGGTGTGTGATGGGTTTGGCCATGTCCCTGTAGAATCCCTCTTTGCAGTAATGGCAGTGCCGTCCGGCGGTGTTGTGTCTGCAGTTCATACACACTCCTCCGCTCTTACGGCCCGAGAGCTTATACAACTCCATGTTAAAGCGACAGCGTCGAGCGTGCAGGTTACAGTTACATGCTATAAAAAAAAGAGAGGGTGAACACGTTATTGATGAATGCTACTTATCAATGTTTTTTATGAATATGCATATGGTGTTTTTCTCAAAAATACAATATCACTAAAAGGGTTTTACAGTCTGGCACTATATATATAAAACTCTAGAGCTCAACAAAGAACATTTTATTTTCTTGTTCTTTAGTTCTGGGGTTTAAAGAAGCTAAAAAAGCAAACCACTGATCTGCAGAACCTGTATTGAAACAAACTTTATTAGCATACATCTATGTATGGATGCATGTATGTGTATGTATGTCTGCATGTTTGTATGTATGCATGAATGTATGCATGTATGAATGTATGTATGCATGTATGTATGCATGTATGAATGTATGAATGTATGTATGCATGTATGTATGCATGTATGTATGTATATATGTATGTATGTATGTAAGTAAGTCATGGGCTAATGGTTAGCAAGTCTGACTGGTAACCCAAAGGTTGCTGGTTCATTTCCATCACCGACAGGAAATGACTGACCCACTGCTCCAGGTGTGCTGTGTTACGGTTTGCAGTGTGTGTTCACTAATCACTAATCCTATCCATCTATCTGACAGTAACTCTGTTGATGCCAGAGGTCAGAGGAGAATGACCAGACTGTTTTGAATTGATAGAAAGGCAACAGTAACTCAAAATAAGCACTCATTACAACCAAGGTTCGCAGAAGAGCATCTCTGAACACACAAGACGTCCAACCTTGAAGCAGATGAGCTCCAGCAGCAGCAGCAGGTAACACTCCTGTCAGCTAAGAACAGCAAACTATTCACATGGGATCACCAAAATTGGATGATAGAAGATTGGAAAAAAGTTGCCTGGTCTGATGAGTCTCGCTTTCTGCTGCGACATTCAGATGGTGGGGTCAGATTTTGGCGTAAACAACATGAAAGCATGGATCCATCCTGCCTTGTATCAACGGTTCAAGCTGCTGCTGGTGTAATAGTGTGAGGGATATTTTCTTGGCACCTCTTGCACGCCTTAGTACCAATTGAGCATCATTTAAACACCACAGCCTACCTGAGTATTGTTGCTGACCATGCCCATAACTTTATGACCACAGTGTACCATCTTCTGATGGCTTCTTCCAGCAGGATAACACACCATGTCACAAAACTCAAATTATCATGGTTTCTTGAACATACATGACAGTGAGTGTCCTCCACAGTCACCAGATCTCAATCCAATAGAGCACCTTTTGGATGTGGTGGAACGGGATGTGCTATATATTATATTCAAATATCTGCATTAAAAAAGGTAAAAGGCTTTATCTTTTTTTATTATTATTTAAAATGCATGCCTGTTTCATCACGAAGTGTTTGATTTTGTCCGTGGGCATGTGCATGTGTGTGTGTGTCTGTTATTACAGGGCCAATTTGTATGGAATTCTGTGGTTAATGAAACCTGCTCGGGCCATTCCCTAACACACACACCATCTGCTGCTCTGTGTGAGTGTGTGTGTGTGTTTGTGTCATGGGGCTCATGAAAAGGGGGTGTAATTTCAGGGGGATTCTGGGCTAAAGTCAACAGGGTGAGATTACAGCAAATTCAGCTCGATAAACGTCTGCAGGCGATGTGTGTGTGTGTGTGTGTGTGTGAGTGAACGCGCTGTAAGGGTGTGTACATTTCTCCAAATAAAATTCCAAACGTGTGACAAAAAGAACACACAGATTCACACCCAAATAAAAAACTACACAGTCTCACACACACACACACACACACACACAAATGCACAAGATTGAATTATTAAAGCATACAGTCCAGTCTAAATGTGAACCGTTTCTAGGGCGTTTCCAGATGGGGGTCTGATTTGAGCAAGAAAGATTTGGAAAGGAGTGCAGGTTTTCTGATATCTCTCAGCGCTGCGTTTGTGCCTTGAGCGTGGTACTTAATCTAAAGTTGTTCCAAGGGTCTTTCTCAATGGCACCCTTCCTCTATTACAAGAGCTTTCCAAACACAGCTGAAAGCACTCAAACCTATTAACCTGAGGTTAGAGCAAACCCAGAGCTCCAGATTCATTTCTGTAGAACAGGAACGCTAGTTTGATGGAGCGTGCTCTACAGGTATGCACTGAACTACACCCAAAAACACATTTCTGTAAATGCCATACATCGTGTACTTCATGTTGTGATAAGCACGGTGCAAAAATTACAACCCTGCATTTGTTTTGGATTATGATGTCTAAATCTTAATATTTTACTAACTATAATTAGGGGTTCAAGCGCGTAGGATCAGCATTCTACCATAAAAGTGATCAGGCAGACCAAACCAGTTTTGAGGGATGGTACTACTCACACCGTCTACAACGTCACCAAGGCTGGCCCCAATCGGCCTGATGGTGGCGCTACAGCGGTGAAAAGTATGTAATGGCTCATAACTCCTAAACCATTCGTCACAGACTCAAGTGTCTTATATCGTTGGAATCCTTGGTAAGACGAACAAAACACACGTGTCGGATTCACTCACCAAAACGTTCGAAAGTGGCCGTTTTTTACTAAAACGTCTATCCCTCCTGAACAGAATAAGATAATTTCACCAAACTTGGTACACCCATGTACGGGCTCTTTCTGTGCTCACGTGAAAAAGTAAGAGGCCTACTTGGTGGTGCTATGAAATGAATAAAATTTAAAAATGGCCATAGCTAAGGAACAGTCAGTCCGATTGACTTGAAAACTGGCACCGCTGCTGTCAATCCAATCGTTCTTTAATATATTATTTCAAAAACCTACTTTTGCAAATTAGTCCTAGGTTTTAAAAAGCTTTAAAACATATATTTTCTTAGTAAATTGCCTGTTTTGGCTGTAAATAGTCTTTGCCATCTCTGCTCAAGACGAACAAAACACGCGTGTTGGATTCGATCACCAAAACGTTTAAAGTGGGCGTGGCCACTTTTACTAAAACGGCTATCCCTCCTGAATGGAATGAGATAATTTCACCAAACTTGGTACACCTATGTACGGGCTCGGTCTGTGGTCGCATGAAAAAGGACGTGGTGACTAGCCACTTGGTGGCGCTGTAAAATGAATAAAACCTGAAAACGGCTATAGCTAGACAAGAGTCAGTCCGATTGACTTGAAAACTGGCATGCGGCGTCTTTGTCCAAGGTGCCATGATTGTCTACGAGGAGATCTGCGTATCTTGACAAACACGGCCGGTGTCGGCCAATGAATTTCGAGCAGCTGTCACACAAGGTTAACGGAGGCCGATCAGAACGAAACTCGCTGGAAGAAATTCAAAGTTTTTCACGTGCGTAAAGGATTGTATATCACGAGATTTTTCACACATGCCCACAACGTTCATACCATATGGTAGAACTCCTCATTCTGAGCATGTCATTTAACATCGTATGTTAAATATTGGAGAATTTCAAAAACCTACTTTTGCGAACTAGTCCTAGGTTTTTGGCTCTACTTTGATAACTGTTGAAAAGCTTTAAAACATATATTTCCTTAGTAAAATGCTCGTTTTGGCTGTAAATGGTCTTTTCCATCTATGATCAATGTGGTTACAGGCTTGCTAAATAAAACATAATACCTTTTTACACATGTGCTTAAATGCCTTAAAGCGCTATATTTAAACTAATATTGTTCTTCAATCAAACAATATGAAAACAACAGTGTTTTACCATGGTGTGCACATCTCGCCACAATGATGCATGGGTGTTTTGAGTGATTGCCAGAGCGTTGCAATTACGTTTCTAGCCTGTTCTCAAAAAGCTGTACAATTTAAGACGATTCATGTCCATATAGCACAAAAGGTGAAGGATAATGGTGCTGTTTAATACTTAAGGTTACTAGTTTGTTCAAATCATTAACCTAAAGTATGAACAACAGTGACAGTGATTCTTGTCTTTGTGAACGCTACTAACAAAAAAGACCAAAACCACAGGATAACACCTTTGACAGAACATCACCTGTGTGCTTTAACACACATATGTTTTATCAACTAAGAATAACAGCTCATTAAAAATTCCATCCCTGGTTTTATGTGAGCATAAATATCAGAACATTTGGCTCACAGGTGTTTTTAATTGATTAGGCGTTTCCTGTTGCGTAGATTGTTCACACATGAAAGAGTCGTGAAGTTTCACGGCTCTGTTCAAATCTTTTGTTTTTGCCTGTGAGAGAAAAGCGAGTGATTCTGAAAGAATTAGGAAAATTGGCAAAAGTCGTAACACAAGAGTTGGGTGTAGTCAAAACAGCAATTTGGCAGTGAAACTACTTTGAAACTGTAGCTGGTCAAGCTACAAGCTACTCATAATTACAAACAAGCTACTAGAAGAAGAAAAAATGCTTTAAACAGACAACATTTTTTATATGTATAACTTCAGTGGTACTTTCTTTTTGCAAACGGAACCTTCTACTCAAGGCCTGAAAATGAATCAGTGAATGTGATTCATTTTAGTGATTCGGTTCATTCAGATAATTGTCAAGTGGTTCACAAAAATTGATAAATAAAATAGGTGAATGAATAGATTAACTAAAATCTTCTTATCATTATATGAGAGAAAGAGGACCCTTTAAGATACCAGGTTTCATCATTCAAATAAACAATTGTAAATAAAATGAGCAACAATCCCCAGAACACTACGAAACCTGCCAAGTTCGTTGGCTAGCCCTTCAAAAACTCAACAGGATGGTGATTCAAAACAACCAAAAAACAGGAAAATGTTAGATTAGTCAAGTCAATCTCGCCCTTTAGTGGACATGTTTTTAATCTTTTACCTTCTATTCAACTGAACAGGCATTTCACTCGCTGAAGAGTGACTCACTCCAAAACTCCCAGAAACAGGCAACAGCTGGAAGTTTCTTCTCTGAAGGTTTGGCACAGGACAATAGCGCAGGACTAGCGACGTTGATGAGTTACAGACACGCTGCCGTTATTTCATGCTGGAGATCTCTGACTAAATGCAACATTTTATAAGCTTTATATTTGTTTTGAAATGTCACGATACTTACGCTCACATAAAATGGAGTAATAGGGTGCTGAGAATGCTTTTATTTATTAAATTTACTTAATTGGTTACATGTGTTTAGACGAGCCAAACATAAAAGGTGGCATTTAGTATTTTTGGTTTACAGGCATCTTTCAGACTGTTTAGATACTGCTGTACTGAACAGGAAATATAGAAATCCACTCCAAATTTCTAGATGGCTTTGGATTTACAAGAGCACAATTTTTAACAAGTACTTCGACAAATGTGTCCTTTGAATCGTAGCACGCAAAGAAACAAAATGACAAGCTAGTTCCAAAACACATAATCGTTGGCAGACTAACAAATAAACAGGAAGATAAACACATCTCTACAAGGTTTCTCTACAGCATCACAGCTTTATATCATTAACGCTCTGTGTGGCGTTTTTTTCCCCTCGGAAGCAGCATGTTTTGGTTTGTGACGTATAGGAAATCTAAGGCAGTAAAAGTGGGCTTGTGCGTGTGTTTAATGAGGATATGGTTAGTACTCATACTTCCAGTGTCCTGTGCAGGTGGCCGTGACTAGCATACATTAACACACATACACAAGGGCTGCGTCCAAAATCGCATACTCTCTTGAGTAGGTACTTATTTTGAATAAGTAATTACTTTGCAGCCGCTAAAACAGTATGTTCTATGCAGTATGAATGCAATCTGGACATACTATGTTCGCCATGTTGTCATTATCATGTGACCTACCAGTGTCAGTTTGGTCGCTTCACAGCCATTCACAAATCCTCTCACATGGTCTCATGGGATAGTAAAGGCTGCATCCGAAATCGCATACTTCCCTACTATATAGTAGGCGAAAAACAGTATAATATGTCCGAATTGTCCGGCAAAAGTACCTGGATGACCTACTACTTCTGGTGAGATTCTGAAGTGTCCTTACAATGGACACTTTACAATCCCATGAGGCCACGGGAGAGGATTTGTGAATGGCAGTGAAGCGACGCAACTGACACTGGTAGGTCACATGATAATGACATCATGACAAATGTAGTGCATCCAGATTACATTCATACTACATAGAACATACTGTTTTAGAAATCGTTATTCAAAATAAGTACCTACTCAAGAGAGATTTAGGACGCAGCCAAAGTGTCCATGGTATGCACACTTTAGAATCTCACAGGAAGTAGTAGGTCATCCGGGTACTTTTTGCCTACTCTTTTATGAGTACTGTGAATTCGGACATACTTATTTTGTCACATACTGTTTTTCGCCTACTATATAGTAGGGAACTAGGGCAATAAACGATATCATATCGAGATCGCAATAAAATTTACATTGATAACGATAAGCTCTGGACATATGTTTACTCGATACGGATTAATCACACAGCGGAAATAATGGCAACAACAGCCAGTCAATGCATGCTGCTAATAAGTGATTGGTCGAAATAAAAAAATATACACGTTTTAACCTTAGACGCTCGTCTTGAACTAGCTCTCTTCTTCTTCTTCTCTATTAGAATTCCGGCATTGTAGATGCTGCTAAGTGTATTACTGCCCTCCACAGGTCAAAGTTTAAACTAAATTGTCATATACAATATGCTAGTGCAAGTATATAACAATTAGTTCAAACTTTGACCCTGTGGAGGGCAGTAATACACTTAGTAGCGTCTACACTGTCGGAATTCTAATAGAGAAGAAGAAAAGAGCTAGTTCAAGACGACCGTCTATGGTTAAAACGTAGATAATTTTTTATTTTTTTTTAGAAAATGACTGATCATTTCACAAGATAAGACCCTTATTCCTCGTCTGGGATCGTTTAAAGCCCTTTGAAGCTGCACTGAAACTGTAATTTTGACCTTCAGCCGTTTGGAGCCAATTGAAGTCCACTATAAGGAGAATAATCCTGGAATATTTTCATCAAAAATCTTAATTTATTTTCGACTGAAGAAAGAAGGACATGGACATCTTGGATGACATGGGGGTGAGAAAATTATCAGGAAATTTTTATTTGAAAGTGGACTAATCCTTTAAGTGTCACTTCACAAGCTTTTCACCGTTTCATTTGAGGTAAAACGACCGTCAAATACACACTGAAACCGAAACTAATACTGAAAGATCTTCACGACAAACCGTCAAAATAAAAGTTCGGTTTAACTTATATCACTACTGTATACTAAAACATACTTCTCAAAGTAATAATAATAATATTATTATTATTATTTCTAAGGAATATCATACAACCAAGATATATTTTCATCCATTTTTTTTTTTTTAAATTTATACAAGTTCTGTTGTACAGCATCTTATTGGACAAAAAGTACAAATTTGTTGTAAATTAATAGTTATATTTTCATTTGATTACATTTTAAAAGCTTGATTAAATTGTTAAAGTTTATATAAGTTTGTATTAAATCATAAAACACAGAATCCCCCAAAAAATAAAACAGAAAACACAGAATTTAGGGAAAAATTAAATGGATTTCATGGGGCCTTAAATTAAAAGGTAGCTACTCTCTGGAGTTTACATGTTTACATTCATTCTTAAGGAAAGCATTTCCTTCCCCATTATTGGTAAGTTAATATTTTGATAAATATCGATTTTGTATGATATGGAAATAAATATTGTGATAATATTTTTCGCCCAGCCCTATAGGGAACTGCTATATAGTTTAACTTAATTTAACTGTCAGACCCTCCATTTGTGGTCCGCCACTCATTAGTCTGTTATAACTCTGCTAATCTCTTTGTCCTTGTTCTCTCAGCTGAATGGGGGGATGATTTTAACGAGATCACACTGAATGACTGCCAGGTCGGGCACAAAATCGACGGGAGTCCTTGGCGTGTGTTGAGGCGAGAAAACGAGGGAGTCGAGCGTGTACTGGGGGTCATTTGGAGACGGGGCCACCAAACCAGAGCAGATGGCATGAGAAGAGGCAGAGCAAGAGGTGAGAGGAGACATAAAAATAGGAAACGCAGAGAGCTCTGAATTGAATTCTGGGTTTAATTACACAAAAGAAAACTAAACTATTGGCAAACTCTCATCTGGATGTGACAGAGACGTGTAGAGGAGCACAGGGAAAGACAGAGTGGACAGGAAGAATTAGACGAGGCAGAGAGATTTATGGGAGACATTAGCGATACTAATGGAGTGTCAGGACTGCCCGACTGGAGCATTTGGACACGATATATCTTTCCTGACACAATGATTAATACATTTACACTATTCAGCTAATTTTTCGTTCAGCAATAATACTGCTGTCTGATAAGATAAGATAAATATCTGCAGCTGCTACTGATCTTTAACATATGGATATACGTACATCTATAGATATTAGCTAGAATCCCTATAAAAACTACCGTGTTATCATGGTATCAGATAATATTAACATGGTATTTTCATTTGTACTATGGTACGAAAAGAGTACCATATTAATATACACAATATTATAGGTAAAGTTTTGCCCAAAAAAAAAAAAAAAACAGGGTCTAAAAAATGAAAATAAAAAATAAATAACTAAATATTTTTTTAATAATTTTTTTTATTACTTAATTTTTTAAAAATTAATATAATTAAAAATATATATATATATTTTAAATGGTCAGTAAAAAGACGAACTAAACTTAAAATAATAAATAATAAAAATATAAAATTATATAGGCTATATAGTTTTATAAACTAGGCTATATAGTTTTAGACCAAATGTAGTACTACTTAAGTATATTTAACATAAATTAATGACATTTTTTCATAAACTGCAGCTATAAACTGCTTAAATCCTCTGGATTTAGTCAAATTCACTGAACAGAAAGTGTTTGCTTTATAAAACCCTATATGCAAAAGTCTGTGCTGATAAATTGATGCATCTGAAACATTTTCTGCAGGGTTTAGCATAATATGCCCATCAAAAATACGTTCGCACCTATGCTTCTGGTACACGGCGCTGCTTAGGCAGCCGGTGTGAATTCAGTGTTAATATGGCCGCCAAAAGAAATAAACATTGCTTTCGTGTGCGGTGTGAAACAGTTCTCTCACACTGCTGTCAGCAGCGTTCTGCTCTGAGCGTGGACTGTTCAGACGTGTCCTAAGAGAAGAGGTTTATGTAAAGATTAACATACTGCAAGACAGACATACACAAACACAAATCTCCGTCCTGCACTCGTGTGTCAGTCTGTATGTATTCTAAGGAATGTATCCAGAATTAATACAGATACAGCCGAAGTGATCCAAACTCAATAAATCAAGTTCAGACCGGAGATGTGATGAGAATTAACCTTCACGTTTTTGCAAAGTGATCGTTTCATAACACCACACTGTAGCTCTGTTCCAACGTACTGAGCTGCCTACCTAGACAGCAACATAATTATGCTGCTTTAGATGCCTAAATTTAATGCAAATCTAAAGTGCTGCACAGAAAAGCCAATTCCAGAATACAGTGACAAACACCAGTGGAAAAAGTGGAAATGCAGACATATTGAAGAAATAAATGCTGATTATAAATATACAACAGCTCCATTCCTCTAATTTGGTTGGGCAAGTGATATTTAACATAACATTTCATTCAATACTAAAATGTAGCAAAAAATATAATTGAATCTAATAGACAATTTAACCTATTTTAAGCATGATTTGTGTACTTATTAGAGTATCACATCATTAGTTTAGCAAAATACTACCATCAAACTCTACTGAAATCAATTGTGAGTTATTATTTCAATAGTCACAGTTGATTTTGTTAGTAGCATTTTGCAGATGAAGAGCGTTCCAAATCATTCTATGACAGTTAAGGCAAATTCACACAAAAACGATAACTATAAAGATACTGATAACTACATTAGTGTCGACACCAATGCACAATAACGTCCTGTTTATTATAAGCGTAATCTGCTGCTTTAAATGCTTGAGCTCTTGGGATTCTGATTGGCGGTCAATGTTTTTATCATTCATCAGCTGAAAAAATCGTTCCGAAACGTTCCTCTGTGTCGTTATCGTTGTGGTGTGGACTTCGTTATTCTCATAGAATATAAGAATATTTTTGTTGTTATCATTATTAGTTGTCATTTAAAAGACACTTAATATTCAGAAATATGATCGACTAAATTGAGCTGAATAATGACACTGTTGTCTTTTTAGAGCTGCTTTACATTTGAAATTGTACTTAGGGGTTCAAGTGTGTAGCGTTCAAATCCTATCCCAAGGATCAGTATTCTCCCCTAAAAGTGATCAAGCAGACCAAACCGTAAGTTGTAGAGGCTTGAAACTTTGAGGGCTGGTAGTACTCACACCGTACACACACCAAGGCTCGCCCCGATCGGCCTGACAGGGGCGCTACAGCGGTCAAAAGTACAAAATTGCTCATAACTCCCAAACCGTTTGGCATAGGCTCAAATGTCTTATATCGTTTTTTAAAAACCTACTTTTGCGAACTAGTCGTAGGTTTTTGTGAAAAAAAAAAACATGGCAACTGGCCACTTGGTGGCACTATAATAGGAAAAAAACATGAAAATGGCTATAACTACTTCACCGTTAGTCCGATTGACTATTGGCGATTATAAAAAGTAAGTGCAATTATATGTCAGATTATAAAAATTGGCATGCAGTGTCTTTGTCCGAGGTGCCACGATTGCCTATAAGGACACTGACGTATCTCAAAAAACATGTCCGCCATCGGCCAATGAAATTTGAGCAGATATCAGACAAGGTTAGCGAAGGCCGATCGAAACAAAACTCGCTGAGCCTGTTTGAGTCACGGCCCTAGAGGCCTGTGAGAAATTCTAAAGAAATCGGCCACCAGAGGGTGCCTTGGCGTTTTTCACATGCGTAAAGGATTGTGTATTGGGTGATTTTTCGCACACGCACCACATGGTAGAACTCCTTATTCTGAGCAACTTTGCCTCTAGGACCGCTGCTGTCCATTTATTTTGAAAAACTTTGGTGAACTAGTCCTAGGTTTTTGACTTAACCTCGATAACTGTTAAAAAGCTTTAAAAACCAAATTTCCTATGATAAATTGCCTGTATTTGCTATAAATGGTCTTTTCCATCTATGATCGAGATGGTTACAGGCTTGCTAATTAAAACATTATACCTTTTTACACATGTGCTTAAAGGCCTTAAAGTGCTTGAACCCCGATAATTGTTGCTCACAGCTATATTGTTTTTATAATTTAAGAACTTTGCAACATTAATACTGATATTTTCTTGTTTATTACTGTGATAAAGCACTGACTTTACGTATCTTCCACGTGTGCACATGCTTTTAGGATGCCTATATAGGCAGTAGTCTAGGAACGGTTTTGGACATCTAATGAGGACTGAACAACTACTACATTTTAAGAAGAAAACAGTTGCGTAACTTACGTAAACATTCGTTGGCTTCTTTCACAGTGGCGCGCTGCCAGGGCCGGTCGTAGTGAAACGGTTTGCAGCGGTCACACTCTGGACCCTCTGTGTTGTGTTTGCATTCACACACCAGCTTTCCGTCCTTCTCTCGCACACACCTAGAGGCGTGGCCGTTACATTTACACCTCCCGCCCACTTGGAAGTCGCCAACCGCATAATAATACGTGGCGGGCGGCCCAAGTGGGTCTTCGCTCTCGCGTCCCGACATGGGCAGCGCTCTGGGGTGCTGCGGGCGACTGAAGACCACTCGAATGTCTGTGACCGTCACCCAGTCCTGTAGAACAGGGCTCGAGTCGAAGTCCTTCCCCGATGGGCGTCCGTCCAGCGTGCTAAAAGCAATAAGGCCGCCGGAAAGCGGGTAGAGATCGGTGTGTCCGTCCGTGCATAATGCTTCCTGCTCGTTCTGCTTGGTGATCGTGGCTTTGTTGGGTCGGTTGTACATGCGACGGCATTGCGACGAGTAGAATTGATAGGGGGTCCAAGTGCGGCCATAGTCCATGCTCTTATAGATGGCCAGGGATTCAGGACGTGGGGAACAGAACTGCAGGCTGACATATGTGATTTCGAACTTCTTCCCGAGCGACAGTGTGAGCGTCACATTGAGCGGCGAGCCCTGCAGGTTCTCTGACTGCCAGCATGTGAGGTTGTGGGCGGAGTTTAGGTCAGTGAGGTAGGTGGGAGGGTGGGCGTGGCGAGGGTCCGATGCGTCGCAGACTTGGCACGTGCGCACGGCGGGACGGTCGTCACGTTCCACTAAACTGCATGAGCGAGACGCCGGCCGCCCACAGACGCTCGACACGCTGACCTCCTGACCGAATGCTGCATTGATGAACTCTGGGATACATCGGCGGGCGGCACCCGTCTCATCATAGCAGGGGTCCGTCGGTGTCACTTGAGGCCCGGCGAATGGGTTGGGACTATGGCTAGAGGCTTGAAACACAGTAAGCAGAGAAAGCAAGTTCCGAAAACTCCACATGATGTCACGGGAGAGAATGATGAATGTGGGATGGGGAGAAACGTATCCAGATGGATGGGTAGAGAGGGGGAAGTCAAATAAACAAATATGGTTGAAGCGTCTCCTCAGACTGGCGGAGTCTGGCGTACGTGTGATATCTCGGAACGACGACCCAGCCAGAAAACGTCCAGTAGATAGACGACTTTCCCAGGATCAACCCTTGGCAGTGTGCGTCTGGAAATGGAAAGGCACAAAATGTCAATAAATCAAATGAAACTCAGTAAATCAACTATATTCATGCACCATAAGATTTATATAGACCATTACCAAAAAATAATGGTATTACAATGATACCACAGCACAAATGATGTCCAAAAAACAAAAAACAAAAAAAACAAGACAGAAAAAAGGTCTATTAATATAAGGCACTCTCCACAAATAGCGTACAAAACAGATGCTAAAAAAGAAAAAAAAAAATTCTTTTTCAATAAATGGTCAGTGAAAAAAAGAGCTTAACCTTTATAAAAATGCAACTTAAAGAAATAATAAATATGAGCAATTATATATGACTAAATTTAAAATTAAATAAAAAAATAAAATACATTTAAAAATAAATAAAAACATGTAGAATAAATAAATAAAATACATTTAAAAATAAAAAATATAAATAAAAAAATACATTTAAAAATAAATAAAACATGTAAAAAAAAAAAATGAATAAATAAAAATAAAAATAAATAAACAAGCAAAATATCCCAGAATAGTTAAGAGCTAAATTAAGCTGGGTTTGTAGTTATTGATAAACTAACAGCAGTAAATCAATTACTACACTGGTAAATAGAGGCATCAGTTGTTAAATATAATGTTAAATATAATGCAGCTACTTAAAGTTGTTTGGTAGTTTTAAATACTAATTTTGCAGCTGAAAATGTTTGCAATCATTTGTAAAATTTGCTGCCATGATGCTAGTCTGATGTGGGTGGTCGACAGAACAGCGCTATGCAGTTGCAAAGGTGTTCTAATTAGATTTTAGTGTGCTGCTATGCAGTTGCTAGGGTGGTTGCTAAGTGATTGCTTACAGACCCAAATCAAAAGTGTCTCTAGATATGCTCAGGTTCCTCCTTCAATGCACACCCGTTTTATGGTTCATCAGGTGAAAGTGGTGATCACTTAGTAAAGTAACAGCACGCTCTCCTCAACAGCACATGATTTGATGAATCATTCATGTCTGGAGCACAAACGCGGCACACGCTGAGCTTTAAGTGTTAAGGGAATGAGCGACAATAATAGTAATGCTTGTGTTTAGAAATGCTCATTAATAGACATTTCAACCAAAAGAGCCATTTCAGGAAAGCCACACATGCAGAAATGCACCGCAGCTGTTAATTCTGTCTTGGTAAACACATGCTGAGATTCCTAATGTTTTTGTGGGGCCGTTGGGGATTTGAATGAGAGCGTTTAATATAATGTTGCTTCTTTTTTTCTATGAAATTGTGATATTTATCTTGTTTTAAAACAAAGAAAGCGTACTACCTCTACTGCTGGAGGGATCTGCGGTCACAGTCCATTCCACATCCTATGTGCCATGTTCCAGACAGACACCGAACGTATAAAACTCGATACTCTCAAACTCTCCTGATGCTTCGATCCGCAGGTCCACGCACATATGATCTGCCGGGGGGGAATCCGATGAGATCCGCACGCTGTTTAGAGTTAATGAGAAACAGTTTGACATGAGCGTGTATCTGAGCCGAATCACACTTCTACAGCACTACAAAGAGCAATGAACCATGAAACCAGAGTAAAACTCCTCTCTCAGGACCTGTCACTGTGTGTGTGTGATGTGAATATCAATGCGGCTCTTTCTGCTCGGGCCCCTTTGCAACGGTACAGATGGACCCTCAAATAATGACTGTAAAAGCAACTGCTAAATTCTATAAAAGCTATTAAACCTTTAAATGCAAGCCAGATGAAATCATCATTATTATTGCGCAATTGGTCAATGAAACGCTCAGATGCATACAGGTTTCACGTCACAGCTGTTACTACATCGTGCTCTTCCCATGCAATCACAATGAAACTGTCAGGCATCAAAAAGGGAACAAAAGCACCCAAAGTAGTCCATATGACATGCGTGCAAGTCTCCTGAAACCATATGATAGCTATGTGTGAGAAAAAACGAAATGCGTTGCTATTTACTGACAATCTTGACAAGCTCTTCATATCGTGTTCATGATCGAATCATCCTTTTGAGTCAGATCTTTCTAATGATTCAGTTGATTCATTCAACTGAATCAATCCACAAAGCACTACTTTTAGTACATTTTTATGGTGCTTTTGTGTCCTTTCTCAAGTTTCTAGGCAAGCAAATGATAGCATTAGTATAATGAAGCTACAAAGCCTGACAATAGTGTGTTTTCGGAGAGAATTGTAGAGCATTTGTTATCTATGAAGACACAATAAGCTCTGAAATGGTCCTTTTTTTCTCTCTGTTTCTGCCAAACTCTCTCTCTCCACACACACACATCTCTTCAGTCACACATCATCAAACACCAAACAGAGAATTAAGCTCATTATTTGACCCTCACGCTGTCAGTCGAACTCTCTCACCCCCACCTCTCTCTTTCTCTACCTCTCTCGATCACTCTAGCATAAACACACACAGACACACACGTATAAGGGGGTCCACAAGTCTAAGACCACAACTGAAAAAGCTTCTATTTTGCAGTCTTTTCTAAGACATTTAAGTTATGGACATAACAATTTGATGATCATCTTCTCCAGCATTATTTGACAATGTTCCATCATCTTGTGCTTTAATGCCAATATCAAGGAAATTCCCAATATAGGGTCTATATTATTTCTTTAAGTTTGCTGAATTTAAATGAACACCTATTTTACACAATATTTACTTGAACTGAATTACTTTTATATTTAAATATTACACACACACACACACATATATATATATATATATATATATATATATATATGTGTGTGTGTGTGTGTGTGTGTGTCTGTGTGTGACCCTGGACCACAAAACCAGTCATAAGTCGCACGGATATATTTGTAACAATAACCAACAATAATATTATCGATTTTTCTTTTATGCCAAAAATCATCAGGATATTAAGTAAGATCATGTTCCATGAAGATATTTTGTATCTTCAAAAAAAATATTTTTGTGAGTGGATATGCATTGCTAAGGACTTCATTTGGACAACTTAAAAGGCGATTCTCTCAATATTTAGAGTTTTTTGCACCCTCAGATTCCAGATTTTCAAGTAGTTGTATCTCAGCCAAATATCCTATCCTAACAAACCATACGTTATTCAGCTTTCAGATAATGTATAAATCTCCATTTCAAAATATTGACCCTTATGACTGGTTTTGTGGTCCAGGGTTAAATACATACATATATATATATATATACTGTTTAGAGCTACAAAAAAACTAGTCCAAAGTCCAAAAACCTATTTTCCAGAATTAAATGGAAAAAAAATGTCAATGTGGTCTCAGACGTTTGGACATTTTTGTATGTATACACACACGTTCTGATTGTGTGGTCTTTTTGTGTTTACAGTGTGTGTGTGTGTCCACGCCACAACATCATTTACTGACAGACTCTGAGGAAGAAATGCACATGCCTCTGATTCACACATACACACATCAGGAGCATGAGACGAAAATAGGTGAAAGGTTTGAGACAAAAAGAGGGACAAATATGGACAGAACCGAGGAAAGGGACGGTATGTGGGGGGACAGAAAAGATAGATAGTGGCTCAAGATAAAGAACGTCAAAGTAGAGATTAAATATATGAGAGAGAGAAAGAGAAAGATGGATCACAATGAAAAATGGACGTCTCTTACAGAATGACTAAATATGGAGAGTCGAGTTTCTCCACCGAGTGAATATGTGTGTGTGTAACGCGTGAGACTGAATTTATCAGAACTGAGACATACACACATAACACAAGTGCACAAGCTCAGATGACAACTGAACATGCTATTTTCATGCTAAAATACTTACTTTCTTGTATCCCAGTGTAAAGAGTCAAATATAAAAATAACATAACTGTCTTGATAATCTTTCATCAAATTATAATAACTTGCTCCTCCACCTCTGAAATGAATTTGCTTTTTGTTTGACATCAACAAGGCTGCGTGTACAGGTTAATGGATAATGTTAACTAATAACCGAGTAAATATTTAGGCTTTGTACATCGCAAACTCGAATTAAGGTCCAGGGATATTATTGATAACTAAAAGTAAAACTATTAAAAACATTTTTGTCAACTGAAATAAAGTTGAAATAAAATATAAATATTCGACGCAAAACTAAAAATAGAAACTGAAAATAAGCAGAAGCACTAAAACATGTAATAAATAATAATAAAAAAATTAAACCTAAATAGTAATATTTAAAAAGAAAAAAAAAACAAATAAAAATGACAAAAGCACAAAAAAGATTAAATTAATATAAAAACTGAAAATATATATATTTTTTAAATATAATAGTAAATAAATGCTGGGATGTTTCAACCCAAATTTGGGTCAAATATAGACAAACCCAATCATTGGGTAAATTATAAAATTTAATTTTTAACCCAA
Organism: Hypophthalmichthys nobilis; assembly: GCA_037950665.1. Classification (NCBI taxonomy): domain Eukaryota; kingdom Metazoa; phylum Chordata; class Actinopteri; order Cypriniformes; family Xenocyprididae; genus Hypophthalmichthys; species Hypophthalmichthys nobilis. The sequence goes on from CM075482.1 coordinate 24,110,769, forward strand.
CAGTTGGGTTTGTTCATATTTGACCCCAATTTGGGTTGAAACAACCCAGCATTTTTTAGAGTGTAGTAAAATAACATTGTTCAAGTCTGACTCCAGTCTGAATGAAACTCCCACAATTCTCAGTCAATTCCCAGTGGATACAATTTTCTTACTGAATATCCTCTTTCAACTGGAAATACATCACATTATGGGAGTAAAATGAGTTGCGAATGCAGTTTCATGTTGACTGTAATGGGAAAGAGAGAGAGAGAAATTGGTCTGGACAAACTAATCTAGAGCGTCTCAACAGGGAATAATCGCATGTGTTTCATTTGACTACCTTCTTCAATACAAATTTTCCTTTAAGAACTTAAAGATTGTAATAACAAGATATGACAGAGAAGCATGTTTGCTGTCAACATAAATTACTCCAAAGAAAATGGAGGATCAGGGTTGATTTTACTGTACATAACGCATGGTGAACAAGCGTTGATAACTTCAGACCTGCTCTGTTCGAGTCTCGGGTCCCGTCCTTCAATTTAAGACTAGGTTTTGTTTTCACCTGTTTTAAGGTTCAGCAGGTGAAAATGATGCATCTGTGCATCAACAGGACATTATTTGAGGAATCATTCAAGTCTGGGAAGCTTTTTGGTGGTTAAAACTGATGCAAGCCATAATGACAAGTTAAATGCATGACTAAAAATGTGCGAGTGGAAAGAAATCCGCCTGGTAAAAGAATGCAGCCACTGCGACCAGACCCTTCCCTCTCACACACGGACCAAACCCAGCCCTTACTAAAACAGCAGAACCTGATCCTTAACCACACACACACACTCACAAAAACACACATGACCGCCGGGTCATGCATTGATTGCTGATTTGAAAATAATTTGAAGATAATTTGACAATCTGTGCAGTAATACATCATGTGTTGCATCACAGTTCTGCAATTTTACTTTGGGAACAGAAATGCTGCCAGAGGTTCACTAAAACTAATCTAGCAAAAACCTTTCTTTAGAGACGTCCAAAGACAACATAAAAAATATAAAAACAATAGAAGTCTATGGCATGTCCTCATTTAGATATATATGCAAATATTTCTGTGGTTTTGGGTGGTGTTAGGGGTTTTTTATGCATGGGTTTTGTGTAAAATAACATGCAAACTTTCACACACACACACCTTTTTCCAGTTGACAACAAAAATTTCACCAGCTTTGAACTCAGGAGGGAAACCACAAATAATTTTATGAAGTGTTCAAATACTGACAAACACATTTTGTCCACCACTCTTGCTCGCACACACACACACACGTACAAAGTCATAAGGTGCCAAGGCTACAACAGATTGAATCATTTAACGCCGCTCTGCGACTGGACACACTCAGTGTGTGTGTGTTTTTAGGCACACCCCAAAAGTTACAGCGCAGGAGCTGCACGGCATAGAATAACTTTAGGCGCACACACTCCCACAATTACACTTTTACGGCTGTCACCTGCTATTTTATGACCCCTGACCTCTTGACATGCTTAAAATCACATGCATAAACAGACAGACAAAAGCAGGAGCAATGCATGACTCTTAAAGGGGTCATATCAGACATTGTTCTTACTTGCAATAATATATAATATATACATTTTTAACATAAGATCCACTTTAGTGCACCAAAAACAGTCATTTAGTGGTTAAATGTGGCTGCTTCCCACATGGATGGTCACGAGTTCAAATTTATTCATCTGTCTGACATTAGAAACTTGTGGAAGTTCAATAAATGTTTCTAAAAGTTGATTTCATAGTATATCAAACTCTTTTATCTTGATAGATCAAGATTTGATTCATGATACGACCCCTTTTAAGGCAAGTCCAGTAAAGCAGTTAAAGTTAGTGGAGGGGCTTTTTTGTTGGCGACAAAAGAGAAAAGGGTGTCATGTGCACACACACACACACACACACACACACACAGATGAAGCTTCCTGTGCTGGAAGAGGAGGAGAGTGAAATATAGGCCATGTTGACTTTAGCTGCTAAGGTGGACCGAGCCAAGGCTGTGTCAGATCCAAACCTTTCAGTAAAGTTGAAAAACGCTGCTCTAATGTTGCCCAGCGCTGAAAATACGGCCCAATTATGTCTTAAATTGCAGGAGAACAGGAACATAACGCTAAAATGTGACACAAAACCACACATGGCACACATCGTATGCATTCAGTGCATCATCACAGAAGAGTATGAGGTTTGCTAATTAAAGAAATAGTTCAACCAAAAATAGAAATTTTGAATTTACTCACCCTCATGTCGTGGGAATTTCTTCCTTCTGTGGGATACAAAAGGAGATGTTTAGGAGAATGTCCAAGCTGCTCTTTCCATACAATGAAAGCGTATGTTGACCATGGACAGTCAAACTCCAAAACAGACAAAAAACTATATGTGACCCTTGCTGGCGAATGTGCACAGACTAATTACGAGCTACAGGCAAAACAAGTCAAAAAATGACAATTTTAGTCAAATTTGAGGTTTTCACAAAAATTAGTTCATTAAGCCCTTATCTAGAATGCTTTAAATAGCAATTAAACATCTAAAAGTACCTTTATTTGTGTTTTCTGAAAGGAGTACCATGAAAAATGCAGTTTTTCTCTGCTCGCTTCTCGACTACTGGTGCTTCCCCTCAGCAACTTCCTCGTTAGTTCAAGTCTGGTATCGTTTTAAAGCGCAGCATTCCAAATTTGTGAATATTCATAGCAAACTTTTGATGGCATGAGTCTGAACCAATGAAATGTGATTTTCAAACTCATGCTGATGTAAACAAATCAATCTTACTCGCGCTGACTGACAGATCTGAAGCGCACGCACAAAGACAACACGTTTCCCGACAAGTAAATATTGAAAAAAAGTTGATTATTTATATTTTCCTGGTGTCATTACCAGGGATTTTAAGGTGATTTTGTTTCGAGCTTTAACTCGATTTTTCTCAAAATTGATTCTATCCACTTCAAACAGATGTAGCTCAGTCATTTTTTGTCGGATTCCAACAAATCATACATCATTTTGAAGTTTTTTTTTTTTTTGATAAAGATTGCAAAAAATAGCCTAACAATTACTCATTTTTTGAAAACTTGCTCATTGCGACTCATTTTGCCAGCACGGGTCACATTTAATAAAGTAGTCTATTTGACATGTGCGCTATATATTCCAAGTCAAACGACAGGTTTGTGTGAAAAAAATTAGTATTCATATATATTTTTGGTCCACCAAAGTGGAAATTTGTCTTTGGCTCACCAGCACATAAAAATGGTAATCAGGCAAATTTAAAAAACAGAAAACATGAACAAAAACAGAACACAGACAAATTCACAATTACATAAAAAATAAAGTTCATGCCACTTCCATTTGGTTTGTCAGTCACTTGCGGAACTGAGGATTTTAAACACATTTTTATTTGCTAGAGGGATTCTGTAGCGCCTTCTTGACTACAGAAAATTACAGCAGAAAAAATGACTTAAATTTTAGTCTGTTCCTCTCGTAAAGCTTCAGAAGGCTTGAAAAATAGTGCATAAGTTGCATGATTTCATTGTATGGAAAAGAGGAGCATAAACATTGTGCTAAATATCTCCTTTTGTGTTCCACAGAGGATAGAAACTCTTTGAAACAACATGATAAGGATAAGTAATTTTGATTTTTTTGGTGAACTATTCTTTAAATATATAGGGCAGGCAGATGTAGAATCAAACTGACACACAACCTTTGACTTTACTGTTAAACACAGAGCTTTTCGTTTTGACAGCTCTTGAAACGTCTGATTTTTTTCCCCTTTTCTTGAGGGCCAGCGGTGGGCAGGATCAGTAAACTGAGCTGGCGTAAATGTTTTTCCCAAAGTTTAACTCTACAGTTCATCTGTGACCTCGGGGAAACCAGAGAGGGGCTTCACTGCAATAAAATCACAGGAATCCACACAAACACACACACAAACGTGTGTGTGCCACGTCCATCAGGGGAAGCAGAAATCTTGACGGTGTCACGCATACCTAAGAAGACTCGTGAAGAGTTGCTTTGCTTGGCATCGCTCATGGACCGGGAAGGAAACACAGTTTGGAGCTCTCTGTTAAATCACGATTAAAAAAAGAGAGAAATTACACTCGCTCACCTGTCAGAGAATGTGAGCAGTGCACAGTGCTACCCTCATTATTGTTTCATAAACATTATTCATAATTACAGAAATAGATTAAATATTCACTGCATCTGAAATTAATTATTGTTACTACAGTAAAATTGAAATAAATGAATACAAAACATTGTAAAAAGCTTTTAAAATCATTTTAATTATTATGCTTTCAATATTAATACCACACCAACAAAGTTTTACTGCAGTAACAATCACTAGTACATACAGGGGAATTTTCATAAATGAATGCATGTAATTTGTAATTAGATGAACTGGTTGTGATCTGCAAAGCTCTCACTCACCTCACTAACAAATCACATGCATAACTATATGTGGTACCTCCAATTATGACTGCAAAATTCATGATGCAGATACTCCAACACATAACTCACCTGAATCCCGTCTGGACCTCTAAACCTCATTCAAGCGCGGGAGTGTGGAAAATAATCCAGATCGATTGTGATTTAGTCCCGTTGTCTCTTGGTGAATGTAACTCACAGATATACAGCAGCGATCAGTTCCGTTCATGAGACAGACACACACTGACACACGCGCACTGAGAGAGAGAGAGAGAGAGAGAGAGGAGGGGTGACAGAGAGGCAGGAAAGGTGAGAAACTCGACTGAGCCCCCCTCACACACACAATTCCAGACACAAACTGCATTAAAGAGGGAGGCTCTGTTTCAAAAACCTAGTGAGCTGCCTACCTAGGCGGCATCATAGGCGCGTGGTGATTTGGGGTATATTGCAACATCTTTAGGCTTCAAATGAGCGCGCTGGATTCACATGATGCCACAAAAATGCTGTCTTAGCAGCAACTCACTTGGTTTACAGACGCATCCAATGGGTGGTCGTTGGTCTAGCATCTGGCATAGTAGCGAACAGCATTTTTGAGCATCATAGTGGCTGACAGCATTTTTTGTTTCACGTTTATGTTTTTTAAGCAAACGCAGATGAAGCAATTTATCACACAAGAGCTACAATATAAGCATTTTAGGCACCAGATGCGCCTGTCCGTTACGCGCACGAATGCTACAGGCACCTATGATGCTGTCTATGTAGGCAACTTGGTTTGGAGACGCCGTGTGTGGTCGGGGGTCCGGTCCAGCAGAATGCGAATTATACTTGTGTGAATGTCGGCTTTAAAGAGATTTTTAAACGCCTGTTAAATATTACATGTAAACAAAAAGGTAATGTTCAGTGAGGTTCGTCTCGCGCTTTATTTGTAAACTACTTTGGCTGTACATTCCGTTAATTACTTACGATTTTTATATATTAATGATATGAACCTATCATAAAATGATATTTGATACAGTATTTGTCGACGTACAGCACGAAAATGATCACCTCCTCAGGCTAGCAAGACTTATGAAACGGCTACGATAACTGACTAAACTGTAATCTATTAATAAAGAAATGCTTTAAAACCTTGAGAAGCCCTAACTACTAATAACTTTTACTTAGAAGACTGCTCGACCTTTTGCTTTGAGTTCTTAAGGGGGTGGGGGCGGGTGAGGAGGTCAGACCCAAATAATTCGCACCCTCTGGCAGCGTCAGGCGTCTTTGCGCATGCGTGTTTTTGCTGTGCTGATGTTCTGGCGCTCATTTGACAATAATGTTTATTTATTTCCCGATACCATCTCATGGAGTCACTCAGGAGTCTTTGAATTCCCGTAAATCATCGGAAACAATCGGCGTGTGTGTGTGTTTGAGATGAAGAATCCAGATGGAGCGCGTAATGAGAGTATAAAACACGAGATAAACTCAAGGCAGATGCAGTGTGTCCCAAACAGATCAATTATTATAATCATCCCGCATCGTCCGAGTTGGAAACCGTGATGCATCACTGAATTCCAGAAGTGAACCTAAAACACTTGAGGATGAATTGCGTTCATCCGGTTTGAACATCTTCCAACATCACGTGATCAAGATCCTTTAACGCACGGTGGCGAGCCCAAAAAAAGTGATAATAATATCTATAAATAAAAGATACAATATGCTTATTAAAAACCAAGTTTAATTGTGTTTCTTCATGGAACCTTTGTGCCACTCACTAACAAAAAAAGTACTCTAAAAATATCTTGTTTTCACAGATCGTGATGACGCGTTTTAACAGTCATCAATGTCGTAAATCCTGCAGTTTTTTATATTTTCATTTTTTTTTTTTTATGTATGTACATTTATAACACTGTACTTAGTATTGTATCAAATTACAAAAAAAAAAAAAAGTTAAGGCTGCTGTGAGGGTATTTCTAATATGTGACATCTTTCTCTCTTCCAACTGCCATTATCAATCACTCTCTATTTTATTTATTTATTTATTTTTTTTTACCTCTTTTTGAAAGTTATGAATACACTATTGTGGAGTTTTTCCTTTTGCTATTTGTGCAAATGGAAACACAAAAAAAAAATATATTTAATGAAGTCTCTCATTCACCGCTATTCGGTTGTTAAGTCTGACGTCACGCGGCAGCGCTTCCGGGTCCAAACGCTCTGTCTCATACCACAAGAAAACAACAAACGGTGCTAATATACACATGATGTGGTGTAATACTACCAGACAGTGATTCATCTTCTAAAATCGTTAATATAATAATGTCTGTGGCGCTGTGAGCGTGGAGACTGTTGTGTAGACTGTAAGTATTTTAAATGTTTAACTTTTTAAAATGTTAAATGTTTGATATGAATAAATAGCGCTCATAAACGGCCGTCGAGATGGCATTCTCAAGTGAAACGAGCCGGGGCTTGGACCCAGAAACGGCGTTCCTTACGTCACGACTTAACAAGCGGATAAAAGTTTACCCAACTATGACGACTTCCGCTTCTGAGAAACCCGGAAATGTGAAAAGGGTCCATTACCGATAAAGCAACATAGCCTACTCTTCTCTTCAGGTTACAAAACTACTTGCTCGGCCTTTTAACATTATACAGAGCATCTTGAAGAAAACATTCATCACGAGAACATTATAAACTGATCAAGACAGTGTTCTGAAAAATACTAGACCGGGAATTTTCCAAAACAGTGAGTCCACCACCTCAAAGCACAGAAAAGAACATAATTAAAAAGATGAGTACATGTGGAACAACTATGATTCTGCCCAGAACTGGCCGTCCTCCAGAGATGAGTGTCTGGGCAGGAGCAAATGTTGTGAATGACACCAAGATGCTTATGAGAACTTCTTCACTAACTGTGCATGAGTTAATAAATATTGATGAAAATTCTGTCATCATTTACTCGCCCTCATGACCTTCCAAACCTGTATGATTTTCTTTCTTCTGTGGAAGAAAGTTCCAAAGTTCAAATATTTATGCTGCGTTTTTGCACACTGAAAGTAAACGCTCATAAAATAATAAAAGACACCATAAAAACTTACACAAATAAGAGGCATCAAGATCTGAAACACCAGGTTAGATGATCAATGATGCCAAAAGTCATTGGTTTTGTGTGTCTACTAATAATAATCGTGATGCACAAATCAGATTAGAAAGCTGTGGAGGGGAATATTCTCAGATAATGATGATATTTGATTTAATTTTATGGAAAGATTCTGCCTAACATCTTTTGTGTTTGACAGAAGAAAGAAAATTATATGTATGGAACGATTATTTTTAGATCTGGCATGCAAAAAAGGTAGCAAAAACTCCTCCACTGGATGCAAGACAATAATCTGATAAACTGAACTATTTTTAATCTCATTTGTAACTGCTTTATGCAACACAAACCTCAGAAACAGCACATCACTCAGACGACACCATTCCTACAGCGAAGCGTTGCGCTTTTGTTGATATTTCTCTGCGGCACAGACTGGAAAACTCTTGAAGAAAAAATCCTGGAGGAAAACGTGCCGAGCACTGGGAGCTGGAGGATGATTCGCCTTTCAACACGACAGTAAACCAAAACATACAGCCAAAACCACACTGAAGTGGCTTCAGACCAGAAGGTTAATGTCCTAGAGAGGCCCAGACTAAAACTCAATCCAACTAAGCATCTGTGGAATTGACTTGTATTCAATTACTTTGTTTTATATTTAATTTCACGACGTTTTCCGCCTTATACGGTAGCTCTGTAGAGTTCTTAGTGTTGATGAGTGGGAAAACTCTCAGTGAGATGCACCATGCTTTCATAACACAATAAATACTTGAAGACGTCTTGAACTGTGCTACATGGCACACAGATTTCTGGTTTTAGGGTGACTGGTACCGCCGGCGCAGATCACAGACTCAAAAGATTTAGGATCACGCATGTGGCTGGAGCAACATCCAAGTAGGCCTAATTTTCATAATGTGGCGTAAAAAATAAAGCAATTTCTCAATGAATAGCGTCCGTGTGTGTGTGTGTGTGTGTTGACGTGTGTGGGAGTTTCTCAGCCCTGTGTAAGCTTCTCAACATTCCTGTGGTATTTATGGCACCGTTCAGTGGCGTTTTACTCTGATGAGTGTGTCACACTGTGTGAGAGGTCAAGAAATAAAAGAGTCAGAAGCAGCCGTCTCCTCCTGCCCCCACAAACTCACCGCAAGCACTTCACACATGCGTACGAACCTTTCGGGATGTGCCATCTACAGAAACCCCACTCAGAAAGTGTGGAACCTGTGTAGAAGAAATATGCGAGTCAATTGCGCCACCTGCTGCCTGTTTAGCATTCTACATTGAGTTCTTCATGAGTATGTTAACCTTTCATTATCATGTGGGAGGGGGAATAGCAATTTTGCTGTAGTAAAACTGTTAACACCAGAGCAGTAAGATATTTATCTAAATTATAGAGGAGTTTGTTGTCACAAGGGGGGTTTAAGAGTCAGTCCAGTTGCACAAATGTTTGTTTTCTCTAGCAGTGGCTCGTATGGTGGTTTCAAACACCTACAGTCATAAATTATTCTGTTCTTCAAACTAAATTTTCAGAATATTCATAACTTTATAAAAGTTGTTGTGTAACAAGTGAACAAACTAAAAGCATACATGAGGACAAATGAAGGCAGATTTTAATTAAAACCTTGAAATATGTTCACAGTTTTACATTTATAATTTTATACAATTCATTACAATATCATTTATTCTACAACTGATTGATAGTTTTGTATGTTTTCTTTTTAGAATATCCAAGGTAGACATTTCTAGTAATTGTGAAGTTAATTCTCATATTGTATTTTCAGAAAATTTTGGAATATTTTTTCCTCTCCTCAAACTTGTCACTACCGAAACACAATAATAAATAATTTAATAAGAAAGGTTATTTCGACTTATTAAGATTTTGTTTACATCTACCTTGTAAATATATAGATATATATATATATACACACACACACTACCAGTCAAAAGTTTGGAAACATTACTATTTTTTAATGTTTTTGAACGAAGTCTCTTATGCTCATTAAGGCTGCATTTATTTCATAATAAATACAGAAAAAACAATAATATTTCACAATATAATTTAAAATTACGGTTTTCTATTTGAATATACTTTAAAATATAATTTATTTCTGTGATGCAAAGCTGAATTGTCAGCATCATTACGGTCACATGATACTTCAGAAATCATTGTAATATGCTGATTTATTATCAATGTTGGAAACAGTTGTGCTGCTTAATATTATTTTATAACCTGTGATACTTTTTCAGGATTCTTTGATGAATAAAAAGTTAAAAAATATCAGCATTTATTTAAAATAGAAATCTTTTGTAACAATATACACTACCGTTCAAAAGTTTGGGGTCAGTAATTTTCTTTCTTTCTTTTTTTGAAAGAAATTAATACTTTTATTCAGCACCTATAAAAAGTGATAGTAAAGATTTATATTGTTAGAAAAGATTTATATTTTGAATAAATGCTGTTCTTTTTAACCTTTTATTCATCAATGAATCCTGAAAAAAGTATCGCAGGTTCCAAAATATATTAAGCAATACAACTGTTTTCAACACTGATAATAACTAAGTATCAAATCAGCATATTAGAAGACTGGAGTAATGATGCTGAATAAATTATATTTTAAAGTATATTAAAATAGAAAACCATAATTTTAAATTGTAATAATATTTCACAATATTATTGTTTTTTCTGTATTTATTATGAAATAAATGCAGCCTTAATGAGCATAAGAGACTTTAAAAAGAGTAATGTTTCCAAACTTTTGACTAGTGTATATATATTAAAGTTTTCAGGTAAATCAATAACAATTACAATTTTAACAACATTTCAAGTGTAACTTATTAGATTTGTTGTATTTTGAATCCAATCTCTTTGTTTATCATACTGATTTCAGAGATAAGGGTTCATTAGTTTGAATATACATTGAACCAAATACTATAATAACATATTAGTTGATCATTTTAACATCTAACAGCTTTTTAAATGTGTTTTTTTTGTTGTTGTTGTTTTTTTTTTTTTTTTTTTTTTTTTTAGTTGTGGAACAGCAGTTTGCACAATTCTGTAGAATGGCCCATACTGTTTATAAACTGCTGAAAATCCATTACAATATCGCATTTATATATATATATATATATATGTAACATTGTGACAACATGCCCCACTATAGACTCAACATGCATTAAACTTATCTTTCTTTGACCTGAGTTATGACATTGAAATGTTTAATATTTGTTAACGTATGTGTCTAAAAAAAAAAGTTCTACCTATAAAATAGAAATATATGCAATATACACGTGAAAACAGAGTACTAAACCTAGTGACATAAATAAATATATGAATGTAACGTTATAAACAGATCAGATTCTGAGCTTTCAAACCTGCTTCACATCCACAGGCAAATATAGATGATCACTTACAGAGCGACACATGAACTTCTCACACTACTGATAATGATTCAACACTGACTCACCTTCTTCCTCCAACATAGTGTCAGGACTGGATGAGATGAATAGCTGTCATATGATAATGTATCCATAATCTATAATCCATATGTCTGCAAGATATGGGGGAAAAAATCTCACACTCTCACTCAAGACCACAATTGAGCTCTACAAATCCACACATTGTGTGTGTCAATGTGATAAAGAGTGTCAAAATATTTATGCTTCAATAAAAATAAATTCCTTACAACAAACCCTTACATTTATCTAGATGATGTGATGGCTTCATATGCATGTGGCAGTTAATATAGAACCTGGATATTAATGAGCTTGATATAGTCAAGTTGTAGCTTTCATAACGTGATTCTGTTTCATATCATGAATCCTCTCATTTAACATCAGAATCTAGAGTTTATTATAGCGACAATATAGGTTAGTCAGTAGGGGGCAGTGCAGCCTATTAAATGTTGTCTTCATAAACCAGAATATGATCTATGCATGCATAAAATCTAATTACGAGTTAGATACCTAAATGACAAGAAAATACAAACTAACATGATTATGCAGATGTGAAATGTGTCTTACCAGTGACCCATGAAGGAAATAGACGGCCACTATGACAACCAATAAACTTGATTAGCCTAATCGAGAGCAAATTAAACATTTTAACCGTTCAATATACGCTTGAGTCACACAAGCTGAATAATGCACAACTGCTGCCTACAGAAACAACTACTTCTGCTGCCATGGAGACAACAGGACCCGCGCGGAATTCTGGGAAGTGGAGTTGCCTGCAAAGTACAAAAGACCAGGGAAGAGCACTTCATAGGGAACACTTGACTTTTTAACATTAGATGCACAAATCCCATTTTTAAAATTATTAGGCCACTTTTTTTAAATAAGTGCATATATTTGAACAAAAATACAGTAAAAACAGTAACATTGTGAAACATTATTACAATCTGAAATTAATGCTTTATATTTCAATATATTTTAAACTGTAATTTATTCCTGTGATTCAAAGCTGAATTTTCAGCATCATTACTCCAGTCTTCAGTGTCACATGATCCTTCAGAAATCATTCTAATTTAATGATTTACTACTCAAGAAACATTTATGATTATTATCAATGTTGAAAGCAGTTGTGCTGCTTCATATTTATATACATTTCTTTACTGTCGCTGTTACTGAATCTTTGTTGAATAAAAGTAGGTAAAAAAAAAATCTTACTGACCCAAAACCTTTGAATGGTAGTGTAGGTTTTGTTTAATTTCTGGATCCTTTCCAACAGGTACCTGTACACCAAAAAAGGTCAGTTCTACTCCTGACAAGTTTTCTGGATAGTCTAAATCAAGGCCTTCTGTTTCAGCACTACAGCATCAAGACATGCTCATCTGCTCCTCAGCAAACGGCTCCAAAAGTGCATCATGTTTACGCCCCGGTAAAATCCTCTCCTGCCGTAGTGGCACTGCAGAAATCACACAAGTGTGACAGCAAGAGTCGCACAATCATTCCTGGAGTCTCACATTGTCTTGACGAAATTTATTCAGATTTGGAACGAACTTGAGGGTGAGTAAATGTCGACAGAATTTGCATTTTTGGGTGAAATAGGCCCTATCCCTTCAAGTAATTTTGCAACTAGCAGTCATTAGAGACTGTCTGATTAATATCTGTGAACACTTTATTCTGATGCTCCCAACAGACATTCTACTGACTGTAAGTAAATTTCAAAATTTCACATTTAATTCAATGTTACTTGCGTTTCTTTGCAATTATTCATTGGAATTTACTTGTTTCATTTAGTTTCAGATATTTTTCAGTTTGAATCAGCTGGTGTTTTGGTGGCTGTATGAAGTCAGTTCTCACAGGTGTCCCAGCAGAGGAACCACAGGTGTAGAGAATCACATAACATGTTCCACTAATGAGTCTTCATCGTCAACACTACGGCTGCCTCTGAAATCACATACTCTCTTGAGTAGGTACTTATTTTGAATATTAATTACTTCACGGCTGCTAAAAGAGTGCGTTATATAGTATGAATGTAATCCAGACAAACTACATCCACCATGTTGTCATTATCATGTGACCTACCAGCGTCAGTTGCGCCGCTTAACCTTCATTCACAAATCCTCTCCCGTGGCCTCATGGGATAGTAAAGTGTCCATCATATGCACACTTCAGAATCTCACCAGAAGAAGTAGGTCATCTGGGTACTTTTTGCCTACTCTTTTATGAGTACTGTGAATTCGGACATACTGTTTTTCGCCTACTGTATAGTCGAGAAGTATGCGATTTCAGATGCAGCCATCTATCATTTTAACATTTCCATTTTGCTTGCCAATTGTTTGTGCATCTTTAATTACAATAAATGACATTTGCTCTGATATGCTGAATTTAATACACTGCAATACATCAAGACATTCAAGGTAAAAAATAAAAAGTAGAGATGCACCGATACTAAATTTCTCCATTGATACTGATAGCCGATTATTCAGAATGATATCTGCCGATACCGATAACGATAGTTTGGGGGTTCTGGCTTTTATACCTTCTTTTAAATGAATGATAATTTCATTATAATTAATAATTGTATTTTTAATTATTATATTTTGAAAGAAATGCACTTTATTCTCTATTTCATCATCTTGTTTAAGAGTAACTGGTATCAGTTATAAACAAACAAATTATTCAAATTAATATTAACACATTGACTAAATTCTGAAGATTAAATTAATATTTATTAACTTTCTAAATGTTATTACTTCATATAATTACTTTTAATATTGAACATCAGACTGGTTTCTTAGCATTTTCTTTACACAAAGCCCAAATTCAGAGCATTTTCCTGTCCTCTTTTGATTGACAGGATATATCAGCCCTGACTATTGGCTGTTTTTTTTTCAATAGCCGATAGTTTGAAAATTCGCATTTTATTAGAGATGCACCGATTTATCGGCCAATAATCGGTATCGGCCAATATATCGGTGCATCTCTAATAAAAAAAAAATTGTGACTCTAAAGGTAAAACAGCTTAACACTGTGACAACTTTATACCTAATCTACCTGTTAAAGGTGCATATTAGCAAAGTCCCTTTAAGACAAGTCATTTCACTCGGCGGCCATCTTTCAAGTGCAGCTCCTATCTCTTTGAATGGGGAAACATCAAATTCTCCAAAGGTGTTTGCCAAGCTTTCGATTAAATTTCATTTTGAAATCACCAATGAAATCTGACAACAACTGTCTCATAAATTTTGTTTCTAAATGCTGGAATCATGACCAAAACCGGTATTTTACAGGCTAGATCAAGCTAATGCGCATGCGCAGTCCTAAATGCGCGTCTCATTTCGGAGGCATGAGTCTGACTGTTTCTATAGGAACCGGAGCTTCTAACTGCCGCTGCAGTGACGCGATGACTTAACCAATGGGCTATTGGCTCTTATTTAGAAGGCGGGACTTATTCTGCCATACTGCGCGTTGCACTTTCTCCCATTCAAAACAATAAGAGTGACGCACCCATAGGGTACTAATATAAAGCTTTTAGAGATCAATAAGGTACGATGTTTGCTCTTTTTTTTTTCTCAAAATGTGCTTAAGTGTGATTTTTAAGGCCATTGCATAAAAACACTCACTGTGATGCTGTGAGGTCATGCCATGAGAATATGGAAAACAAAATGTTGTAAATAAGCATGTTTGCATTTGTTTGCTCTGACCAGCCAAATAAGAATTAACGTTGATAGGTTCATCTTCAAAACGTTCAACTCAGATCTTATTTAACATGATCCAAATCTTACCCAAGCTGACAAATGAAGTTCTCAAGTACCATCTTTCCTGGATGAATGTGGAAATAAAGATACCGGCATGTGCAACATACTCAGCTCTGCATCAGAAAGCTGTTTTATTAGAGCAGATTATGAAGAATAATAACACAAGCAACTATTAAAAAGAAGCAGATTTGGGATTCAGAACTCAAACACATGCATATACTTTGACTCACAGTAACCACACACACATCATGAGTTAAGGCAACTGTTGGTGGTCCCCAAAGCACGTATGAATGTCACCCACAAGACTAATGGAAGCGTCTCCCACACACACTACACCAAAACATCTAACAAATCAAATCCAATCCAAAGCCTTCTCCCGTAGCTCACTGAGCCCGTAACCACCGTATAGCACTATTTAGAGACACGCAGATGATCGATTATAAAACTTCTGCATCGGTTCTTAGCTGTAATTCACCCAGATAAGCGAGTTGTTTTGCCTTTGTTTTCGGAGCGCAGTCTCCATGCACACTGCAAATTGGAGCATTTACTACATTTGGTATCTCATTGGCCTCTGCCAAGGACAGAAAACATTGTGTTTAACTTTGGTCTCAAAGAACTCCCTGATTCACTCCAGCTTGGGTCATATTTTTAATGATGAATACACCCCCCCTCACAGAAGGCTGAAGTGCTCCGCCAGTCTGACGGCTGTGTGTTTTGAGGGCTAGTTTGTCGGGGATTGGCTTTCACACACACAGGCTGAAAGGGTTACTGTTCAATCTATTCTGCGCTCGCCAGAGTGCGCGGCCGAGTGGCGCCGGCGCGTCACACACACACACATGCACACACTCGCACACTCGTACACACTCTCAGCCTCCTCCAAAAAGCTCTAGACATCATCAAGAAACAGAGCTGACAACTGCCCCCACCCTGCGCCAAAACACAGCACCAGCAGTGTATCTGTCACAATAACCTCGGCAATAACACGCACACACATGCACTTTCCCTCGCTGAAATGACAGGCGTGATTCACCGCGTGCACGCGCGCGTCTCTGGAACACGGAGAGTCGCGATTTTACGAGTCTCGCATCTCTTGAGCTCGCAGACAGCGTGTTTGCTGACTAATTAACAGTCTAGTACCGTCAGCATCAGTTCACAGTCATTGTAGAGGGTTGCAGTGTTTCTCACGCCGAGACTTTTGGACAAGAATCGGGCTCAGATTTCTGTCTCTCAGACTTTTTTTCCCCCCCTTCCCTTCCCTTTCCCTTTCCAGAAGCAGTACGCCAGGAGCTGCTGGCTCTCCCTGCTCTATTTCACCAATGACAGTGTTTGAAAATGGCTGCATCATATTTTAGCGCTGTGTTAACATGAGCGCGCTTTTACGCACGGCGCAGAACAGACGTGATTATTTCCACACCAAAAGCAGCGTTATTAGAGCAGGGCAAACAGGAGACGATCTGCATTCATTCTGCAACATATTCAGTATTTTTTAATATCTTATATTTCTCAGATCCTTCACACTCAGTCCAAGTTTAACAGATTTTATTGCTAAAACCATGGCATTTACACTGACATGTTTATTATTATTATTATTATTATTATTAATACTCTCTTAAATTCATTTTTTAGAAGTTTTCAAGTAGAATTTCTGGTATATTCTATTCTCTTCTCTTTATCTATACATACTCACAACAGTTAAAACAATAAATAAAACGTACACATTTCGTTTTTACTAAAATACTATATGATTTTCAAAAGAAAGAAAAGGCTGAGTTCACGTGTATAAGCCTTTTTTAAAATCATCATCATTATTCATATTAATATTTGTACAAAACTTCTACGTAGTGTTCTTCAGTCTCTATAAATAGAGTTCGAATGAGGAAAGTCAAGTTCTCTCTTGCGTCTTCGCACAATAATTTCATAAAAATAACCACGAGCTGAAGTGCTCCTCGTGAGAATATATGGTCCTGATCCTTTAATAAAAATAGCTGCATTCTTCTTCGTCGTCGTCTTCTTCTTCCTTTGACTTAAATATGTACATATATGTCATATATTTTCAATTAAAAAGCTATATATATATATTTATATATTTAAAAAAATAGATTCGCTATGTGGCGCCACACATCCCTGTCCGTGGGTAAACAGTGCAATCATTCATAATCGATAAACCCTCTCGCAGGCGCATGCACGCGCTGCTCAGCAGGAGCACTTGCACTCGGAGATGATCGGGTACTGCACCGGGATCCACGTGCAGTACTTCTGCCGCAGGAAGCCCTGGCAGTAAAACCGCAGGAAGGTCTTGGTCACCGACTTGACCGGCTTGCAGGACATGCCCTCGGGGAAGGAGCACGAGCGCTCGCCGAAGCAGTTCCCTTCCTTGATGTAGCGCGGCCAGAAGCGCGCGCCCAGGTCCTTCCAAGTGTACAACACCGGGCAGTGCGTGTACATCCACAGCCACTGCAGGAACTTCCGCCGCGCCTTCTTGCCCACCTTGACGCGCCGGCCGTACGGCGTCTCCGTCAGGTCCAGCTTCTTGAGCTCGGCGGGTATGGGCAGGCGCGGCAGCTCCGGCGGCGCGCTGGCGTTCAGCTGCGCGGGCAGGTGGATGGACATGAAGTTGGGGTCGAAGTGGCTGCCCAGCTTCTTGCGCAGCGTCCTCTCCGAGAGGTCCTGCTCGCGCGGGTCGTACTCCGGGTCGGGCTCCTCGATGAGGTCCGGGACGGGCAGATGCTCGCTGGGCGAGGGCCTCAGGCGCAGGTAGGGCTGGGCCGCGTTGCCGTGCGCGCACAGGAGCAGCAGTAGCAGCGGCAGCGCGCGGGTGATGCTGCCCATGACTCGTCTTCTGTCTGTCTACGGAGTGGAGTTGGCCCTCACTGCGCCCTCGTGCATAAATAGTCCGAGCGACAGCACGAGCGAGATCTTTTAATAGACGGCCGCGTGGCCCGGAATGACATGGGACATGGGCTGGTTTTTTTTTTCAATGATACTCGCTCAGGTGAGGCGTGCCAAGTCCGAAAGTGTTTCAAAAGCGTATCCTCCTCGGACTTTCCTCTAGCGAAGCTGTTGGCGGGTCACCATGGCAACGGGATAGGATGGGATGGCACCGTTTCTACAGCCTGCTCGGGTTTTGTTGCCGGGTGCCACCCAAACTGGCGTTTGAAATGTCAGCGCGCCCGCGGAATGGAGCGCGTCTTAGCCAATGTTATTTTTACGCTCTCTCTCTCTCTCGCTCGCTCGCTCGCTCTCTGAGCGCAGAGGCTCCAGTCCGTCCCGCCGAACAGGCGCTGCTGAACCGGGACGAGAGCCGCTCAGTCTCTCCACAGAGCGGGCAGAACTCCGCGCGCAATCAGAACCTCAACTCGCGACTAGAACATGTTCGGTGTAAGTCCGGAATAAAATCAGACTCTTGACACTTCCGAGCAAGTCCTCTACACGTCAAGCGTTCCCGCGAACATCTGCTGCATGTTCTTCAGAACCTTCATATCCCCGCTGTGTCAGAAATCCGTCCGAAAACTCGCCTGGTCCTGATCTGGGACAGAGGAGAATGAGCGCGTCTGGAGGAGAACTCCTCTCTTTCCCAAGTTAAATATCCCCTCCCCTTCCCTCCCCCCGTCAACTCCAAGAGCGCGCGTGCGTGCGTGCGTGTGTGTGCGCGCGCGGGGCCAGCTCACCAAGAACCCTCAGTCTGACTGACAGCAGAACACACACACACATACAATGAGACCCCCCTCCCAACCTTCTCCACACACACACATCCCACCACAACAGCTCTAGATTTATCACAGGCAGCAACCAGAAAACACACATTTGGGATTTTCCATATCTTGCACATTCCGTGACACTTAACCCACCTATTATGATTGTCTTGCACAAATAATGTTCAAGTGGAAACCTTATAATTCATTCATACCACATTCAAATTACACTGTGTGCTGAATGCATCAGTCATCTGGGGCTTTTGCACATACTGGCATGATGCATATTGTGTATTTTAAAGAATAATTATTTTAATGCTTTTCTTTCCCTCAATAAAGCCATTTTTTTTGTAGTCTAGAGTTGTGCCACACACACACACAGGCGACATCACTTTTCCCAAGGAAAAAGAAAAACAAAGTGAAGTGCTTAGGAATCCAATAATTGGTCCATTAAAGCGCCTCTGGTTTGTGTGGAGGTTTGTGGATTCGGCTTCGACCTTTGCTCTTGCCACTGGCAGGAACCAACGCGTATGAACTCTCGGGGTCACCAAATAAACGGCCACAATTAAGTGTTTAAACGGGCCACATAGAGAGACGTGTCACCTCTCACGGTGCCAGAACTCATGGTGTCTGATGTCCAAATGACATGGAAAAATTCATCATCACCATCACCATCATCCAGAAGCCGAGCAGCTCACAGGTGAACAGGTAGCATTTTAAAAACTCAGAAAGAGTCGAGTAAACTTTCAAATCCCACAATTGAATTGTGCACCAAAAACTTTCAAAGTCATTAGCAATATGAAAAATGTCAAAATAATTGAATGCACATGAATTATACATTATTTCATAATTTATTTAATATCTATTTAATAAAAAAGATGTGATATTGTTTGTTAATATTATTAATGAGCGTGTTATTTTAAGCGTCTCTCTGTGGTGGATTGCAGAGGCTGGAGGGATATCCCTCTGTGAGCTGTGGGCTTCATGACATGAGGAGTGTGAGGCATGTAAAGCAGGGCCCCAGCAGTCTGTGGATCGGTGGCAGACTGTCTGGCTGCGGTTCTGTGGTTCTGCGGTTCAGCTGCCGGTGTCGCGCCGCATTTTGGCCGCTAGAGGGCGCTAACGAGAGCAGCTCACTGACACTGCACTGGAACTTTCACAAACAGACCATCAGCGTATGTACATTCAAACAGCTAAAGATGTGCTGGAATTCTGGTTCAGATATTTTCATATTCATATTTCAACGGATGATGATGATGTTATGCAATAAATAATGATCTGATAGTGAATGTTGTTACAAAAAATAATGTAATATTTTGGTTAAATAATGTAATAGTTTGGTTAAAAAAATAATGCCAATAATATAGCTTAACCGCATCAAATCACTTTTAATCTGGCAGTATCTCAACAGGCGTCTGCTAGCATGAAAGATTTAAAATAATAAAGATGCAATTCGAAAATATAGACCTTTGAATACTGCAAATACTAGATATGAGTATCTAGAGACAACTAGAAACTAGATGGATGGATGGAAGGATGAATGGATGGATGGGTATATGGGTGGATGGATATATAGGTGGATGAATGGATGGATGGGTGGGTGGGTGAATGGATGGATGGATATATAGGTGGATGGATGAATGGGTGAATGAATGGATGGATGGATTGGTGGAAGGATGATGGATGGATGAACGGGTGGATGGATGGATATATAGGTGGATGGATGGGTGGATGAATGGACGGATGGGTGGATGGATGAATCTATAGATGGATGGGTGGATGAATGGGTGGATGGATGGATAGATGGATGGATGAACGGGTGGATGGATGGATGAACGGGTGGATGGATGAACGGGTGGATTAATGAATGGTTGGATGAATGAATGGTTGGATGAATGGTCGGATGAACGGGTGGATAGATGGATGGATATATGGTTGGATGGATGGATGGTGGGTGGATGGATGTATGGATAGATAGGTGGATGAATGGGTGGGTGGATGGATGGATGGATGGATGGGTGGATAAATGGGTGGATGGATGGATGGATAGATAGATGGATGAATGGATGATGGATGGATGGATGGATGGATGAATGGGTGGATGAAAGAATGGATGATGAATAGATGGATGGATGATGAATGGGTGGATGAATGAATGGTTGGATGAACGGGTGGATGGACGAACGGGTGGATGAATGAATGGTTGGATGAACGGGTGGATGGATGGATAAATGGTTGGATGGATGGATGGATATATGGTTGGATGGATGGATGGGTGGATGAATGGGTGGATGGATGGATGGATGGATAGATGGGTGGATGAATGGGTGGATGGATGGATAGATGGGTGGATGAATGGGTGGATAGATGGGTGGATGGATGGATAGATGGGTGGATGAATGGGTGGATGGATGGATGGATGGATGGATGAAAGAATGGATGGATTATGAATAGATGGATGGATGATGAATGGGTGGATGAAT
Organism: Hypophthalmichthys nobilis; assembly: GCA_037950665.1. Classification (NCBI taxonomy): domain Eukaryota; kingdom Metazoa; phylum Chordata; class Actinopteri; order Cypriniformes; family Xenocyprididae; genus Hypophthalmichthys; species Hypophthalmichthys nobilis. Next base: position 24,131,642 of record CM075482.1, read on the forward strand.
GAATGGTTGATTGGAATGATGGATAAATGGTTGGATGGATGGATGGATGAACGGGTGGATGGATGAATGGATGGATGGATGGATCTGTTCTGAAGACATTTGGGCTGTTCAAGGTGATTTTAAATAAATAAATAAATATAAAAATAGGCTATATGTAAAGAACTTCAAATATTGTTGATTTATGATAAATTGCTTTCAGTGTCTAATAAACGTAAATATGTAATGTGAATATTTCTTCTTTGTAATTCATTTTCACTCATTTGATGCTCAAAGTGACTCTGTTTCATCAGAGTAAACAAGCGAATCAAAGCCCTCAGTTCTCACTCATCTCTCAGTCTGTGCTCTTTCTTCGCTCCGTGTCTCTCTGGCTCGACTGCGTCTCTAACTGAAAGCAGATGCTGGAAGCAGCAATGAGAATCTGGGCTCGTTTAGCGTTGCCTGTTTGAAGATTTCCTCTTTATTCTTTCTGAAGCTTTTCACTGTACGCCTTGTAAACAGTATTAAATTGACGAATCTCTCTGGCGACAGAGATGGAGGCTGGTGCCGCGTGTTTATCGCGATGCTAGTGATGAAGTGCTTGATATAAACGAGTGTTTGGGCCGGTCTGGTGAGCGTGCAATAAGGAATATGTGCGTGTGTTTGTGCCGTGAGATGATGTCATACCTTACGTTCAGCATATGGGCACAACAGCGTTTGATTGACAGCGCAGACTGTGAGGGTTTTCAGTGACACAGCATGGGGACGATTCCCTCTAAATGTGTGTGTGTGAGACTGAGCGCACAACTCCAACACAACACAACTCTAGGCTTCTATTCAGGCCTAACGTGTCGCACAGAAAGGGGAGGAGAGGACACAGGAAGAAAAGAAAAGTGGAAGAGGGGGTGGGCAGGAGGTCAATAATGATCTCTCGGCCTCATTTAATTGGGATGCGGTCAGTGTGTGTGTGACTTCACTGCATTCCAGCTTGATTACCCTCATTCATGTTGCCTAAAATTTAAATGAATGCGAGAAAATTTCCCGCTGAGACGGAAAGCGGGGAAAAGGAAGAGACCCAGGGAGAGGGCATTCCCAACGTGAGGGGGGCGGGATGACATCACATTCCTGGAGCCAGATTTATAATAACCACAAGATATTGCTGTAATTCAGTCCATCTCAGAGGGCAAATGTGGACGGTGGAGGTGCGAGTAGCTACATGCACCCAAATAATCTGTTAGTTTGACGGCTTAATCGAATTGAAAAGACTTCAATCGATTGTGTCGAATGGGGCGATGTAGACCTGAATGTAAATGCTTGAAAACGACTATATGACATTTAATCTTTCCGCCAGCACTTAATCACTCCACAACCCTAAATGCACTTCCACAACAAAATATAAAAACATACTTCTAATCCTTTCTTTTAGGCAAAAACGACGATATTCAAGAAGGTAATCCGAATGCATCCAATCCGATTTAAAAATTCTGAAAGTTTTGTTTAATGCATTTTTAGACAATACAAGACTGAAATTCAACATTTAAATACTCATAGGCATTATTAAGGTATTAAGATGCGTTTTGGTTGATTGGATCACAAGTAGATGAGAGAGACATATTCCCGTTTACACCTGGTGTTTTAATCCTTCTCTTTTGTCCACTTCTGTCCTGATTTCTTGGTCTATGGGCAGGTAAATGTATGTTTTTTTTCAGCTCTTTCGATCTAATGGACAAAATAAGCTTGAGCAATTTACATATGAACATGACCGGAGACGACGGAAAAACATACGGAGAGCAGCAGCTTTAATTTCTGCTCTGACATCCGCAAGAGTGTGTGTTAGAAATCAGGAATGGCGAGAGAACATTGTGCTTGGTACATTTTTCGTCTTCAAACCAAACTTAGGTCTAAATCCCGTCTGGCTAGCGCGCTTCCCATGATGTTTACGAGTTAGGTCAGTAGGCGGAGAGTAGGCGTCTTTTTTGGCTCATTCGATCACATGAGCGTCTACACTTCGAAATCAATCCGGTTGAATGCGTTTTTGACTAACTCTGATCGAAAGTGGACAAGCTCTAAACGTTTTAGACCCTGTTTACACCTGTATTTAGCGTTGTCCACTTGTGATCGGATCGACCGAAACGCATCTTAATACCGGATGCAAACAGGTCCATGGTTTCTTGTTTTGTGCACACAACAAATGGCAGATTAGTTTACTTGAAACACTATCAAACCATCTGATCAATATGTAAAATGACTAACCGCCATTCATTTTGTTTACATGACATGCTGATAAAAATCATTTCTGTAAGAAGAGACTTCTTTCAAGATTCTTACCAACACCACAAACTTTGTAGTTTATATAAATTGTTTTTATACCTAAAATCAACGACTATCAGTAGTTTTATATTGTACAATTGTTTTTGATTGAATTGGTCATTTGCAATGCTTCATGGGATGAGAAGTTCATTCCCAACTGCTTTTTGTAGTTTCCCAACTGCAGTTTAGTTCACGGCTTCATACTCTATTGAATACTTTTTATGAAGCATATTCCTATGGCGCAATTGAACAGAAAAACACTTCCAGAAGCAACACCACTGAAAAACTATTCTCACTTTCACCATGGACAAACAAATGACTAGTTACTGAAACCTTGTCTGGTTAGGACAGGCTGTCAGGAGAACCGAAACACACTTAGGAACTTAATCCTACCGAGTCCTTTAGATTCATCTGCTATCTGTCCTGCTGTCACGCTCATGGCTGTAGATGTTAAACACTGTGTGTGTGTGAGAGAGAAAGGCTCTGTGAGGTGAAAGTATAACTCTGAGGAGTGTGTGTGACTGTAGCGAAGATGCCGATCGCGCTGAACACATACTGTGAAATGCCTCAGTGCAGCGACAGCATGCAGGACAGCACAGGACAGAGACGCTGTGTAGACACAGAAGATGTCCTGAATATTGACTCACACTGGTGATCTAATCAAAAGACACATAAACGAGCAGCTGCGGACAAACACAGAGAAAACAAACATCCCTCATTTAGCACAAAGACAGAGACAGCTGGGCCGTCTCTGATGGACCTGCACATATTCATGGTTGGTAACTGATTTGAATCATATAGTCAATCTATTGAAATCTATTGCGAAATGAATCTTTAGAAAACTTGGTTACATAAAAATCTTGAAAAACATTGCAATATTCATGATGCTTTTCAATTTTATATCATAAAATATAGCAAAAAAAGGTACAAGCATTAAAATGTTGCAAAAAAGGCATGCACATACCAAAATTGATACAAAAACTGAGTACAGCAGCAAAATCAATGCTACGGAAAAAGTCTGTACACTTTGAAAGCCTCCATAGATTTATGTTTCAAGCCATTTAACTTTTCCTCAGATAAGTCTAAGGAAGTCTTTCTAATCAAATCTGAGGAAGAGCTGAAGGGCTCAAATGTCACTATTTACTAAAATCCTGGACGAGAGCTTTCAAAGCAAACAGATTATTTATGTTTTTCAATTTATAATTTCTTTTAATGGCCATTGCATTATTTCTATGATATATAATTTAGCAAGATCATGATTATTGTAATTTTAAGCTTTTTATTTGACAACTACAGTATCTTCTTGGATGACACAGGCATTTGAAGGAAACTCTATCGCCCCCTAGAGTACTGAGATTTGTTATCGCCAAAGAACGAATGTTAATGTAATTATAAAATCAAAGTATTGATTACCATAGAAATTACTTCCAACTCATTCCTGAGTTTTACTAATAAAAGCAAAAAAACAGTTACATTAAGACACTTAATGTAAATCATGAGCTGTGTAGAGTTCTGTCCAATATTAACTTCAATATCATGAGCGCATAACGCCGGTAACCTTAACACATGTCCAAGGATACCAGAGAGCGTCCGCACGGAGATCCAGCCCACCAGTCACTGGAATGACATCAGTAACACATCACACGTTCATCTGCCTTCCATCTAAAAAGGACAATAGACCGAGAAACGGATAGATAGATAGATAGATAGATAGACAGACGATTGATAGACAGACAGAAAGATAGACAGACGGATAGATAGATAGACAGACGATTGATAGACAGGCAGACAGACAGACGGAACGACAGACAGACAGATGGATACACAGACAGACAGAGAGACAGATGGATAGACAGACAGACAGAGAGACAGATGGATAGATAGACAGACAGAGAGACAGATGGATAGATAGACAGACAGAGAGATGGATTGATAGACAGACAGACAGAGAGACAGATGGATAGATAGACAGACAGATGGATAGATAGATAGACAGACGGATAGATGGATTGATAGACAGACAGACGGATAGATAGACAGACAGACAGATGGATAGATAGATAGATAGATAGACAGACGATTGATTGATTGATTGATTGATAGACAGACAGACAGACAGACAGATGGATAGATAAACAGACAGACAGAGAGACAGATGGATAGATAGACAGACAGATAGACAGACAGACGGACGGATAAATCGATAGACAGACAGATGGATAGACAGTTAGACAGACGATTGATAGACAGACAGAGAGACAGATGGATAGATAGACAGACAGATGGATAGATAGACAGACAGATGGATAGATAGATAGACAGACGGATTGATAGACAGACAGACGGATAGATAGATAGACAGATGGATAGATAGACAGACAGATGGATGGATAGATAGATAGATAGATAGACAGACGATTGATTGATAGACAGACAGACAGACTGATAGACAGTCAGACAGACAGATGGATAGATAGACAGACGGATAGACAGACAGATGGATAGATAGACAGACGGATAGACAGACAGACGGATAGATAGACAGACGGATAGACAGACAGACAGACAGACAGACAGACAGATGGATAGATAGATAGACAGACGGATAGATAGACAGACAGACAGACAGACATCTATCTCTCTCTCTCTCTCTCTCTCTCTCTCTCTCTCTCAAATCTCTCTCTAGAAAGCAGCTTTGGTAAATCCAGCATAAGAAACTTCTTTAAAGAACATTTTAAAAAAAAATCTAACAGACCCCAAATCATTCTGATAGCTAGGTGTGTGTGCGTGTGTGTGTGTGTAAATTAAAGCATTCTGGATATCTGTGTTACTACAGATATGTACACAAGCACACTTTTATCTCAGTCTCATTCATCACTCCATCCATCAATCCAATCATATTTCTAAACAATGGCACAGTGCGTGTGTGTGTGTGTGTGTCAGGGTTGAAGCGTGCTTAATTTAACAGTGTGTGGTGGTCGTTCTCGCTGCCACCTCACTGCTACTGCTCAACGTAACACACACACACACACACACGCATCAAATGGTCAGACGGCCCCTCTGACATCACTCTGTACGCACGTCCACTCCGGCTGTTGTGTTTCATCCAGGACACACCCACCGGCTTATGAATGATTATTAATGTTATATTAACAGATCTAATGAACACACACACACACACACAGTCTGGCTCCAGTGGATTAGATGCTGCTGGCGTTTGTTTTTAGCTTCTGCAGCGTGAGTGTGAATGCAAACACACTCAACAGCCTCCAGACTACACACACACACACACACACACACACACACACACACACACACACACACACACACACACACACACACACACACACACACAAGGCAACCTGAAAGAAAACAGTTGAGTAAAGCCTTTTCTGATAGGCTCTTTCACACCTTTCATATTACAGAATCGCTACAATAAAATGTCTGATCTGATTGGATGAATCACATTCAAAGCCTTTTTATAACAGTCGATACACACATATCTGTGACTAAACAAATATTAAAATCAGTATCAATGTGCCGAGTTGCTAAAAAACTTGGCGATCTACAGTT